>OU611811.1:2502500-3127500 GCA_914767695.1 Ptilodon capucinus
CCCTCAGACGTGCAGGTTTCCCCACGATGTTTTCCTTCACCGTTTCAGCAAGTGGTAATCTCGGATGTGAATGAGATTCGCACATGAAACCCAGAGGTGCGAGCCGGGGTTTGAACCTGCACACTTTCGCACCTAAAGTTAACTATTTAAAATATATTTATACTCATACATTCAAAGAAAGATTTACTTTCTATCTACAGTGACATTGTAGCACGTTGGTATGCTGAAGAATGGCGTTGTACGGGTTTTGTAGATGCATTGAAATTATAATAAAATAGGGAGGTAAAGTATAGAATAGGTATGTTTGTATAGTCGATATTTTTTTCATATCAACCATCTTACGACCCTTACTTCCCTTTGAAGGTTTAGTCGAGACAGCTGAATAGGTAGTGTTAATATTGGTTCAAAGTAATATTTCATTAGGAAATCATCTAAATATACTTATTAGCGGGCAATTAAAACTAAATTGCATTTCGCCTCAGTTCGCAATCTAAGCTGAGATTGACATAACCGGTAAGCAGGATAGATCTCACTAGGAAATCGGAAAGCCCTCATTAACTCGCGGTCAGAGTCATGAGGCCAATGATTTAAAAATGTACAGATACCTAAATGTGTCTCAGACGATGAAATAAATTGGTCTCATTTATGCCACTGCTGTTTACCTATGTAAATTGTCTATACAATCCATAGAGTAACTAGAGAAGCCATATCGACTCCACCCTGCTTATGGATATGCGGCAATTTTTTTTACTACTAACTTGATCCGGCAACTACATAGGGCAACCGCAATGACGGATGTCAGATAAACAATCTGATGTACGTAGACGTTAAAGTCACACACTAAATGGGACTTATACAACTGTCAAATGTGAGAAAAAGCCCCCTCTTTGATATAATAAGTCGTCGCATTAGACCTTATTTCATGGAACCTGCGGCGACAAGGTGGTCAACCTTTATGTCACACCTGTTGTGTAAACACGTGTTTTTAAGGGATTTTAATGATTTTTTGATCAAAATGCATACACACTTTTATTAACCACAATTAGACTATCTGTCTGGTTTGTAAACTGAATTGAAACAAACAAAAGCACTGTGCCTAACTTTGTATCACCAAACTCGTTTGTTGAATGTACACAAACTGCTTACAATTAATTAGTCCCATAATAGCTGTTTTAAACATTCTACTTATTATTATATACGATTGTTGAGTTTGTGATGTAATAAAACATTAAAAGCTAGTATAACTTTCAAGCTTCAATGTAAAAGTTTCTGAATATGATCGCAAATGAGACAATTCAAACTAAAACTTCTAAATAAATGTACCGTAATACCAATATAGATTCAAATTAGAACTTGAATTACAAAAAAACCGGCCAAGTGCGATTCGGACTCGCACACGAAGGGTTCCGTACCATTATCAATAATAACGAGCAAAAAAATCACGTTTGTTGTATAGAGCGCCCATAAATATTTATTTTATTCTATTTTTTAGTATTTGTTGATATAGCGGCAACAGAAATACATAATCTGTGAAAATTTCAACTGTCTAACTATCACGGTTCATGAGATACAGCCTAGTGACAGACGCACGGACGGACGGACAGCGAAGTCTCAGTAATAGGGTTCCCGTTTTACCCTTTGGGTACGGAACCCTAAATAACTAAAGGAGACGGATACGCTTTCATACATTCTTGGGCCCAGTTGTAAAAATATGAGAGTGGTGTCATTTAAGAGCTTATATATTATCAAACCATCTCAGAAAATTTTGCTAATCTTGGCAATCTGAGAGCAGAATTATAAGAGATTTAGTAAAAGTGTGGTTATTCAACAAAGTGACAACAACCTAGATACTATACAGCTGATTTTTGAACTGTGATTGTTATTTTGTTTTAATATACAATTTTGGTGTTAATTCAATCACTTTAGTGTATATTAATATATTAAAATGAATACAATTATGTGCTTAATAAACACAATTTGTTTTTGAGCTACCGAACGTGCTCACTCTGTCTGGGGCCGGGGGCGCGCGGGCGTTCGGAAACTCGTCCGTCGACATTTTGTGGGGCGTTCGGAAACGCGGATGCCACACAGTCATTTACTATATTAATTGTAGTTTTTTATTGTTAATTATTACAATGTATTTATTCATTTTGATTGAATCAATCAAGTATTTTATGTTCAATTGATTAAATCATTCACAGTAATCGATTATTGTAATAGTACTCGATTTCTTCAGTGAAATAAACTTATTTTTATGATTTCTCGTCTCCCAGATTGTGAATTGAGCTGATTTTTTTATATTTTGAAACAGAAAAAAATACCGCTTTTTTTAAACCATATCTCAACTTATTACAATTGGGCCCAGAGATCCCCGTCTCCTTTCATTCCTATTCTTCTTCTTTTGTTACGAATTGAAATGATGAAAACATTGAAATATAATATAATATAATGGGAAAAAGGTGAGGCATGTCTGCACTTGCGTTTAGCTGCAGTAGTTTCGCCAAGACTAGACTTATGTCACGGTATATGCTGATATTGTCTCTTTCTCTCGGATGATATAAGACAGAGCGAGCGAGCGAAACCGTGACAGTGGTGTTGCCTTGAAAATGCGTGCTAAACCTACTTATCTTGGCGCTCATGCAACACATGAGCGCCAAGACTAGACTTATGTCACAGATTATGTTGATTATATCTTTTTCTCTCGTATCCAATATGATAGAGAGACATTTGAGAAATAACTGAGGCTCAATGTTCCAATTTCTGAGAGGAAATGTCCGAATACGATGCAATGTCCATGTCATTTTCGATGTAAGTTTCCGCTAGCTAGCATGACAGGTTCATTTAGTGCCATACGCACACTGGGACAGCATCGGGTCTATACCCAACATAAACAGACCTATGTCTGTTAATGTATTTTTAAATGTTTACCAATACCAAAACGAACTCAGTGTCAATATGCATAAAGATTGAATTTCCGTGGTATAAGCCACGCCACCGCGCGCTACGCGTCAGAATTCGCTCGCGTTTCCAGTGCCATAGTAACATTTTTATAAGTACCATAAATACCGCTAACTAGGCATTCCTCATGTTATTCCATTAAAATATCATAATTTCACTCATTTCTTAAAAAAAAAAAAGAAGAAATTAAAAGGTTTTTTTTTTTTCAGATCTAAGCTAAGTGGCCGTCGCGGCCCATCATGCCATCTCCAGACAACCGGAAACAAGGTAACATTGAAGCCCTCCACACACTGGGGCGTCGAAACTTTAACCAATACCTTAACGCAGTCTGTATTAATAATCAATATGTACGAGTATAAAGTATTGAGACAAAGGTGCTTCCTGCTCTCATGGCGTTTCTGCTCCTGAGAATGTATTGCTCATAATCCTTACTATTTATAATTTTAAAAAGAGACCATCGAGTTTCTTACCGGCTCTTCTCAGTGGAAGCAGCATTCCGTACCGGTAATAGAATCTGACTATTTGTAAGTGATTTTGATGAAAAAACAATGATTTTGAAAGATTGATTTGTGTCGTAAAAGCGCCGCCACGTGTAAAAATTCGCTCGCGATGTCAGAGTCCTTTCGTTGTACAATTAACATTTTCTATTTTTCTATGTGTCAATACAGTTCGTTTTGGTATTTTGACGCGCGAGGTAGACGCCCCAGTGTGCTTGCGGCATAACAGCGACTTACTTATAAGCACCTTTTTGTTTTTTTTTAACGCCGGAAAATCCTTTTCCCTACCACCTCGGGGGAAGTAACAGGGTTATGTGGGAGTCCCGGCAGAAGGCCGTATACCCACTAAAAACCGACGGTGTACCATCTTCCGCTTATATCGGGACGCCACGGGATTTACTTGTATGCACCTACTTTAACTTAGTCAATTTATATTTTAAGATGAACTATGAAATTACAATGAACTTTTAGTGTATACCTTTTTGCATGTTACATATCCACAACACTTTGGTACTGAAAATGATATCGAGGGGTGAAAGGCTATTTGACCTAAGCGACACTTTTGGGTGATATTATATTATATATTATTATATGACACAGGTTTTTCATAAAATTTGGTTTTTGATGAAAAACCAGAAGATGACATTTTAAACTCAATTTCATCATAAACCTGTAACAATCCAGAATTTTTTATCAAAAACCTGAACTAGTTTGGGTTTATGAAGAAATTGAGTTTAAAATGTGTCATCTTCCGGTTTTTCATCAAACACCTAGGTTTTTGATCAAAAACCTAATTTTATGAAAAACCTGCCACATATTTGAAATTAGCTAATGTTTTTTTATTTATTTATTTGCACAATTATACAGAAGTAAAAAAAATGTACAAGGTAAGCTTAATGCCTCAGGCATTTTCTACGAGCCAACCTTAGAGTGATGTAGAGAGAGAGAAAAAAATCAAACAATAATGTTTCTGCGTCGAATGAGTATGCTCTCCTATAATGTTATAAAAATGACGCTTATGGCAAATAGTCTTTCACCCCTCGATATTGTAGGTGGTTTGTAGACGGATTAAAAGATAATATAAGTATTGTCAGTATAGATAATTATGTTACTGGAAATATCTTTAAATTCAGGGATACTTATATATTTATGAGGCATGCGCAGCGCATTAACTTAAATCGCACCGACGTATTACATAACACACCCATTTGCACCCATTTTCACACATGCACACATGCACACTTTCTTCATACCACATTTTCATACCCTCTAATACACTTATCTAACTCACACTACTTATTGCATAAGATAATGTATCTAGTTTTAAATTTATAATATTTTTTTTATGCTATACTTACTTTGGCCTTACCTTTGTTTGTAAGCATTGTATACGGACACCCAGCATAGAGCGGTCCTTCCCTAACACAGGTATTATTACATAACAGGGCAGGACCATACTTTGTAATATTTGATATGTCTTACAAATAAAGAATTTGAATTTGGCGCGCTAATATATTATATACAAAGTTACAAAGGCGCCAAATTACATAATGCATCTACCTAAATATAACTCACATGACACACAATGATAAAAGGATTATGTAGGTGTAATTAATATTACGGCCATTCTGTAAGTTTATCTAGCCGAGACATTAATTGCAAATTTTCCTGTTCACCGGTTCCGAACTTTGGTAGGCGCTAATTACTACATGATGGCGTGGCGCAAACACCATGCAATGCTATTAAACCTAAATGTGTCAAAAAGACGTTCAACTAAATTTGTTCCGAAGTGGGTCTCATTGATACGTAGTCGTACAGATAATCTGACATCAAAGTCACACATAAAATTTGACGTGTGAAACTGGAAATTTTAGGAAAAGGTTCCTCTATAATATAATATCTCGTTGGTGCCTATAGGGTTACCTTTTGTATTAGTTAGTGATGTACAAGATACCTTAAAAAAGTATCTGGAATACAAAATACCTTGAATTAAAACTATTTTACGGATTTTATCGCGTTTTTATCCGTAAAATAGTTTTAATTCAATGTATGTATTCGCGTAACTATAAGAAAACAATATACAAAGTACCTTTAACTTAAGTATTTCAGATAACAGATGCAAATACCTTTTTGGAATAGTATCTGAAATACTAGATACAAAATACGTATCTTTCAAATACTTTTTATAGATAAAATACTTTTGTAAAAAAACATTTTTTTAAATGAAAGTTAATTTTTCTATATGTAAATCGCGTTGATCGCGCAAACTTGACACAAGATAATATTGAGACTTAAGTACCTAGAACCAGTTTATCACCCATTTTTCTTCGATGAGGTCCCATGATCATGCCCCCAAATGAGAAAGAGTCGCTTATTTTTTTTATTTTAGGATAAACATTTACTTTTTAATCGACTTCCATAAGGAGGAGGTTCTCAATTCGATTGTTTTTTTTTAGAATCAGTAATCTATTACTAAAATTATTTTAGCTAACAAAGTATCTACGAAATAAGTACACTAGTAGTTTACAAAAGGTATTTAAATACAAGATACAAAATACAGACAAAAAAGTTATTTAGATACAAGATGTAAATACGTATTTTGTATCTGTATTTCAGATACTTATATCTTAGATACGTCACATCTCTGGTATTAGTGTTGGTATAGTTAACCTACGACATCGTTAGCAAACGCACACATTCTCCGTTTGCTTATCCGGTCATCGCATAAAAGCTAAGTATAATAGGGGTTTTTATGTGTCTTTTACTAGCGCCCCCGAACACAGGCGCTGTGTAAATCATGTCGACTAAAACAACAAAAATATCGAGTAATATCCAATATGGTTGGAGTTTAATATAATTTATATTTTCGTTTTATGTGTTGAGTGGTAATTTATTAGAGATTGTTGAAAATCTACTGTTTATTTGTGTATGGACACAGGCCAAAAATACCCTCAAATACCACCTTTTTTAAATTCTGTTTTGATATGACTTTGTTTTTAAGCGTTTACTTAGTAGAACTGTAAAAGAATATGCAATACATTCTTGGTCACAAACTGCACGGAACCGCTTTGCTCGGGAGTGCGACACAAAAGTAGACAAAAAAAACATACAGGTACACCTATACGGTCGAATTGAGAAACCTCATTCTTTTGGAAGTCGGAAGAATAAATGACCAAATTCGAATTTGGAACTAATGGTTTTTTATGAGTACTAGCCCTTTGAAGTATAGGTATTGGAACTTACTTATGTGTTGGAAACAAGAAAAATAAATCTACTAATTTTATAAACACGCGTCCACATGTTGATTGATGATCACATTATCAGTAAGTGCTATGAACATTGCGGATGATAACAAAGACTAAGTATTAAAAATTGAAAAGCTATTGAATACACGGCCTTCGGTTTAATACTAACGCGGGGTAATATATCAAACGCGAACCCATTTATCAAGAATGTAATAACAGTGGAGTTTTATACGCACTGTAACCTACTGCGATGGAAGCTGTAAAAAGTAAAAGAGTAAGGGAGTCTCAAATTGGCCGTAAAGAAGAAAATGCACTTTATTGTTTAGTTAAGTAAGTGCTTAATTGCGAAAACAAAGTATTTACCTACGTGTCTTTGAAAGCATACCTAATATAATGACCGAGTAAAGTATGCATTACTGTTGTGATCGTGTTGTCAGCCATTTGTTACATAAAATATAATAAAATAAAATTTATTATTCACTAAATGAGTTACGAAACGAGTTCCTGTGAAACCCAAACTAGACGTCGCCGGTATTTTGGGTTTCTGTGCTATAATTATCTGGGAAGTAAATTAAAATGTAAAATAGGAAATTAATTATTGAAATATTAGATAAAATATAAAGAGTGTGTGCATGTATTGTGTGTAATGAAGTGTGTGGAACTGAGGGTGTGTGCGTAGATGTGTGTGAAACGTTTGTCAGGAAACTATAATTTAAACAACTCTTAGCAAATGAGTTTCCTTTATTATTGTCTTTTAATAGTAGGTAATATTCTCAAAGTGCTTTGATCGCACATAGCGCGTAGATTCATAGATAGGATAACGAAGTAGCTATCTACGAGTTGATTGTTGTTTGCACGGCAGCCGACAGGTCAGGACATTTATCTTGAAAATAAATCACCTATCGCAAGGGAAAATCGTCTTTCATGCGTCACGAAAATATAAAAATACACACGTAAGAAACATGCTGATAATCATCATGGCCGTGATTCCGTGAATCACCAAAAGAGTTGAGACATTCCAAATGCATATCACTCTCAGAGTAGAATATCACTACACTTTTAAAGAAATATGGCCTCCATCGTATTTAGTCGATGATTTTGTCAACAACAGAGTAACAGAGTTGTACGGTCGGTGAGATTCTATGGTGAGACTTTACAGTTTACAAGATAATAATGAGAAAACTAAATTTTGTAACAAGAATGTATAGTTGAGTAAACAAAAAAAAACATATTAAACAACAAAACTTCTATCCATCTATCAGCCAGGGACGTCCACTGCTGGACATAGGCCTCCCCCATAGATCGCCACAAACTACGGTATTGGGCTTTATGCGCCCACCGATTCCCGGCGACCCTGATGAGTTCGTCCGTCCACCTGGTATATAAAACAACAGAACAAATCTTAGTGTACGGTAAATATACATGTGATATCAAAGGGAGTAAAGTGAATTAAAGCGTAACCATGGACAAAACCAACGAGTTTTTAAATCAAAGATACATAGAGATAGATAATATTAGTACCTAGTGTGGTACCCATAAAAGTACTGAGGTAGCGGAAGTAAGCGTTCCCCCTTACCACCACCTGCCTTACAACAATGTTTTAACATTACTTTCAGTTTTTGACAGTTAACTCTTCTTCTTTTCTTTTTTACGAAATAAATGGAATGACAAAATTGAATGGGATAAGATGGAATGGATGCGAATAGCGACCTGCGATTAGCGGGTATTTCAATTAGTGTCAAGTAATTAATAGCAAGAGCAAATTCAATAAATACATATTGTAAATAAAAATGCGTGATGAACGTGATAAAGATGGCGGATCACGACAGATATTACTGACTATGGAGTGTAGAAGTAAAGGAGAGTCATCTGTGTACCTATTGAAAAAGTGTCCGTCGAAATGCATTAAATAAGGGTAGCGCCACATTCGCATCAGGTGGCATTATTTTGACAATTTTGACAATGATACTATATTTAGTAACTTCAATTGCTATATTCATACCATACGCTTCGTCACCAGCGCCATTGTGGAAGGTTTTTGAACTGTTATTTATAGCACACAGCTGGACACTTTTTCATTTTTTCCCTTATGAGATGATTCTCCTTTAGAGTAGAAACGAGTAGAGTAGAAACGCTCCATATTACTGTCAGAAGAACGGCCAGTGTCGAAGTTTGTTTTTTTAATGTTACGATTTCACAAATTCAAAACATGCCAGTCATTTATCCATAATCACTTGAGCGTAATGTTATTAACCTATCGCATTTTACGAGGCTCGTTACTCCACACCGGAGCATATCGTGTAAACAGACAAACACCATAAATATATCAAAGTGGCCGTGCCAATATTATTTTGGTACGGAACAGAACGGTGGAGGAGTTTATGGAGCACGGCATTTAGTTTAGTTTCGGTAGTGATGTTCGATTTTTAAAGGCACCTCCTTTTAGAGTTCCGTATCCAAAGGGCTGGCGATGAACTATTTTTCTGTAAATGCTGTCTATCAGAGGATTCTTCATCAAGGGGTGAAAGGCTATTTTACTTAAGCGACACTTTTAGGCGATATTGACTTATATAGGTACATATTTAGATTCAGCAAATTTTTCTGTAGAGTATAAAAAAATTGCCATTCACCACATGATATTATAAGCATAACGTCCTGTACCCGATAGGGCTAGTGAATAAATGTGACCTTTTTAAGGGTTCCGTACCCAAAGGGTGAAACGGGAACCCTATTACTAAGACTTCGCTGTCCGTCCGTCCGTCCGTCACCAGGCTGTATCTCATGAACCGTGATAGTTAGACAGTTGAAATTTTCACAGATAATGTATTTCTGTTGCCGGCTATAACAACAAATACTAAAAAACAGAATAACATAAATATTTAAGGGGGCTCCCAAACAAAAAACGTGAAAATTTTTTTTGTTTATTCTTAAGTCCCCATTCTGTGTAAATATCGACGCGCGTCAAAATCCGCTCGCATCATCGATGAGATTACGTTGAAGAAAAGTATTTTTAAGTTTCTTTTGACAGTTAATACGTGTTGGTACTGACAAAGTATTGGTCGTGGCTGTTGTCATAGACATTCAATATTTATGAGTATGTACACAAGGTACATATTCAAATAGAAGTCTAATTAATTTTCTCGGCCCAGTATGAATCGATATATGAGGACTTTACTTATTTCTACTGGCTTTAACCCTTACAGTATTTGTTCTACAAACTCGGTGCGAGTACAAACCTAAGTAATTCAAGATTAACTTAATAGTTATGTCTGCCCCATTCATTGCATAAATAGATTTACAAACGGCTTAATTAACTACAACTTAGAAACTTGAAACGTAAGTTATCATAAGTTTTGACGGCTGACGGTAATGAAAGTGAAATATTTAGGTTAGTACTTAACCCTCTTTTAATATATGAATGCAAAAATTAACAACTCATTTCACCCCCTTAAAAATAGTATCGCAAAGAAAAAAACTTTTTTGACCTCTACCTTCCTTATTCCACCCCTTTAGGGGTGGATTTGTCTGCAATGGGATCAATACCTACTGAGCAGAAAAAAAATATATATGAGGTGACCCGGAATTAAAGGCCACCTCACGCCCAACAGCGTAATCCATTAAAAAAATCAACTTGAACAAACCATTTAACCGAATGATTCAATTTTTAAAAATCCTGAATCATGTGATCCTTAATTTAGTTTATAGAATACACACGCCGTGTTTTCGTACTCCATCGAGGATTGATAATATACATAGCACTCTTTATTGTACACCAAAGAGGCGGAATTAATTAAACTAAATAATAAATATAGCATTCTTGGGTCAAAATAAGGTCTAAATAGCTATGTAGAATTGGGCGGTCTTATCGCTATATAAGCAATTTCTTCGAGACATCCAGTTTGAAGCTAGGATTGATTTACAGGTGCCTATAAAAAGTCATAACTGAATAATAAGTACTTATGTACTTGAAAATAAACCATTTAATTATATTTACTTAACAATAACATCTGCATCAATTAGGTAGGTATTTTTAAGACGTGACGTTGATTGAAATCAGCTTTTGTGTTCTCACAGTTATTTTGCATGCTTTTAAGCCGTCGAGGCAACGCGTCGCGGGCCAAGGCCACGATTACAATAAAATACTTGCGCATATCCATTCTGTTTTGCGTCAGCGGGTTATTAATATTAGCTACTGGATAATCCAGGACTAAATTATTCTTATTGACATTAACTTGGACGTTTGTTCATTCAGAAATAGTGATGATAGTCCCCGCCCACTCATTCTTTACAATGACGAAAACTACAATAGTACGTCAGACGACACCTACTTACAGTATGATTCAAAATTAAGCAACCCCTGTACTATGGGTAACATACAATAGACTGGGGGCAATCCCAGTTAAGCGGCTTTCAGACTACGCTATAATATATAGCATAACAATATCGCGCACCATACAAAGCGCAAAGCCAATAATATAAAGTATAGTACAGTCTGAACGTGGCCATAACAATATATGGTGCGCGATGTTGTTGTACTATGAGCTATATACTATAAGCTATTATATTAAAGCTTAATTATCTGAAACTCGCTTGACAGCCAGAAATTAACCGAAAATTACACACAAACCACTAGACCAAACCATCTCATTAACTCGCAATATTCTTCAATCATCATACTTTTTACGAGAATAGCCTTCTTATACATATAATATACATCATCACGCCTGTATTTCCCAAAGGGTAGGCAGAGGCGCGCTACAGTGCACCCACACTTCGCCGATGTATTTTGGTCTCAATGTAATAGGGGGCGAGCCTATTGCCATTAGACCGGGCACGTTCCCCCTGAATACGAGGGAGATTTGGGCCACAGTCCACCACTGACCCAGCGCGGATTGGTGAGCTTCACACGCCCTTTTTATAGACGTGCAGGTTTCCTCGCGATGTTTTCCTCGACAGTTCAGCAAATGGTAACCATTATTGAAAATGACATTCGCACAAAAAAATCATCTCATAGGTGCGAGCCCAGGATTTGAACTTGCACCCCCTTGAGTTCAAGGCGAGCGTTCTACCGACGAGGCTACCAGCTTCCCTTCCTCATATATAATAAAATATAATATTAAATATTACATTATATTGTACGTAATATACATAGGTATTATCGTTATATACACGGCCAAGTACAGCACGTGTTTTAATCCCAAATGTGTACCCATTTACTATCAAAACTTTTAAACGAAGAGAGGGCGATGGGACCGTGTGTGATGAAGGTTCACCAATCAAGTAAATTACTTATTCGCGTCCTGGACATACTGGAGAGAGCGAATTCACATGACTGTATTATAAAATATACTCCAATATATAAATACTAGCTGTGCCCGCGACTTCACCCGCGTGGAATTTAGGGAGATTACCCTGCAAAAAATGGTTTTATGTTCATCCCGCAGAACCCTTATGCTTTTTCTGAAATAAAAATAGCCTAATTTACGCCTTGGAACATCAGCTAGATATTACCCGTCAAAATCGGTTCAAACGCTTGGAAGTTTACCCGGAACAAACAGACAGACAAAGACAAAAAATTTAAAAATTGCATTTTCGTTTTATGTGTCGTATATAATCTCATATGCATTTGGTAAAAATATATTATTTTCATAATACAAACAGACACTCCAATTTTATTTATTTGTATAGATTCAACCACAACAACCTTGGAACGAAACTGTCTAATTCTGTCGTTTACTAATTGGCTTCATATATGTTTTAATACAGTTCGATTTGGTGTTGCCAGGAAGTTTTTCACGAGCATTTTGACGCACCTATGTACCCAGGGCTCTTAGGTACGTAATGTTTTATTTATTCGAAGCTCTTAAACGTAGAATTGAAGTGAGCATGAAATATTTATGGGGTTCTACTAAAGTGAAAGACGTGCGTGACACACTGTATTTTACAGGTGAATACTACTACTACTAAAGCCCTTTTTAACGTCCCACTGCTGGTCATGGGCCACCCCTCAATGCGAGGGGGATTCAGGCCATAGTCCACCACGCTGGCCCAGTGCGGGTTGGCAGACTTTACACATCTATCGAGAACTAGTCAAGTTCCCTCAGACGTATAGGTTTCCTCACGATGTTTTCCTTCACCTTTTCATAGCAAGTGATAATCTCGGATGAAAATGAGATTCGCACATAAATCCCAGAGGTGCAAGCCGGGGTTTGAACCTGCACACTTTGATTGCAAAGCGTGCGTTCGACCACTCGGCTATTGCTACAGGCGATATTGGCTACAGGTGACTATAAATGTATAAGGTTCCAACAAACAGACGAGTCTAAACGCGTGTGGCCCTTTTTCCAATACCAAATTGAACTGTATTTGATCACAGACAAAGCTCATATTTTAACGAAATGACATTGAGGACGCGCGCCATTTTATTTGCGCGATCACGTGGCTTCTGCCTTAGCCATTCAATCTTTATTACATCGGCGTAAAGGATATTTTCAAAAAAGTCTTTACGTAAAAAAGTAAGAGGCTTTAAACGATAGATAGATGATAGATACGTAGTAGGGAGATAAAGAAATAATTCATATTTTATTGCAAATATAGTTTTTGGATAAGCAAAAAGTTCAAAACAAGATTTTCATAGTGTAAAAAGCAACCACTTCAGAGGACACAAAAGTAATAAAGCTTTCATCGCAGATTTATATTGCTTCGATTTGAGTAAAGTTTTTTTATTAAAAATCCATAAAGTATTATTTTCATTGTAAAAAACTTATTACTTTCACATCAACCATTATGAACAGTTTCGAACCGTTTTGCAGTTTATTATCTGTAATCTTTTAAGTTTAATCGTGCTCATGGATTGACGGAATGACAATAAAGCGGGTTTCAGACTACGCTGTAATAAAATAGTATATAGCTCATAGCACAACAATATCGCGCACCATACTTTGTTCTGGACACGTTCACACTGTACTGTACTATATATTGGCTTACTATACGCTATAAATTGGTGCGATGCGCTGAGTTCATGCTATGCTATATCGCGCGCCGCCCTTTTCCTCCTCCGTCACCCCCGGTCAACTGAGCTTGCTATATACTATATAGCAAGCTCAGTTGACGGGACGGCCGTATATAGTATATACTAGTATATAGTATATCATAAAAATGCTTGGGATAATATCGCCTAATGTGAACGCCATGCTATGCTATATAGCATCCTTCTTTGCTATACGATATAGCACAATAGTATAGCTTTGTCTGAAACCCGCTTAATAGCGGGTCATCCACTTACGTCATATCCAGCGGGTATGTATCGCACAATTACACGCCTGTGGGTTTGACTGAGGCGAAAGACTTACTCTTATGAGTTTAATGCTAATTTAAATTCAGTCCTAGATTCTAAGGATAATTTCATTCATACTAAGATTGTTCTTACTGTCATAAGTATAAACTTATGCGTATTTTCTTTATGGTTTGTGTGATATTTAATTCGGAAAAATAACGTTAGTGGATAGGCCACTAATAGTACGTTTGATACCTTATAATTGAAAACCGGTGATGTGGAAAATACTCTATCACAAAGCTATTAGGGCTCAGTGGGGGCGTGAGACTAGTATTTATTTATAGGGTATAAAATAAAGGCTTTTTTTACAATGGGTTGAACTGTCGATACATTTCACAGTTACCATGAGTGTTGGTTGCTGATTATCTTGTCGTACCTATTAAACGATGTCATCTACTTAAGCATCGTATCGTACTTAAGTATCGTCGGGTGACAGGTAAAACTCACTAATTACTAAAAATAGGAAAGATGTTTTTTACACTAAGTACCATAAAATATCAACAACTTTCCCAGGAAAAAGTCATCATATCCTTAAGTGCAACCCTACAGAATTCCAAGAAGCAAAAATCACTAATGATTTAGTGATTTTAGCTTGATTAATCACTTGATGTGATCATTAAAAAAAATATTAAAATTCAAATTACTGCATTGGTTTTTTTTTTGTTACCCGACGATCTAAAGATGTGTATTTATTGAATTGTGTCCTTGCTATTACTTATTTGACCTTGACATAAATACCCGCTAATCGCAAGTGCAGCCACTTCACATCTTATTCCATTAAATTTCATCATTTCACTTATTTCGTAAAAACAGATGTAGTTACCTAAGTTTTTATGTAGGTACGTTTGTTCAGTTGTTTATGTCCTTCGGATGACACATGTAATTAATGTTAGTAGAATACGTGTTGCCCTTTAGTATATGGACTATAATGGCAGGTAACGAAAGGTATTAATGCCATTTAAGCTTGTAATAAATGCGACGAATGGGTGCCTCACTTTTATGTTCGTGTAATAATTACATATTGTTTACTTGTGTGCTTATTTGTCACTCTAAATTTCATACAAAACAATCGTTACAGCCGTTCTAACCTTATTCTTCTACCCTATGAATTCCTTAAGGCGCCAGAGCCATTGCGTACCTTAACTTTTTTTTCACGTCGGATTTTTTTTTATGGATACCCTGCCACCTCGGGAAGTAGCAAGGATATGTGGGAGTCCCTGTAGGAGCCCGTATACCCACTAAGAACCAACGGTGTACCTTCCTACCTTTAAAAGCCTACTACCTTCCTTTAAAAAGGCGCCGCGGAATCGCACTAGCATGCACCGACGGAAATTGCATGCCTTTCCTACCTACACGTATCAAAGATCTTTGATATGTGTTGGTACAGCGCGCCTACTGCTTTTTGTAGAGTATAAAAATAAGTCAATTATATTTCTTTGTTGCAGACCGCAACTGGTTGGAGACCATGGTGGAGCTGCCCTCGGGGGTCGGCGAGGAAGACGACCACTGGTCCACTGGACATGTGAGTATACTTTTAAATACTAACCTTCCCATTTATAGAAATATTTGATGTACTTGCAGTGACATTAAATGAATATCGCCACTCGCCAGACATATTCTTCGTATGATCCCAAACTAAGCAAAGCTTGTACTATGGGTACCATACAATGGATTGGGGGCGATCCCAGTTACACCTAGACCAGGGCCCCGATTTTCGTGCGATCGAGATTCATCTCTATTCGAGATGTCTCGAAACGAAACGTCGAATCGTATGTATTTTTTTCATTTGTTTCGAGATATCTCGATTAGAGATGAATCACGATCGCACGAAAATCGGGGCCCAGGACAGATTTCGAAAAGGTCGTTTCCAAAATTTGCCGATGGTGGGAATCGAACCCGCACCTACCCGGTTCAGTAATTGAAGCGGCCGGCCTACTCATCAAGCCGTAGTCAACTGATACTTTTACGGAAAAATGCTAATCAAATCAAAGTCACAAGCGAGGTAATGGCTTGAATTATTTATAAAAGTCATGATACTTAACTCGATGTTACGGTTATTTATCCCAACCTACTTTCAAGCCCACGCCCACTGGCCGGGCGCCTTAAAATCGCGCAGGATTTTTGCCAATATCAAAGTGAATGTATTAACTCAACGAAAAAGCACATTTTTCAACGATGCCGTAAGCTAATTTTGAAAATCGCGTGGATTTTATCACACAAACTCGATCCTTATGTGTACTACACAAGGTACATTTTCAAAATAAGTAAAGATTATTCGCTCACACCAGTGATGGTCGTTTAGATTTTCACATCGTCGTGCGGTTATCTTTTTTAAGAAATCGTTACTTTATTATACAAATAGACAGACAAAGCGATCAGACTCGCTGGCGCCACCTCTGTTTACCTTATGTCTGCCTGGTACCTGCTTCTATACATCTACAGTTTATTTTCAGTTTCGAGCGATATCAATTTTATTCTTTTAATATAATACCTAGTAAGTTAGGTTATAAAAGGTAGTTCTAATAATAATAATAGCATCAAACGGTACTAAAATATCATTGGTTCTCGGTGTTGATTTTGTTGAAACCATACAAAACTTGACTTTACCGCAATATGTTTATTTTAGTCAAATTTAGTTCAGTTGTATTTACCTGGTTATTGGCTACTACTTACAAAGAGTTATAATATCAAAGAGAGAGCATTTCATAACTTTTGACAGTTTCACATGTCCAATTTTGTGTGTGACTTTGACGGCTACGCACAACAGATTGTTTATGTCAAGAAGTATAAGACTAGACTTCGACTGTTATGACAACAATGACACCAATTTAGCTTCAATTATTTGGAAGTCTTTGACACATTTAGGTGATTTTTATCCGCCTTCTTTATCACTGTCATCATCCATTTTTAGGGTTCCGTACCCAAAGGGCAAAACGGGAACCCTATTACTAAGACTTCGCTGTCCGTCCGTCCGTCCGTCCGTCCGTCCGTCTGTCACCAGGCTGTATCTCATGAACCGTGATAGTTAGAGAGTTGAAATTTTCACAGATTATATACATAATTCTGTGGCCGCTATAACAACAAATACTAAAAAAACAGAATATAATAAATATTTAATCCCATACAACAAACGTGATTTTTTGCCGTTTTTATAGATAATGGTACGGAACCCTTCATGCAAGAGTCTGACTCGCACTTGGCCGGTTTTATTTATAATGTGTATTTATTGAATTTGCCCTATTATTTACTTGACACTGGCTGAAATACCCGCCTAACGCAGGTGGAACCATTCATTTCGTAAAAAAAGAAGAAGACACATTTAGGTATCTATTATTTTAGAGATAGAGTATCTAGAGTACCCATAACGACTCCACTCTTCGTATAGCTCTGCGGCAATTGTTCCGCCATTGTTGTTATCTCATGTACCTGTAGTATACGGTAACTACGGTTTTCGCATATAGGGAAAACAACAATGGCGGAGTCAGATAAACCAGAAAGAATTAATGCAGCGCGGGCTCGATACGCCGTCTCCGTTATATTATACCTATACTAATATTATAAAGATGAAAGATTTGTATTTTTGTATGTAACGAATTAACTTAAAACCTAATGGACCGATTTCAAAAATGATTTTGCCGTTAGAAAACTATATTATAACTGAGTAACATAGGCTATATTACAAACCCGTGCGAAGCCGCGACGGGCCGCTAGTCCATGATAATTTCTGACATCATTAACTACATGTAATATTATAAATATGCAAAAGAATGAAAAATATGTTTCAAGAACGTTTATTTAGCACATAATAATATATTTGAATTACACAGAAGAATAATCAACGATGTATCAACACTAGAGAGGTCCCCTCGGCCCCGTTCGCTAAGCCAAACGGTCAACAGCTTGGATTGGAGGGCGTCTCTATTTACCAATGTGTTTAATATAGGATCGGCCCTGAGTGCCTGATCGGTGTTATTTTTGTCCACTACTCTACATATTATGCTCTATTTAAGAGTAAAGAGCCAACTCTACTGTTTGATTTTATTAACATTAGGAAACGTCTCTTTCTGATACCTAAATATGAAACAGTTGACAGTTGCAGTGTATTCATATAGCCCATAGGCGCTTCGAAACGCGTGCGACCATTTGCTAATAGCAAAATGAACCTTATTTACTTACAGAAGAAGCACATTTATCAATGAAATGTGATGAAGATGACGCGAGGAAATTCAGTCGCGTGATCGTATCGCTTTTGCCATAAAAAATATTTTTTTATGAATATTGATACAAAGCACATTTCCAAATAAGTTATGAGAAATCGGTCGCATTAAAAGATGTAGTGTAAGGGAAAACGGGCGTACGTTTTTAGATATACTGAAACCGAGGAAGTATTTTTACATCAAAGAGGGTGACAGTTTAACACGTCCATTCTTGTGTAGCTTTCACGTCCATGTACGTCGGATTGTCTATGCCAAGATATATAAGACTAGACGGCTGTGGCATCAATGAGAACAACTGTGGTCCAATTACTTTTTGACACGTTTATTTATGTCTATTTGTGGCAGTGGTAGCCGAGTGGTCGAACGCACGCCTTGCAATCAAAGTGCGCAGTTTCAAAACCCGGCTCGCACCTCTGGGCTTATGTGCGAATCTCATTTTCATCCGAGATTACCACTTGCTACCTATGAAACGGTGAAGGAAAACCTCGTGAGGAAAACCTGCACGTCTATACAAAGGCGTGTGAAGTTCACCAACCCGCACTGGGCCAGCGTGATAGCCCAAAAATCTCCTTCATATGAGAGGGAGAATGTGCCCTGAATAATGGCAATAGGCAATAGGGACCAAAATACATCGGCGAGGTGTGGGCGCACTGCAGTACATCTCTGCCTACCCCTTTGGGGAATACAGGCGTTTATCTATTAATGCTTCTTCTTCTTTTTTATTACGAAATTAATGGAATGACGAAATTGAATGGGGTAAGATGGAATGGATGCGAATGGCTCCACCTGCGATTAGCGGGTATTTCAACTAGTGTCAAGTAATTAATAGCAAGAGCAAATTCAATAAATACACATTATAAATAAAAATAGGTGATGAACATGATAAAGAGGGCGGATCCTATCTATACTTTCTAATATCATTGACTGACACGTTGTCCCACAGACCTTAAATCGTTCGGTCATCCTTCCATTATCTGTCACTTATATTTTTACTTCCAATTTAGGTACCATTCCTAATAATAGAAGCGGTAGAGTCGTCGGGGAAATCTAATAAAGCAATCAACGCGTTCAAAGTTGGCCCTTATCTGACACCGAGGCCTCACTGTAATTGGTCTGTTCGCACTCAAGCACTTGGGACTTACTTAAGACACTCGGTGACAAATCCAATCGGAAGGGACAGAGTTAATGACGATCCGCCATCTTCATCACCTTCATCACCCATTTATATTCTTAATTATGAAGTTATTGCGTTTTAATTACTGATACTGGTAGAATACAGCGATTCCTTATCTTTTTCCATAATTTTTTTTTTCATTGTATTAATTTCTGAAAAGAATAAGAGTGAATGACGTTGCATCACACGTAAATATTCAAACTAAGGAATAAAATTATACACATGTTAGATTTTATAGCACAGAACTTCCTTGTTAATAAAGACACAGGTGTACCTACTAGTAAAAAAAGTTCTTAAGTATCTAATAAGCGGGTTATTTTCAAAAAAACTATTTTCGGACAAAGTAATTTAAAGGGGACCTTTATTTGTAAGGACCTACTGATTGGTAGAATTTATATGATTTTAATGCTCGTCTTGTAAACACTAAGTAGGAGACGCCATAAACATGATCCTTAAATATTGATTTAAAAAGAATATTCATGTCTGAAGTTTCTAAAACACCCGTGAACTAATTCTATTACTTTCATGCCTCAATAAAGGTCAGATAAGTATCATTGTGTTTACATAATCAGCATTTTAAATAGGGCGGTCTTCGACACACGTTCGCACATAAAGCCCCCCGCACACTGGGACGTCAAAAATCGCGCGTCAAAATGTTTGCCAACACCAAAACGAACTCTATGTCAATATGTATAAAGATTGAATTTCTGTCGTAAAAGCCACGAACCCACGCATCGAAATTCGCTCGCGCTGTCAGTGCCATTTTGTTATAGGATGAACTTTTCCTATGTGTCAATACAGTTCGTTTTGCTCATCGAGCTGGTATATACCTACTAAGGAGCGGCCCTAAGGAGCCCAAACTGCGGTAAATTTCCGCCATATTAGAATTTGATTGTTTATATCGTTTGACACTTACGTACTTACTTGATCTTAATTCTAAGATGGCGGATCTCATATAAACCATTATTGCCAACCTCCATAAAAATCGCCGCAGAGCATTATGAAGAGTTAAGTTCTTAAGTCAACTCTATCTAAATACTCTGAGGTTTTGGTATTAGCAGAAAAATTAAAGCGCACGCGTTGACGCCCCAATGTGCAGAAGGCCTCAGCTACTTACTCTCGAAACCGTTCACTATAAATCCAGCAGCTTGGCGGCACCAAGAGCCAAGAGCCTATAAATGTCAAATAAATTCTCCCAGATTTGTCCCCTCATCTAGAACCATGGAGATATTATAACGGAGATGGCATTTCGAGCCCGCGCTGCGGTAAATTTTACTGGCTTATCTAACTTAAGCCGTGGTAGCCGAGTGGTCGAACGCACGCCTTGCAAATCAAACTGTGCAGGTTCAAACCCCGGCTCGCACCTCTGGGTTTTATGTGCGAATCTCATTTACATCCGAGATTACCACTTGCTATGAAACGGTGAAGGAAAACATCGTGAGGAAACCTGCACGTTTGAGGGAACTTGACTAGTTCTCGATGTGTGAAGTCTGTCAACCCGCACTGGGCCAGCGCGGTGGACTATGGCCTGAATCCCCCTCGCATTGAGCGGAGGCCCGTGCCCAGCAGTGGGACGTTAAAAGGGCTGTAGTTAGTATCTAACTCCGCCATTGTTGTTTTCCCATATAGTTGCCGTATACCTACTACAGGTACAATGGCGAAAAAATCGCCGCTGAGCTATACGAAGAGTGGAGTCGTTAAGGGTACTCTAGATACTCTATGTCTAGAACCCACAGATAGAATTTCCTCACACGAGGTATAATTTATTAAACGGTGCTTACTAACAGACACTGTTAAGCCCTGGACACACTGGGGCGTGAAGACGCGCACGGCAAGCATTTTGCTAATACAAAAACGAACTGTATTGTCTTGTAGAAAAGTTAATTCTTCAAAGAAATGTCATTGACTGCGTTAGCGGCTTTTGCAGCGTGTTCGCGTGGCTTTTATTACAGAAATACAATCTTTATGTTAATTGACCGAGATTACATTTTCAAAAATAGTAAATTGATTTCACTCGCCCCAGTATGTTTCAGGGCATTATCGAACTAATGTAAAAACTTTTCTTTTTGGATATCTACTGAATATCTGTTAGTCATAGAAGTAAATATCTACTGACAAACATAATTGACTAGGTAACTACTACTACTACTACAGCTCTTTTTACGTCCCACTGTTGGGCACGGGCCTCCCCTCTAAGTGAGGAGGATTTCAGGCCATAGTCCACCACGCTGGCCTAGTGCGGGTTGGCAGACTTCACACATCTATCGAGAACTAGAGAAGTTCCCTCAGACGTGCAGGTTTCCTCACGATGTTTTCCTTCACCGTTTCATAGCAAGTGATAATCTCGGATGAAAATGAGATTCGCACATAAATCCCAGACGTGCGAGCCGGGGTTTGAACCTGCACACTTTGATTTGCAAAGCGTGCGTTCGACCACTCGGCTACCACTGCTATCACTGAATTGTGACTAGGTAACAGCTAGTCATAATTCACTAGCGACTGCGACTGCGACTGCGTCTTTTTACGCGTTGTATTATATTATAGATAAAGAAATACTTGAACCTCTTATACTGATATAGATAGTCGAAATACTCCTAACCTAGACTGATACTTCAGACATAAATAAATAAAATAAAACTGAAGAGTTTTACGTACGATACGTTATTTACATAGGTCACTCTACACATGATCCTAACCCCTTTGTCAATTTTATAAACTAGCACTTCAAATGGATCTCAATCTAGAAGGTAGCCTATAGAAAACTAAAGGCTGCGTGCATACATTTCTTACCATCATCCCTGTAAAGATTTCCCGCAATGGTAGGTTGCGGGAAAGGTGCACATACACTTTGTTAATGTAGTTCTGGTCCAATTGCAATAGAGGGCGAGCCTATTATCATTATACCGAGAATCAGACCCTCATTGTGCAAGAAATTTTATATCGCTTGACGGTCCTAAGCATCGCCTTACAATACACGGGGGAAATAGTATTCGTAGTAGGTATTATTCGCATATTTTCTTAGGTTGGAATAAAAATGTAAGGATTATTTGGTGTTGGCCTCATAAACATGTATTTTTGTTACAAAATGAATGAAATGACGGAATTTAATGGAATAAGATGACGAATCGCTCCACCTGCGGTTAGCGGGTATTTCAGCCAGTGTCAAGTAATTAAAAGCAAGAGCAAATATTTTATTGTCCCCAAACAAATCATAATCGACATTTTTTAAGTTACTATAGAAAACTATAGACATTATAGAGTCACTCATCATTATAAATATGATCTATGGTCAGCTGAATTTTTAATATCGTAAATTCCAATGGCTTAAATTTTTTTTTACTAATAATTATTAATAATATAAATAAATATTAATAATAATACATCATCACGCCTTCACGCATTCCCCGAAGGTGTAGGCAGAAGTACACTGCAGTCTGCCAACACTAGGCTGATGTACTTTGGTCCCAATGTAATAGGGGGCGAGCCTATTGCCATTATACTGGGCACGTTCTCCCTCAATACGAGGGAGATTTAAGCCATAGCCCACCACGCTGGCCCGGGGTGGGTTGGTAAACTTCACACGCCTTTTTATAGGCGTGCAGGATTCCTCACGATGTTTTCCTCCACCGTTCACGATTAATTAAAGCTAAAGAGTTTGTTTGTTTGGTTGAACGCGCTAATCTCAGGAACTACTGGTCCGAATTGAATAATTCTTTTTGTGTTAAATAGTTCATTTATCGAGGAAGGTTATAAGCTATATATCATCACGCTATGACCAATAGGAGCGGAGCAGCAACGAATAATGTGGTAAAAACGGGAAAATTCCCGAACATGAATCGGGTATTATAGACTTATATATAATCATAGACTTTATAACATCACTCTACGCCAAAGTAACTATTAGCGCGGGTGAAACCGTGGGCACAGCTAGTTTATGTACCTACGGCCCATATCTCCCTCATATTGTGGGTAAGTGAACGGCATAATACATCGGCGAAGTGTGTGTGCACTACACTGCACCTCTGCCTACCCTTCTGGGAAAAACAGACGTGATGATTATTTTCAACAATGAATACCACTTGCTGAACGGTGAAGGAAAACATCGTGAGGAAACCTGCACGCACGTCTATAGAAAAGCGTGTGAAGTTCACCAACCCGCACTGGGCCAGCGTGGTGGACTATCTCAAGTCTCCCTCGTATTGAGGGGGAATGTGCCCGGTATAATGGCAATAGGCTCGCCCCCTATTACATTGGGACCAAAATGCATCGGCGAAGTGTGGGCGCACTACAGTGCACCTCTGCCTACCCCTTCGGGGAATACAGGCGTGATGATGATGATGAGACGTGATGATGATGACGAAGCGCTGCCTACTAATAAACTTAACGTGTGCATTTTGAAATAACAGGTCCAGACTGATTAATAATTTTAATCTGCATTTTTTTATTGAACTCGTTACAAGGATAATATGTTCTGTTAACTTGTGGGTATATCACATTGTTTTCCTGTTATTAATAGCGCAAAGGTTATCACAAAATTAAATTAATAAGCTTACAGTTTGCGTTATTTATTTTAAGACTTCCACTGATAAGAGATATTTGAAATTACTAGCTACTACCAGCGACTTCGTCTGCGCAGACTTCGATTATTCAATATCATTATAAATTAAGGCTTATATGTAATTCTAACGTATAAACATTAATACTGTAAAGTTTCATCAAAATCCGTTCAGTAGTTTTTGCGTGAAAGAGTAACAAACATCCATCCATCCTCACAAACTTTCACATTTAATAGGCAGTTACTAATTTCACTGAATATCCTATGATAATACTATTTTCACTGAATATCCTATGATATTCAGTGAAAATAGGAACTGCTTTGTAAAAGTAAATAAATATTGCTTGACAACACATACTCCTCGTATGACTATACGACGCAAAACCTAAGCAAACCAAACTAATCAAAGTATTTACGGTACTATTGGTACCAAACAATGGACTGGGGGCGATCCCAGTTTCACCCAGCCCAGGACAAATTCCAAAATTTGCCACTGGCGGGAATTGAACCTGCAACCAGCCGGTGCAGTGACCCGACTGACCTACGCTCAAACCACTAGACCTAGCCGTCGTAAAGTATTGACGCAATTAAATATTGATGGTATCACAGTTTTAAGTGAACTTCTTCTTCTTCTTTGTCGGTATCACTCTTGTCAGAGTGGTCGTGGTCATCACTTCAGGTGTTGGTGGCAAGCTTCACAACACGCCGCCACTCCTCTCTGATGGCCGCCTTCCTCGTGCATTGGTGTAGTGATGATGAATCAGTTAATGCCGCTTTTATTTGGTTAGTCCACCTCATAAGTGAACACGAGTAGTTAAATATAGACTTTAGGTACAAACAAACATCGCTTCAATGCTTACTTGTATGTAGGTACGCACATCGTGTGTCAACAACGAAGCGTGTCTCGCAGATGAATCACGGGATAAACAACATCAGACGACTCTATATTGATCTTGCTATCTATCATCGAAGGGGAACATATGATCGATTCGCACGGATCAACGATTGCGAGATACCGTGGGATAAAACCCCCGCATACTGCGACGTCTATAGTCGTGCATCAAAGTCTACCAAAACGAACTCTGTGTCAATATAAATAAAGATTGATTTTCTGTGGTAGATCCCACGCCCCCACGCGTCGGAATTCGCTCGCGTTGTCAGTGTGTAATTTCGTTGTAAATTGAACGTTTTCTTTGTGCCAATACAGTTTATTTTGGTATGGCAAAAAAAATACGCGCGAGTGTCGAATCTCCGTACGTGAGGCTTAACAAATTTGTTGCAAATCTGTTTCAATCGCGTTACACCAAAGTAGCGCTCAGACTGTTGTTTCGCTCGGGAAAGTGGTATATTATTATAATTAATACACACGCCGTCGCCAGTAGAGTTATTTTCGTATTATAAATTTAATGTTGCATTGCCAACAACTGTATAGAATAACTGTCATGGTTTTTACTATCTATCGCAAAATATAAATAATGAAAGTCACTCAAAATCTGGAGGGCATTATGTCGTGTTGCCTATATTATAAAACCTTCGTTATTTATAGGAAAATATGCCGGTTTTCATTAACGCTAGGAGACGGCTTAATGCGATGCCTATTATACATTGCAACTGGCAACTGCTTCATATATACCTATGAAAGTGGTACCTAATTAGGTATCAAGTTGAAATGTATGTTAGTCTTAGCGAAAACGGATATTAATCGTAGTTTAACAAGTCGACCTGTGCCTAATTAAAACAAATTATTTTCTACAGTTGCCTACACGTCCCGCGCGGCTATTTAAAGCTATGCCCAAAGCGAACTGTATCAACTCATACAAAAATCATTTTCCAATGAAATGTCACTGATAACGCGATCGAATTTTGACGTGTGTTCGGAATTCAATTTTTATTTATTGACACAGAGTTCGTGCAGTTCGTGCAGAGTTCGTTAGCAGTGGTAGCCGAGTGGTCGAACGCACGCTTTGCAATCAAAGTGCGCAGGTTCTATCCCCGGCTCGCACCTCTGGGTTCCATGTGCGAATCTCATTTTCATCTGAGATTATCACTTGGTAAGAAACGGTGACGGAAAACATCGTGAGGAAACCTGTGTGCCCGGTATAATGGCAATAGGCTCGCCCCCTATTACATTGGGACCAAAATACATCGGCGAAGTGTGGGCGCACTGCAGTGCACCTCTGCCTACCCCTTCGGGGAATACAGGCGTGATGATGTATTACAGAGTTCGTTTTGATATTGGCAAAAATTTCACAGCGCGATTCTTAACGCCCAATTTTGCCCGGGACTTTAAGTCTTTGGGCTGTTGCGTACTTTCGTTATTAATATAAAATACACTTGAAAGAAAGGCAAGTTAATCCGCTCTCTACAGGCTAAAGAGATTTTTATTTCCCATTAATACAAATCCGGCCAGCTCTGCGTGTCGTCGCTAATGGTGTCTGTTTGTAAACGCATTACCGATGTCCCGGCGCGTTATCGCGAGCTTGCCTATCGCGGCCGATAGCAGACAGCCTTCGATTGTTTGTTCAGGCCGTGTACCACGTAATGTTGTTTGTTCGGTGGGGGATTGTGTCGTTGTGTGTATGATGAGTTTCGAGCTTTACGTAAGCGAAAATCGGTAATTGCTCAGTGACTTGACAACGCTACGAAAAAGCGGCTGCAACATCTGCCAATTATCTTTATTGGGTTTATAGGTATAAGTAAGAATAATAATTATTCTACTGATTCACTCGGTAATCTCTAAAAAAGTCTTAGTTAGTTGAGTCGTTCTCTAATCTAAACTTTGGTAGAGTGTTTATGAAATTATATTATCAATGTTGTCAATTATGTTGTACACAAAATTATATATGAGCATACTCATTCCTTAAAGGTCGGCAACGCACTTGCGATGCCCCTGGTGTTGCACGTGTCCATGGGCGGCGTTGATCACTTACCATCAGGTGAAACGTCTGCTAGTTTGCCTCCCTATCAAATAAAAAAAAATATTTGACAGCACTGAAAATATTGTTGTCTTAAATAAGGAAGTTTATTTTGATGCCAACAAGCACCATTTTCTTTATAGGAATTTCATAGTTCTCATAGCGTTATTACGACTACCTGTAGTTAAGTAGTTTCAAGAAACTCATGCAAAACTTTCGCGAGTTTTCTTGTAGATGTGAGGAAGGCCTAAGTTTGAGTGTAAGTTAATTAGAGCTCTATGTTTCATTGTTTTAGTGTCAGAGTTGCATCGAGGGTGTGAGGTGTGAAACGCGCACTCGCTCCCCCGACGGAGAGCGGGTACCGGGGGACGGAGCCAGCTGCTCGGCGCCCGACGACCAGGTAAAGATCCATAGCTTAATCGTTAGATGACTACGCTGACAAGCTTAAAGCTCCGGGCAGAATAGGGCCCCAAGACGCGCGCTGCATTACTTTTGCCCACACAAAAAAGAACTGTATTGACTCGTAGAAAAAGCTCATTCTTGATTCAATGAAATGTCATTGACTGGGCGACTGAATTTTGACGCGTGTTCGCGTGGCTTTCACCACAGTAGATCAATCTCATGTATATTGATACAAAGTACGTTTTGGTATCGGCAATAATTTAGACGCGTCTTGACGTCCCAGTGTGCCCGTAGCTTTAAGTCATTCGGCTGATTTGAACTGCACCGATTGGTTTCAAGTTCGATCCTCATCGTGATAAATTTCAGAAAAACTCTTTTGATCATTTTCCCGTCCCCGTTACTGGACTGGATGCTGATGTGATTATTTATCAGCTATTATTATTAATTGTTCATGTGTGATATGGTTAGCAGCATCTCTGAATCGTAATGTATGGGGTTTTACCATTTGTAAACAAATCTCAAACCATCGTTACGTCACCGTAAGGATAATTACACAATTACCTATTAATCACGATATACATTATAGCAGTGGTAGCCAAGTGGTCGAAAGCACGCCTTGCTATCAAAGTGTACAGGTTCAAACCCCGGCTCGCACCTCTGGGATTTATGTGCGAATCTCATTTTCATCCGAGATTATCACTTGCTATGAAACGGTGAAGGAAAACATCGTGAGGAAACCTGCACGTCTGAGGGAACTTGACTAGTTCTCGATTGATGTGTGAAGTCTGCCAACCCGCACTGGGCCAGCGTGGTTGACTATGGCCTGAATCCCCCTCACATTGAGGGGAGGCCCGTGCCCAGCAGTGGCACGTTAAAAGGGCTGTAGTAGTAGTAGTAGATACATTATATATTGTGAAAGTAATTCACAAACCATTACTTTTTATTATAGAGTTTATGTTCATTAAACATATTGTTTGATTGCAGCATCGTGTCAGCGATGACGCTGTATCTACACACTCTATTAATCCATTTCAAGAAGATCCGGGTAAGCTACTGATTGTTAAACTATGCTTAAATAATGCACAACATCTTCTTGCACAACGTTTTCTTAGGGCGCTTTCAGACTAGCGTTTATAATACGCGTATACTGTCGTTTCGACATACGCGCTTACACGCGCGCTTCAAAAAACGGCGTGTAACTTCGAACCTGTGGTGGCGAGTGTCTGATTGTGGGTGATTTCGACGAAGAAACAATTGAAATATCGCAGCTTGCGCTTATACGAGCTTAAAAGCATGTTAACGCTTATACGAGTTGCGCGTGTGACAAAAGGCGTACCTATACGCACCTACACGCACTACGAAAAACGAGCTTATACGCTCGTATAAAACGCTACTTCGAAAAGGCTCTTAGAACCCAGAGATGAATGCGAAATTAGTCTACGGGTGCTACGCCGTAGCCGTTCACGTAGCGAGGACTACGAGATAATTCAATCAGCTTGTCTATGTTATTTTTTAACTGTAATTTTATTGTGCAGTGGAAACTGAAGGCATGCTCAGAGCGCCACGATACTACAAGGGGATATATTGTCCGTCTATCACAAATAGTTTTAAGGTAGGTTCATATTGACATACATACAATATAAATATTAATATTGTCTATAGTTATTATTATAGCTTCCTTTTGTTTTCAGAATGTAGCTCTAGAAACATCGTACCAAAGATATTCGAGAAGGCAGCGGCAGAAGTCACTTATCATGGTTAACGTCGTAGACTTTGCACTTAAAGTGAGTACATTTTATTGAGATATGTTACTGTAAAATATACCTCGAACATACATACATATAGTCACGCCACTGTAACCCACGGGGGTAGGCAGAGACCATCGTTTGCCACATGCTACGATCCTGACATAACTCTATCGCTTCATCCACATGCATAAATCTCTTCATGCACTTTCGTCCATGAGGGTGCTACGGAATTTACCTAGAATAAATGTTTAATTGTATTTTATAGGTGTGTCTGGCAATAATTTATACAACCACGAGCAGAGAAGGCAGTAAGTACTTAGATATTCAATATTTTTATTCAAATTTAGTGGTAGCCTATTGCTTGGTCCACGTGTTACTGTACTATGGACGTTAGAATCCTAATTTTAAGTATTTATATGCAACCAGCAATGCCATCGCTATCTCAAGCGGCGTGGAC
Source organism: Ptilodon capucinus (assembly GCA_914767695.1). Lineage (NCBI taxonomy): Eukaryota > Metazoa > Arthropoda > Insecta > Lepidoptera > Notodontidae > Ptilodon > Ptilodon capucinus. The sequence goes on from OU611811.1 coordinate 2,532,005, forward strand.
GACAGCTTTTATGTTCCTGAACGCGGGCGTGTGTCTGCTGGGCTGGTGGCGCTGCTTCGCCAACAACTACCTGCACTGGGCTGCAGCCGCCACATGGATCCTGCTCATCGCTCAAGGTATACCACCTGTGTACGCTCGTGTCCCGTGGTGCAGCCGCCTTGCCGATGGTAGTGGTATTGGGATAGGAAAAAAAACTATTTCTTTGCAATATGTGTATTAGTTGTACAAAAATGTGTGCCGTCGTTGATGGCAAGCAAATCGCAAGAGACAGTATCATAGAGTCTAGATGATGACATTTGCTGTTGTCTATGACAGCGTAGCTTATGTCTATGGTAGTGTAGCCTGTGTCTATGGTAGGCTGCCATCCATAGACGGTGTGCTGTAGTGGCGCCATCCAGTGACGAGTGACTAACTTAGGTCCTTCATCTTGATCACTAGATGGCGCCGTAACAACTTGACACTACTGGATCTTACACTTACCTAAACATATTGCACAAGAAAAAAAGCTTAATAAAACTATCACCCGACTATGGAAACAAGGTAAATTCGACTCAACTTATTGTTGAAGTCGGTTAAAATGAAGCCTATGTTAACCGGGCCATAATAACGAATTGATTGATTGACATCAACCCGCACTGGGACAGCGTGGTGGACTATGGCCCAAATCTCGTATAGAGTGGGAATGTACCCGTTATAATGGCAATATCCTCACCCCCTATTACATTGGGACCAAAATACAGGCCCGATGATGTATATATATTTATATATACAGATATGTTATGTATGTATACATTTAGGCACAGCGGGTAAGATATCCCAGTCTGCTGCAAGCTGGGATATCTTCGTGACAATCTGCGGATAGTGGAGATTATTGTCACGTAGGTATACAGCGCAATGCAGTGTTTTGCAGTAGGGGTAATGCTTAGGGTGTTGTAATGACGGCCTGGTTTAGTGGTTTGATTTGCGGGTTCGATTTCCGCTCGTGAGCAAATTCGAAAATGGTCTTTCCGGAATTTTCCGGAATCTGGGTGTAAGTGGGATCGCCCCCAGTCCAGTCCAACAAATATAATTGTTGTAGTATGTCTATGGCTTCATTTTTCAAGGCTTGAAAATGAAAAATATTATGTATGGTATGGTATATGTATGGTAGCTAGAATATCACTGTGTTTGGCTTCAAGGTTACAATGTGTAATTTCTACACTTGTGTTTTTTTAATAGGATGTCCCTCTGCTGGACAACGTCATCCCCCCCTCGCCTCCACATTACTCTGTCCTGGGCCCCGAGTCCCCTAACACTATCATTGTGGAGTAGCTACGACCTAATTTATTAAGGCATGAAAACTACATAGTTTATAAATCGTAGCTAAAATATGATCAATCTAGAAATTAGACATGGTCACCTTGAAGCCACTAGACTAGTCATATTCTAGCTACCATTGATAAAAGATGTTGTTTTAATGCCTTAAAAAATGTAGTCATAGACATACTACAACAATTATATTTGTTGGACTGGACTGGGGGCGATCCCAATCAAACCACTAAAACAGGCCGTCATAGCAACTCCACGAGCATAGTGTTAGGGGACTTGTAGCCCTGGGCTTGTTGTGGCCAAGTTTTACCCGCTAAAGTGACCAAATCATCACAGCATCTTCGCCTTGGTCTGCCACGACGCCGGCAACCGTCACCGGCCAAATTTAGAGCTATTTTTATACGCATTATAAAGTGAAGCCATTATCATACAACAACGATAGTGTTAGTAGTTTCAAGGTCCTGTCCTTAGGCTTAAGCGGGCGAGGCGTCGGGTTCCAAGAGCCGCAGAACCAGGTGTGGTACATGCTGTTCATCGTGTTCGTACCATACGCGATGTTGCCACTGTCTCTGTGCTGGTGCATCGTCATCGGTCTCCTGTCCTTCTTGGCGCACATGCTGGCCACGGCTATGGCGCTCAATCATCTCCTCAACAATGAAAACGCCAATTGTCCTCTAAATGTAAGTGTGTTTCTTGTATACACAGGATTACGTCTTGCACCTACGAGTGCGTACTTTGTGCCAAAAGGTTCCAGTTACAAATTATTTAAAAATTGATAATCCTACCCTAAATAAATTTTTTGAGGTGTGCAGTTTTCCTTAAAATTCAAAGCAAGAGAGACTCTTAAATCAGCTGCTACTTTCGATCTAAGTACCTATATGATAACACAGCAGAAGATTTGAGCGACTTAACTGACCATGCCACCACAATCCAGTAACCCAGAGTTGTCAAAGCATACCAATAAATTAATGTTTTAAATTTGTGAGAGAAAAATATCCATTTGATTTCATATGCTGTAACATGACGAAGGATTGTTTAAATACCTTTTCTGGATCACAGTGTGTAGGCACATAAAGGTTAAATTTCTGTGATAAAAGAAACCAGACCACGCGCCAAAATTCGTTAGCGTCATCAGTGTCATTTCGTTGAAAAATGGGCTTTGTCTATAAGTGAATACAGTTCGTTTTGATATTTTTTCAGACCATGGGATGCAATATGCGTCTCCTTGTCGGCAACATGCTTCTGTACGTGGCGGTGAACTTCGCGGGCATGTACGCCAAATCACTGGCAGACTGGGGGCAACGCAAGGCGTTCCTGGAGACCCACCGCTCCATGGTCACCAGGGAGAAGACGCGGTTGGAGAGCGACAAGCAGTGGAAGCTATTCCAGAGCGGTTAGTAAACTTTCAGTAAGCATTGTTAAACAACAAATAGCCAACATATCTTGGATTATTGATCATATGTGATTGACTTCCACTGTCGGTCCTGGCTTACAGGAGTAACAGTTTTTGAAACGTGTGGATCGGCTTAGTCTGGAATAAAAAGTCGCTATTGTCTTCGTCATTTCGCGTAAAACTTACGACGATATCTGAGAAGATCCATCCGCCATTTTTATCACGTTTTTATTTATGTGTATGTATTGATTTTGCTCTTGCTATCAATTACTCGACTCTGGTTGAAATACCTGCTAACCGCAGGTGGAGCCATTTCTCATGTTATTCCATTGGATGTCCTCATTTATTTAATTTCGTGAAAAAAGAAGAAGAAGAAGAACCATACCTGACCCTTCTGACAGAGCTATACTGAATCAATACTTCATATAGACGACTGACATCTGGATGATGTCAGTCGTCTATATGTAGTATTGATCGCACAGTGATCCCCGACTTCCTCGCGCGCGAGATCTACAGCCACGTGTCCAAGGTACGCGGCGACTTCCAGGAGCAGCAGTTCAACAACCTGTACATACAACGCCACCAGAATGTGTCCATACTTTACGCGGACATCAAAGGATTTACCGGTGAGTTAATTGCACATAATTATGGCCCTCTCTTCTCATTGCGTACATCTTACTCCGTGCATATACTGCCATCAGCTACATAAATCAATCTCAATTCAGTAATGGAAGACACCCTCGTGAAAACTCATGCGTTCAAGAATTATATTTCAAAGATCTTGATTGAAGATTGAGTGTTGTTAATTCTTTGAATTTCAGAGCTGTCTAGCAAATGTAACGCCCAAGAGCTGGTGAAACTGCTCAACGAACTATTTGCACGCTTCGACAAACTGGCATCGGTAAGATACTCTACTACCACGCAACCTATAAGATCATGCCTTAAACTACACCTCAACTATTGACATCAACCTAATACCTTACCTATCTGGTAAGGAACATGGTGGATTTTCAATACATTTTAACAAAAGGTGATTGAAACTTGTTTGCAATAAAAATAACATAATCACCCAACAGGTCCTATATTAGGCCGTAAGTGTAAGAGTACAGTCTGAACATCAATAACAGATCAAATCTTTTGACTAGAACAAATGCACTAAGAAGCCAACCTATGTTACTAGTGAGGGACTCTCCCAAAGGTTTCTTCTACTTTTTCTCAAACTCTTAGGAGAATCATTGTCTCCGCATCAAGCTGCTGGGCGACTGCTACTTCTGCGTGAGCGGGCTCCCGGCGGCGCGCGACGACCACGCGCACTGCTGCGTCAACATGGGCCTGCACATGATACGCGCAATCAGAGACGTCAGATACAACGCACAGGTACCAAGATACGATACTAAGCATCGGCATCTAGTTAACGCGTATAGTCTTTTTTCTGTCTGTTGGCTACTGCTAATGAGTAGGCGAGCGAATTATGCTAAATGGTCGCGTGGCTTTTACCACAGAAATTGAAAGTCTATGTATATTAACACAGAGTTCATTTTTGTATTGGGAAAAAAAATTCAGCGCGCGTCTTGACTCCCCAGAGTGTCCTTGAGCTTGCCGCTCATTGTAAATAGACAAAGTTTTTTGTTTTTGGTTGTTAAACGACTGGGTTTGCTCACGCGAGGATTTTGGAAAATCTTAAGTTTGTTGATTACCGATACCTATTTACATGAAACAAGAGCACTCCAATTAAGTTCTGAATTCCATTTCTATGATATTTATATGAATAGAATACTCTTTATTGTACAATAAATAAAAAAAATACAAAGAAGAAACAGGATTAAACTGTAAATAATTATTGTATTTCCTGGTTGATTGCACAATTGTCTGTGTACAGGTGGACCTGGACATGCGCATAGGCATCCACAGCGGCACGGTGCTGTGCGGGGTGCTCGGCAGACTCAAGTGGCAGTTCGATCTCTGGTCGCATGACGTCACCGTGGCCAACCACATGGAGAGCGGCGGGCTACCCGGGTTAATATCTATCAATAGTTAAACATCTTAAAATATCAATAAACTTCACTCAAACTGCTCTCAAGTGTGGTGGAGACCTACGATATAAGCACAGACAGAACTGGGACCCAATTCTCGCATGATAGACATCATCTCTTCTTCTTCTTGCCCCGCTGTTCATATTATTTTCATACCTACAGACGTTCAATCTTAAGATGAATGTGTGCTTGACTTTGACGGTTAAGTACCTACGTCAGATTATCTATAAAACTAATTAAGTGTCCGCGGCATCAATGAGGACATTTTCGGACCAAGACATTTTTGACAATAGGTTTTCTTTTGTTTTTTAACTACATTGTCCCACTGCTGGGCAAAAGTCTTCCCCATTCACCGCCACGCATCTCTATCACCTGCCAGATCAGTCCATCTCTCCAGATAAATACGTAGGTATAAACTATATAAAGTATTTATACTATAAAGTATTATTTGGCTTACATTTATTTTTGTTTAATGTAAATAAAAGGATGCAAATATCTGTGCGGTGAAAAAATATGTTGTCTCGTCATAGTCATCATATATTGGTGTGAAAATTAGCGACTTGTGGGTCCACTGCAGCGCACCTCTGCTTGGCTTTATTTATAGAGAATACGATAGCGTGTTCTTATATTTAGTGCCTACTTATATAATGGTGTGGGTGATGTGGGCATGTTCCATCACATTCTTTCTTTCCCAAAACCTCAGACAGCAAAGCTAGTATTTAAGTTTGTGTTATTAGTTGTAGTTTTATGATGAGGTACGATGGGATTGACATGTTTTTTGTTATAAAGTAGAGATGAAACGGATAGTGGTTTGGCCGGATACCGGATATCCTGCCCTTTATTGCGTTACATGACGCTTCTTAAAGACACTCATTTGACACTTATTTTGTATGCAATATAGTGGTCAGTTAAATTTCTTCAGTTCCCGCAGTTGTCAAGGTTTTATTTTTCAGCACCTGGTACACGAAACCAAGCGGTGCCGCCTCTTACCAACAAATTTGGAATATTTGGTATTCATTCACCACAATTTGCTAATTGTTAATTTTGATTACTTATTACTAAAACAAATATTTTTGACGTGGGGGTGTGTGTTTCAGTCGCGTGCACATATCGGCGGCGACGCAGGAGTGCCTGAACGGCGCGTTTGAGGTGGAGCCGGGCGAGGGCGGCGCGCGCGACCCCTACCTGCGCGAGCACGGCCTCACCACCTTCCTCGTGCGCACCACCGAGCAGCCCCGCCGCACCAAGCGACGCTCCAGGAACAGGTACTTGTTTTCCTTTTGGCAGTAAAGAGAAGATCTCCCTACCAGGTGGGTGGTATGCCTGGAGGGGCTCGCTAGGCTCCCCCAACTGTTGATGTTGGGGATTCGTAGATAAAGTTGAGATCGTGGATAACTCTTCTTAAGCGATTGAGGATTTTCATAGATAGTTGCATGGCGGCGCTGTTTTTAGTATGCGGAAAATTTCGATCTGCGGTAGTCGCGCCATCTATTCGCGAGTGGTGGAAGTTCTGCTTTGTGGCGAAATATAGGGGTCGCCACACCCTATATAATAAACAAATATATACATCATTACCACTGTATATACTGGAGTGCACCCACATTTCGTCAATGTATTTTGGTCCCAATGTAATAGGGGATGAGCTTATTGTCGTTATATCGGGCACATTCCCCCTCAATACGAGGGAGATTTGGGCCATAGTCTACCACACGGGCCCAGCGCGGGTTGGTGCACTTCACACGCATTTCTATAGACGTACAAGTTTCCTCACGATGTTTTCCTTTACCGTTCATCAAGTGGCATTCAATCATTATTGAATATGTCATTGGCACATAAAAATCTCAGGCCCCGAATTTGAACTTGCACCACTCGCATTCAGTGCTGGCGTTCTACCAACTTGGCTTTCACTGCTATATAATATTTTGAAATGTTATAGGTACACTCTATTTATGCTAGATTCAAGTAGGTATTTACAACATGCATTGGTTTATGCAGTGGTCAGCCTCCGCACCACATGTGGGAGAGCATGCCGCGCCGGCCGAGCAGCATCATCGACGACGAGATGACGACCGACTGGACGCCAGAGATGCCCTTCCAAAATGTAATTCCTTTTCCACTTTTTCAAAATGTGAAGCCATGATAAAATTTTATCTCCTTTATTTCTTATTTTCTTATAAATTACATTTTGAAATATATATATAAAAAAATAAATTTTTAAACAAATATACATTTAAAAATACATTTAATACATTTTATTATTTTTATAATTATAATAATCATTGGAAAAGTGATTCGCTTTCAAAATGCAATTCCTTTCTAAATTATAATACAAAATCGTTTATTGAATATTATATATACATTACAGTTTACTGCTGACCCAAACTAGACGTGAGCATGTTTTATAATTATAGTCTTTCAAAATGTGATACCATTCTAAGATGGTTCGCAAACGTAATTAATTTGAAACGTTTATTTGTATTAAATGTCTTTTAAAATTTGATGCTCTTCTAAAATCTAATTATTTTTTCATAATTATAATTATCAATGAAAGAGTGGTTTTTTTTTAACTCATATTGTCCCACTGCTGGGCAAAGGTCTCCTCCATACCATTCCTTATTACCATTTTAAAAATTATTTTAAAATGTTATCATCCTCATTGTAATACCTCACGAGCAGTATTACTCAAACGGCGCGGCCGGTGTGGTGCGATGTCGCCGCGTCAGGGACGACGATTCCAATCATGAGGAACTGGACGACGTGCCCACGCTGTCTGATGTTGAGGTCAGATTTTAATATTGAAGCTACATATCTAGCCCTGCTTACCAAGAAGATTGCTTACAAGCGTTTACAGCGTTAAGCCTCCTTACAAGCGTTTACAGCGTTACCTACTACAGCCCTTTTAACGTCCCACTGCTGGGCACGGGCCTCCCCTCAAAGCCAGGGGGATTCGGGCCATAGTCCACCACGCTAGCCCAGTGCGGGTTGGCAGACTTCACACATCTATCGAAAACTAGTCAAGTTCCCTCAGACGTGCAGGTTTTCTCACGATGTTTTCCTTCACCGTTTCATAGAAGTGATGATCTCGGATGAAAATGAGATTCGCACATAAATCCCAGATGTGCGAGCCGGGGTTTGAACCTGCGCAGTTCGATTGTAAAGCACACTCGCGCGTATTTTTTTTGGAAATACCAAAACGAACTGTATTTACAAATAGAAAAAGTGCATTCTTTCACGATATCACACTGACAGCGCGAGCGAAATTTGACCCGTGGCGGCGTGGCTTTTACCAGAAAATTTCAATCTTATGATTATTGCCACAGAGTTCGTTTTGGTTGTGACAAAAATGTTGAGGGGTCACTTTCACGCTAATTTAACAATACCGTAACCTGACCAATATTACAAGAAGTCATCATTTTGATAATAATTAAGTGAAACATTTTTAATTGTATGATTGTTAATGGAACGATTGAACGCGAATCTCATCTTGCACAGCACTGCGGCAATCCAAGTCTTATGTCACGGATTAGTCACGATAGAGAAAGAGACATAATGGTGTTTGATGAACAGGACGACGACATAATAAATCACTCGATCGAGGTGAAGAGCAACCGACGTATGCGCGTGTTGCACATGCGCGGCGTGTCGCTGCGCTTCCGCCGGCCCTCGCTCGAGGCCGCCTTCGGCCAGCTCGACGAGCGCACCTTCAAGTCTAACATCATGTGCTGCCTCGTTCTGTGGCTCTTCATCGTCGCCGTCCAATGCGTCATACACTACAAGTGAGACTACCCTACGAATAATTATTATATCTTATTCTTTTTTTACGAAATAAAATAATATATTTATATCGCCAGACAACACATACTCATCGTATGATCCCAAGCCAAGTTAAGCTTGTACTATGGGTACCATGCAATGGACTGGGCGCGATCCCAGTTAGGCCGCTCGACTCACTGAACTAGGTGGTTCTAGGACGATCAAGCCGTCGTCAATAAATGAAAGAATGAAATTTTAATTTTATGTGGTATTCTGACAGTGTCAAGTGAAGGATGATTTCAATAAATAGGTACACAGGTACACTTTATAAATTAAAATGAACTTGATAAACATGGCGGATGATCCATGAGTGATTACTGAAATACTTCTTTTATTTTATTTAAAAGGACACTTTAAAACAACAAACGTGTTTTGTAGCTTTGTTTGTAAATGCATCAGCAATTTCTAATTCATATTCTTTAATTGTCTTTCAGTTGTATCGTCTTCTTTGAATGTAAAAAACAACTAAAATTTGTGACAACATTTATAATTTGAATAGCTACCTACTCAAAAATTGCTATTTTTAAGAACAATTACGGATTATTTTATCCATTGGTGATGCGGGATATTTTCTATTTTGGACATATCCACAAACCGTCTTTTCTTTTCATTGCATCACAGTTGCGGCAACCTTGTGATAGTCCTGATGGTGATGACGGTGCCCCTGACGCTGTCGTTCGTGCTGGTGATGCTAGAGGAGTTCTCCGGGGTGCTGCCGCGCCTCGCCAAGATGTCTGCCAGCCTCACAGCGACCAGAACACAGAGGAACTTCCACATCTGCAGTTTCATCACCGTCATGTCGATATCCAGGTAAGTAGGTAGGTAAACAAAAACAAAAAAGTTGGGATAATCACGCGTTTTCATTACCTTTAGCTTGAGATCATAAGTCTGATGGCCCATACATCAGACTCATGATCTCTGATATTGTGTCGCGATATAATATAGATAGGATGTATCAGAGGTCTAAAATTATATTTTAGGTACATATACGGCATCCAATATATTATGTAGATGCTTAACGAAGATAGATTTCACCTAATTATCATAGTTTCAGAGGTAGCTACCAGATGTTTGAGAATGTTTCATAATTATAGTGTCGTGCGCATCCCAATGGTGAAAACGTAGCCGCAATTAACAGTGTTAGCTACATCTGCGAGCTACAACTTGAAAATTTTTCATTGGACTCGAGTTAATGCAAGTTTTAAAAATTGTGACGTAAAGAAAAATCACGCTAGAATCTCTATGTATTTTTTATACCTACCACTCAGTTGGATCTCATGCAAACGTTACTGTTATTTCGGATTAGGTAATTAGTTTATTTTTTAGTTTTTTTCTGTCTTTTATAGCACAATAAAACTGTACGTGTGTCCATCGTCATTCTTCCCGCAAGCCCAAGTGAACAGCACCAGTTGGAACGCGAGCTGCCAGGCCCTGCTCACACCCTACGTGAACGTCGTCAATGAAGTTATGGACCCGGGTAAGTTGCCACAAATTGAATACAGCAGCCTTTCCCTAACTAATATGACTAAACCAAAAGCGCTTCAACAAGTCATGTTTATTGAAATTTGTTTGGTTGCTACGAATGTTCTCGCTGTTAAGTACCCATAGGCTTTGTTTATCTGAGTATAGGAATGACACGAGTTACGTGATCAACTTATCGAGATTTAATATCATATAGGTACATATATCCTGTGCCTACAGGCGCACCTTGCGCGGTATATTAAATTATTGTATTAAGACAGAATATCGATAACTTCTCCCCCACGAAATTAACACTTTTATTTATTTCTATGACAAGTCTAGACAATGATCAGTTGAGTAGATTTTCCCATCTACTGCGTTAGATCGAGGGTTTTTTTTAAAGTAACCGCTGCTTTTTAGAGCTTTATTGCGGCAAATTTTAAGGAAAACTCAAAACGTCAAAAATCTTATTTAACATATTTCCAACTTCACATATTAGTTTAGAATACGCTAGATAATATATACTAGTAATCTAGAGTAAACGTATTACATAACCACACTCTATACTAGAGATGAAACGGATATCCGGTAACTATCCGGTATCACAGTAATTCAGTATCCGGCATGATACCGGATAGTAATTCAGTATCCGGCTATATACCGGATAGTAATTCAGTATTCGCCGGATACCAGATAGTAATTCAGTAAAAGTATTCGCCGTAAACACTATTGCCAGTTCCTGAAAGATAAATTCTAGCAAACCTTGACAACTGCGGGTACTGATGCAAATTAACTGACCACCATATGGGTTATGATTGCGATCGATTCGAGATGTCTTTAAGAAGCGTCATTTAACGCGATAAAGTACCGAATATCCGGCAGCTGGATATCCGGCGTTCCGGCCTGGTAGCTTGCCGAATATCCGGTATCCGGCCAAACCGGCCAAAAAATAATAACTACATTCCATAATCTAAGACTAATCTACATTGTAAATTGTTACATAGAGGAGTGCTACCGGCCGGAGTACGTGGTGTTCACATGGGTGCTGTGTCTGGTCGCACTGACCTCTGTCCTCAAGCTGTACTACCTAATCAAGACCCTGCTGGCAACCATCAACGTACTCGTATACTGCGTGCTGCTGCTATGGTACTACAACGTTTACTACTTTACGACCAACGAGTGTACTAACACGTGAGTCATATATTATTGGGTGTGGTGTCGGTAATGTGCATGTAAGTAGTATCTAGTTGTTATGTCACGATGTCTCTAAGTAAAACAAGTGGCATTCAAAAAACAGTGGTGGACTTAGCTGACTATATTTTGGCGGATTTTTTTTATGCCGTGCAGAAAACAGATTCACTTTTATATATTAACTAGCTTCTACCCGCGACTTCGTTCCCACAGACTTCGATTATTCAGTATCGTTGAGTTGACCTCAGTTGAAGTCGCGTTTCGATCCGGTAGTAGTATAGTAGTATATAAGAAAAAAATGTAAACTTGACAATTTTTAAGTGCCTCCATAGGCCTATACAAAATGAATGATTTGACTTTGACTTTGACGTTATAGACTATGGCTATTATAGGCTATGTGTTTTTCTGATGTACATACAATAATACTGTAAAGTTTCATCAATATTAGTTCAGTAGTTTTTGCGTGAAAGAGTAAGAAACATCCATCCATCCATCCTCACAAAGTTTCACATTTATACCTAATATGAGTGGGATGTGATTAGGTCCACAAAACAGATCAATACCTATGTAATATGTTTAACCCCAAAACATTCATGGTTTAACCACTTATACACGTTTCTACAATTTGCGTAGTCACATTCGGTTGCGGAGCAGGAACGACAAAACAAATGTGAACTAGGGCATCAAATTGCAGAGGCCGGTACGGGCAGCAAAATTGTAATAGCCTGACATGACCTATCTGTAAATCCGCCACTGTAGAATATTACGTGCCTTTAGGTACTGTGCATGCTTTGAATAGCTCCACACTTTGTTCTACTCATGATATCCCTCCCGCCTATCAGGACATCTATGTTGTCATGTTAATATCTTTTTTGTTGGGTGGAAGCTCAGGAGCAAGCTATTTTGTTCTTCTTGTTGTAACTGCCTTAATTGGCATAAACTCAGCTTCTATATTTGCGCACGCGCTTATACGCATCAGGATGTGTCTTGAGTATTTAGTTCATAACGGTTAGTCTTTGTGGGCGAAAACGGATTGGATATAACGCACAATGCTTTACAAGTCATTGAACGTACGTAATTATCGTATTCAACAATATCTCATTCCATAGGTAACCTTATCTGACTATGACAAGGTTTCTTCTTAGCGGCATGTCACCACAGACGCAAAGTACGTTTGGGGGCATTGTTATAGCTATAAGGCGTCGTGACGTAAACTAAAAGGCACCGCGACGCGCGGTTAAAGGCGTCAGGACTCCCTCTGTATGGCGTCGTGATGCTCTTTATAAAGCGTCGTCACGCTTACGATAGGGCGACGTGATGCACATCATAAGGCGTTGCGACGCTCACAATAGAAGGTTGGGGAACAGAAAAATCTACTTACGTAACATAAAGAATATCAGTAGGTATAAAATATACGCGACTCGAGCTAATTGGCTTAACCATTCATTACCTCCTTGCAACATGTGTAATGGCCAAACAACATAAGGCTCACGTTCCCAAAACCGTGTCTGCGCCAAAAGCTAGCCAAGTATATAACCACACTATAATATAGTGCATACAATATTATCCCTGCAGTAATCTTCCCGCGTATGTTCAAATGCTGATCCTGATGACGATGTTCCTGGTGGTGGTTATCTACCACGCGCGGCTGGTGGAGGTTACGTCACGGCTGGACTTCCTGTGGAAGCTGCAGGCGGAGACGGACCTAGGCGAGATGGAGGAGACGCAGCGCACCAACAGGCACTTGCTGAAGCACATCCTGCCAGATCACGTGGTGACACACTTCCTCAGCAGGGACTGGTGTCCTGACGTGAGTTATCTATATATATATAAATAAGAATACATCATCACGCCTGTATTCCCCGAAGGGGTAGGCAGAGGTGCACTGTAGTGCGCCCACACTTCGCATTCTATTTTGTATTTTATATATCTATATATATAAAATACAAAAAAGTGTTTCTACCATGCGATCCAACCGATGTGCCCCAAACCGGTGAGAAAAGCTTTCAGTATACATTTTCATCATCGGTTGTGGTATTGTGTACTTCTTAAGGAAAATAAATTGTTTTTATTTACATTTGAATAGATAAACATTTAGTTTCTTTAGTTTTTTACCAAAATAGATAATTTAAAATAAAGCGTTGCACTAAACATGCTATTCTTTTAACATTATGTACTTACATTACTTTTAACATTATCCATACATAAACCCTTTCTGATTTCGATTATGAATCCATATTTGTCTTGATTCTTTTACAATTTGTTTATTATGTAATCTATGCCTTCAGGATCTGTACTCGCAGTGGCGTGACGAGGTCGGCGTGATGTTCGCGGGCATCCCTAACTTCCACGAGTTCTACTCAGAGCAGAAGGCGGTGGACTGCATGCGGCTGCTCAATGAGATCATTTGTAATGTACCAACCGATGCTGACCTTTACCACAAATAGCGTAACCAATTAATTACATATGTGACGGCGCTTTTACAATCCCAAGCGCAAGAGTAAGTCCGTAGGAAATTCATGATGTTGCAGAATAACTGATAAAACTTCCAGATTGAGTCTTACAAATAACCTATAAGGTTATAGATATCAATTTTGATTTCCATCTTAGCTAGCTTGGAAAGATATGAATTACCAAGAAAGTTCCTATCAGTTGACCATACTAAGCTGTTGTATGTCATACCTATTGTATTATTATTTATGAAAATATAAACTCTCTGTTTAAAAATATAACGTCTAGTACAACCTATAGGCTGACTCTGTGCCGAGTTGATGCGAGCAAAGGACAAAAAACGTAATGAACTAAATAAAGTCGATATGAATGATAAGTGAATGAGAGTCCATTTCCTTCAGTCGTTTGCAAACCTGTCTAACAGCGCTTTGTATACTGAGCTCAGTTTAATACTTAACTTCAGTTTCGTTCCGCAGTTGACTTCGACAAGCTGCTGCTGCAACCGCGCTTCGAATGCATTGAGAAGATCAAAACTATCGGCGCGACATACATGGCGGCCTCCGGACTCAACCCCAACCAGCACAAGGTAGGGATATTCAGTGGAGATCTGAACTTTAATGTAATCGAGCATATACTTAGCTATTTGTACCGCACACACGCCTATTGAGATAATGATGTAAGATTGGTGAAGGGGTTCCAGCGGAGGCTGCTCTGTTCACTGCACATGTAGGTAGCGGGTTCGATCCCCGTCAGCGGAATATTTCAGAAATGGCATTATCAGAATTTGCTGTAGTTTGGGTATAACTGGGTTCGCCTGCAGTCCACTGTATGGTGCTCTTGGTACTTGGCGTTGTCTGGCGATTTTAAAAAACTTTTTGTTTCATAATTTAATTTGTATTGCTACTTCATAGTCTGGGGAGTGTGACCGCGATCACCTGTGCGCCCTCGTGGACTACGCGTTTGTTCTAAAGGACGCTTTAGAAGACATCAACAAACACAGCTTTAACAAATTCCGACTTAGAGTTGGTAAGTAATATCAGCGACTTAATAATAATATTCTATAAATCAACGAGGACTTACGCAAACAATGGCGTAAAGACGCACAAAACCTTTGCCAATACCAAAACGAACTGTACTTAGTCATGGTAGGAGAAAATTTTCAATAAATGCTCGTCGTTTTTTAAAACTGCCACTTTGTTTCTGAAACCGACACTTGGTTTCTGAAACTGACACTTGGTTTCTGAAACTGACACTTAGTTTCTGAAACTGACACTTGGTTTCCGAATCTGACACTAGATTTCTGAAAGTGACCTTAGATTCTTATAAATATATGTGTACATTGTAGGGATAAGTTGCGGTCCGCTGGTGGGCGGTGTGATCGGCGCGCGTAAACCAGTGTACGACATCTGGGGCAACACCGTCAACGAGGCCTCACGCATGGAGACCACCGGCGCCATGGACCGCATACAGGTCACCAAGTACACCAAGCAGGTCTGACATTTACTTTAGCACTGACTTTATACATCCGTATTAATTCGGCTTCAGCAGTATACCTACAAAACAAATTTGTCACTTTCAGTCGTATGAACTTAGAAAGAGGTTGAGTCTTGACTCTCATGCAAGCGATACAGTTATTAGAATTTCTCGTGATACAAACTTTGAGTACTTACGCGTTACTCCGCATACTATTGCGCGTGTCAGTATTGTTTTATTCAGACAAAAAACTCTACCTATAAACTTTTTTTGGGTATCAAACGTAACATAAGACGGCTAAGAACGCTCTATACCTGCCAATATTATTTATAATGCATTTAGATACCAAATACATTTGGGAAGCCGTGGCTGATAAAGCATCATATGCTTACCCAGAGTACGTAAAATGTGTCCGACTAATAGTACTACTACGGTCGGTTAGTTGCTGGACCAACGCGGGTATCAGGTGGAGCGGCGCGGCGAGGTGGAGGTGAAGGGCAAGGGGCGCATGGAGACGTGGTGGGTGCTGCCCCCGCCCGCGCCCTCGCCCGCCCCCGCCGCGCCCTCCGCGCCGCCCGCCCCGCCGCGCTCCCTCGCCGCCCTCGTCTACACCATGCTGCAAGCGCGCAAGCGCATCTACACGCACCCGCTCGACAACGCCAACATGCGTGAGTTATACACACTAGCATATCTCAATATAGAAACAACGTAAAACTTAACAACACAGGCAATTTCAATATTAATAAGGCAAATCCACTGATTAGACTGAATATAGGTGTCAGTTGTTACTTGGCCACTTAAGCCTTCCGCACACTGTGGTATAAACCACGACGCGCCCAGGCGTCAAAATTCGCTCGCGCTGTCAGTGTTATTTAGCAGCTGAGAGCGGTGCGAATAGCGTCGCGGCAAGCGGCGAGCGGCGAAAACAAATGGTAGACGACATAGGAAGTATGCCACAGCTACCGGCGACGTGAACTGCGGCGCGGAGACACGCGCGAAACGCGGCGGCGACGGGCTGCGCTGTGAGCGAGTGAAACAAATGTACTAGCGAGTATCGAGGCGGCCACAGCTCAGAGCGACGCGCGCGGCGGCATCGATTGACGTATTCGGCAGTCGCAACTAGCCGAGCTGTGACATGCCAACGCAAATCGCGCCGCCCGCCGTGCCTCCCGTCGCGACGCAGTTCGCGCCGCTCTGTAGTCGTATTTTTAATTAGACGAAGTCAACTGACGTTTACTATGTTGTCAGTTTTTGATGAAATGAAAATAGTGTTGTGACAAAGTGAATGATTGAAAACCTCCTAAATGAATGAAATTGCCTCGATTGTCTTTTATAGTTTGAAATGATTAACTATTCACACTCATTGTTCATTAATCTGATTGAACGAGAACTGAATTCATCACTATTACTTTAAATATGGCAACATTATTTTAAAAAGTGACATTAGCTAATGTCAGTTGGCTTCGTCTAATTAAAAATACGACTGTAGCTGTGGCAGAGCCCATAGTTGGAGCATGAACTTTTTCTATGGGTCAATATAGTTTATATTGGTATGGAAAATAATGTGACGCGCGGCGGTTCACGCCAAATTGTGCGGAAGGCACAGTAAAGTCGATTGTAAGGTATTGATTCATTGATATTGCAGCTAAACGCGGCAGCAGCGTGCGGTCGGGGCGCGCGGAGACGGCGCCGAGCGGCTCGCAGCGGCACCACTCGCAGCTGCAGCGCACACGCACGCGACCCGCGACGCGCGCGTACGTTCAAACACACACATACTTACCTAATACATTTTGAAACTATGTTACCATTTTAATGCTGATCTCGCAATCCCCGTGTAATTTTGATGACATTTGACACTATTCAAAAATATTTCGATGTAATGTGGTGCGCAATTTCAGTGTCATTTCGGTGTTCAAATGTCGCGATTCAGTGCTATACGCGGCTTAATAATGACGCCAATGGCGGCCTATATTATTAATTTGTTTATAATTGTAGCACGGACAACGACCTGGAACTGGGCACGATCCGGCTTCACTCGAAAAGCATGGTGGTGCGGCGCGCCGGCGCGGCCGCGCTGCCCGCCAGCCTGTCCGCGCCGCACACGCCCACCTGCGCCCACTCGCCCCACTCGCCCGCGCCCTCCCTCGCCTTCACGCCCACCTCGCCTGAACCTCCTACTAAACAGAAGCTCGGGCTAGGTGAGTGAAGCGAAAAAAGGTATTCTCAATTTCATTTTTGAGCTTGGCAACTATTTCATTGCTGGACAAGGTATTCACAGTCTATTTCTAACTATTATTATTCGCTGCGCAAATATTGGTAGCTAAACTTTAAAGACATTTAAATCCATCTACAACCCCTTAACAGTGACATTTTAGAATATTAAAGTGTTTTGTAATGTAATCACACGTAAACTAGGTGACAACGATGCTTATAATTTTGTAACTGAGATTACTACTGACTTTGTAATAGCCCATCAATCTTTACAGTCATGAATCAAGCTGACATTGGTTGCTTATCAAACCAGTAACCATCTATTCTCATTTAGGTGCAAGACTCAAAGCCGCCAGCTTCTCGTACCGCACGCGGCCGCGGGATCGCTCGCCCAAAGTCGTGGAGCCGCCCGCCGTTGACGCCAGAGAGGCCAGAGAGGCCAGAGAGAGCAGAGACTCGCGGGCCGCGGACCACGCCGCCGCCAACGGCGAGCCCGGCTCCTTCCGCATCCGCTCCGTCACAACCGCATCCTTCTTCCGAACGCGGAACAAGGAGAAACGGAGCAAGGAACAGCTTAACGAAGACACCAAAGGGAATGGAGACGTCTCCACCGTTACTAAGATGTAAGATTCTAAATCGTACGAATAACGACCATAACACCACCTCTTTAAGTATTGTTGTTTTAATACTAACTTAAATTTTCGACAGATTTTGTTAACTGTCGCAAACTGAAAGTGATATAACATTGCTGCAAGACTGGCCCTGTAGCGTGACCGTGTAGACATAACTTTTATCTCTTTCAACTGTCAGATTACTCGAGAAAATTACGGCACACCGAGTTATGTCCAGTACAAAAAGTTCAATGCGACGTTATTTTCTCGACAAATCTGACAGTTGAAAGAGATAAAAGTTATGTCTACGCGGTCATGCTAAGGGGGCTGGTGGTGGTAAGGGGACTGTTAGAGTTTACAGTTGAATGGCATATGGATTAGAGATGATTTTACTGTGTAATCATTTTTAAAGTTTTTCGCTCATGTCATCTTTAGACGGTTTTGCCGTGTGAAGTCGCCATTCTCCTACTTAAACTATGACCTTTTAAGAAAGATCTTAGGTTAGTACATAATAAGAATAAAAATAGTATATTTTGAATCTTATACTCCTATCTACCTCCACAATAAATAAATAAGATGAAATAGTATTTATATGACATAGGATCTGGCTACAGGAATCCAATTGATTCATGCATATTAATTACATGACAATTGACGGAAAATATATTTACCTAATCACCATGACATGTTTTAAATACTACAAAATTCATAATATATGTCTGTACATATAAAACTTAAAAGTTGTATATTTATACAAAATTATAAATTTATTAATTTTTTAATATCATTATACTCTTGTAATTTAATTATTTTGATCAATTTTAGATTAGATTTAAGCGATTATTTATTAAATGAAGCACAAGATTGTATTTATTGTATCGATGTGTCTTCCATATGAAGATATTGTACATAATATAAGATATTTTTTAAACGATCAGTCAGCACCTTTAAATTTTAGATTGGGACCAAAGCTACAAGGATGTATATGGGTGTGTCATTGAAATGATAAGGCGGCTTGCGAATGTTTTTTTTTGAGATAATTACTACGAGTGTTTGATCTAGTGGTTTGAACGCAGGTCGCTCGGCCCACTGAACTGGATAGTTGCGGGTTCGATTTCCGTCAATGGTAAATTACGGATATGGCATTTTTGGAATTTGCACTGGTCTGGGTGTAACAGGGAGAGTCCTAAATTAGCATATACGCTATTTAAGCTATTTGCTTAGGGCATCCTGTCTAGGGGGGCACCAGAGACTGCCCAGAAAAAAAAACGAGCACACGGAAGTTAAAGCAATTTCAAAATCTTAGTACAACATGTGAAATAATGTTGTGCCGATCCCACCTAGCATGGGATAAGGGCAGAAGGAACAACACATACATATTCTACCTACGATACGAATTCACATTTGTTTTTTTTTTCAATCACAGGATGATTGCTTAGGGCATCAAGTTACCTTAATCCGGCACTGAACAGGGATCGTCCTCAGCCAATTGTATGGTACCCATAGAAGCTTTGGTTAGTTTGCGATATTAATTGACATAATAGTATGTTTTTAGTTTTGATTTTATAATACTTACTATCCTCATACTTCGTAAGTCGCATCAAAGTTTAACAGTTCTGACTGATCGCTCTATTTTATTCCTTATGCCTATTAGAATTAGGATAGACATTAGTATACTTCCGTAAATTTGTACTCCACTATAAACGTAGACAATTGTGCCACAGTTACAGTAAGCCTAACGCCAAAGATTTGATCTCAGAGTATGAAATAAAATGTGCTTATGACTCATGTATGAAATGTTTTATTATCTTCGTATGAAATATTAATGATCTGAATATCTTGTAAACCTTTTATTAAATGTCTAGCAATCCTACTTCAGTGTTGCCAAAGTAAAATAAATATAATAACTATTTTAGAATGGAATTTATTAAATAAAACGTCGTCGGTTCGATATGAATGTATTTATTTTTGTTTTATTGCTTCTTGTATTGCTTTTAAAATATGTTCACTGGTGACATTTAACATAATGAAGTTGTTGCTACATGAATAAATAACTTTGGAATTATTTTACGCCACTATGTACTATATATAACTTAAATTTCATGAATATGTATTACAAAATATTTTACTTAAACAAATTGGAATTAAATAGAAACATACATTATGTTATTCATTAAAATATTTTTATTTTAAGCTGGTCATATGGGAGATGGATAGTAAGATTTCCATATCGATTTCATTCATTCGTTCCACATTAAAGTTCATTCAATCGGTTATCATTCGCGCGATCGAATGAACGCACACTATCTACATATGGCTCATGAGCCGTTTTGTACTAACATTTGATGTAACATGATGGAAATCAATCACGTTACCGTTTAATACATGAATGGAACAATACTTAGTAGGTATACACAATAATATTACAATGATTACCAAAAGATTCAGTAGTTACAGCATTTAAAACCGTATTTATGAGGCAATTAGTTCATTAACAGGTATGCTTTTATGAACAGTCATGTAATATATTTATAAATAAGAAAATACAGTGATGTAGTGGCACCCATTTTGGACTGAAACATTTATTTATTTACGTGTGCACCTAACAAATAATATACTACTACTACAGCCCTTTTTAACGTCCCACTGCTGGGCACGGGCCTCCCCTCAATGCGAGGAGGATTCAGGCCATAGTCCACCACGCTGGCCCGGTGCGGGTTGGCAGACTTCACACATCAATCGAAAACTAGACAAGTTCCCTCAGACGTGCAGGTTTCCTCACGATGTTTTCCTCCACCGTTTCTTAGCAAGTGATAATCTCGGATGAAAATGAGATTCGCACATGGAACCCAGAGGTGCGAGCCGGGGTTTGAACATGCGCACTTTGATTGCAAAGCGTGCGTTCGACCACTCGGCTACCACTGCTTGTAATATAAGCAACCTAAATATATATTATTTACTGATACTTCTTATACCTTTACCAATTATTTATTCATACGAGTACTATATTGATTGAGTCTATACTACACAGCCTAGAAATATTTTGGAATTGCTTTAATTTCATTCATAAAAAAAAAAACGTAAAATAGATAATAATAAAATTGCATGTATAGCAGTTAAAATATCTTTTCTTGGACAACCGCCACAAACACCATTGTTCTAAAACCTTATAAATTGCTTCTCTTATACAATACTAGCATTACCGAGGAATAAATTCATCATCAAAATAAGTAAACTACGTCTTACAGCTAATATGTGACACCCAACATTTCCTTACAAACTATTTTGTAAAATTGATTTATCACAAATTCAAATTAAATAATTGATTCAAAAATATCACACGGTGATAATTAATGTGTTAAGGCACTAATGAAACCTTATTACAAACACATCCAAGCCCTTGAAGCCCCGGGCATTGTCCAATTTGTGACAATAACATAACAATAGGTAACAATCGTTTGTTTTGATATTGGTAACAGACTTGCAGCGCGCGTCTCGCGGAACCAGTCTGCTCGGGGCTTGAACTTAATTATATTAGGGCCGTATAAATATATATATTTACCGACTACTGTGAAATATACACAGAAAATAAGAGTCGAATGAGTCTTGTATATAATAAAAGTTGCATTTATATAATAAATAAGGCAAGATATATATATATTAGTTCCATCGATTGATTGTGAGATATGCATTAAAATGTGTCTCTCATGTGTCTCATCGTTATGGCACCGATGTTTTAATTTATTGTCACGTAGTAGTAATTAACTAACCCGATAAACGTTCACCATTAAATGCTGGGTCGCATCATCGCTGTCTGCAAAACTTCCGTCCATCTGGAAAACATATTGTTGATACTTGTCAAACCCAACATTTTGTTCTTAACTAGGCTAGGAGCCTATAAAAACTCACTGCCATCAATTACAAAACAAGACTTATAACACACCTTATGTCACTCTCAGTTTCTATATCATACAAGTGAAAAGATAAAATTTCGCATGTCAAAGCAGTGGTAGCCGAGTGGACGAACGCACGCCTTGCAAATCAAAGTGTGCAGGTTCAAACCCCGGCTCGCACCTCTGGGTTTCATGTGCGAATCTCATTTACATCCGAGATTACCACTTGCTATGAAACGGTGAAGGAAAACATCGTGAGGAAACCTGCACGTTTGAGGGAACTTGACTAGTTCTCGGTGTATGAAGTCTGCCAACCCGCACTGGGCCAGCGTGGTGGACTATGGCCTGAATCCCCCTCGCATTGAGGGGAGGCCCGTGCCCAGCAGTGGGACGTTAAAAAGGGATGTAGTTAGTTAGTTCGTCTCGTCACATACAACCTGGCTGTGTTATCAAAGCTATAGTCATGTACCCTTACTGCGCGAATAGGCGGAGCCCACCGCATTACATTACAAAATAAAAAAGAAAGCCTTAGAAATCTTGTATAATTTGTACATTTTATTTAGTTTCATCGGGCTATCCTAAGAACTAAAACAAGGTAGCTTTCAAGCGAATATCTATTTTATTGTGATTGCATAAGCTACATATCCAATTAATCGAATAGAATGCGAGACAAGTATTTAAATTAGCGTAATAGAAAACTTAAATCTCAGTTTATCTTACCTATTGTATGTGTAGTAGCTGTCCGCTCGGAAGAAGTACACGTGGTTCTTGAACTGCAGCTTGAACACAAAGTCTTTGTTGATGCCGTCGTCAGCCGTAGGCCCGCCGACGCTGTACCTACACAAATATAATAAAACGTATTTTGATTTGTATTGACGACAATACAGGTTACACGAGACTAGTGGTTAGACGGGTTGTATACTTTATCGAGAGGGGCCGGGTTCAAATCCACCCTCATCATTAAACTCTTGGCATGAGCCCACTCTTAGCCCAAGCCGTTAGCTTACTCGGATGAATCAATAAACTATTTTTCCGACGTAAAAAAAGGACAATTAGAAATGCAGGGGTCGAAACAGATTGTATGGTCAAAAATACAGATTTTACCGCACACACTCCCCAGTGTGTTAAGACACGCGTATTTTTTTTGCCTATACCAAAACAAATTATGTGTATCAATATGGCTATGCCAATATTCAACACCATAAGGCGTCGCGACGCTCACTGTAAGGCGTCAAGACGCTCATTATAAGGCCTCGAGACCCTCATTATAAGGCGTCGCGACGCTCCCTATACGACGTCACGACGCTCACTATAAGGCGTCGTGACGATTATCATAAGGCGTTGCGACGCTCACTAAACGTCGTCACGACGCTCACCATAAGGCGTCGGGATGAGCATTATAAGGCGTCGCGACGCCGTATATTAAGCGTCGCTAGACAAACAGATAGACGGATAACGTGAGACTTTCTATTTTCCTTTTGTGGTACGGAACCTTAAAAATGAATATTCGAATATTCATTTTTAAGGTATATACCTAAAGTAGTATGTAGTATATACCTAAACTTTACGAATATTTGCAAGCCTGCCACTCCCATAGCGGCTTTGTAATATTGAGTCCTACCGTCGGGAATGAAGAAAGAAAATTCGTAGCAAAAGGAACGTGCGTATGTAAAGACACAAGGCATTTTACACGACTTTGTTTTTATAAGTCTAAAATACTGACATTACTGACTATTTTCAGAAAAAACTTACCACCGTTCAAAAAACGGACTTAACTGACTAGTTTCGACCCCTGGAAATATGATAACCTCTCATTGCTATACTAGCATGTTACTTTATCTATTATTACTATTTTGAGTCCAATTGCCCGTTAGCATGCTGCGAGTGCGGACTGTGGACTTTGGACAGTCATCAAAGATCAAAGTTGTGCGCCATCAGTAAGGACGGGGAGAATGCATAAGCTTCCATAAGTTTCCGCCTTAATGTTAAAGGAAGATTTACCTTTTACAGTAAGGAATAATAATAATATTTATTATTATTATACGTCGTCGCGACACTCGCTATACGTCGTCGCGACGCTCTCTATAAGGCGTCGTGACGCTCACTATACGGTTTACTATACTTCAGATTCAGAAGGCGGTACTTCTGGAGACGGCGCGCATAGTGAGGAAGTTCCTCTCTCTGGAGCCCTAACCACTGGTAACTAGGATCCTGTTCCAGATGGTGGGGAACTGTTTTTTTATATTTTTAAATGTATTTTTATATTTATATTTAAAAATGTATTAAATAAAAAAAAATTGAAAGTAAACGAATATTATTTATACTGTAGCTACATCTACCTCGCCGCATACGAACTAATCCTGCATCGCGATATTAAAGTGATCCGATATTGCACATATATACAAGAACCAGACAACAACCGTCGGGCAGCAGCCCACCAGCCACAACACCCGTCTGGTCGGAGGATCACACCAGGCGGATACTGTTATTGAAGTTCACTACGTAATGTACTGACCCGAGCAGTGGCAGCGAGGCGAGCGGCGTCTCGTCCTGCCAGCTCTTGTAGAAGAAGAGCGTGAAGGCGGCGAACACCACCCACAGCTTCTGCCAGCCCGGGGACTTCTTGAACTTGCGCAGCAGGTACCCCGACAGTTGCGTCTGATGGTAAGATAAATAAATAATATAAAGTCAAAATTCGCTCGCGCTGTCATTTCGTTGAGGAATGTGCTTTATTATAATACAATGTGCCGTATACCAGCGGATCGGTGGGCCGAAGACACAAACCCTGTGGTTACGGCGTCGTTTGCGATTTAGCTACGAAACCTTACCTCAGGTACTGATGAAACGGTAGGTAAATAGGGTCACCTTGAATACGTCAGTCCTGTCTGAATTTGGAGGAGGGGTCCCTAAAGAGGACGCTAAAAAGTGGATTACTAGCAGAGCCACGAACAATATCCTGGTCTGATAATCCCTGTGTCACCATCCACCGCGTGGCAGCCAGCAATAACCACCGTATGGTGTCGCCGATCCACCGTGGTCCGATACACAACACTCGCGGGCTACGCGCAATCGTCACGCGAATTAAGTCCAAAATCTTATCACCAATATCGCGGGCGCAAGTAGCACAGTGTGACGCGGACCGGCGTTCAACCTCGACTCTTCAACCGCGGCGCACGAGTCGGCCGTTAAAAAATATCAAGAAATCGGGGGGTAGATTAATTCAAAATATCCACCACCACCATCCATTAATCACCATTAATCCACCACCATCGTGAAAATATTAAATACGTTATCTATTCCGAACAAACAATATAGTTCATTTTAGTATGGGTAAACATTTTAACGCGCTCGTCTTGATGCCCCAGTGATCTGATCACTCCCCAATTGCTCCCACTGATCACTTCTCAATTGCTCTAATAAAATTACGTAGTTACGAACAATATTTGTGTGATCATTTCTTTTTATTAGTAAATCAATGTATATAATGTAATCCCCATACATTTAAGAGTAACGAATTGTATTTACAAACTTTTGTAGATAACAGTCATCTTAGCTCTCTATTAATTACACACAACGCTTATTTACGCACAATAGTGCTAGTACACAAGATGCGTGTCCTCTTTACTTACCCCGAGTAGGAATGCACGTACATTCCTAACTATGGTAAATAAACGGACGACGATCACTAACAATGTATGGATCGTTTCGTGTATAGTGTAGTTACCTGCATGGCGAGATGCAGCTGGTCCCGGCTCAGCGACGTGACGCGGTGCCAGCACACGTGCGCCAGCCCGCCGCCGCCGCTACCACCGCCGCCGCAAGTAGGCGACTCTACAGTACAATACAGACACCCGTATCAACTAATTGTAGCATTAGGAATTACCCATCTAACTACCCATAACTACCTTTTTTTTTGTAAAGGTCTAGGCTGTTGGCCGTTAGGTGACCTTTACAACTTCACCGGAGGAGTGGCGAGCGCAGAGTGCACTCCAACCAAGGCCTTAAGGGCGGAAATGGGTGGCAACTAGCTCAAGTGCGCCACAGAGGGCACGACCTCGACTTGGGCAGTTATATACCCATAACTAATAAGGCTTAGACTCATATGCCAAAAGAAATTAGAATTAGTTTTGTCTAATGCACCCACAGAAAATAAAATAAAATGGTATGCGCTCACTTTTTTAAATGACCGTTATATAAGTCATACATATACAGCAATTTTACCGACAATCTAATTCAATCTATCTACAAACCCATTGGGCATATTTCGCTTCATAAGTGTTCTACAACTGTCACTATAAATGAAACTAAACTTTTTGTAAATTTGGAGGTGAATATGGTGGACTATGGCCTGAATCCCTCTCGCATTGAGGGGAGGCCCGTGCCCAGCAGTGGGACATTAAAAAGAGCTGTAGTTATTATTATTTTATTCTATAGGCTGATAGGCCGCGAGATGCTTCTACTATGTGGAACGTTCAGCTATTTTAATTAATCATTGAGCACGTTGAAATGTTGTTCAAGCTTAATATAAGTCTTGATCAATGTAATGAACAATCTTACCGATCTCCTGTTCGTAGGGTGTTAGTTCAGTGTCGACGGCGGTTTGGTTGTCGCGCGCGTTCTCTATGGCGTCGTGAAGCGCGCGGTACCAGCCCGTGTACTCCAGCTCGTTGCTCGCACTAACCAGTAGGTTCATGTCCTCACCTGAATAAGTACAATATATAGTATAATATAATAGCTTATTTGGATGTAGTTAAGAATGGATCTTATTCACGTATTTGTCAAAAACGAGTTAAGTATACAAAACGGTTCCTAAAGGATCAAAGAAATCAACAAAAAATATTCCATAGAAAACTAAAATCAAATAGCATTTTTACCACCTAGATCCGTCCACATGTCGCACATTATCAAACTTGAAGCTGCCATATCTCAAAACTGACTTTATCTGGATTGGATCTATGGAGGGTAGAATTAAAGGCCCTCCTTCGCCCATGGGAAAAATTTGAAAAATTGTTCGTCGAAACGCATGAAATAATAGTTCAAAAACTTTTCACAATGGCGCTGGTGTCGATAAATGGTATATATCGACGCCCCCCGGGAATAAGTCGGTAGCGCCATTATGGACTTTTTGCCGTCATGCCAGATACGGAATCAGCTATTTTTCCGATTACCGGTTTAAAATTTGCTTGCGCTGTCAATGACGTCTCGTCGCAGAATGAGCTCTACTCTGAGTCAATACAGTTCGTTTCTGTCGTCAAACATCTCGACGCCCCAGTCTACCGGAGGTAATACAAATCGTTATGTAACATGGCAATACGCATGGACCAAAGAGCTGAAATAATGAAGTAGCTATACTCGCCCTCAACCCAAAAGACGACTAGGGCATTAAAACCCTTGAGCTCGCGTTATCAGTTTCCCATTGTATTGGACGGAGCGAGCTAAGACCAGTGCAGAGCAAAACGATATTTGGGCAATTACAGTGAAACTAAAATAAAATAGAATTACATCGACGTTTAAAACTCTGCGTAATCGACACATTGCCATCACTACGATACGCCAAGCTTTGTTACCCCTGCCTCGAGGTTTACGGCCTCAGTCGTCTTTTTGAGGGCAAGTATACAAGTGCACGTGTCAGTACCGGTGAGCGTGAAGGAGTGCGGCAGGTGATGGGCCGCGAGCGCGAGCGCGCGCAGCGGGGCGGCGGCCAGCGCGCGGAACTGCGCGTGCGCGCCGCCCGCGCGGCTCGCCACCACCAACACGTCGCTGAACTGATCACCAAACACACATCAACGTACCATACCATACCTCATACACTTAAGTTATTTCCTAAATTAATGTGAAAGAATTGTACGCCTATGGAATCGCACTGGCAATATTAAAAGACTTAATCACCTTTAATATCAGCTAGATTAGAGGATATTGCTTGTTTTTTGGGTAGAACGACAGCCAAGATACGATACGATGAATCCTGGGCAGCGACCATTTTCAGAGTAAACCAGTACTAATTATTAAGTCGACTTTATAAGACTCATAACCGCGGTAATCGTAATTTAATTCCAGTCTGGTAATTGTTATTTTAATAGCCTATTGAATGTCCTATAGCTGTTCAATGCCGCTCTCATCTCCAAATGTCCCTTTAGTAGACACGTTTTACCTCTGGGTTTCATGTGCGAATCTCATTTTCATCCGAGATTACCACTTGCTATGAAACGGTGAAGGGAAACATTGTGAGGAAACCTGCACGTCTATAGAAAGGCGTGTGAAGTTCACCAACCCGCACTGAGCCAGCATGGTGGACAATAGCCCAAAAAATCTCCCACGTATTGAGGGACAAAGTGCCCGGTATAATAGCAATAGGCTCGCCCCCTATTACATTGGGACCAAAATACATCGGCGAGGTGTGGGCGCACTGCAGTGCACCTCTGCCTACCCCTTCGAAGAATACAGGCGTGATGATGTATATGATATGATGTTTTACTTGAAAAAGTGTCAAAATCTGTGGCTTAATACAAAATGGCCTCTTCACTAAAAAAATCGTGCCTTAAGTACATACCAGAAACAGCATTCTCTGTTGCAGCCCTCGCGACGAGTGTTTGTACACGCAGCCAAGTCTTACGAACTCTCTTTCGGCAACCAACAGTTTGTCGTAACCTTTATAACATCAACAGAAAAAAAACTTCAGAATGATATCTCATTAATTAATCATAGGGTGGACACATTAAAAATCTTACATTTTTACAATATTTGTATTATTTGGGTACACGATACTCGTAACAGTATTATTACGGACTTCTAAAAACAGCATGTTTAAATGAACTAAATTACAAGTTATATTCCTGATTCTACTAGCATCAGGAGACACTTTATCAATGCCAGTACCTTGCTACTAGCAACTGCTTAATATTTAAGCTTGGCGTTAACATTTCGTATGCCAGAATGTAGGGCTACGCTCCAACTTTTGAAAGCTTCATATGCCAAAATGTAGATCTGCGCAGACGCACGCGCGCTTCAAATGACGCGGCAGTTGGGAAATTTATGCGGATCGGCATACTAAAGTGCTTTTCCGCACACTGGCGGTTCAACGCTCACACGTCATTTTTTGCCATGCCAAAACAAACTGTATGGACTAATAGAAAAAGTTCGATCTTCAATGAAATTACACCGACAGAGCTAGAGAATTTCGACGCGTGGGGGTGTGACTTATTATGTGTACATTAAAAATTCAATCTTTATGCATATTAACACAGTTCGTTTTGGTCTTAGCAAAAAAATAGACGCGCGATTGTCGTTGCTCAAGTATGCGAGAGGCTTAAGGCATCTCGTAGTGGAAACGGGTATGGTATGTACCGGCAATGTCTCTCTGCAGCTGGCACAGCGCGGCGTGGTTCTCGCCGTGCGCCAGCTGCGCCCGCGCCAGCCGCGCGCTCGCCCGGGCCAGCTCCAGCGCCGACACCGCCGCGCTGCTCTCGCTCACGCTGCATAGATCTGACGGTACAATATTCACATTCAACATCAAGATACGATCTACGAACAAAGCAATTCGAGCTAGGAATTTCTGTTTTGAGCTGTTAGTCGTCTCCTGACATCCTTACACCCTATTGGTTTGATTTCATTGTGTATATTTTTCGTTCGACTAATACGCCTATCACTTCTGGGGCGACAGATAACCTCGAATATTTCTGAAAACGTATTGTATGTATATGACCATGTTTAATTTTCTATTTAAATCCGCACATGTCTTTTAAATGTGTGCGTCTTCTATGAATTAAACCCAGTACGTTTTGCTAATAGAAAAATGTCGGTCGCGAGTCTGTGTAATTTGTCGAAAGACGTGGAGAGACGATACGAACACCTCTGCGTGCCAGGAAATAACCGAGGACCGAGATGTGTGGAGAAGTATGATAGTCAAAGTCAAATCATTTATTATGTATAGGCCTATGGGGCGCACTTACAAATTGTCGAGTTTACATTTTTTCTTTGATCTACCGGATCGAAATGCGACCTCAACTGGAAAGATCCGGCAAGAAACTCAGTGGGCTGATATTTTTTTTAAATCGCTAAAACTTTTTCAAATATGGCAGCTTTCGGCCAGAATTGGGACATCGAAAGGATATCTATAAACCCGGTGTAATGAAGGGTGTATGTTGTCTGACCGTCGGCGAGCGCCTCGAGCCGCAGCGTGTGGTGCAGCGGGCGCAGCAGCAGGCAGGCGAGCGGCAGCGGCGCGCGCGACTCGAAGCCGGCGCACGCGCCGCCCGCCGCCGCGCTGCAGCGCCGCACGCTCTCCACCAGCGCCGCCAGCGTGCCCGCGCGCTCCGTGTACACGCCGTACGCCTGACACACATCGACAACTATCATCATGTACCCACTCAACTTTTTATATTATTTTTAAAAAATTGCAAAGCGAAAATTTAGATTGCGTATCAAATTAGACTCACTGAACTGACTAGAGAAAAAAAAAAACAATAAACATAAATTCTTCTTATTTTAAAATTGTGCCACCAAAACGGTCGAACGCGTATACAGATCGCTTTTGAAATGTCAACGAAACTAAATGACTATATTTTTTTAATATAACTGGAAAATCTATGTTACTCATTCGTTCTAGTCTATGAACGGTGATTGTTTTCAAGTGGACATGCATGTTCAAATCTGAAATTATAGAGATGAGTGAAATATGGTCAATTTTTGTATCAAAATAACAATCTGTACCTACTATTATACTAATCATACCATATTAGTAAACGGTTAAATTCTGTCAAGTAATTAGATACGTGGAGCATTATTTTTTATGTAAATTTTTATATAAGCTATCGTCCGGAACCCATGTGTCTTGCAGTTGACACACGCTTGTTTGATGATTGATTTATATCTAGCAATTCGACCTCTAGGACGTTATTAACGTATTAAAAATCGGGCTAAACCAAAGAAAAAAACTTTTACTGTGGAACAATAATAATAACTCCATTGCAAGTATTATTTACATAAGACTTGTAAATGAACACATTGTTGATTACTACTTACTTCCGCGGTACTCGACAGGTAATCGTGCAACAATTCAGCTATCCTCCTATACTCGGGCTCCTCGGGTTCTGTAAACAAAAACGGCACTTACTTTCAACCTTTTCCATACTATACTAAAAAGAGGAAAGATTTGTATTTTTGTATGTAACAAATAGACTTAAAGACTACTGGACCTATTTGAAAAATTCTTTTGCCGTTAGAAAGCTACATTATCACTGAGTAACATAGGCTATATTATAAACCCGTTCGAAGCCGGGACGGGCCGCTAATAGTCAATAAAAAACACAATTTAATTTATTATACGAATCTGCCCCCTTACCACCACCTGTCTTGCAGTAATGTTTTTATTATTACTTACAGTCTTTGACAGTTATCTCGGTACAAAATCTGGCAAAAATTTACAGTTACTATTGAAAAAATAAAATAATAAAAATTGAGCCGTCGCCGGACGCCTGGCAACGGCTGGGCTGGCTGGGCGGAGTCTAAGCGGCGGAAAGAACCGAGGAGCCGAGGAGTACGAAGCGTGGCCGCATTTAAAACTAACTTTATGCCTTAAGTAAAAAGGTTGATTTCATTTTATTGTGGCGAAGCTTCGGCAAAACTCGCCACGCCAAATTCAGGTTTACCTCTCGCCTATAGATGTTTCACATCAATAATAGTTTGAGAGGTGGTAGTAAGTCCCCTGATCATGAATCGATTGAAGACCGCTGTAGGTCCGTCAAAAGAAACAGCGATTGCAGTGTGTTGGAGGTGGCAGGTGGGAAGTGGGAGATGGGTAATGTTACCTGTGTCGTTGTCGGGTGCGGTGAGAGCGCGCTCTAGCCTGGCGAGCAGCTTGCCGGCGGGTAGCGCCAGCGGCTCCAGCGCCAGGCACGCCCGCGCCAGCGCACCGGCCGTCTCCGCGCCGCCCGTCGACACCAGAGACGACACGCAACCGCTCCATTTCTGCCCCACCACACACAATAATACCCCTGTCAGACCCACCTAGCCGCCACATTCTTAAACTCGCAACAAATAAATAAATATCGCCAGACAACACATACAGTATGATTCCAGTCTAAGCAAAGCTATGTGTACCATATAATGGACTGAGGGCGATCCCGATTACACGTAGATCGGTATGCTTAGCATGACCGCGTAGACATAAGTTGTATCTCTTTCAACTGTCAAATTCGTCGAGAAAATGACGTCACACCAAGCCATGTCCAGTAAAAAAAATCTCGCTGTGACTGTGATCTCACAGTACTTGTCTCCGTGGTCAGATACGCTAGGCCTACAGGACGAATTCTGAAATTTACCACTAGCGGGAATCGAACCTGCAACCACCTGCGTCAGTGGGCCGAGCGGCATACGCTCAAACCACTAGACCAAATAGTAGTCAACGGTGAACAAGGAAACCAAGTTGCCATGACTCAAGCGACACTCCGGGCACCGATAACCACCGCCATCCAGTAAAATATATTTTGAAATAAGGAAAATTTAAGCACCAAAAGAAAGCGATAACGACCCATTTGAACAAAAGTTATATTTTGAAGATTTGCCAGATTAGACAAATTCAATTGTACCTTTATTATTAGTAAACTAAACTTTAAAACGTTTGAAATAAAAACAAAACAACAACTTTTCCAAACAGATAATTATTGATATGGTTTTGAAACTGAATTACATAATCGCTCTGCTGAATGGTTGCTATAAGTATAGTTCACTTACGACAGTGACCAGTTCCAAGTCTCTCTTGTAAGTGCGTTCGGTCATGAGCAGTTCCTTGGCTAGGAAGTACATGATGTCGTTGTTCCGGCGGCGCGGCAGCTCGCACGCGCCCTCTCGCAGAGTGCCCAGCGTGCCCGAACATATGCTATCAATAAACCAACGAGATAAGCGGGAGGCTTATACACACACTGGGGCGTCAAGGCGTCAAAATGTTTGCCAATATCAAAACAAACTGAGTAAATTTTCATAAAGTTTGAATTTCTGCAGTTAAAGCCAAAAAAAATACTCGCGCTGTAAATTAAATTTCGTTGAATAATAACTTTTTGAGGCATTAAGTTTCGAGGTAAATTTTGACGGAAGCATGATGACGCCCCAGTGTACCCGGGCTTTAATAATAAATCAAAGTAGCTTTTTTACTTTGACGTCTACAAAAACCACGAAACAGAACATGTAAATATTCCCTTCGACATATTTAAAAAAAATTAACGACGATTTCCGGTTTTGTTTACGCGATACGATCGTGCAAACGTTAAATATTATTTCGCATTTCTGAAACACGCTGTACAACCCAAAGAAACAATTTCTAAAACAGTACATATCGAGGGGTGAAATATATGACTTAAGCATTTTTTTTTCAACTTTATAGGAGAGCATACTCGTTCAAAAAATAGCCGATACCAAATATGTATATAAGTGAAAAGTGTCGCTTCAGTCATATAGCCTTTCACCCCTCGATATAAAATCCAAAATCAGCAGGGCAGCACGCATAAAATACGATTCGTCATTGATCACGTCACTCCGAGTCTCTCTCTCTCGTTCTAAGACCATAACAGATAGATTGATAGAGGGAAACAGATAATTATTCAATACTTAGTCTTAAAACAATACAATGTTATTGTTATTATTACCTGTTATTGTTCCGCCTGGTGAGAGTGTCGCCGGCGTCGCTCTCGCCGCCGCTCAGCACGTCCATGCTGTTCACAGACTCAGACACTATATGCACTGTAACAATGGATATTTTATGCACTTTAGTTGACCCTCACCTTATAGCCGAAACTAATAACCTTTTTAGGGTTCCGTACCCATAGGGTAAAACGGGAAGCCTATTACTAAGACTTCGCTGTCCGTCCGTCCGTCCGTCCGTCTGCCACCAGGCTGTATCTCATGAACCATGATAGTTAGAGAGTTGAAATTTTCACAGATTATGTATTTCTATTTCCGCTATAACAACAAATACTATGAAACAGAATAAAATAAATATTTGAGGGGCTCCCATACAACAAACGTGATTTTTTTGCTCGTTTTATAGATAATGGCCGTACCCTTCGTGCGTGAGTCCGACTCGGTTTTTTTTGCCAGACATAAGCTATCGTCAATAATATTTATTTATTATAAAGGTGAAGGAAAACATCGTGAGGAAATCTGCACGTCTATAGAAAGGCGTGTGAAATTCACCAACCTGCACTGGGGCGAGCGTGGTTGACTATGGTCCAAATCTTCCTCGTATTTTTTTATTTTGTATTATTTATTTTTTTGGCTTACAAAACAAGTTACAATCAAATTTTTATAACAAACATACTAATAAATAGGCCCAGATTGCAACTCTAAATATGTGTTCACATAATACGCCATGAATCAGTCATGCTAAGCCTACTGGCCCTGTAGCATGACCGTGTAGACAAAAGCTTTATCTGATTCAACTGTCAGATTCGTCAAGAAAATTACGTCACACCGAGCCATGTCCAGTACAAAAAGTTCAATATGACGTACTTTTCTCGACAAATCTGACAGTTGAAAGAGATAAAGGTTATGTCTACGCGGTCATGCTAAGGGGGCAGGGCAAATTCCTTAGTAGTCAATGTCCTAAATTTGCCACTGGTGGGAATCGAACTAGGGACCATCAATTTCATACCCCAAGCCGTGATACTTACCGTGAACATTTCCATTGACGGTATTATTGTTGGTAGCATCGCCGTTAGTGTTGTTGTCCACGTGTTCGTGCCCGTTAGCGCGCGCGAGCGGCACGCGGGGCGTGGACGTGCAGATGGGCGCGCCCGCGACGCGCTCGTGCTGCACCGGCGACATGCAGAGACTCGCCGACGACACCGTGTTATCCTCGTCCTCAGGTGACGTGTCATCTGTATTATGATAATACAATATTAGAGAATATCTTTCTACTTTTAAGTTACTATTTGGCAAAAGGAAAATTTTAACTTCAACATTACACCCAAATAATATACAAGTTATAAACCAGCCGATGTCAGCACGCATGTCGAGACAAGACCTCTGTCACGGATTGGCTCAGTCGCTCTGTCTTATTTCATACGAGAGAAAGGGATATAATCAACATATTCTGTGACATAAGTCTAGTCTTGGCGCTCATGCTACCACTACAGGGGACTTGTAGAATACTTTTCTATTGTCAATGCCAGTACTAATGGCTTGGCTTGTGAATGAAATAAGTTTTTTTTTTATTGGGGGCAAGTCAAGGAACAAAGTAAAATATTTAAATAATAAATCAATCACTAACAACTGCAATAATGTAAATTAACGTTCTTACGGACTACAAACTGCATGCAATATAAATTAAAATCATGCAAGTAAATCAAGAAAACAACCTGAAACGATAGAAACCTAAAAACAAAATAAAAAATAAGCCTTTTAAAATAAAATAAGTATTGTAAATAAAGAGGTCCATACGAATCGTTTCATATAAAAGCTGAAAAGTAAATGATTAATTTTATAACTTACACACAAATTCCTTGCAGCTTAATAAATTTATGTAGAAAAAAGAAAAAAAAAATAGAAAAACTGAATATTAGAAAAAATGCACTAATTTTTTCAATTTTATTTATTTATTGTTTAACTATCCCCGAGCCCGGCGGGGCAGTGTTGTGTATTGCGGGCCACAGTACACACACACTCACATATAAATTCAAAAAGGAAGTAACGTTTCAATAATCGAAACAATATTATTTTATTATTATTATTACGTGGCATGTGTACGTATGATTCACACGAGCCGGTCAACTCAATAAGTGCGTTCATGTTACCAATGAAATCTATCCGCAAATTTTAGATTAGAAGATATAAAACAGAGTTGAAAATGCAATCAATCTGCCAACATTTTCTTTCTGTCATCTGTGGTACGGGAGTGTGCTACACACGCACAACACACTATTGTATAATCGTGGCAAACCAATCTTGTTACTATACACACACTACCATACAATTGCAACAGACACAAAAAAAACTTGTGGCATAGGAGAATGTGTGTAAACGGCAAGTCCAGTTTATACAGTCAATGTATCTTCAGCATCCCTTTCCGGGCGTCGGCTCGTGTGTAACATACGTGCAAGCACTCGCAACGAGATCGCAACATTACAGTCTATTCGGATTGTACACTATCAATCGAAAAGTCGAAATACTTAACCGCTAATATATTATGGTACCGACAATGACGCGGTCAGTTATTGCGCTAACTATCGAGGCCCGATCGACCTCGTACACACTTATTCTAAGATTGCATCACGCGCACACACGCATTTCGTCAACTTCTATAACCAACCAAAATTTATAGACGTTAGATTCAGTTTATAATGTAAGTTAATACCGTCAAATGTGGGGGGGGGGCGTTTATAATTCAATAGGTTTAAAATCGACGACAACATGCCTATCATTGTCGTTGTATTCTGCAGTTGAGAGACTAGACTTATGTCACGGCTTGATTTTGTCTCTATCTTTTGTGTGAAATAAGACAGGGAGCGAGCGAGCGAATCCGTGATGAAAGGATTGCTTTTCGATACTGATTGTGGGTGACAAGAATTTTCTGGAAAAAAATACGTTATGCTATGGACCACTATGGAGCATATTCAGTCAAGTAATTCTGACATAATCAGCGATGGCATTAGAGGCTGGTTATATTATTTACGTTATATGTACCGTGATGAAGATATCTTCGATTTTAAATCTACCCGTCTTTTGAGTGAGCTATATAAATACTATAAGGCATAACCCTGGAAAACCAAAAATATTTGCGGCTTCTAGGACTTTGTTCATTAACTGCATAAAACGTTTTGGAAAACAATAACATGTATGTTTACGAATTAAACAATAATATTATTTTACTTATACATGATATCAACGTAATAAAATTAGTATTAAAGATATTGCTGTGAATACTACACATGTAATTAAGTTTTTGGAGCTCTCAGCTAATACTACGTTTACTGAAGACCATCACACAACTATATCAACATACAATTCGTCTACGTTTTTCGATATTTATTTTATTCCTATCTAATTAGAAACAAATTCTGTAAGTCCCTTAATTGATTATACCTTCTTAGAGTATGCATTATGAAATACAGTTTAAACTATTGACTCTCTGAACAAGTTAATGGAACATGAAAAAAAAAAATTAAAACTAATTACAAAAAAATCTCCGATGGATATTATCTGATGTTTTACTTTGAAGAAATCTGAAGGTGTGTAAATTGCAATCTTTAATTTCGATGGTCGTGTTAAATGCTTCGTTATTTATCACTCACACAACACACAATCTATATGTATTATATATAATATTACAAGATTTCATATAACACGTTACGATAAATTATTCAACAATAAAATGTCGGAGAAAAATTGAGCAGATTGGTACGAATGCGGATCCTACCGTTGTACGTTCGAGTGGCGAGCAAGGGATAACATTTATTGCGTTACTGCTAATATAATATAAATAAAGTCAGATAACAACACATTCATTGTATGATCCCATACTAAGCAACACTTGTACTGTGGGCACCATACAATGGACTGGGGGCGATCCCAGTTACACCCAGACCAGGGCAAATTCCGAAAAGGTCATTCCTGAAATTTGCCACTGGCAAGTTGGAACCTTTAACCACTTGTACGCTTAGCATGACCGTGTAGACATAAGTTTTATCTCTTTCAACTGTCAGGTTTGTCGAGAAAATTACGTCACTTCGAGCTTTTTATGCTGGACATCATTTCGTCATTTTCTCGACAAATCTGACAGTTAAAACGGATACAACTCATGTCTACGCGGTCATGCTAAGCCCACCGTTGCATTGAATCCAGCGGACTGTACTCGACCCATGGATTCATCAACCATTAAAAACACAACAATATACAATAATATAATAATGCTCTCGAAGTTTTGTGCGCACCCAAACAAAATAAACATCTTAGATCCCACCACACAAAGTAAGTCACAGCCTTTACAATAATACTATTTCCTCGGGATATTAATATCAACGAATATAACTTTAATAATATGTTTCAAACATTAACATAATATTTGACTAGATGACATTGGCACTACGTTACATCATACCTGTTTCTCATTACCTTAAAGCTTCAGCTCTAAGGTCTAAACAAAGGAGTATTTGGAAGAATTGCATAACTGAGTTACTTAATAAATCGATAAATATTTCTTAAGATGTCTGAAAGTGTATAATTAAGATCAATACACATAAATAACTACATCTAAATACTTATTAAGCTATAGGTTTAAGTCCGCGTAGACGAGGGTAAAGGGTCGCGCTATTCGGGAATTGGCACTAGATATTACATATCGAGGGTTGAAAGGCTATTTCAGTTAAACGACACTTTTGGGCAATATTGCCTTAAACACATGTATGGAATCAGCTGAATATGCTCTCCTGTTAAGTTAAAGTTAGAGACAATAAGGAACAGAAGAGGAAAGATGATAGGCCATCTCATGCGACATGACACCTTTATTAAGAACATCATAGAAGGCAAGATCGACGGAAAGCGTGGGAGAGGTAGACCACGAGTATGTTACATGAGTCAAATAAAAGATAAGGTTGGTGTCATGTCGTATGTGAAGGTGAAGAAGGCTGCACTGGATCGACCCAGATGGCGGGGACTTCATCAGATGCACCGACAAGGGCTGAGCCCTTAAATTAGTAGAAGAAGAAGTCAAGTTAAAAAAATGTCTCTTAAGTCACCTTTCGCCCCTCGATATTATTTATTTCGCTAAATATTCAAAGTGACAATGTAAATATTCAATATAAAGGTTAACCTTATAACAGTAATTGTGTTAATTTATTAGAATTTTAACTTCGAAAATCTTCGTTTGCAAATCCACGTACCTACTGTGTGCTAAACGATACGAGATATAAGATAAACGTATGCCCGTTTTGACTAACACTAGCAGACGCCTTAATGTGATGGCTCATTATTAAGCAGTTGCTTAGCTCAATAAATCGTTTTGAAAATCGTTAGTCGACGACTAAGGAACTTAGAGCAATCAAAAGCTACGACAGCGATTCGGCGACGCGTAAGCTTACGCAACTCTAAATTTGACACATTTGGCAGTAGTTGCCGGGCCAGGAAAAATATTCACAATAATAAAACGTCACAAACGAAAGTCGACAACAGCATAAAGAAAAAAACTATCGATAAGAGTCCCCTAGTGAAACGAAACTTATTGCTTACGCACGGTTACGGTTCGCACTACATTAGTACATTTCTTAATTAGGCGTCACCTTGCTTGTCGTTAATAAAAACGGGCAGTATAAACAAATCATACAATTGCTTTTCGATTAACGATGAAGTTTAGTCGTTCTCATCGTCAGAGCACAGTGGCGGTGGCAGAGTGGAAACGTCGAACTTTTGCTCAGGGCTGTCGCTGGAGGCCTGCGAGTCAACGTAGTGACTAGAATAGAACCTCTCAACATTGTTGAGACTGAAACGCTGGTCGAGATCGCGAGCGTAGTGCTCTGCATTACCAGCCCTGTTCTCAACGAGATCGTATTGCGGGTAACATTCCTGAGTTTGGAACATCTCGACTTCCTCGTAATGTTCCGGGTACGGGCTGCCCCTGTACTCCTCGTACTCGTCTTTGTCTTGCGGCAGCTCCGAATCAGAGTAAGCCACTGACTCCCCACGCTCGAATAGATAGCTACCAGACTTGTGCATCTTAGGAGCCCTCTTTATAGTGTCGATTGGATAAGCGTAGTCATCTGAGTCGTCTCTGTCGCTATGTTCCTCATAGAATCCGCGTTGTTGTTGTCCAGACGACTCGCCCATAGACTTGTCCTCGGACTGACGATATGTTGATGTAGACTTCGCCTTCTTCAGAGAGGATTGGCGACTACTTTTATTGGAATACGAAGGCCGTGGAGGGCTGTCCTCCGACACGTAGGCTGGCTGCTGGGAATCGAGGTAGGGATGCCGCAAGCGACCTAGTCTATCGAACCGCGGGAAACCCATTTCGTCCTCCTCAGCCGAGGAACCGAACCCTTGGAACTGCATCGGGGCTATATTGATCGGAAACTGCTGAGCTTCGTAATTGGCGCTCTTGTACTTAGCGTACTCTTCTTGCCCTTCGTCTTCAGAGAAACTCGCGGCTTCCTGTATATCGTAATTTTTGGAATCACCTTTAGAGAGCTCTGAGGAACCTGATTCGACTTCCGGTAGATAACTATCAGAGCATTCCGAACTTTCCATTCGACATAGAGATTCTTCCACAATCAGATATTGTGCACCGTGAAATTTATCGCTCTCTGAGGAGCATTGACTCTTGGTCGAATCTTCTTCCAAGACATCCTGTATTTTCTCTTGACGCTTACGGGCACTTGTCATCTGTTTCTTTCGCCTAAACGTCTTCATACGTTCTCTTGGATCACGTATGACATCCAGAGAACTGTCCGTATCGTTACCACTTGGAGGGCTTTTGAGTGAAATATTTCTAACGAGCAAAGACTTTTTGACGGGTGCTTTTAACGGCTGTATAGGCGGAGACTCGGAGCTAAGGCTGCTCGAGTAGTATGGAGAACAGCGAGATAAGGGAGTCTTCCCTGACCTTTCCGCGGATCGTTTTTCCGATAACTCCCTGTGTACTGAAGGCATTTCAGGCACGGCGATAACTGGTAAATCTGACGACGAAAGGTAATGCTCGTGGAAAGACCAACTCTTGGGCTTGCTACGATACTGCTGAGACGTC
Organism: Ptilodon capucinus; assembly: GCA_914767695.1. NCBI lineage: Eukaryota > Metazoa > Arthropoda > Insecta > Lepidoptera > Notodontidae > Ptilodon > Ptilodon capucinus. The sequence continues at coordinate 2,572,567 of OU611811.1, forward strand.
TTGTATTCCTTTATCTGATTCTTCGACAAAGTCTTGTCGTCATAGCTCGCGTGTTTAGCTAAAGGTTTGTAGTCAGATCTTATAAATTTACTGCCAACACCTCCCTCTTCACGTATTATACTCGAGAACTCTTGACTCTGATAGCGTTCACTATGTTTTTCTTCTTGACTGTAAAGTTGTGACGGCATATCGATGTCGAGCTCAGGTTGTGGAGGCACACAGTAAGGCTTGAAACCACTGTCCTCACTCTGACATCTCAAAGTTGTCTTGGAATATTTGTGCGTTTGTTCTTCGTAACTCATGCTTTTAGGCGGAACTTTCTGGTAACGCTCTTGTGATAAATCCGCTGAAGACTGAAATCCGTCGAATCTTAACACATCATTGGCGTGCTTTTGTAAGCTGCTCAAAGAACTTGAACTCGACTTATCAGATTTATCGCTATAGCTGATTGATGATGATTTATCAGTCTTACCCGTGTACGATGCGGTTAACCTGAGCACGGGTTCGACGATTTCCGGAATCTCCTTCGTAGGAGAAGATGATTTAGTTATTATAATTTCGGTATCAGGTTTTTCCTCTATAACAGATTCGATGACTACCGTGTTATCAGACTTTGTGATATCATCCTCACGTTGATCTGCCCGTGCTGTGGCCACTAGGGTATGACTGGTGCTGGCCGACCAATCGGATATCGACTGAGCCAAAGTGAGGGTACTATCACTTTTAGTACCGGAACTGCTATCGATACCTTTTCCAGAGATAGTAGTATTCGAACTACACAACTTATCATACATTACGTTATCGGAACTTTTGTCGAGACTGCTGCTTTTAGAACTCATTTCAGCATGTGAGCCTATTTTAGGTTTGTGCTCCGATTTTTTGCCAGCCGTAGAAGACGAATACATTTTAGTTGATCCTTTATCAGACTTCTCACTTTTAGGAATGGACACGGCTGAAATACTTTCAGAAGCTGAAAGATTTGCGTATTGACGGACGGTGTTCGTGCCAGTCGACCATTCGGATATGCTCAAACACATAGAGGTATCCTCAGAATGAGAACTGTGAGTGCACTTTTTCTGTGGCAGTCCTATTTTGACTGTGCCATCCAAATCTGTACCAAAAGAGCTTGTTTCTTCTTCAGAATGGCTGCTATGACTGCACCGCTTACAAGTGCCAGCGCTGCCAGCACTCAACTTAGTCACCACCCGTACAGTGTCCTCAGCGTTCGTCAGAGATAGAAGATCATCAATTGATGTGTCAGAATTGTTGGATCCGAATGAGTGTTTCTGAGTTCCGAGTTGTGAGACACCTCTATCAAAGTCTGGAGACAAAGACTTGCTATCAACGCCGAATACATCATCGGCATATAAGTGATCATCTTCAAATATGGGACTATGATTGGTGGGAGATTTCTGAGGCTGACTTATAATCACTTTCTCCTCTAAATTGCTTTTCATATTGAAAGACTTGTGTTCAGAGCGCGAGCAACAAGCTCCAACGTCACCCATGAGACAGGTGGCTTTACTGATAGTACCACTCAAACAGGACTTATCATAATTCGGTACCACACTCTTGTGACACGTAAACTCATCGTGATTCTCTAACGGTTCAACCATATAACCAGACTGCTCGTAAGGTATAATTTTAGCTTTCCCCGAAACATCGTCGTTCTGTTCAATTGATTTCTCGGACTTCGATTCCGGTACATCTTTCTCTAAATCATCATCGTTGTTTAAAGTGTCGCTGTCGTCATCAGACCCTGCCAACTGATCTTTGGAACTTTCAGACTGCAATGTCACTTTCATAGCTTGTTCTGGTTCATTACTCATATAGTATATATGTACTTTTTCTATAATAGGTGTCTCTAGTAAACTTGATGGGAGTGAGGGCCATTGATCAAAGTCACTCGACTCTTTTCTACCAATTTCTCCCATGTTTGGCTTGCCGGTCACTTGCGGCGGTAGTTCAGGTAACGGCCAGTCATCAGAATCCTGGCTTTCGCTTGCAGATGATTGCTTCGATGGTGCCCTCGGAGTTAAATTTCCCGCTCGAATTGGACTGTCTCCAGATTTCTTAGCTTCTAAAGCATCGTGAATCTTTTTCCCGGTTTTGTCATGCTCTTTTCTAGATTCGTACATTTCACTAATTTTAGTCTGATCTATAGGTATGTCTGGCATTTCCGCTGAGGTCCGCCTATCTGTATCCGATATGTAAGCGACATTTGCGTTACTAGGCGGATCTGAACTGAGACTCGCTTGATGATCGCTAGAGTTTAACGATTCCTCATTAATGCTTTCAGAACGAGAACAGGCTTTAGTTGAATCTTCATCGGCGCTTGTTTTTTCAGACGCAGTGCTGCGTTCGGATATACGCGACAATGTACGACCGAAAGTTTGTCCATAACCTATAACGACATCCGAAGTGTTGGATGAGGTTGCGGGATACAGGAAATTGACAGGAAAGTCGTTCAGATCGTCTGTAAAGTCTGCTTCAGTGGAATCTTTGGAAGTATTAGATGACAAAGGAGGATTTTTTGAAAACGTTTGAAAGTCATCCAGCATTCTTTGATTGTTATACTCAAACCCGTCTTTGTTTACGGCTAAGCTCTCGTAGCCTTCGTGATCTTGGGGAATCCATGCCTCTTCGATACTAGTACTGTTCTCGCTACCCGATGCGCCAAAGAACGGGCGCCATGTTGGCTTGAGTTCTTCTCCACGGCGATACGCTTCACCAAGGGAACCAGAAGTTGATTCAGTTTCGAATGAGCCTCTCGACTCAACGCTAAGTGAACCTCTAGAGTCCATGCTAGACTTAGAGGAACTCTTTTGTTCATCTAATCGGCATTTCCTTCTAGATGATGAGTCGTCCACACTCAGTGAGCCTTTCGAGGGCGTTGTAGTTGTTGTATCTACACTAGACTTGGAAGAACTTTTCTGGTCGTCTTTGAGAGCACGCTTTTTCATAAGGTCTCTTTCAAACGAAGACGTAATAACATTACCGTCGTCATCAAAGTCAATAGTTGTATTTTGGTCCTCTTGTGAAATAGTGATAGCAATTTTAGTCTTCTTAACAGTCTTATAAAGGTCAAGCGCAACATCCGATACCTTAGATGCTGCAGACTGACTAGACTCAGACTCTTCGATAAAACATTTTCCTACTTTATCTAAGCCGCTCTTTTTTACATTGGGTCTAGATAATTGTTCGACTGTTTTATGGATACTTTCGGAACTGGAATCGGAATCTGATGGAGCCCTTTGTGAATCTACTTGGCCTTGCTTCTCAAGAGTAGGTGTGGGTGATTTCCTAGCTCCATACTTTGCAGGGCTCCTAGGGCTTTCTATGCGAGTCATTTCAGGTATTGGAGAAGGTGACTTCGAATTTGATTTCGAGTGATCACTAGACAGTGTATGCTGCGATAATAAATGCTCTTCTCCATATTCCATCGCCTGCTTAAGTTCCTCCAGGCACTCTCTGTCCTTTTTGTTTAGTTTTTCAATATCCTGCGATATGCCTAACGGTCTTGCAATTGAACAACTAACGCTTGATTCGTCGTCAATGGAGCTCCCTTTGATATGACTTGAAGGACTGACATCCTTTTCAATACTAGTCCACGATGTTGATTCAGAGCTTCGAGAACGTTCCGCGCTGAGCTTCAATAGCTCGGTGCGTCTAGACTTCGTTGACAAAAATCCTTTTTGGTCAGGCTTTTGATCTGTAGGCGACTTATCACTGCCCGAACTCCCAGTATGTTCCCCTTCGGATTTATTTGATTTCGAAATACTGGAATCAATGAACGGTATATTTTCCACCGTAGGACTGTTTTCTTGTGGAGGTGTCACAATAATTTTATTCTTGTTTTTCCATTTCATATTGAGGTCTATAGTTCTAGGTGGTTCCCTATGCCGTTCACGTTCAGTTTCAGAATCTGATACCACTTGAGACATTGATTCGTGTTTTAAGAATTCAACTAAACTAGCTGAAGATTCGTCGAATGTTCCCTGAGGGTCGAGAGTTTTACGACCACGTGACCTGCTACTGGCATCGGACATTGCTAATTCAGTATCTAAGGTCGTCTCCTCATAGTCCACGGTTACCCAAGAGCCAGAATCGTCGCTCTTGCCTCGAGGTATCTTCGTTTTCTTTGAACCTTGGTCTTGATCAGAGGAACTGTCAGCATCAATGTAAGGCAATGATAGACCAAGCATATGACTCTCATCAGAAACTTTTATCTCACTTACTTCCGTCAAAGACTCTTCTTCACTAGTCAAACGTGTTACTTCAGATATTCGTTCTGATTTTACCAATTCATGAATATCTTGGTTACTCTTGCTTCCTTGTAGCTCGTTTTGTCGCTGCTTATTGTAAATATCAATCTTTCGACGTTCTATAATAACTGTCTGCGTATCATTTTCTATGACAGTATGCTGCGAGCTTGTCATCCATTCGATTGACGAATCATCCTCAGTTTTCTCTTTATAACTATGTGACGGCGAAAAATCTCTCTCTTTTATTGCTTTAGGTGTAATTTCAGGTTCTTCAACCACTGTTGGGTGTACATCAACTTTCACTACTTCTTGTTTGAAATGCTTTTCAGTAGATTCGGTGGACATCATAGAAGCAGGTGTTACGTAATTTCTATCCAAACTCTTGGATTTAGCCTTCGAGTCTAAATGGACATCGATTTTACGGTCTAAACTCTTTGACTTCGAACCTGGACTCATTTTTTGGTATACAACTTTACCCTCAATTTGTTGTTTTATCTCCTGCTTTTTTGACAGCGTTTTTGGCGACTTCTGCAAAGCGGCAAGATCATCCAACTTGTCCTCTAAAGTCTGGCTCGTTTTATCATCCATGCTTTTATTCAGTTTATTAGGCGTCTTAGGAGTCTTCTGATCTTCAAAACTTCTGCTTATTTTACCACTCAACTTATTATCCAGCTTTTTAGGTGATTTAGCAATGAAAACATGGTCTTCTACTTTGCTGTTGATTTTAGTTTCTATTATAATTTTGTCTCCTTCAGTTTTGACCATTATTTTGTCTTCGGGTGGAGGGAATGCGGGCAAGGTATCTTTAACAGGACTTATGAGTGTCTTAGTCTGCTTTAAGGCCGCTTCGAACAGTAACTGTTGCTTTTCCTTACGTTTTGCTATCTCAGTGTCACTGTCTTCTTGAGATTTTGTTCTCTCTTTACTGCCACCACGTTTGACGTCCATTTTTTCTAACGACTTTGATTTTTCCCTCGCCATTTTCCTTGCCGCTTGTTCTAACTCCTGGCTTTTAGCACGTGCAATATCGAGGGGAGGAACCGTTAAGAAGTCGGGACGTTCTTTCAGCGAAGACGGCAAAGATTTCTGAGTCTGCAAGGCTTTCACTATAGTAGCATTGGTGTCAAGAGAACCGCCTTTGTTTAATTTACTGGTAATCTTTTGTTTTTCATCGGGCTTCGCTTTCAAAGTCAATTTCTTCTTCTCCTTACGTTTTATTCTTTCAATGTCCGGTACTATTTGGTCTTCGCTCAAATCAGATAACTTCCTTATACTGCCTCTTGGCGAATTAAGGGATGAAGTTGGCGACCTTGAAGGTGATTTAGAAATCGGAGAGCGAGATATCGGTGACCTACTGATCGGTGAGCGGGACTCTTGTGATTTCAGCTTTGTCAAGTCATATCTACGTTTGAACGATCTAGGACGTCGTTGTTCAACGAGATTCTCTAAAAGCTGTAGTTCTTCATTGTCGATAACTACAGACGGCAATTCTTCGGGTTCGGGAGGCTGTTCTTCTTCTACTTCCTCAATTTTCTCTATGGCGTCTTTCTTAGGTGCAGTCTTTGGTTTATCATCGACTAAAGGTTTCTCTTCTAAAATATCTCCCTCCTCATTTACATCTTCAACAGTATCATCTTTCGAAGAGAAAGCGTTCATTGGAGGCAATCTATGTAATTGAATAACTGGTGTATCCAAACTCTTGGCTCTTCGACTTGCTGTTGGAGAGTCTAGAGTGGCTTTCTGACGCTGTAGTGAGAATACAGAACCTTCGGATAGGTTAAGTCTAGCGTGAGCGAACAGTATCGGAGTACCGCCTTGTTTACGTAACATTGGGGAGATTAGTTCATCTCGAAGACTCTTCTTTATATCAAGTTTAATTCCATCCTTCTTCTCGTCTTTCGACGTTTCACCTTTTTCCTCAGATTGCGTCCGTATTCCAGTTACTTTCTGAATCTCCATGTCGGCTAGATGTTCCTCATCGGATCGAAGAAATTCCGTACTTTCCAATATAGGCGAGGGAATATTTTCATTGTACTCCCAAGTTGAACTTTCTTTGCTGACTTGTTTAATTTCAGGCAATTTCATAGCGACATCGTCCTCTGAACTCGGAATCGATATCGATCGTTCAGAGATACGACGTAACTCTGTAGCGTTGCCGGTGATACTGTCGAATATCTGAGGGTTATATTTCGCTTCCAATTCAGCTAACTTCCTGCATTGTGGTGGAGAACCTTCAATTTCTGTTGAACTCATAGTTTGGCCTCTATGCCACGCACCTGAAGTAATCTTGTCATACTCTAGTTGGAGTATTGGTTCTAAATCTTTGCGAGACTGCGGCGGAGAAAACTCTAACTTCGGAGCCGCTTCTGTAGTACCGAACACATCATCAGAGTCGACGCTTTCATCATCAGAGGAGAACGATGTAATTCTAATCTTGTTATTTTTACCTTTTATTTTTCCACCTGTACCTTTCTTGACGGTACTTCGAGTTTTTGGACCTCTCTTAGGTGGTAACTTGTCTGATCTAGATTTTATATCCGCTCGTAATTTCTCAGCAGCAGTTAAAGGTGTAGGATCCTTACTAATAGGTGGTTGTTGAATATTGCGTCCATTAATTGTGAATTTGATTTCGTGTGGGTATAAGGGCTCTTGTCTAATGCTATCAGTTTTTGAACTCGTTGCAGAATCACTTTCAATCTGACTCAACTTGGAGTTAAGTGCTTCAAGTAACACGGGATCTAAATGTTTAGAAATATCTCTTTTTGGACTTGGGAGATGTTGCAATTGGCAACTCTTATCAACTTCCAAAGTAACCGGGTCTACCTTTGACAAATCTATATTTTGTGTGAACAAGAAATCGCGATTTTCGACTTCTAAAAATTTTGAACTATGTTCAACTTGAATACTGTTTCGTGGGGATTTGGGTGATTTTGGTGATTTAGGTGACTTGGGCGACTTAGGGGACTTTGGTGATTTCGGGGATTTGGGAGACTTAGGCGATTTGGGCGAGCGGGGCGATTTGGGATGATCGTGGTATTTACATCTAGGATGGGCGCTAACCATGTGACGACCATTTTGTGGAGGAAGCATAACGATATCCGGTGGCTGTCTCTTATCTTCTAAAGGCGATGGAGCAGTACCATTCATAACATGACGTTTATGTAGCACATACGGGATATCATAACCATCATCGATTGACTTTTTATTATCTTTGAAACCAGCTTTAAACGCATCAAACTCTTTGAAATAATTCTTAGGCAAATCGAACGGAGATCGCATATGATCGGGGAGCCTTGAAGGCAGTTCAAAGTGGGACCGTTTAGTTGCTATCGGCGGAGCACTGGGTATCTGACGGAATATGTAGTCCTCATCGCTAGACTCGGCGGGGGTTAAATCAATAGACTTTTGGTGCATCAACACATGTCTACGGGAATTAACACTACTGAAACGTGGCCGGTTCGCCAAGCTGTTTGGATCACTCTTGGTGCGTTCAACAGTAGGATGCGTATACGGAACGGCTGTATCCGCAAGTCGACTAGACGAACTCGTTTCTATGATAAGCTTTGGATTATACTCATCAAAATGAGTCTTAGCCATCAATTCTTCTTTCAAATTCTCTTTCCTAACGATATGAGTGTGAACTTTGCCGCGTTTGTCGAATTCCGATTGGAGTATGGACGAAGTACCGGACTGCATAGCGGCAGCTTTGGCTTTATTTTTCGCGTATTCGATACTATCCATCGCTGGCAATACACGCACGTTAACGTCGGACTCGTTAGAAGATTCTTTTACAAGATGCGATGGTGTATTCTCCTTGCTGATCGAACGCGTCAGAGACTCGATCTTTTCCTTGTCGAAACTGAACACCGTATCAGAGGAGCGTCGACGTTGATAGCTGTGTATTTTAGCTGCCCTACTGCTATCTATTTCTCCTTCGTGACCGATATCATCCTGCCACATGTGATCCTGAAGGTGAATGTCTTCTTCCTCGGTGGAGAATTCATCACATTTCTTCGGCGGACTCATGTCTGAGTACTGAGCGAACTGCTCGAGTTCAACATTCTGTAAGCTAGCTGAGTGCATAGGACTCGGCTCTTTATGCTTACTATTGCTTGGAAAAGTAGAGTACGGAGTCGAAATGTGATAATAGTTTGGAGAGTTGGCTAGGTTAGCGATCAAATCCTCATGGGACTTGTCGAACAAAGTTTTCTCCCTGTACTCAGGCTGTTCGATGCCGATGAAAGTGGGTTGAGTATCATAGAAATCTTTACCGGAATCGGGGCTAGAGGAGGGCGATATGGGTTCGAACGGATCGATATACGCGTTCTGTATACTCGCAATACTGCGTCGACGAATACTTATCTCGTCGGGCTCGTAAAGATTCTTTTTACAATCGTAATAATCGGACTTGGAATCCTGACTGGACGTTCGCGACCCCGACCTATCGGAACTCTTGCTCTTGAGAGTCTCGCGGGACTTCTTGCTGTCGGTATGGTAAACGCTATCACGAGACTTTTTGCTGGATTCGGCGCTGCTTTTGGACAATTTAGAATCGTAAATGTCGCTCTTGGACTCCTGACTGGATGTCCTCGAGCCGAGCGCCCGCTTGATCTCCTTGTAGAAGTTGCCGTCCGAGCGGACGGAGAGCTTCTCGCGCGGGAGAACGCGCGGGTCGTCGGCCAGGAACGGGTCCAGCGGGATTTCCGGGTCGCTCCTGTAGCACACGCCCCCGACGACGAGGTTCTCCTCGCGATCGTCGCTCTCGGAGAGGTGCGAGAGCGAGCGGTCGTCGTCCGAGGGCAGGTCGTTGCCCGAGTCGAGCGAGCACGAGCGCGTGTGCACGGTGCTGCGCCGCCCGGACGAGAGCACGCGAGCGTAGCGCCGCGTCTCCGAGCACTCGTCGTCGGAGCGCTCGATCACCTCGTAGCTGTCGTGCGAGAGGTCGTCCTGCGAGCCGGTGCGCACGAACGGTAAGTCAAGCCTCGGCTCGCCGACCGCGCCGGGGAAGCTGGAGGAGTAGGCGCGGACGAGCGCGCCGCGCTGCGAGTCGAGCGAGCCGCCGACGCCGAGCACGAAGGCGCGCGTGCGGGCGTCGTCGTATCGCGAGACGGGCGAGTCGAGCGCGCGCTCGCGGTACGCGTCGAGGTCGGCGATGGCGCTGCGCGCGTCCCGGCGGCGCTTGGCGCGGCCCGCCTCGTCGAAGCTGTAGTCGCGCAGGTTGCGGCAGGAGGCGCTGCGCCGCCACGCCGGGCGCGCGCCGGCGGCCGCGGCAGCCGCCAGCTGCAGCCGCTCGGCGTGCTCGGCGGGCAGCGAGCCGCCCGAGCGGCTGGAGCGCGAGCTCGGGCACGCCGAGTAGATGTTGGACTGCGACAGCTCGTACTCGAGCCGCTCGGAGGACTTCCTAAAGCTGGAGGAATGTTTGGCGAGCACGAAGTCGGGATATCCGCTAGAGCGGGGCTCGGCGGGCGGCGGGCTGGCGCGACAGACGGGGCTCGCACCTGGCGGCGGCGGCGAGCGCGGGGGCGGCGCCGGGCGCGGCCCGCGCGGCGGCGGAGTGGGCGCGCGGCCTCGCCCACTCGCACGGGACATACTCGCCTGGCTCCATGTACTCTCCGGAGAAACCTGCGCAGGAACGAATGACGCTTCAATGTCTTTCCACTACGGACTCACTCGCTTGTAGACTTAACGACGCTCGATACTTACCAATGGTGTCGTCGTCCGATGAGGCAGAGGCGAATCCTCCGTAGGATGATGATTGACCTCGGCATGGGTCACCAGCTCGGGAGCCTGCGGAGCGACGGACCATATTACGGTAACTGTATATGTGACACGCGCATTTTATATACGACGGATGTTTCAGTGCCGAGCGTGCGTTACGAAATATGTGCGAGGGATAAATCGAAGTTCTTATATTATTTCGGTCAATCATCAACATCTTATTATTTATTGTATTAAAACCACCACCTCCTTAATAATGTATATGATATGAGGTAAGATCAGGTGAGCCAATAAGATATAAAAGAGCGCAATAGATAAACGTAACAAAAACATCAAGATTCACAACATAAATCTGCTTCCTCCCTGGATTATTATACACATAATAACATAGTATATACTGTTCATAATCGGGATATGTATTGGGTGATCGTTGAAACTTGATACATAACAAGGAATTATTATTTGTGCATTGACAGACAAACATTTAAAAAAAATATATCAATGACGGTTATGTATGAGCTCGAACCATGCTTCATGGAGAGTTTTAATTTGGTTATACAAAACATCAATTAATTAAAGCAGTAATGGACTCGGACAGAAATACCGCGGATACGAATAACCTTTACAAGAATTGCATATAACCAAACAAGATATTAATCAATGAGACCAAGATGCCTGAAGAATGTTTGAGATGAATCATTTAAAATTTAGAAATATTACACAGATAAAACATAAGCCAATCATGTAACCCTTACGATTTGATCGCAGTAGAGTTTTGTCAGCTGAAAGAAACAAAAATATATTTTCGATTTCGACGTCGATACAAAACCCGCTCTCATAAAAGTAAAGCACAAACTATTTCTAATCAATACAAGGATACCTAACCACTTGCAATGTATTTACTTGCAACCAAGTTTCAACAGCTTTCTGTCAAAGTGTATTGAAAATCCGCCACATTGTTTGGTTCCTAACGAAAAAGGATATCAATAAAAGTTACTCCAGATAATCGGCTATCTTGTAGAGTGTGAGGAAGATAGTGTGTGTGCTGACCTTGTCCCTCGTGGTGACATAGGCGGTAGCTGCGAGCGGCGGGCGAGCCGCGGCCGGCGCGGGCCGCGTCGCGCGCGTCGCCGCCAGCCGCGCCTCCTCCGCACTGTAGCCCTTCATCATCAGAGAAGCCTCCAGGTAGTGAGGTTGCTTGTCCCACTCCAGGGAAATCGCTGAAATACACAACGATCTCTTATTGGTGCCAATGCAATTAGTACGCGGGTCGACAACATCGATGCAGGAATACTGGGGCAAGTTTTCTTCGACTCAAAATGTATTGTATCCTGTTGACTTTATATTTAGCATTTAAGCAACCAGTGTATAACGAAAACATTAACATGGTCACATCACAACGTAAAGAACTTGATACGAGACACGGTGGTGCTGTAACATGATATCGGTACGTACCATCGGAGCCGGGCGGCAGCGGCAGCAGCGGGTGCGCGGAGACGCTCTGGTTGAGCGGCGGCGGCGGCGCGGCCGACACGTTGCCGCGCGACCCGCCCACCGACCGCGACGCGCGGAACGACCCCGACCTGCCGACAGTCGGGCAGAGGATGGTGACCGACCACCAGCTTTTGGTTTCGTCATCCGAGCGGGGGGGCGACGTAACGTATCGCTCGTGTCGGGACGGACCCGAGGTCTACGACCCTCAACGGACGATCGTATGAAATCGTTGTCTAGCGTATGCGACGACGATTGGTAGATTACAGAATTTAATTCACTCAGTGTCGATTTTTATAGACGGGCCTGCGGTGTTTTTATATGAAAAAAATAATAAAACTTCTCCGCTAACGCAAGTCATGTTTTATTGTGCTGGTAAGCAAGCTGCGTGTATTGAACTAAATTATTGTGTCCGTTTTATCTCTTCCTGCGATACTTTCAATTTCCCAGGTAATGTGTTTAGGAGGACGTATAATCAAGTAAAAAAATATATTTAAAATGGAAACTTAAAGAAACCTTCTATACAGGACATCACATCTACTTTAGAATTTAAGTCTCAGAAACAAAAACAAAATTGAATCGGGATTTGGAACGCAGACCCGTCGATAAAAAAGGAAAATTATCCCTAAAAATTAACAACACCATCCTCCGTCCGATTGCCACAGTGTCGCCGCATCGCGACGCCGCGCGCGCCCTCTACCGCGGTACTCGCTCGTATGTTTGTTTGGAAGAAGCGATAGTTCAACGGACACAGCGCATGCTCGACAAATAGGGTACTTGACGCCTAATATCATGGACAATATGCGATACGTTTAAAGTTGGCAAAACATGATACTGGCTACACTCGCATCAGTGACGACTTTTCAACAAGAATCTTAGTCAATGGGCTCATTTTGGCTACTGCTTGGCACGCTAGTGGCGCCTTTTCAATAAGAATCTTGGTCCATGGGCTTATTTTCACCACTACCAGACACGATAGTAACGCTTTTACAACAAGAATCTTGGACAATGGGCTTATTTTCGTAAAATTGGCACGCTCTACAGATTTAATCAATTACTATAATTTTAATCACGTAAAATGACAATAGCATTATACCTGCCATTAATAAGCCATTAACCATAACGTGTGTTGCACACTGGGGCGAGCGAATTAACTAGACTTTATTTAAAAATGTTATGACTTTATTTAGTCACAACTAAATACTTAAAGATTGATTTTCTATTTTCTAGTCTTTTATATGAGGTAATAGAGTTAGTTTAGGTATGGCCAACTTTTTACGTGACTGTTAGCGCAGAAATTAACACGATTGATAAATCGACATCTATAAACGTTCTGTATATATTCGTCAGTAAAAGAAGAAGACATAGATGAAAGCAGATAATACATTAAATAAGTAATAAATCATTAAAAAAATATTATTTACACCCCGTTTCCATCTGAATATACATATATTTGTACAAAACGCAAATTTAACAGTGTTGCCAAGATCGTCATGCAGCCCATATTCCCAGACATTACAACTTGATGCGAGGTGATAGAAATGTTAAAAAGAAATAATGGAATATGATTTTAAAATAATTCAGTCAAGTACCCTGCTATGCTAATCGCCTATGATATAATACAGAGCTATGTCGAAGCCGCGCGCCAATCATTTGGTTATCAAACGTTTTTAGGGACTGTTCGTACCATGCAGTTCGTCGCGATTCGATCCGTTCGTTCACACAAACGCCAACAAGACAAAACCAAAAGCTAGTGTGTCCCAGCCCATGCTATCCACTCACCTTCGGAACGTATGACCTAAGATTAACTGGACTTGTTTAATTAGGGCCTTAAACGAAATAATGCGGTTTCTAGCACCGAGCGTCAAAATGAAACGTTTTACTCTTAGTTACTGTTATGGAGTGTAGAGGTAAGGAGAATCATCTGTATATTGATAACGTGTCCGTCGAAATGCATCAATTATGGGTGGCGCCACATAAGCATCAGGGTAAATTTTAATGGAAGAGCCGAATATTATTAGAGTAGGTCAATAAGCGTACTATTCACAGTTAACGACATAAAATCACTCTAGGTGCACGTTTTCTTGTAATAAATATTTAAGGTTATATTTACTACACTAGCTGTGCCCGCGACTTCGCCCGCGTGGACTTTAGGGAGTTTACCCGGAAATATGGGTATTATGTTTTTCCCGCGAAATCCTAATGCTTTTTCTAAAATTAAAGTAGCCTAAGTTACGCCTTGGAACGTCAGCTATCTGTCAGTGAAAGTCCCATTGAAATCGGTTCAGCCGTTTAGAAGTTTACCCCAAACAAACAGACAGACAGACAAAAAATTTTAAAATTGCGTTTTCGTTATAGGTATCGTATATACTTTCATACGCATTTGGTAAAAAAGTGTTATTTTGATATTACAAACAGACACTCCAATTTTATTTATTTGTATAGATATAGATGTATAGATTATTTTTCAATAATTAACTACTTTTGTCGACAATGATAATTTTTTTTTATTCGGCATACTTCAGTTCATCTACAATTGCTATATTCATACCATACCCTTTACCCATAAAAGCAGTGGTAGCCGAGTGGTCGAACGCACGCCTTGCAAATCAAAGTGTGCAGGTTCAAACCCCGGCTCGCACCTCTGGGTTTATGTGCGAATCTCATTTTCATCCGAGATTACCACTAGCTATGAAACTGTGAAGGAAAACATCGTGAGGAAACCTGCACGTCTATAGAAAGGCGTGTGAAGTTCACCAACCCGCACTGGGCCAGCGTGGTGAACTATAGCCCAAAAATCTCCCTCGTATTGAGGGAGAATGTGCCCGGTATAATGGCAATAGGCTCGCCCCCTATTACATTGGGACCAAAAATACATCGGCGAAGTGTGGGCGCACTACAGTGCACCTCTGCCGACCCCTTCGGGGAATACAGGCGTGATGATGTATTTGTCTACACTAGCACCATTGTGGAAGGTTTTTGAACTGTTATTTATAGCATACAGCTGGACACTTTTTCAACTTTTCTCCCATATGAGTTGATTCTCCTTACCTCTACACTCCATACTTACAGTCAATCTTTAGCACAAATTAATGATTTAATACAAATTTGTAACCCTAAATGCATATAGAACATGATACATTTTTGTTTTGAAACAAACTCTGTAATACCTACTTAAAAGGTTAAAACTGCGATACATTTTTAATTTTGACACTGGTAGCTGGAATAGCCTCCTGCGTATGTATGATGATACAAGTCTATTTAACATCTATCAAGCTTCTAAGCTAGTAGTAAACGTAAGAAGGATAAGGAAGCTATTGTATTTTTTATCTATAGCGGCTTCAAGCTTTGCCATAAGCATAGTGTTTGACACAAAATACGAGTTGACATCTGCACAACATACCTTATACTTCAACTTTATTTATGAAAAAACACAAAAAAATCGACAATTGTTTTTTTTTTCATTTCTATTGCCTCGCTACCAATAAATCTTAGAACATTTCGCACCTTTAAAAGTATAGAGACCCATTTTGAAATTTTATGATTTCGACTATAAATCTTAAACGGTCGTTCTAACGACCTTTTTTCAACAACATTATTTTTGAGTTAGGTCTCTTTACTTTTTAACCGACGAAAAAAAAAAGGAGGAGGTTCTCAATTCGACGCGTATATTTTTTGTTTTTTTTTTAAAGGTGCGATTTGATAAAAGAAAATTGTAACAAGGTAATATATAAATATCCCATAATAATGTTGATGTGTAAGGCGATGTTGCATCTATGTAGCTATATTGAGTCAAAATTAACCCCCAAATGTATAGATCTGTAATCAATCTACAAACCATTTGTAACTTTCTATAAGAGGGTAAATCTACGTCTGCCACAGTAGCTAAGCTCATAGTCACATTAAACAGTGTGAGCGTACCTTTGGAATGTCTGTCGCTTCACGTAATTGTCCCTGACGTATTCGATTATCTGCTTCTGTGTTTTGCCGCTATACCTGTGGACAAAAAACGTGTAACAATGATACAATGGTCAATTAATGAGTTTCAATTAGTCTGTTAATGGCTATCTACAGGGTGTTTCAGAAGTATACAAATAAATAAAATTGAAATGTCTGTGATGTGAAAATAACAGCTTTTTACTTATTTCATATGATTTTTTTAAATCGGGCAACGCAATACACTGCAGTGTGTAGCATTTAATATAGATTTTCCCTATTTATAGATGGAAATGGTACGATATGCCACCAGGAAGAGCCTTAAATCTGGGGACGCTACCGAATGATTCATTCTGCAAGTAAACAAAATATAAAGAATATTTAAATATAAATTTATAGCAAATCAATAAGTCATTAATTAATAGTTGCATTAAAAAAACATTAGACTTTCTGAAGTCCGAAATAATACTTTAAGTTCATATATATTCTGTAACAGATATGTGGATGCTTAGTGAAGACAGATTATATCTAACTGTCCTAATTTCTGAGTAAAAGACCTTTAAATATTTGTCACAGATAAAATGTGCTGGCCTTTGGGTACATCCATAACCTATTCAGCAGTGTAAACTACACTTATAAATGGCGACTACCAATATTCACAAAACAGAACATGCAAATTCTACATAGGACTCGAGATATTACGAGTTTTAGAAATTGACGACGAAAAAATGAAAAGTAAAACATGGTCGAAGAATTATTTAGGACTTCTAAAACAGCCTGTATATTACTCTCACCTAAACGAAGATCCCCGGGATATCACCCTGGCCTTCTGTCTTGGCTGTCGCGCCACGCTGGTGCAGCGGAAAAAGCCATGGTTCTCCACGCACTTCTTCCAAAAGTTCTTACACTCGTTGCGACCATCGAAGAAGAATTCCACCACATCGCGATAATAACTTTGCTAGAGGGTGCAAAATAAAACAAATTTAGGATGTTTACATGTAGTAAGCAACCGGTAAGGGTTGGCATAGTACAGTGTTTTTCAACACAGCCTCTTTAGGGGGGTCGCGAAGCTTCTTTAAGGGAATTGCAAAAGGTTGGGAAAGCTACTGCAGTCAAAAAACAATACAGTTTAAATTAATTATGTATTTATCCGAACCCCACTTATGAAAATGAATAAATTATTTGGATTGAATATTAGTTACAAAATAAAATACATAAAAAAAAACAACAGGTAGGGGTCGTGAAATAATTCTTCATACTAAAGGGGCCGTGTCATGAAAAAGGTTGAAAAACATTGGCATAGTCTGACAAGCGTCTGAATAAATATTGCCAGACAGCACAAACTCATCGTATGCTCGTATCGTAGGTACCATACAATGAACTGGGGGCGATCCCAGTTACACTCAGACCAGGGCAAATTCCTAAAAGGCCATTCCCGGAATTTGGCACTGGCGGGAGTCGAACTTGCAACCATCCAGTCAGCCGAGCGGCCTCTACTCAAACCACTAGTCGCTAGACCCATCCGGTGTCGAATTAACGGGTCTTTTTTTAAATCTCATACCAAAAGACGAAACTATTTCTACTACGAAACATTAAAGTAATATTAAACAATACTGCTCAAGAGTCGATGATAAGATGACTTTTCATACAATAAAATACATTCTTGACTTAAAACCCACTCACATATCCCTCTGGGTGCAGTTTGATGAGGAACTTTTTCCTTTTGAACGATATTTTCCGTATCTTGGCCCAGCTGAACGTGTTGATCTTCGTATAGTTCTGAAACACTATGATGCCCATGTGCGCGACCGCCAAGTTGAGTGGCACGTTTTCGTGATCCTTGGCTGGGTGCATTTTTATACCTGTAGGAGAAGATTAAATGTGCTAATCAAATTTAAACTTTAACCGTGAAAGGATAAAGTTACATTTCAATAAACTATGTTTGAGATATTACCGTTACTATCACTTACCATATAATTCACATCTCCGTGCAGTTTCTAATAAGTTCAAATCTGCCTCCGCGGGACTTTGACCTCTATAACAATGAAAAATAGGAATATTAAAAGTTGTTACTGCCTATTAAGTGAATTAGCCCAATAGTCACATGGACTGCCCCCGTAATTCGAGAGGTCCCAAATACGATCCCCTAACTTGTCGCTAAACTACTGACGTGAGACCAGCAAGAGTATTCAGCTTGATTGTACAGACCAGCGTTTCCCATTAGCTGGGTCGCGACCCGGTACCCGGCAATTAAAATAAAATACCGGATCGTAACATTCCCGCCTTTGGTAAAGAATAAGCTGGAGCTGCATACTTCGCACTAAAATTTAGTGACTAAACAGGCGATACCAAAATATTTAGTAATAATAAAACTTTTTTACTAATGGAACCAGCTTGGGTTTCAAAGTGTTAAGTGGGTCACGATGGGGCAGTGTGAAAATTACGGGGCCATGGCAGAACAATGTTTGGGAAACACTGGTACAGACCAACGCTACCATTAGTAACGTGATAACCACACAAAGGTTATTGTTTTCAATGTAGTAGTCAGTGATGCGTCATAGAATACGTACCTTTTACCTTTCAATAAACTGGAATATAGACTCACATGTGTTTTTTATGGTTTTCCATGATACGACGCTCGGACTCCGAGTCCTGTCCGGGGAAGAACTGGTATCCGCTTAGATACGTGTGATCCGGATAGTCCTCAGGAACAAAATCACCGCACTCCGCTGTAACAAATACGCAACCTCGTTTAAAAATTATACAACTCGATAGATTAATCCACGAAGGCGCGCGCCTACCCTTTTACTCAACGTAAGAAAGGGACCGATCAATCATCTTATCTCAGACCGGAGCACACCAGTGGGGTTAGTACGCCTGTCAAGACCTGTCATGGATTCGCTCGCTCGCTCGCTCGCTCGGAAAGAGGCGAAATCAACATATTAAATACCATAGGCGGTATACCTCTGCCACCACTTCGGGGATCAACGCCATGCACCTACAAGGGTGAGCGAATCCACTAAGTCTCTTTTTGAAATATACTCTTTATTAATATACATAAAGATACAATTTCTGTGGTACAAGTCACGCGAACACTAACGTCTTCGATGACATTTCGATTAACCATTTTCCTTTAAGACTTATTACAGTTATTACAATAGTAGAGAAAAGGACCCACCACTCACCCTCGGAATTGTTTAGAATCCCAAATTATAAATCAAATTTATTTGATCGATAATAGAGGAAACCAACAAGACCGAACTCCCTGTCCGTCGAGGGTCAGTATGTCATAGTTAGCCGATTGTTCTGCGGAGGATTGCTCATAGTTAGGGCCCATGACTTATGACATACTGACTCTCGACTGACAGGGAGTTCAGTCTTGTTGGTTTCCTCTATTATCGATCAAATTTATTTGATGTATAATTTGGGATTCTAAACAATTCCGAGGGTGCGTGGTGGGTCCCTTTCTCTACTATTGTATTAACAATGGATTTCCGCAATATTACGCCTGATTCCATCCATTATTACAGTTAGTTATGGTTTTTTTTTAATGGACTACGCTGTTGGCCGTGGGTTGGCCTTTACAGCTTCACCGGAGGAGAGTTCGTTATGGTATTGGGGAAAAAAGTCGCGGATGTCGACGCTCTAGTGTGCAGGGGGCTTTTAAAGTGTGAATGAAAGGTTAATTATGTAATTTAGTTGAGTAAGTTTAAACTAGTCCTAGTAGGGTGGTCTTGGGGGACCGATTCGAACCGCCTTTAGTGCTAAAGTTAACTTGACGTTAATTCGCAATGACCTGGTTCATGACTGCGAAATGCTGCTACAGGTATTTTTTTTTTCTTTTATGAGATAGGGAGGCAAACGAGCAGACGTTTCACCTGATGGTAAGTGAACTATAAAGAAATATCAGCAATATGATGACTTTTAAACTAAATAAATATCGCCAAACACGTACTCCTCGTATGACCCCAACCTAAGGAGAGCTTGTACTGTTGTACTTGTACCATACACTGGACTGGTGGCGATCCAAACTGAATTTCTACTATGATACATGGTTTTTACTCTTTGCATTCTATGCATTTAAGATCATTTATTTTTATTTATTGACATAGACAGCATCCTTAAAAAAGTTTAACCTATTTTGTTAATGTTACGTATTGTTTTATTAAGATCAAGTTAACAGGGCTAAGCAACCCCGCGTCCTTCAAAGAAGTTAGAAACTTTGACAAAGTAATAATGTGTATTATGTAGCGAATTATTGACAAAGCGAGTTGCCACTCAAACTTGTTCAAGCTAACGGATATTAGTTTATTACATTGGTTGTCGAATTTAAAGGTTTCCCTGTGACCGGTTCCCCTTTCATTAAAATTTGCGATAACCTCTAGAAGTCCTAGCCAAATAGACAGCATAATCATGAATATCAAACGCTCGGACCACGGGGCTACCAGATAGAAGAATATTATTAGCTACAGACATTAAAAATATAGATTCTTTTCAAGATCAACAACGCACTCAATGTCAGCAAACAACACTTTTTAACCGACTTCAAAACGGAGGAGGTTCTCAATACGATTGATATATTTGTGACAATACTAATGAAATAGACCAAGTACTCAAGACCTCCTAAAGTAGACCAATTTACAAGCAAACCTGGCCGATTTTTTTACATTAATACACTTTAATCGATTTGGACTGAAATTTTTGAAAATTATAGGAGCTACGGAACCACAGATTACCTAACTACAAAAGTACACCATCCTTCATTGACTAGTCAGTTATTTTGTAAAACAATCTCACCTTGTACAATATAACTGGCCATCAGCGCGGCCGTGTTCTCGTTGCACTGTATGCACCCGGTGGAGAGGTCCTTCTTCACTTGCAAGCAGAACAGGTAGCGCGTGAACTCCTCCTCCAGCCGCGCGGGGTCCGGCGTGTAAAACTTGACGCAGAACCGCAGCGCGGGCTCCAGCATCGTGAGGCCCACCTGACGGCACATCGGCTTCTCCGCGTCCAACCAGTACTGGAGATGCACAAATCACAATAAGCGACCTCCATTAAGTCAAGATATTTTGGACCCTATGTAATAAGGCTTCATTACGGGCACACTTGGGAAACAAGCAAGACGAATCAAAACGAAATCTTTACATAAAGATTGAATTTCTGTGGTAAACGATTCGCGACGAGGACGTTGCTAAATTCGCTCGCACCGTCAATGACGTTTCCTTGAAGAATAAGCTTTTTCTATGAGTCAATACAGTCTGTTTTGGTACTGGCAAACATTTTAAAGCACGCATCTTGACGGCCCAGTAGTGTGCCCCGGGTTTAAAAAACTCACCAAGCTTAGGTAATATGTATAATTTTATTATATAAGCTAAACATACGCAAGTAGGAAAAATGAAAAACTGAACATTTTTTAATTCTTAAACTTTAATTCTTATTTAGTCTAAATAAACTGAAATATCTAGTTAAAAAATAATTAATAAATTTAAATTTTTTACCATCCGGCAAATGGTAACATAGGTTAATATTATATAATTAAATGTAGACAAGTTTGTGTACTGTCGAACGTTAGGATTAGCTTAATCTTATTATGAATGCAGTGTGCTTATGAAAGGTTTCAGCACTGTAATGAATATCGCCTATCACGCTGCAGTATTCATTTTGCTTTTAAAGTATAATTGTAAGAGTCCCGTAAATCTCCAGTGAAGCCATCTAACGGTGTCTGGAACTCTTTGTGCTAATGACGTATACATACCTTCGCGCCGCTGGAGTCCTGGTACTCGAGGCCGAAGTAGTCCGCCTCCAGCAGGTGCAGCTGCCTGCATACCTGGTCGAAGAGCACTCGCCCTAGCGCCTTCGACTGTAACAATTATAACAAGACTCTAGCTAATCTTCGTTCACGTCAATTTGAGGTGGTTGAGTGGGGAATTCGATTTCGACATTAGTCGGAAGCTGTAGTTGTAGCATGTGCGCCAAGATGAGACGTATGTCACAGAATATCTTGATGTTGTCTCTTTCTCTCGTATGAAATTAGTCAGAGAGCGATAGATACGTGCTAACCCCACTATACAAGAAATACTTGAATCTCAAACCTACAGTCTAAGCATGGCCGCGTTGACATAAAATGTATCGACGAGAAAACAGCGTTACATCGAGCTTTAGGTAGTCATTGCTAGTAGCGACGACATTTGCTCTATAAATCTGACAGTTTGAAGGGATAAAATGTATTTGTACGCATTCATGCTGAACCTTCTGCCTCGGTCGTACAGGTGGCAACCTGACAGATAGTTCTGATAATTAGCATCGGTATTATCAATCAAGCCAAAAAATAAATAATTGTACCATGGTGTCGATTCCATTAGCACCAATATAAGCGTATGCCGTACTTCTTACGGCCGCATGCATAATGAAAGATGGCAATATCTATCTATAGTGCTGTCAAATATAGTTTCAGTGTAGTTTAGTAGTAGAACAGAATCGGCATTAACATCTGCAACGCTATACGTGTTTCGCGAGGTGTCGCGTATCAAATCCATTTGCTCGTAACATAAACTTATAATATAAAGTTTCTGTTTGTTGACGAAGCGTAGCGCATTGCAAACAGCCGAGTTGAGAGTTAAAGTAATCAGCCGTTCGTATTAATTACTTCGACACTTAGAGAGTGTCTAGTTAGTTGAGCTTCAACCTTCGGATGAAGTTGCTAACATATAAGTTTATTGGTTAACAAACTTGTTTTAAAAGACACTACCTACATGCAAAATCATTCCTTCTTTTAAATTAAGCCTATCATCTAACACAGTTATACTATATTACAGTTATTGACAGTTTATTAATCTCAAAAGTTCTCAAAAAAGATATACACTTAATATTATTTGTAATTGTTAACACAAATTATAATTAACGCCTAGTTTTGTAAACTATGAGAAAACCAAAGTAAATATGTGCCTGTTTGATGGCTCCGCGTCTGCAATACAAACATGACAGATGTTACAATTTCGAAATTTACCACCGACGTGAATCGAACCCAGTCACATGGAGCACTAACAACTACAAACCACTAGACCAAGCAGTCGTCGTCAATCATGATAAACGTCAACATAATCAACCTTGGCAACATAACCAACTTCGGCTTGTAAACGGATCCTAGTGAAGTATAACCATTGTGAACAGAAAACATTTGTCCTAGCTTACAAGGAAAGTGGACGGTAACCCCTGCGTATCAAACTCATGACCTCCAGCACTTGTCGGTCAGCAAACGAGACGAGAACCCCGAGCCGCGGCCGAGGGGGCCAGCGCCTATAAATAAGTAACAGTGACGAATTGGAGACGCGTAAATGGGAGTGCTAACACGATATGGGCATAGGGGAGTATAAGGGGGAATATATCAAATAAATGAAACAAACTACTTATACTTAAGGCACATACATCCAGACATATTTTTATATGTAACTCGGATACATATTTGCGTAAGCTTCTAACTTTACCTAATCAAGAAATAAAAAACGTTTACAGATATTGTTGCGGTAAATCGAAGTAAGGATTCGGACATCTTTTGAGGTCAATTGTTGACAGAATAAACCTAATCCTGGGAACAGTAGACACATTAGATGCTCCAGCGCAACCCGTTAAATCGTACCTGTTCCATACAAGCTTATCAGCTTAGAACCGAATTCCAGATAAAATCGACAACCTTGGCGAGTCAGGGGTGCTACTCTTGAAAACTATAATCGATATATCGTGACATTTGTCGTGTCGAATCCTACTCTAAGTTCCATCGTTTTTAATGTCGTATCGATGACTGAACGAACGATACATAATCCGATATATCGAGCTTAACCCTACTCTTAGGTTTAAATGTCGGACACGAATATTCGAATTTGACAACGACCAACATGTGATTTTTGCGATAATCTCAACGACACCTCTTAGGACGTCGTCGGCATTATCGTGTAGTGAATTTCGTATCCTATCAACATAAAATATTATTCAAATTCGTCTAAATATTATAAAAGTAAGTGATATACGGAATAAAACAGTTTATTTATTTAAAAACGACACACCAACAGTTTAAGTACCTATTAACAATTGGGTAAGTAAAATATTAAATAAAAACTGTTGCACGATGTGATTATTTATAATTTTTATATCAAGTGTAGCCATGAGCTCTCCTGCTAATTTCTGTTAACGTTTTCAGAAGTTTACAATGTCAAGACTTTTATTATCTTTGGAAGCCTTATGATCGTAGATAGAGAAGACTGTAGTTAAAGCAAAACGGCGCTATACAAAAAACAGCGAGCGTGAAAGAGCTAGCGAGTCTTATGTATCTTAGATTCTCAATCTATTTTTGTTACAGAGAGGCCCCACAGATTAAAAAATTAGGCCATATAGAATATTCAGGTTTTCAACAAACTTTACATTTATTATTCGTATCATTCACTCCGAACATAGTCTATGGATACGATAAACGACAAGGAATTCGAACATTTGTTAGAGTAGGGTAAGGTCGATATATTCGAAGTAATGTCGTGTCGTTTCGAATGTATCGTTGTCGATTTCAAGAGTAGCACCCCAGGTCTTAACCCAGTTCGGTAAATTGGTTTTAAGTTCTGAAAATTTATAGATTTTCTTCAAGGCTCTGTTTTGCCAGCTGTAAAAATAGTAGGTATAAGTTGAAATAAAAATGTTTAAGGAATAAGTTATATAGGTTTGGTCTTTAATGTTTCATGGCAGAGGCAGAGATGTTAACAGAGGGAAAGGTGGGATCAATGATTATTAATGTATTACCAAATTTCAAATTCGTCAAGTTCTTTGGTTAGAAACCGAAATACAATTAAAATACTGATTAGTTATCTGAACCAGGAAGAATGATAATAGCTTTACTGAAGGCCCCGCCACCCATTGCCAAATTTTAATATGCTGTACAGTCCTCATAGCGATAACGATGCAACTTTGTAATCATATTTAGATGTCAGGAAGGATACTACGACATTAGCAATCCTTTTAAGGTTAAGGCTAGCCACACTATATGCATGCATCGACCATAATTGAATATTCACAACGATATAAACTGAATATGGGGATTCATTGCTTAGTCCACCACATTGGCCCAGTGGTGCGAGCTGGGGTTTGAACCTGCACACTTCGATAGCAAAGCGTGCGTTCGACCACTCGGATACTAGTCCTACTCGCGAATATGAATAGGTATATTCGTGAGTGGCACTAGTAGCCGAGTGATATATAAATATGCAGATACGCGATATATAAATATGCAGAGTAATAAAAGTTGTTTGCTTCGCATACATGCCTATAAAAGATGGGTCAATATTGATTTTCCTTGGAAGATATCTCAATGGACTCTGTGTATTTGTTTAGGCAATTTACGATGAGCGTAAATCTGAAAGTTGCTTCGACCTAATAAGCGAGGATGTGATAAAAATAATGCAGTGTGTTATGTCCTCGAAATAAGGAATCATTCAGAGAAGAGCAACGATTCGTTGTAAAGGAATGAGTAAGAACCGTAACTTTATTATAGGAACTGTTTTAACTAACGTTTCGTTAAGGAACGTTATGGTCTATTAGCAAAACATGAGGCGTGTCTTGAATATGGGAAAGGGAAATTAATGATATTACAGATTATGTTAACCTTAAAACGCCAAAGTAATCCTTAGATAGTATTGAATCGTATACTTGTATTTTCATTGATAATTAAAACGAGAGTTCGTCTATAAATGGATGTAGCCAATACTTTAACAAACGTAAGGAATTGAGAAAAATTGTTCGAATACCAGACCTTAATTAACGAGAGCCCCACCACACAACTCATACGCGTGGGTTAAAAGTATGGACGCGGACGATTGAACGCCAAAGCGACCTATTATAGTCAAGTTTGTTTTTAGACATGACTAATTCATTAGATCACAGCTTTTTGAGGGATCTTCTGTTGTAGCCTAGTTGGTATAACATAACGATCGCCTTGAACTTAAGGGGTGCTTGCTGAACGGTGAAAACCAACATCCTGAGGAAGCCTGCTGGTCTATAGAAAGGCGTGTGAAGTTCACCAACCCGCAATGGGGTAGTGTGGTGAACTATGGCACAAATGGAATGTGCCCGGTATAATGGCAAAAGGCTCATCCCCTATTGCGGCGATGCGTTAGTGCTAGTGCACCCACCACTACCCCTTCGGTTAATACAGGCGTAACGATGAATGTATGTATGTATCTTCTGTTGTACTAGCAATATAAACAATTGTATCTTCACATTAAACGAAGATATCCATCAAAACGGATCAGGGAACGGATTCTTACCATTATGTATGCCAGCCCTCGTCGCTAAGTAAGGGTTATGACGTAAATCCGTTTTCTCCAATACTAACGCCGATTTAGAAATCCAAAGTAATCCCGCAATTGACAACATTAATTTCGTTGGAGATATCAAAGAGCAATAGCCGCCGGAAACTTACCTTCAACAATTGGCAACATAAGCCACGACTATCGTTACGGTCTAAAGTGGCCTTTTAACAACAAAATGGATAGCCATTATATGGAAAGTTGCAGTATAAAACGCTTAATACTTTTGGATTAAAAATGGAAAAATAACTAAATGTACCTACAAATTCAGAAGTTTATTGATGTTAAACACAAATATGACAAATCAGAACCAAATATACTTTGAAAATTAAACTGTTGTGGCATGATAATAACGTTTTTCATCCCCTTTGACAGTTATAGCATTTTTATACAGCACCCTTATAAGATCATTATACGAAAAACTATGTGCTATGTAAAATCCTGTATATTTATTTTAAATGCAACTTACTGAAGTGATAAAAAAACCAAGTCGCATTTTCCAACCAAAGCTTACCCCGAATCTAGCGTGGACATTGATTTTTATCAAATACCAAAAGCTATTCAAAGCGCTAAATGCAGGTCACCGTCTACCCCTGGACAGAAGGCTCTATTCTCGACAATTAGGCCAAACCCGGGTTATTTTTACGTCTATGACGTCAATGCATCACGATGAAATCGATTTGATACATCGTTATAGATGGTAAAGTTCATGGATGCTTCAAGGAAAATATGCAAGTATCTTATAATAAGGCTGCCCAGTTGCGAATAGAACAAGGAGGTGGGTATAGAAACTGACACAGAACCAATTATACTACAAACGATGTGTTAAAAAAAATACCAATCGAATTGAGAACCTGCTCCTTTTGAAAGTCGGTTAAATACAAAAGGCAACGCAAAAAGCTAAAGAAGAAATACTTTGGAAAATAAAGACACGAGAAAATTTTAAGGAAAATAACGCGATTCCTGAGAGTCTGTAGAGGTCGCGGGTAAAAACCAACCGTGACAACGATACAAGAAGCTGTCATGTTTAGTAACGAGCTTATCATCTCTTCTCTGAAAATAATTCGAGGACCCACCTCAAGGGGTGACACTTTTCAGATTCAATTACATTTTGTCATATCACGAACAACTAGGTCATTTTGAATCACCTTTCCTAGTGCAACTCTTACATAGTATAATGTTTCTTGAAAATATTTTTATAACTTCACTTTTCAAAACTCACTTCACTTTATATCAAAATAAAATGTACCTGAAATCTCACACAGATTCTCATAAAGAAAAAGCAGCTAATTTATATTTTCCTAGCAGCAATGAATTTAAAGAAATATTTTTTACCTGGAGTTATAATATAAGAAAAAAAAAATCTGAAAGGATTTTAAGACAAAAGAGTATAATATTTTAACTCTTACAATATTTTCTATGGAAAACTCGCAAACCATTCGCATAATAGCTCCTTAATTGGTTTAACAATTAATCACTGCCGCCATGAACCATGGCGTCGGTCATAATCGTAGACCCGGAACCCGCCGACCTTTCTGGGTCACTGCCCCAATTCTGTCGTCTTCCCAAATATCATTACGATGCGCCTTATTACGCGCGCGGTATAAGTACAAACAAAATAAATTTTTAGTTCCCAAATATATCAAAACGTTGGAACAAGAACAAAATAAATCGTTCGTAAGAGTCGAGGAATTAACATAAAATACGTTCGGTGCGTAATGTTGCACTGAATTGGCAAAGACGGGCGGGAAAGGGAACAATAGACTCATTGAGGCAATCAAAACTGCCTGGCTTAGGACTTCCACGATAAATTCCTGGCGGCGCGCCAGCTGCCCTGGAGTGGAGATAAGGGTTGACACAAACACAGATTAAACACGACATCCCCGGCGAGCGACTTTTTATCCATCATACTATCATGACCGTAAGATTAATCGTTTTCTTGTTAGTAAACAATACATCAATTGTGCCGCAAGGATTGCGAAATTATGTAAAACAACGCTTTTTAGGAACAGTTTAATCTTTAAGTTATATTTTATTCAAAGCTTATCATCTGTCTTACTCAAGAGTATACTTTTTCACAACAATTTGTTTTATAAAAATATTATATTTAAAATGAAATTGAACTTGACGTATTATCTAAGCCGGTTCACAAATTACGCAGATAATAACTAACATATCCTTTCACACCTCTTCCATTCTGAAGTAGGTTAAAAACTTTAGTTGTTTTTCAACTTAGACAAATCACACTACCAGTGTTTCCATCACAACAATATTCCAATGATGAATCATAAAAAGTATATATTCTTTTTTTATGAACAATTCCATAGAGTTACTATCTAACATTCCCACTATTATTATCTATTGTTTACATTGATAACGTATGATGTTTCATCACACATTTATGTGTCCACTAGAGGCAAGGCAAACAAGGTTTGTCGGGTAATTTCTTAATGACACTATTAGCTTGCACAGCGCAATCGCTGTCCCGTAAAGTTTTACTCCGCACGCCGGTGTATCTCCATCATGCTATTAAAAACCTAATATGCACTTACATAATATTTCCTTCGTGTTGGCAAAGCTCAGTTTCGAATAACTTTATTGAAGAAAAATACAGTCCTACGCTACACTACGCTTTGAGAATAAAATTGAACTTTTGCTATCTCGCAAAACATGC
Organism: Ptilodon capucinus; assembly: GCA_914767695.1. Taxonomy (NCBI): domain Eukaryota; kingdom Metazoa; phylum Arthropoda; class Insecta; order Lepidoptera; family Notodontidae; genus Ptilodon; species Ptilodon capucinus. The sequence goes on from OU611811.1 coordinate 2,600,997, forward strand.
GGGGAATGAAATAGGAGCCAATAAACGAATGGATGGGATACAAAATGCACGGATATTAATTTAATGTAGATTGAGATTCATCTTTATGCAGTACGTATCGTTTACGTAACGTACATATTTCAAATTCGAAAAATTTCAGGAAAATAGTTTGTATTAGAATATAATAATCTTTATAAATACAAATAAATAAAGTTGGAGTGTCTGTTTGTAATATCAAAATAACACTTTTTTACCAAATGCGTATGAAAGTATATACGATACCTATAACGAAAACGCAATTTTAAAATTGTTTGTCTGTCTGTCTGTTTGTTTGAGGTAAACTTCTAAACGGCTGAACCAATTTCAATGGGACTTTCACTGACAGATAGCTGACGTTCCAAGGCGTAACTTAGGCTACTTTAATTTTAGAAAAAGCATTAGGGTTCCGCGGGAAAAACATAATACCCATATTTCCGGGTAATCTCCCTAAAGTCCACGCGGGCGAAGTCGCGGGCACAGCTAGTAAACAAATAAATTTCAATTTTCGGACCAAAAGCAAACCTTCTGAAAAATATCGTAGCCCTACCCCAAACTGTAAAGAAATTTCCATCCCTCCAAAAACCTTATATTAAGACATGTCTGATTAAAAATATGTTATTTTCAGATCCCCAACTATTTATAAAATACTGTGACTCGAACTAGTGTATCTATCAGTATTGGTATCCATATAGGCACTGCGATAATCAGCGTCAACATGTCTACAGCCGCTATAGAAAGCATGCGTGAACCTAAGAATAGGTTTGGCTTCCAAAACTGTGCAAAACCCACTGCAGTATTCAATGTTGTTTGTAAAAGAAGACGTGATCTAGGTCCTGAGCTGAATCATAATGGTATATTACGTAAGTAGGGTACAACGCTGGCAACAGGACGTAAAGCTGTCATAGAGAGTACGTGTTTCCTTGCATATAGATCTTCTTCTTCTTCTTTTTTTACGAAATGAGTGAAATGATGATATTTTGATGGAATAAGATGAGGAATGCCTGCACCTGCGATATGCGGTATTTATGGCAATGTCGAGTAATTATAGCAAGGACAAATTCAATAAATACACATTATAAATAAAAATGGATGGTGACAGTGATAAAGATGGCGGATGAAAATCCATTGCATATAGATCTCAACTAGTTTATTGATTGCCTATGTGACACGCAATGGTGACATTATACCAGCCATTGTTATATAAATTAAAATAGATTACTTAATAGAGGTTAAAAATGTCATCGCCCCAAAAACCAAATTTGATTTTGAAAATATATGAATAATTGCTGCCGCTATCTTATCAGTGGCTTTCACCCATGAATACATTTTAGAGCAGCCCAAAATAACTCAATGTCACGCCCACGTAAATGTATGCTCACATAAAACACAAACAAAGTCAAAACGGTGAAAAATTTAATCTACTTTGTTTTAGATTTAAATGCCATCATCATGAACACTTGGAAAATTCAGAATGTCGCCGCTGACATCACCGCCCAGGTGGAAAGACAGAGGTCAGCACAAACACTCCATTGTGTAATGCAAGTTATGTAACGTGTACATATGTGGGAATACTATGAGCACGTGCGTGAATAGCATCATGACATCACTCAGGTGTCTCGTCACCCACGACATGTATTTCAGCGGTATTATCCACTAATACAAAGCGTTCTGTTTTCAAGCATAATGTGTTATTAGCCAAACTCCATAATTCAAGAAAAGTTGAGTTAGTTTAAATCAACGCTAAGATATTCTATAGAATTGGACTTTCTACTGCTCACATAATTTTTTTCATCTTATCGAAATCTTTTAACTGCCGAGGTTGCACGCGCACCGAGACCAAGCTTATGTTGTGGATTCTGTCTCTTTCCCATTTTATGGATTAAGAAAGTAAGTAAGCGACTCCACGTAGCATAATCCATGACATAAATCTTGTCTAGCCACGATTGTAGCCCCGCATGTTGCCAATATCATATTTAACGATAGTCGTGGCGATAAGCGGTATAACGAATCCACGAATAAACAAGTGCGAGTCGGACTCGCGCACGAAGGATTCCGTACCCTTATCTATAAAAACGGCAAAAAAATCACGTTTGTTGTATGGGAGCCCCCTTTTTATTTTATTCTGTTTTTTAGTATTTGTTGTTATAGCGGCAATAGAAATACATCATCTGTGAAAATTTCAACTCTTTAACTATCACGGTTCATGAGATACAGCCTGGTGACCGACAGACGGACGGACAGCGAAGTCTTAGTAATACGGTTCCCGTTTTACCCTTTGGGTACGGAAACTTAAAAAGCATGTATTTCAAGGAGTACTTAGTACCAACATGAATTGGATCACATAATTATTCCAAGAGTGTAAACTATCCCATATAAATATCTACTCAAATTGAGCCCCGGATCGGAATGGAGGATGTCGTGCGTAAAATGTTACAGAATAGTAGACTTTTGTTATTAGAGCCAGAGATTCTACGATTTCAGTTAGCGCTAGGCTATATTGTAACTGGAGTATGTTACGTAAGATGGAAATCTGGCGTTGGGTGATACCGTTTCGGATATTGAATATGAAAGTTTGTGTGGATGGATGTTTGTTACTCTTTCACGCAAAAACTATAGAACGGATTTTATTTTATTATTGTTTGTACATCAGAATAATATATAGGCTATATTTTATAGCGATATGAAGCAATCGAAGACTGAGCGAATGAAATCGCGAGTAGAAGCTAGTGTAATATAAAGTAACACTCAGGCTACTTACCACCACCAAACAGTGAGATTGAAAAAAATGTGGTTAAAGCAGTAGATTGATGGTGTAGGTGTGATATTTTCACAACTTTACAATGATGCTGATGTCATCAGGTATTAGACCCCCAATTGTTTAAACGTAAACCACGATGAAACTAAAATCGACAGAACTAAAAATATTCCCCTCTTGCTCGTACATTACGACCATCAGAACGACAGACGTTTAATTTAATTTTCATTTACTTCTTTCTAGTGAAAGAACGAAATGAGGTGGTTTGAGAATAATGAAACGAATGTCAAGCTAGATCGTATGAAAACTAATAGGACTCACGTAACCAGGTCATCCCAGTAAAGTCTAGTTGACTGGTAATTAGAACTCCAATTAGCAACTTTCTAACTACTGAAGTGCGAACTTCCAGTGACGTTATTGTAGGACACTAATAATTAATATCGTGAGGTCGTTAATTACATCGCTGTCATCTATAAACAATTTTCAATATCCAACAAATCGTTAAACTATAAATCTTATCGATAAATACAATGAGGTATTCATGAAAGCATTTTGTTATGCTCTTAGTTCGATGGTTCTTAAGAATATCTTGACGAGTCAGTATTATAAAGCTTTTCAAACAAATATCGATCATGCTGAAAAATGTATTCCTCTTCCAATCAATCAACCAACGAAAATCAACAAATACTTCATGTTAGAAAAATAAATCTTAGAAGTATTCCTACAAAGACTTAATACATTATTGATTCGGAGTCAATAAACTCTACAGCGGACGGGACGCAGCCATACGGTCAATATTAGCTGGGTGCAGTCATCGTCAAAAATCCGTCTCCCTCAATTCGCTCGCTAAACATAAATAAATAACCGAGCGTATTCAACCTTTGTGGGTAAATGAACTCGGTTACTGATAATCAGATTGTTTCATGGAAATACTAAATGTATTTTAGTTAAAAAATAACAGAATCATCACGATGATTTTACTAATGGTAGAAGTCAATATTTATGGTCCATAATGCGAACGGGGTAAAAAAGAAAAGTCCTCCAGATTATGGGTTGTTTGTTATTTTGATGCATATCCGAAGATGGGTACGTTTACACAAAGGCGATTTTTCTATTAAACCCACACACAACTAAAGTATTCATGATACGAAGAAAGAGGCACGTTGTAAGTGCGCACTTACGGTGGAATTGAAAAGACGAAAGGGTCCTGAGTGGCATCCAAGCTTGCAATCTCTTGGAATAACGACTGGCAAGTGAGGTTGCGTTTTGGAGATAACATATGGGGACATGTTATTCATTTGACTTGAAAGTATTAACTACTGTTGGAGCATATCGAGTCAGAGCAGAGTTCAAAAGGATACCCTCAATTAATAGAATTTGTACACATCTACATACAAAAGTATTCAATACACACACAAAGTTTTGCGATGCCAGTAACATGGTTACAAAAATCTAATAATTTGGAGTTGGCGATTTTAGAAGGTTAAGGAATACCCCCAAACTTTACAACGATATTTGATTCCCATAAATGAAGACTAAGCTGTACTTATGAAAACATCAAATCAAAAGCACGACTCCTAGCTTCCATTCATCGATATGCAATTACAAGACGATCGTCTATCATCGGACTAGTCAATTAATCTCTAATTTACAATGAAGCGAGGCAGACTCCAAACAACGATCAAAGATAGCGCGGAGCTGTGTCGGGTTACGTTGTGCATTTCTTTATTGAAAAATCGCATCCGAATCTATTGATCGATGATCGGTGATTAATGATTTAGGATTGGTTTAGATACAGACACGCAAGTGGTATCTCAGCTTTGTCAATAACTACTAGGTTAATGGACATATGATTTAGTATCATAATGATCATCCAAACGAAAGTATACAAAAAAGTCGACATCCTAAGTTGTGCAAAAGGTCGAATACCCTTCAAATTCCTTGGTCGACTGTAAACATTTATATTGGAATAGATTCAATTTTTAGGATATTATTTACATGATTAACAAACACACAATGGGCTTTGGTTTCTTAACGTTAAAATTTAGAACTCCCCCGATCCCGTGAAAACTTGGTAAGCCAACTCACATAACTAAGCCGGGGCGGGCACGGGTCCCCACAACACTCGTCCACTTCATAACCAGATAAGAATCACGCTTCCTAAGCAAAAAGGAACTGCAAATAATGTAGGAATGCGCTGAAGTCGGTATAAATATTCGAAGGACTTAAAATAAGTATTTGGGCGAAAATGTTCAGAGAGTTTGGGTTACACTAGGTAGGTTTTACATATTTATGAAATTTTTGGCAGCAAATTACGTACAGATTATCTATAAGTATATCAAAATACATGAGCCCTTCAGCCAGTTTGACGTAGGAAATTTCGGAACCAAAGTTATGACTAAAAACTTAACTGAAACGTAGTATATGCACTAACTTCGCATACTCAAATATATTCTGTTGTTTCTGAGGGCAACGGTAAGTAGAGAACATGCGGTAACATTATGCGCAACGGTCGCACCTCCGTACATAGAAAACTCATTACAAATGCAAAATAGTCAGCGTCTAAAATTTGCGGGCAGCCAACACGCGACCATGGCACTCCTTCATTATGCATCACACGTATAAAATAATATTAACTGCAGCAATGTCTTATGTATTAGAACTTTGGTTCCGGTTAGGTTAGGTTAGTGTGGTAGCTCCCCACGTCAAGTAATGGTAGTGCCCCTGTGGTTATCCAACCATCGGTCAGATGACAGGGCCTCGTCAGTAGTAATTTTCCAAACCTTTACATGCGAAATCATAATTAACATACCTCATTAGACAAATGTTCGGAAGGTTGCAACTTTCAGAAGGCAATCGTTCTAAGGTTTCCGGAAAAGGTAGGAAGAACAAGTTAATAGGATCTATTTAATACAAATTAGGACCGTTTGAGTATGCCATGTGCTGCATTGTCATTAATTATATTTCAATAATGATATCGCGTTTAATAACTACAGGGTAAATGACATGCATTTGCGATTTGTTTCCGATGCTCCAACTTATCAGAGGAAGTTTCGCTTAATCAATATCAGTGTTCCGATATAAATTTCATTGCAAACTGGCCGTTTGAACGATTTACAGCTAAAAAAAACGGAACAGTTACCTAGTAACAGTTATTCAGTGATATAACCGACATTAAGCTTGCGACTTTGACCGGGACCAGCTTGTCTAAATTATAAACTAGAGTTAGATCTATCGTGTGAATTGTCCGGAACAGTTGAACCAATTTTATCAAGCAAGCTTAGCATGACCGCGTGCACAAATATTTTATATCTTTCAACTGTCAGATTTGTGGAGTAACTGATGTCACATCGAGCTACATCTCGTAGAAAAAGCTCGACAAGTCTGACGGTTGGAAAAGATAAAACTTATATCTATGATGAGCTAACAGGCTAATGATAAGCTTACAGGGCATGTGACTTTCCTTCATCAAGATCTTTAGACAATCTATCTGTTCTTCCACTTCTACTGTCAAGACAAGTATTTACATCGAGTCTTAAAAGATGTCTCCTGGTCTAACGTTTTTGTACAAATGGTTTGTACAAAATGAGAGGTTGACCGACATGTAACGAACGAATATATCAATTATACGTGAGACGATAAAAGTATTGAACTGCGCGTTTTTTAAAATAAATTTACGATTCCTGTCTTGGCATACGTGCCGAAATACAACGCCACGTAAATCGCTCGAGGGTATTTATCAATTTTGCATAATGATAAATTAAATCATGGGCCAGTCTAATGAAAGTATTTTTGTTGTGCGAGATAATATTGCTTGCAAAATTTCACAGCATTGCGACTCTGTTCAAGAAACTCGTTTGCAAACTTTGCTAGATACGCGGACCAACTCAAGAATGTTATTAGTAGTATGTGTAATCAGACCCAAACTTATTTTAAAGTCCGTACGCGGTCATGCTACGGGGGCTTGTGTTAGTAAAAACGGGCTTAAGACAATTTTCGTAACTAAACGTATCGCTTCACTAAACTAAGCTTGGTCTGGCAGACGGCGCACGGGAACTTCCTAATGGATCTCCGAAGTTCGTGATGGATTAAGGCAAAGTCTTACTAATTATCAGGAGCGACTCTAAACTCTATCGTATTAAGAAACTCGGTTGAGTTGTGGCGATACTACTATTAGTTGTTTTATTAACCGTGTAAAATTCCATCTCGTCACATTCATCATCATCAAACATTTCGTAAACCCAATATGATGGTGACACTAGTCAGAGACGCTTCAATATACCGCCGTTCAACAGAACGGGATTAAGAGGAGATTCAGGAAAACCGGCAAATACCACCTTACTTACAGTCTTTCTATTTGCTTGTCAGACTCAAACGAAACTAATTATATTATGGGTAGGAATACTTACTTAATAGCTACTTTAAACATAGAGATCCAAAGAATACACTTGTCTAGGTCTAATTGGCATCATCCAAGGTCCGTAAGTTTTTTCGGGAATCAGACCTATGGACTTTCACTAGATTCCACTGACCTGTATCTGGAATATGGATATGGCCTCGTCGAGCATCTGAACCCTGACGGCGAGCATCTTGCCTCCCTTCTTGGGCGTCGCCGGGGGCGTGCGGGAGCCACCGCCCGCGCCGTCCACCCCCGCAGGCGTGCTGGCTGAGTGATGCATGCGGCCTGGTGCCAATGGAAAATAACACTTATTATCAGCATTATAGTGGCATCAATATCGCCAGACAACACCTACTCATCATATAACTCCAAACTAAGCAAAGCTTGTACTATGGTTACCATACTAAGGCGATCCCAGTTACACCCAGACCAGGGAAAATTTCGAATTTATTTTCAGAAATTTATATTTGTCGCTGGCGGGAATCGAACCCGCTACCACTCAGCGCAGTGATCTGAGCGGTGTACCCTCTAGCCACTAGACCAAGCCAGTGACAGCGTCACTTTAATTCTTTACGCAACTCACTTATGCTGACCAACACATAAGATAAGTGCATCAATTGAAACCCAAATTTATAAAAAAAAAAAATCCACAAACCACCTACAATGACTTTATGTGTTCTAAAAAGCCACTGTAAATGAATAATAACTTTTAATCATTAAATTTAACAGTTTCAAAGGTCAAATTGTACAATAACTCAACTCACAATATTATTAGCAGTCAAACTACACTTCACACACAGTTAGGAGCAATTTACAATAAGTGCTCTCGACTAATCTGCATGACGACGATAACAATGGTTAGGGTGGGGAAACAACATGCAAATTTACTCAATTAAGTGTTGTCGTACATTTCATGACATCACTACTCATCGGAATATAGAAAAAAACAAGCATGAGTACAAGGAATACAATATAAATGATGACTGAATACAAATAACCATGAATTACTGTTTATTTATGTCGTAAAACATTATAGGTACATTCATTACAATACAATTCAAGAGACAACCTATAACAAATGCCTCAATAGGTGCAAGGGGTTATAGGTTTAACTTGACTTTATTTGAAAATGCACTCTTCATTCCATGTATCTAAAGTTTAAATTACTGTGGTTAAGCCACAAGATCACGCGCCAAAATTTGCTCGCGTCATTGATGATATTTTGTTGAAAAATGAGCTCGTCTTATGAGTTATGGTATTGAAAAAAAAATATACTATCGCGTGCGCTTTGACGCGTCTGTGGCCGCAGGGTACTGCAATGCAACCCTTGAAGGAATATTAGTATGGTCATGTATTTAATATACATTTACAGATAATATTATATATTAAATCTAACTATTTTTAACAGTAAATAAAATTACTCGTCTCAATTATGTTAATAGAAGAGACTAGCGCCTAAGATACAGGCTCGGCCTAGTTTAGGCGCTATTGTTCATTGTCAACCACGCAAAATGTATATGGTACCCTAGTTTATTATAATAATGTAATGCATGATTTGTATTCAATAAACTTTTTTAATTTTTTTATTAATGTTAATTATAATCAGAAGTGTATGCTACTTAAATGTTGAATTTAACAAAGTATTTCAGTAGCATGACCATGAAGACATAAGTTTTATCTCTTTCAACTGTCAGATTTGTTAAGACAATGACTCGAAGTGACAAGCTTTTTGTACTGTACATGGCTGGGTGTGACGTCTACAGTTTGTAATAACTCCCCTATCCTTAAATCTTGGTCATCCTAATGTTAATGTCAGGTTGGTGCCAACAATACTTTTAAAACTTATGAATAATTGGTTGAATATGAGTGCAATATGCCTACTGCATTTTTTAATCGAAATTTATGATCACACAATTCACAATTCACATCTGCAATTCAATTTTCATGAATAATAATATATGGTAAATAATATAATTATGTTATATTCATGAATAATACTATATGGTAAACTTTTTTAATATGGTTAAAATGTAATATACATTTTAACCATATTAAAAAAAGTACCTAAGGATAGTCAAGATTGTGTCATAATTTGAAATACTGTTCAAGTTACACTTTTCAAAAGGATAATGTTTTATTCATAAAAAAAAAATTAATTAATTGTACTTCTTTTATAACAGTAAAAATATTAAAAAAAAAAACAAGTATGAGTCAAACTCAAAGTGTTTTCTTCTTTGGTTCAAAATTGCCTCAATTGAATTGTTTCAGTAAATCTTCTAATGATTTTGTATGTAGATGAGTATTTTTTTTTGTGTATTTTTGATTGTGTATTTTTTTTAATATCCTAGGAATTGTTCCACCTGCATTAGCGGGTATTTCAGTCAGTGTCAAGTAATTACTAGCAAGGGCAAATTCAATAAATACACATAATAAATAAAAATGGATGATGACAGTGATAAAGATGGCGGATGAAATCATCCATTACTTTTATGACCCAATACATATTGGGGTACAGATAAGCCATATCTCTTGACATAACTTATGAGCGGATAGATAGCCCCAAAAAGGTTACACTAATTTTTTTTCTCTTAATGGCCTCTAAAAAATGGTCATATTTAAGTAATGATTTGTAATATTGTATTTATAACTAAATAATTAATTATCCATGTCATATTTTGTATTGTTTTTATCTAAAACTGACATTGTTTCCATTTTTTTGTTGTTCTTCTGGGTCCGGGAAGAATGTGTGGATTAGATAGTCGCCCTGACATTAATATCTGTTGTGATTTACAATTTCTAAATTGAACAAATAAACTAAATTAAGTTCTTAACATATTTTCTTATATTTACACATATTAACATAAAAAAGTAAATAAACATGATAGAATCCATAAAATAGTTTTATTCCCAAGTTCTAACATATTCATAAATTAACAATGTAAATGGGTGAGTAGTTATAAATCATGCTACAAGTTTTCAATCAAGTTTTTTACAAGCAATTATAAAACAAAACTCACCTGGCAGGCTATGGTATCCAATTGTGGACAAATGTCCCGTGGAGTTGCAGCTACCGGGTGGTAGGTCTGAGTCCATCATGCTGCAGCATCATCACCCACTCTCAAACAGAAGCCCCATGTTGGCACACATGATGCCATCCCAAAATTCACACTAAACATTTATCACTGTTTACTTCACTACCTTATTCAGTATCTGGGACAATGCATTCTAATAACTCTGCTCAATTCTCTATAGGAATAGAACAACATCACTACAAAATACTGTGAGGACACAATCACTTAGCTTTATGACATAAGCCTGGCTAAAGAGAGTTATGACCCTATGAGATGCAAAACCGGCGCCCCACTTTACACCCCAAGACATAAATAGTTAGGTTGAATGCAATAACCAGAAAATAGGTCAACGGAGGTGTGCCCGGCCGCCGCGACACGACAGAGACAACAGACGCACTGCCTCCGGCATCCGCGGCGCAGTGCTACGACCCCTACTCAGTACCTTTTAAGTTATTACGATGACTTATTGCTTCGCCGCCATATTAATTGAACAATTACAGTGAATCCACTATTTCTCAGACTACATACATCATACAAATAAACATTACTTTAAACACATGTTTGCCTTACTTTCTAACAAGCGCAGATGAGGGAGAAAACAAAACTAAGGACGACGCAGCAAAGTCCCGACTCATATGTCAACTACTTTACGCAAACCACCCATTGATCTGTTAGTCATTGACTAGACATACATTTTATGCATATAGTAACACGATTATAACGCCATTTATGTAATTCAAGCTGAAACTATGTCAATAAATTGTAGCCTAATGCATAAATAAATTTTATTGCAATTATATCACACACCCGAACGTAATGTGACCGCCATATTTATTTACCTTTTTAAATGTTACCAGCATTATGTAAATATGATAGTTCTACCAAATAACAAAAATAATATATCCTAGCCTGATTCTACCATTAAATAAAAAGGAGTCTAAGAATAATCATAAATTCTTGAAATTGTTTTTTAATAAACCTTTCCCATGACACAATACGACTTGGTTTCAGCAAAAAAATTTTTGCAACCGACCTCTAAGATGATCATCGTTATTGTATCTTTCGTAAAATTACGGATAATACCGAAATGACCACAGTATAATAATATTACTTTGCTCTGACGTATGACAGTAACGCATTTAATTTTGTACTTCTGTGGAGCTATTAGAACCTGTGGTAGGGTGGCCGACACGGGTATTTTAGCTAATTACGGGTAATTGGGGTTACAAACTGGTATTTAGCGCGCGCTAAATTGTAATTTTAAATTTATTAAAAAGTTTTAAGAATAACAGACAAAGTAAGATTAGAAAAAATAAGAGCAAAGACGAATATCACACCTATAACAACAACAATAAAACGACTATAGTGGAAGTGGGCAGGACATGCCATAAGGGACACAACAAACAAATGGTCCAATAAAGCAACTTACTGGTACCCTAGGGATGGGAAGCGAAAAAGAGGCAGACAATGGCGTAGATGGGAAGATGACATCAAGGATATTGCAGGTCCCCTTTGGACCCGCATAGCGAAAAATAGAGACGAGTGGAAATACTTGGAGGAGTCCTATGTCAAGAGACAAGCTGCAGTTGCCGATAAATAAAATATAAATATATAACATAAGATAATTTAACTAGATAAATAATATCATGTAATGTTCAACCATTGTAAAACTTCAGTAATAAAGGCTATCTTTAAAATAAATATATATACTTATCTCGCGTCATGTGAGCACAACACAAAGAAAGTAATCACTATTACATAGATATTGAATTGTCTCCCCATATGTCAATAGTAAAAGGATTTGAGAAATAAAAATTTGGTAATAATGTAAAGTTTTCTGTGCTACAAAAACTTATATTTCCTCGAATCGTTGCACAAAATGTTGATTTAGTATTTATTTAGAGCTATGTGATTAAAATAGTAAAAGAAAGGTTTTTTAATTACTACAAAACAGGTAATTTTGGTTGATGTCGGTTAATTTTTTGTTTCAATGTCGGCAACACTGTACTTCAGTTTCGTGCGAGCCTGTGGCTTGTTTGCTATCTTGCATCTACTTGTGTTTTCAGAAAAACAACAAATATTTTTTAATTTTACAATCGTATAATGTGAAAAGATAGGTTTCATTGGTATCTACATATAATCGTAATTATGGAGACCACGCCGTTATTGGCTAGACCAAAAAGTAAATCCTTATGGTCAAGGTAAATATTTTTTTATTTATGATTACTTACCTACTCTTTGTTTGTTGGATTAAATAAATGTTTAATTGGTTTATTCTAGGTTGTTATTTTGGAGATTACGTAGGAAGGAATTGAGTTCTCGTGTAATATATGTGGGACAGTTGCCGGATGAAGATTATCCTCCTAACTATGTCTGCAATCAGGTCAGTATAGAAAATTAACAAACAATCTCTAATACTATTAGCGCGTCATTAGAATTATTCCATGTTAGTGCTGTACCTAGGAGTAGCATAGATAAATTTGATGACAAAATTTTTACTTTCTAAAAATGAAAGTCTAAGACTGTTTACACCACAAAGTATACAACTACAGAATAAAACCTCGCACTCACTGGAGCGAGCTATTTTATTCGATTTTTGTAAATGTACTCTGTTAATATACATAAGGATTGAATTTTGGTGGTCAAAATTCACTCACATCATCAATGAAATATTGCTGAACAATGGCCTATTCCCTTGAGTTAATACAAGTTGTTTTGGTTTTGGCAAAAATAATTGCTGCATACCTATTGTGAGTGCAGGACTGTAATCATTAGAACAATGCATTGAACTCCTGATAAATTCAACTCATATAGTGGTATTTATACAACATCATTCATTATGTATGAATGCACAAGGTGAGTTCACAGTTGGTACATCAATTATTGGTTTATGTAATTACATCATAATAATAATACATCATCACGCCTGTATTCCCCGAAGGGGTAGGCTGAGGTGCACTGTAGTGCGCCCACATTTCGCCGATGTATTTTTGGTCCCAATGTAATAGGGGGCGAGCTTAGTGCCATTATACCGGGCACATTCTCCCTCAATACGAGGGAGATTTTTGGGCTATAGTCCACCAAGCTGGCCCAGTGCGGGTTGGTCAACTTCACACGCCATTCTATAGACGTGCAGGTTTTCTCACGATGTTTTCCTTCACCGTTTCATAGCAAGTGGTAATCTCGGATGAAAATGAGATTCGCACCTAAACCCAGAGGTGCGAGCCGGGGTTTGAAACTGCACACTTTGATTTGCAAGGCGTACATTCGACCACTCGGCAATGTATTTAACTCAATATCACCCAACACAACATGGCACTTGAGTCACTTTTCCTTTTACCCATTGATATAACATTGTCCTAATAGTTCTAATGCTTATCTTCCAGAAATACAACATTATCACGTTCCTACCGCTTGTGCTGTACGAGCAGTTCCGTTTCTTCCTCAACATGTACTTCCTGGTGATGGCCCTCAGCCAGTTCATCCCAAGCATCCGTATTGGGTACCTGTACACCTACTGGGGGCCGCTGTGCTTTGTACTTGCTGTCACACTATTCAGAGAGGCTGTTGACGATTTTAGAAGATACCGGTAAGTACCTATGCATGAAGTGAGTCAGTAAAAATAATTATTCAAGAAATTCTTTTGATTCACTGAAGTAGTTGAACAATTTTGTCCAATACTTAATTTACTACAGTAACTAACATAAAGTCCATGACTGAGTGAATCATTAAGCTCAGGGCACATTGGGGCGTCAGACACGCGCGTCTAAATGTAAGCTAAATAGCTAAAGATACTAAAACTTACTTATTTACAAATTGTCAAGTTTAATTCTAGCATGAGCGCCAAGACTAGAATTATGTCACAGAATATGTGGATTATATCTCTTTCTCTTGTATGAAATAAGACAGAGATTTATCTTGACATGTGTGCTAAATCACTGATCGAAGTGTGACCTCGACTGAAAAGAATGGCCGCAATGGCCTTATAATTTTAAATTTACTATTTTACAAATCGCCAAAACTTACTACAAAGACATAGGTTCAGTATGTTGCTTTTAGAGCTGTGTAGTAAGGCAAAATACTTGGTCATCTATCATCAGTCAGAATATAATATGATCTTTGTGAAATATTCTTTAGGAAAACCAACATCATGGCCTGTATACATCTTCAAGAAGGAGGTTCTCAATTCAAACCTTTTTTATTTTTCTTTATAAACAGACGTGACAGAGAAGTGAATAGACAGCGCTACGAGCGCATAGTACTCGACGCGCCCCTAGAGGAGTACCGGCCCTTCGTCACGGAGCAGGTGCCGGCTTCAGAGCTACGCGTGGGTGACATTGTCATGCTGCACAAGGGGCAGCGGGTGCCCGCTGACATGATCCTGCTGCGGACCAACGAGACTATGGGCACAGTCTTCATTAGAACTGATCAGTTGGATGGCGAGATCGATTGGAAGTTGAGGTAGATAGATAGATAACTCTTTATTGTTCCACCGCTTAGAGAAATACAAATTATACATATGATCAGATATCTGGCAAGAAACTCAGTGGGCTTATCATTTGTTAAATGTACTCTGTCGTAAATAAATAAGTAAATATTGCCAGACAAGTAATCAATGCTTGTACTATGGGTACCATACAAGGGACCACGGGTGATCCCACTTACACCGAGACCAGAGCATATTCTGGAATTTTCCCAAGAACACCTGGTGCAGCAAATCAAGCGGCCTACGTTTGAACGACTGCATCAAGCCGGCGTCGTAATTATATCTTTGAAAAAAGAAAGAGAACACGTTAATATCTGCCGTTGTAGTATGAAGTAGTGGGATTTCCTGTTTTATCGTGTAACGACTCATGCCGTTATCAGCTGTCTCGTGTTATTGACTCGTGCTCGCTTCCTCACTCATTGATAAAAATGTTGACAAACATTCTCTTAGATAAAAGTAGCATGAGTAACTTAATACAGTGTAAACTCCATGTAACGTCACTCGATTTAACGACAAACTCCCTAAAGCGTCGAAATTCGTCGAAAATCGAAAAATCACTTGGCTTTGGTTGGTTTAGCTTGCTTTCCATACAATGATACACTATATAGCATTACACCCACTCGCAAAAACGACAACAATTTTTCAATTTTTATCACCAAAATGCCTCATTATCGCAAGATATTAATAAAATAAAAACTTTTTCTCTTTCTAATTCTGATTTTTAGAGGTTCCGTACCCAAAGGGTAAAACGGGAGCCCTATTACTGAGACTTCGCTGTCCGTCCGTCCGTCCGTCTGTCACCGGGCTGTATCTCATGAACCGTGAAAGCTAGAGAGTTGAAATTTTCACAGATGATGTATTTTTGTTGCCGCTATAACAACAAATATTAAAAAACCAAATACAATATTTAAGGGGGCTCCCATACAACAGACGTGATTTTTTGCTGTTTTTATAAATAATGGTACGGAACCCTCCGTGCGCGAGTCCGACTCGCACTTGGCCGGTTTTTCTTCTCTCCATTTAAAGACAACTCTCTATAACGCCATAAAATGCACAGTCCCTACAGTGACGTAATATAGAGTTTACACTGTAGTTAAACTAGTAGTCATACAAGTTACTCTATGTTAATTTACGTACTGTCATTTATATGTGGTCGTCAACTCTGGTGCTGTAGTGTTTATCAAGCCTTCTCCCGACATTGGCCAACAAATTTTAATAGCTACGACCAATAGCTTAAAATGACCTCCAAGTACTTATAAAAGTGTTCAGTTGTGCATAATCGATTTTATACTAACTACAGCCCTTTTTAACGTCCCACTGCTGGGCACGGGCCTCCCCTCAATGCGAGGGGGATTCAGGCCATTGTCCACCACGGTGGCCCAGTGCGGGTTGGCAGACTTCACACATCGAGAACTAGTCAAGTTCCCTCAAACGTGCAGGTTTCCTCACGATGTTTTCCTTCACCGTTTCATAGCAAGTGGTAATCTCGGATGTAAATGAGATTCGCACATGAAACCCAGAGGTGCGAGCCGGGGTTCGAACCTGCACACTTTGACTTGCAAGGCGTGCGTTCGACCACTCGGCCACCACTGCTTCGATGATTTTATATTACTGATTTTATACAACCATAGTGTTATTATGAAAATGTACCTACATACTAACTGAAGAACTATGACCAAAGACACGGAACTAAATGTGCTTGCCTCATTGATTACATTGCGTTCGTTTAGGTGTTGGCAAACGATTTGTTTGTTTGAGCGTGTTTGAACAAGTCCATGTTTATACCTTATTTTCTAACTGCAAGCAAACCTTTACAGAATACCGCTACCCTCAACACAAAAGCTGCCCACAGACGCCCACCTATTGGACATAAATGCCCAGATATTTGTTGAGAAGCCGGAGAAGGATATTCACTCGTTCATTGGAACGTGTACAAGGTTGGACGAGGAAGAGAGTGACTCTCTAGACATTGAGAACACCCTGTGGAGTGGCAGTGTGGTCGCGTCGGGGCAGGCAACCGGCCTAGTTATATACACAGGTGATTTGATAAATTTTATTTCTTTCCAATATAGGGTCTCATCCTGTAGGTGAGTGAAGTAGTGGGCAGACGCACGCTTTGGAATCTAAGTATGCAAGTTCAAAACCCGTCTGTCACCTCTGGGTTTAAGGTGTGAATCTCATTTTCTGCCGAGATTAAAAACGGTGAAGGAAACCAACGATAAAAAAGAAAGGATTAGCCCATTGAGTTTCTTGCCGGATCTTCTGGGTTAAAGTCGCGCTTCGATTTGGTAGTAGCATGTAAGAAAAAAAAATTAAACCTGACAATTTGCAAGTGCCACGTGTAACAGGCATAAAAAAAATAATTGACTTTGCACGTTTGAACTTTACCATGATAGACCACTTCTTGATAGACACGTGAATTAAAGTGCAAACATTTTATGCTACAATTATGAGATTTCCAGTTCTAGAAATGCTTTTGTGGACACGCAGGTAGTGAGACCCGCAGTGTGATGAACAACGCGACTCCCCGCTCCAAGATCGGGCGGCTGGATCTGCAGGTCAACGACCTGACGAAGGTGTTGTTCGTGGCCACCATGATCCTCTCCCTGCTGCTGATCGTGCTGAAGGGTTTCAACGGGCCCTGGTACGGGTTCCTCTTCAGATTCATACTGCTCTTCTCCTATATTATACCTATTAGGTGAGTCTTATTTTGTTTTTAACATTGTATATGTATAAACATTTTATAACGGAAAAATACATAAGTCGCCATGTCTTCTCTATATACAGTGTGTTTCTAGTCCGAAATAATACTTAGACGTTTGTAGCAGTGGTAGCCGAGTGGTCGAACGCACGTCTTGCAAATCAAAGCGTGCGGGTTCAAACCCCGGCTCGCACCTCTGGGATTTATGTGCGAATCTCATTTTCATCCGAGATTATCACTTGCTATGAAACGGTGAAGGAAAACATCGTGAGGAAACCTGCATGTCTGAGGGAACTTGTCTAGTTCTTGATAGATGTGTGAAGTCTGCCAACCCGCACTGGGCCAGCGTGGCCAGCCCTCGCATTGAGGGGAAGCCCGTGCCCAGCAGTGGGACGTTAAAAGGGCTGTGGTAGTAGTAGTTTGCAACAGTATCGGGTATACAACTAAATGGTATAAAAATTTGATCGAATTTCAACCATGTTCTTCCAATTTTTCATCGACGTAAATTTCTATAACTCGTAATATCTCGAGTCCTATGTAAAATTTACATGTTCCGTTTTGTGAATATTGGTAGTCGCCCCTTTTAAGTGTTGTTTACACTGCTGAATAGGGTTATGGATATACCCAAAGGCCAGAACACTATATCTGTGACAAATATTCAAAGTTCTATAACTCAGAAACTATGGTAGTTATGTATAATCTGTCTTCACTAAGCATCCACATATAAGCTACCGTATACGTACCAACGTATTATTTCCGACTTCTGATACACCCTGTATATAAAACACAAAAGTTGTTTCTACCTATGTCCGTTATAGACTTGGAAACCATCCAATGGATGCGCCCTAAACTGGTTTTATTAGAAAAGCAATACATAATGCGAAGATGGTTTAAGACTACTGCAACAATGCATTAGGCATATTCGGTCGATTAATCGTAGTACACGCCGCGTATCCGCTCGTAATTTATAGATTTTCGCTACGGAATGTGACCCTATCTATATGTCAATACGGTTCATTTCGGTATTGGCAAAAATATGGACGCGTGGCTGTTAACGCCCCAGTGTGCGAGAGGCTTTACAATGTCATTGAAAAGCAGTTTACGAAACAAACGTGAATCGGAATGTTATCTGTAAAATTGCACGGTTTTTTTTTGGTTGTTTGACAGTTTACGTGTTAATCTCGAGATGGGGAAAGCGTTTTACTCGTGGACCATACAGAGGGATAAACAGATCGAAGGCACCGTGATGAGGTCCACCACCGTCCCCGAGGAGTTGGGCAGGATACAGTACCTGCTGGCTGACAAAACTGGCACGTTGACCAAGAACGAGATGTTGTTCCAGAAACTACACTTAGGAAACGCACTGTTTGATAAGAATAATTTTTATGAGGTGAGACCCACCCCTGTTTATTATGATTACCAAATTTTTTTTTGCGTTTTATATATGTACATAGATAGATAAATAAAAATCTCGCCAGACAACACATACTTGTCGTATGTCCCTAAACTAATCAAAGTTTGTACTAAGGGTACCATTTAATAGACTGGGGCCGAACGAGTTACATCCAGACCATTTAAGTATTTAATATAACTAAACTAACTACAGCCCCATTAACGTCCCACTGCTGGGCACGGGCCTCCCCTCAATGTGAGGGGGATTCAGGCCATTGTCCACTACGCTGGCCCAGTGCGCGTTGGCAGACTTCACACATCTATCGAGAACTGGTCAAGTTCCCTCAGGCATGCAGGTTTCCTCACGATGTTTTCCTTCACCGTTTCATAGCAAGTATCATAGCGAGATTATCATCTCGGATGAAAATGAGATTCGCACATAAACCCAGATGTGCGAGCCGGGGTTGGAACTTGCACACTTTGATTGCAAGGCGTGTGTTCGACCACTCGGCTACCACTGCTAATAGTATTTAATATATCGACGAGAAAAGGCGTAGTCACTCAAGCGCCATGTTAGGTTAAGTTCCTCTTTTTCTTACAAAGTGAATGAAATTTAATGGAATTATATGTGGAACTGCCCCACATGCGGTTAGCAGGTATTTTAGGCAGTGTTCATTGATACATAACAAGAGTAAATTCAATAAAACCGGCCAAGTGCGAGTTGGACTCGCTCACGAAGGGTTCCGTACCATTATCTATAGAAACGGCAAAAAAATCACGTTTGTTGTATACCCCTTAAATATTTATTTTATTCAAATATTTTAGTATTTGTTGTTATAGAGTGGCAAAATAAATACATCATCTGTGATAATTTCAACTCTCTAACTATCACGGTTCATGAGATACAGCCTGGTGACAGCCGGACAGCAAAGTCTTAGTAATAAGATTCCCGTTTTACCGTATGGGTACGGAACCCTAAAAAACGTGATAAAGATGGCGGATGATATCAATATTGAGTTATATAAACATCGTTGGAATCAGCGAAATTTTCTCCGTCTTTTGAGCTGGGTTTCGTTCAAAGTTACACAATTGGCGCTTGAGTTAATTCGCCTTTTAACCTTTCGATGTTATTTTTGTATGGTGCATAGGTAGAAGCCCACTTGACGCAGTACGTGACGAACGACGCGCCGTCCCTGGCTACTTCGCCCAGTGGCGCGGGCGAGCCGCTGGCGCCGAGCCCGCGGCAGGTGTGGCAGGCCGTGCTGGCCATCGCGCTCTGCCACAACGTCACGCCCGTGTACGACCTGCCCGACCAGCACGCCAGCGATGAGACCAACTCGGGTGAGGATATCGCACATTGCAAAATAGACCTAATCATTTTTATCTATAAGGTTTTTTTTTAAGTGGCGCGATTTTATTATAATCTTACTATATATTAAATATTATAAAGCTAAAGAGTTTGTTTGTTTGGTTAAACGCGCTAATCTCAGGAACTACTGGTCCGAATTGAATAATTCTTTTTGTGTTAAATAGTTCATTTATCGAGGAAGGTTATAAGCTATATATCATCACGCTACGACCAATAGGAGCGGAGCAGCAACGAATAATGTGGCAAAAACGGGAAAATTCCCGAACATGAATCGGGTATTATAGACTTATAATCATAGACTTTATAACATCACTCTACGCCAAAGTAACTATTAGCGCGGGTGAAACCGCGGGCACATCTAGTGTATACATAATGAGACTAAACCTAATATTTCGTGTATAGAGGAGTTTGGAATAAGATTTTCAAATTTCCAAAATTAATCATATAAGTTGATAGTTACTATAAAAGTAAAGCAGCTTCAGGGTAAATAGACGTGTTAATGTATTTTATTTATAATTGAATGAATTATGTTGGTAGACTGGCTATGCCCCCGACTTCGCCCGCGTGGACTCTAGGGAGATTACCCGGAAATAATGGTTTTATGTTCATCCCGCGGAACCCTAATGCTTTTTCTAAAATAAAAGTAGCCTAAGTTACCCCTTGGAACATCAGCTATCTGACAGTGAAAGTCCCGCCAAATCTGTTCAGCCGTTTGGCAGTTTACCCGGAACAAACAGACGGACAGACAAAAAATTTAAAATTTGCATTTTCGATATAGTTGTCGTGTATACATTTGTTAAAATAATGTTATTTTGATATTACAAACAGACATTCCAATTTTATTTATTTGTGTGTATGTATAGACATGGGCAGTTCAGTGATGTCGGAGAGTTGCGGCGGCGCGGTGCCGCAACAGCAGCTGTGCGACTACCAGGCCGCCAGCCCCGACGAGGTCGCACTAGTCAAGTGGACAGACATGGTCAGTCACAACACATACTACTACTACTGCTACTACTACAGCCCTTTTAATATCCCACTGCTGGGCAAGGGCCTCACCTCAATGCGAGGGGGATTCAGGCCATAGTCCACCACGATGGCCCAGTCCGGGTTTGCAGACTTCACACATCTATCGAGAACTAGACAAGTTCCCTCAGATGTGGGGGTTTCCTCACGATGTTTTCCTTCACCGTTTCCTAGCAAGTGATAGTCTCGGATGAAAATGAGATTCGCACATAAATCCCAGAGATGCGAGCCGGGGTTTGAACCTGCCCACTTTGATTTGCAAGTCGTGCGTTCGACCACTCGGCTACCGTCACAACTCGCCACAACACATACATTTCATAAACATTTTCATTTATGACCTCATTTACATTGACATTGGCAGATTATCCCGCGAGTGCAGTCCTTTCCTCGTCTTATTCCAATAAAAGTTACATCATCATCACCCTGAAGGGGTAGGCAGAAGTGCACTGCAGTGCGCCCACACTTCCCCTATGGTTTTTTTGGTCCCAATGTAATAGGGGGCGAGCCTATTGCCATTATACCGGGCACATTCTCCCTCAATACGAGGGAGATTTTTGGGTAATAGTCCACGCTGGCCCAGTGTGGGTTAGTGAACTTCACACGCCTTTCTATAGGCGTGCAGGTTTCCTCGCGATGTTTTCCTTCAATGAAATGTAACTCACTCATCACTCTTTTAGTCATATGCTTCATTCACATTATGAACAAACGACAATAGCTTGTACAAGTGATGATTCATCATTACTGTTCGACCGAAACTTTGGCTTCGGCCAAAATGGATCCAAGTTTTGGCTGAATACGAAAGTTACTAGAATGCTTCGAAATTGAACGAGCTTTTCTGAATGCGCGAGAGTCGTAAAGTTAAAGTCATACGACGTTGCGCCGCCGGCCCGTCGGCTGCTATCGCCAGTAGTCAATCTTCCAATTTTTTATGACCAGTTCAACAACACAAAAGTTATCATAAATGTAAAAAAAAAAAACTGAGCGACAGCGAGACGCCTGGCAGATGTGAAATATAAAACATAAACGTCGTAGCGGCGAGTGAGCGGAGTCAGCCGTTGGGCGGAGTCTAAGCGGCGGAAAGAACCGAGAAGCTACGAAGCTGTTCGAAGTTTTGGGATCACGGCATCGCGGTATCAACAGTCGCTATCACTCGCCAAGCGCGCCATTAGATGTTTCACATCAGAAGTATTGTTTTGTTCTCTTTTTAGCCAGCCTTGAAATTAATTTATTAGGTTTATTAAACCTTCGGTCGGCCCAAACCATTGTTGTTTGACTATTTTATTCGTTGCTAATTCTCTGGTGTTGTTGCAGATGGGTGTATCGCTGTACCGGCGGGATCTGCACAACATATCGTTGAAGCTGCGAGCCGCGAACGAGATCGTACAGTTCAGTATACTGCAGGTGTTCCCCTTCACCAGCGAGAGCAAGATGATGGGCATCATAGTACAGGTCAGTCTTCTTTGAAACCTCTAGGCCAGTGTTTCCCAAACGTTGTTCTGGCCCCTGAAATCCTGGGCCTGCTCCTCTAAGATTTTAATGTTCAAATATAATTTTCTATAATGATGAACACTTGCTGAACGGTGAAGGAAAACATCGTGAGGAATACTGCACGTCTATAGAAAGGCGTGCGAAGTTTCATTAACCGGCAATGGGCTAATGTGGTGGACTGTGGTTCTAATCTCCCTTGTATTGAGGGGAAACGTGCTCGATATAATGGCAATAGGCTTGCTCCCTATTACATTGGGGACTAGCAATACGTCTACGAACTGTAGTGCACCTCTGCCTGCCCCTTCGGGGAGTACAGGCGTGATGAGTGTTGTGTAATCCTGGTGTTGAACAGGAGGAGAACAGTGACGAAGTAACGTACTACGTGAAGGGCGCGGACGTGGCGTTGAACAACTTGTTGGAGGCGGGCTGGCTCCGCGCCGAGTGCACCAAGCTGGCCGCGGAGGGTCTGCGCACGCTGGTCATCGCCAAGAAAACTATGACCAAGAATGAATATTTGGAGTTCGAGGTTAGTAAAAAAAAATATAATATAATTCATGTAGTAAATATATCTAAAATTAGCCAATATGTCACTTACGGCCTTTTATTTTGCAGTCGGCAAATTAGAGAGACGTTAAAATCCTCCCGCACATAGCGTCGATAGGGCGTCGAAGCTCGCGCAAAAATTTTTTTGCAATGCCAAAACAAACTCCACTGTTTTGTAGAAAAAGTTAATTTTTCAACTAAATGACGCTGACAGCGCCTTGAGCAAAGTGTGAGGCGTGGGGGCAAGACATTAACGATAGAAATCAATCTTTATGCATATTGATACAGAGTTTGTTTTGGTACTGGCAATAATTTTGATTGACGCGTACGTTGAAGCCCCAGTGTGCGGTAGGCTAAAAGGTATATACTATGCGATTCAAATGAGAATAGGATCGACTTTGCGCCATATTGTGACGTCATAGCTGTCAATTCTAACCAGTTAGGTAGGGTGAGCAAAACAAGGGTATCTTTTAAATAAAATTTATTTGCAAAGGTTGAGTGAAAAATGCACTCAGTCGCACGACGGAGCACACTAACAACGACAAAATGGCGACTGCCGTCCTTATTTTCTTTTCTTTAATAATTTTGGCATGGCTTCTGGGCCTTTGCGGCAAAAATGAAAATAAAAATGGATATTGGTATGGTTTTAAAAAACGAATTATGACTTTAAATATCAATATTATATTAACTACAATGAACTTCTAATTTAACCTTTTTATTTAAATTTGATGTAAGACTATTATCGCTTCTTTAAAAGTATAGAGACCTAACTCAAAATAATGTTGTTAAAAATTGGTCGTTAGAACGACCCTTTAAGAATTATAGTCGAAATCCTAAAATTTCAAAATGGGTCTCTATACTTTTAAAGATGCGTTATAATCGATATGCAAATAAGTTTTTTGCAAACCATACCTTTCAAGTGACATTTGACAGATAGAGGTTATTGAGATTCCTATTGTTATTTGAATCGCATAGTAATAATGAATGGTGATGTGTTGGGTGGTGCGCCAGAGCGAGTACAAGGAGGCCCGGCTGAGCGTGAGCAACCGCAGCGAGCGCACCAGCCTGGCGCTGGCCCGCCTGCAGCGCGGCCTGGCGCTGCTCGCGCTCACCGGCGTGGAGGACCGGCTGGCCGACCGCGTGCCCGCCACGCTCGCCATGCTGCGCCAGGCCGGCATCAAGGTCCACACCAGCCTTATGCTACTCCTCACACACCTATACAATATCACATTAATTGGGTCTAAGGACCCTTCAACCTTTCATCTTGTACGGTATGTGAAAGCATTTTATCAGAATCAGAATATTTTTTATTCATATAAACCAATACAGGCACTTATGAATCGTCAATAAATATTAAAAATAGTAGCTCTACCACCCATTCGGAATGGAACCCATTTATGGAAAATAATGGGCAAGAAACTCCATGGTTGCTTTTTTCAAATAAGGCCTATATTTTAATATCATATCATATCAGGCCTTGGCTGTCCCACTGCAGGGCAAAGGCCTCCCCTCTCTTTTTCCACTTGTTGCGGTTCACAGCCAACCGGGGCCACTCCGGTAAGTAAGAGTCTAGCTCATCCTGCCATCTCTTCTTGGGCCTGCCGCGTTGGCGTTTTCCGTTGTTTGGGAACCAAATCATGTTATGAAGACAAAAACAGAATATCCGTAACTTAATTTTGCTTTTCTCTCACAAAATTGAAATATTCATTTAGTTCTATGTTTTGAGAAGCTTGGGCACGGTAGGTCAGATCGCCTATCCACGTCGCTGTGTTAATCTTTAGACCAAAGTGAGTTTGTAACGAAATTGATAGTGTTTTATAATCGATCAGCTGAACTTTAACGTTTGCATCAGTATCAGATGTTCAGCCTCATGTTACTTATATCAATTTGATCGAAATTAGAATCGTTTTCTTTCGCCAATTTTTATAACTTACCAAAAAAAATCACATTTTATTCTGAGATTTAGTAGTCGCCTCTCATAATAGTAGTTTAAATACCATACGTCGTCAGTTGCTGACAAACGTGACTACGCCTCGCAGATCTGGATGCTTACGGGTGACAAGATGGAGACGGCTCTGTGCATCGCGCGCTCTCTGCAGCTGGGCGGGGCGGGCGGGGCGGGCGGCGCGGGCTGGCGGGAGGCCCGGGACTGCGCCACGCGCCGAGACGCGCTCGCGCTGCTGCAGGAACTACGCTCAGACACTCAAGACATCGACCTCATCATTGAAGGCGAGACCCTAGAGGTATCACCACCAGCAGGATAATTACATAATTCTCTTGTAAACGAATTTCAATCCCTGTCTCGCACCTATGGGTTTCATGTGCGAATCTCATTTTCATCCGAGATTGTCACTTGCTAAGAAACGGCGAAGGAACACAACACATATGAAGACGTATGTTGCAGGTGTGCCTTGCGTCGTACGAGGAGGAGTTCGTGTCGGTGCTGTGCGGCTGCCGCGGCGTGGTGGTGGCGCGCTGCTCGCCCACGCAGAAGGCGCGCGTGGCGCGGCTGCTGCGCGCGCGCCGGCACGTCGTGGCCGCCGTGGGCGACGGCGGGAACGACGTCGCCATGATACAGGAGGCGGACATCGGTCAGCTATTCCTATTACTGTCTATTCTTCTTTCGAGTCAATAGTCTACTCTTCATTTTGTAGAAATTTTGCCACAGCAATCGCGTTGCCTTCGTGCATGGCACAGGGGACAAGACAGCAAGTGTGGCTTAGACTGTACGGGATCACCACAGTCGCACTGCGTTAGGGTGGGATCCCAGTAGCCCCACTTGCACATGTTTAGTCTACAGCGACCCACTCCAGTGCGAAGCCGGTTTAGAGTTTTCCACATTGACCACGATTAGTCTCACAGTCAATAAAATCTGTATTTTTAACCGACGAAAAAAAAAGAAGGAGGTTCTCAATTCTACGCGTATATTGTTTTTTTCGTTGGTTTTTTTTTATGTATGATCACGCATATCTCCGGCGTCATTCGACCGATTTCAAAATTTAGGTATACTTACAATAGTTTAAGAACTTTGCTATTAAGGTTAAATAGAAAAGGTTTGTTATTTTTTGCTTTTTAATATTTTCGGCGGTTTAATTTTTTTTGTTAACAGTTTTTACCATACAATCCGTTTCGACCCCTGATCTTTATGTGTGTATTGACACAGAGTTCATTTTGGTATTGGTGTAAAATCTGACACTCCTATGTCGTAAGCCACGCTGGTACGAACGCGGTGAGCGGAGGCGGGAAGCGACTATGTATGCGTATCGAGCAACTATGTTCATTTTCCCGCGTCGCGCGGGAAAATGAACTCTATGTGATGGATCCGCAACACTTGTCGCGCCAACGTGGCTTGCGCCCGAGGGCTTCATCTCTTTCCCTCGTTTGTGTGATGAGAGCGGTGTGTGTTGCGTGCAGGCGTGGGCATAGAGGGCGCGGAGGGCCGCGCGGCGTCGCTGGCGGGCGACGTGAGCGTGCGGCGGTTCGCGGGGCTGGCGCGCCTGCTGCTGGTGCACGGCCGCCGCTCCGCCATGCGCTCCGCCGCGCTCTGCCTCTTCATCGTGCACCGGGGACTCATCGTCTCCACCATGCAGGTCTCTACACCGCTCGCGACCACAGACTTAAGAAAATAAAAAAAATGCCAAACTTCCTCATTATAATATCAGCTATCTACCTGTAAAAGTCCCATCGAAATCGGTCTCGTTGTGTCGGTGATTATCCTGAACGAACAGTCAGGCGGACATGCAAAACTATAATATTTACTGTATATGATTTTATGTGCGTGTAGTGAAAACTGTTATTATAACATTACAAACAGACACTTTGATTTCATTTATTTGTATGTATCGATAAAGAGTATAAATTAAAATCTCCCATTTCAATATGTGTCCCTTAGGCGGTGTTCTCCGTGGTGTTCTACTTCTCGTCGGTGTCCCTGTACCCTGGGTTCCTGATGGTGGGCTACGGCACAGTGTTCACCATGCTGCCCGTCTTCTCCCTGGTGCTAGACAAGGACATACCCAGCTCCACCGCTCTCCGGTACCCGCAACTCTACAAACAGCTGACCAAAGGCAGACAACTGTCATATAAAACGTTTTATATTTGGACCGGGATCTCTATATATCAAGGTATGATTAGTTT
Source organism: Ptilodon capucinus (assembly GCA_914767695.1). NCBI lineage: Eukaryota > Metazoa > Arthropoda > Insecta > Lepidoptera > Notodontidae > Ptilodon > Ptilodon capucinus. The sequence continues at coordinate 2,628,379 of OU611811.1, forward strand.
ATTCATTGAACTAAATGTAGATTAGTCCTTGTTATGGCCGTTTTGTATGAGTAGGATAGCAATATGTTTAGTGATTTCAAATATAGTTTAGTTGTAGTATTTGTACAATATAATCGACATCAGCATAGATAATATTTTGTTTAATAAATGCGTATACAAGTATGTAAAAAGAAAACAAATCTATCAAGGCAAATTTTATAGTCACGCTTGCACGCGCTTCTAATTAGGCGTGACTTGAAAATCGACCAAAATAAGTTTCGTATCAATAGTTTCGTTTCGTAGCTGCACCGTTTCGTCACCGCGTCGAAATTGAGCTCTATAACGACTAAATAAGTCATATTATGGTAACTATGAAACTGTGCACTAGCTTAATCCTATTGTTCAATCTATACAATCGATTATCACAACCAAGATTTATGTCTTCTCTAGTATTGTGGCAAAGGTGCTGTCTGCTCTCCTGAGAATGTATTACTCGCAGTTATCATTTTGAAAAGAGTAACCATTGAGTTTCTTATCCGCTCTTCTCAGTGGAAGCAGCATTCCGAACCGGTGGTAGAATCTGACTATTTGTAAGTGCTTAAAAAAAATTGAATTTGATTTGCACCAAGTACCTCTCATTCGTAATTCCTACAAAAGAAATATTATGTCTTGTCACAACTGTCCGTGTTAAATGCAGGTGGTGTAATTATGTACGGAGCGCTGGTGCTGTTCGAGGACCAGCTGATCCACATCGTGGAGATCAGCTACACGGCGCTGATCCTGACCGAGCTGATCATGGTCGCCCTCACCGTGGCCACGTGGCACTGGCTCATGATCGGCGCAGAACTTGCCAGCCTGCTCATGTATATAGCCACACTGCTCATATTCACCACATATTTCGGTAAGTTCACTACAAAACAATAATATCCTCAGAACCAATACAGGTACTTATAATAAATACTTTTTCAAACATCATCACGCGTATTTTCCCCGAAGGGGTAGGCAGATGTGTACTGCAGTGCATCCACACTTCGCCGATGTATTTTAGTTCCAATGTAACGGGCACACTCCCCCTCAACGGGAAGCAAATTTGGGCCATCGTCCACCACGCTTCCTATATTTTTGCACAAAATAATCATAAATTGTTACTAATGCCATTCAAACTCACATCACCGATTAAGTATTTTACCAACAATTGTAGTGACAACCATAGTATCTCGATGACGATACGATAACGTGTAATTTGACGTAGTGAAACAAAATGAGTCCAATCCACATTGTTTTCTTATATTTACGCGAATACTATACATTTAAATTAAACTATTTTACGGATTTTATCGCGTTTATTTACTATTTTATTTTCCCGACGTTTCGGCTGCTTTACAGCAAACATGGTCACGGGGTGTTAGACGTCCTGATGTCATAGTTAATAACTGGGTACCCTCATATTTAGTTGTTGTTCGCGGTCCGATCCACGCAGAAAGTGCTTACGGTGTCCTGAGGTCTTGCAATGGTACATTTGGTTTTGGATTTAATCATATTAATTACTGGATCCCAAGTTGGTGGTAGCACCCAGCCATCTTCTCTATTGAAATTAGGATGTTTTTTAATTTCAATGGCCTCACGTATCATCTTTGGTCGGAGTCGGTGTTCTTTTGCGAGGATATGCGGTTTATCAAATCTGATATAATGGCGGGTGACGTCGGGAAAATAAAATAGTAAATAAACGCGATAAAATCCGTAAAATAGTTTAATTTCAATGTCAGAGTCCAATCCACATCAACTCTGTTTTGAAATATGGAAGTTTGAAGTTTGATAATGGAGACATGTGAGATGGTAACCTAATAAAAAATGCCATTTGCTTTAACTTTTCAATGGGATCTACTTTGTTGTTTGAAAAAGTCACCCTTAGGAACTGCTTGGTAAACCTACTTAACATATTTTTGACAATTTTGTGGATTGGAATCTGTTTGCTTAACTACATCTAATTGTTCAACCCAAACAGATGCTGACTTCATTAGACACTGGGACTTCTGGTGGAAGGTGATAGTGATCACGCTAGTCTCCTGTTTACCACTCTACATCGTCAAACATATGCACAGGAAGTGGAGTGATCGACAGTACAAAAACATAAAAAAATAGTCTATAAGTTAGGTAATGATAAGGACCATATTTGAATGTGATTCATATTGATATAGTGTCTTATTGCACACGTAAGCTTTAAGTTGGGGATCGTTTATATGGTATGATAAATCGCATGCTGATAATTTAAATGTTCAGATTTAAAAATGGTCACTAGTACGGGTCCAATTGGCAGATGTCTAAGAGTGGAATTCATAGGTAAGATAGAGCTCCTCTATGGAAATAAAGGAGCTCCTCTCTTGACTATAAATTCGACTACAAGTTTCGATGTTTTAAATCAATAGACACTGGTAGCAAACTCTTAGAGAAAGTAGAATGAGGCTTAAAAAATATCACATTTTTACATTGTAGTACCGTTTTAGTAGGTACCAGTGTCTCTTATATTTGTTACAAAGTAACATCTTCCACTAGAGATGTTTCAATGATAAGGAAGCTATGACACTCCTACGCCTTGTTTTTTAAAAAAATAACAAGTGGTAAGCATCAGCTAGGCTAAAAAAACCATGCGACATAGTGGTTTTTTAACACATTTTAGTTGTTTTAACAAAATATTAATGAAATTCGTTTCCAATAGAATACCGTTAACACTCTACAGTTTGGTTTCGAGTCATCATGTGATTTAAATATATTTGTATATAAATGACCTAATAAGGTGTGACCATATTGTGATCACATCTTCATATATTATTGTTATAATTCACAATTACTGAGATTCTTTTCTTGTTACCATAATGCATAGAATGTTAAGGTTTATATTATTAGAAGTACAGTCTATTTATAATTGTTTGTGTGTGTATACGTATACAGATTATGTATTTCATGTTGTCTTAGTTTCTTGCTAACTACATAGCAGTGTGATTCCATTTGTATTTTTTTTAAGTTACGTATATATTTCAAACAAATGTGGCTATTATAATAGTTTACGGGAAAATAGTAGAATATAGTCCATCTGTAATATAAGGATAATACAACTAACAACTTGAGGGCTGTGTAATCAATTACATGTTTCATGAAGTATTAACGAAGAATGATTTGATTAACTTCTGATTATTTTCTACATCTATTTGAAATAGATGACTAGGGTTGCCAACTATTTTTTTTCGAAAATATAGTATATATATTATTTTACGAAATGAGCGAAATGATGATATTTAATGAAATAAGATGAGCAATGGCTTCGCCTGCGACTAGCTCGGGAATATCGCCAATGTCAAGTAATTAATAGCAAGGACAAATTCAATAAATACACGTAATAAATAAAAATGAATGATGACAGTGATAAAGATGGCGGATGAATCCGAAAATATAGTATTTTCCATCCAGAGTTGTAAAATATATAGTACATTCACAAAAGTCTTACAAAAACGTGTCAGTCAGTCCAAAAAACGTCTTTCACTTGACAGTGACAGTTTCGTTTAGTTGTCGTTCCGTTTCGAAACACGGTATAGTATACGCGCAAATTCCATACAAGGCAAAAACAAATATAAGGATGCGTATTTTTTTAGAGATGTTGCTATTTTATAAAACAAAATGAATGCGGATATGTTACAAAAATATAGTACTTTTTACTAATTTTTTTCAACAGCATATAATACGCAGAGCTAAAATATAGTACAATACTATATTTTATAGTATGGTTGGCAACCCTATAGATGACTGTATTCGTGCGTGTCCTTCGATGAAAATATTTCTTTGTTTATATTTGTATATCATTCATGCCCAGGGGCCCGATTTTCGTTTGATAGACAGCAATCTCTATTCGAGGTATGTCGAATTAAAACGTCAAATTGGTCTTATTTTTTAGACAATATCTCGAATAGAGATGATGTCTATCAAACGAAAATCGGGCCCCTTAACATTGAGCTAATGAATACGCTTGCGTTGTTTTAAAATGTATCCTGTGTCAATGTAGATAAAGATTGAATGTGTATGGCAAAAGCCATGCGACCACGCAGCGAAATTCGCTTGCGTCATCGATGACGAATTCGTTGAAAAATGTGCTTCTTATACAAGACAATAGAGTCCATTTTGGTATTAGCAAATATGTTTATAAATATCGCTTCACGCTGCGCTCACCTATTAAGTACAGTAGGCATGAATCACAATCACAAATTATTTTATAATTTTTTGACATAACCTTTGGTTGCAGATTTTTTTTTCATATTTTTTTAACTATATTTTTTTTTAAGACGTTTGTTCTAGTTTGTTTACTGTGATTTTATTATTTTTAATAGCTGAATTGAAATTTATTTAATTTTATAAATCAATTGCAATTGTTTTGGACATTTTACGAATTAGGTACCTAACTAGCGCTAACCCGTCATTGTTCTTTCTGCGTTATAAAAAACTGTAAAGGTACTTTCTGTAAATTTGGTGTTAAATATTAGTTTGTGTTTTCGCAAAAAATTGATAATACACTTTAATAATCGAAATAAAATCTAAATTCGCTTGTCGCTAGTTTTAAATCACAAAATTTTCACTCTGATCACTTTTATTATTATCCTGCCTATTATACGTTCGATAACATTTTTTTTTATTTTGTATAAGGTTTTACCTCGCACCATAAATATTAATATAATAATGTTGTTTTAATATTTCAATATTTTATACAAAATACGTAGTCCAATGATGTATAAAAATTGAATTTGCTCGACAATTTAAAAAAATCTTATTTTATATCTGCATAGAATCAGAATTTTTTTATTCATGTAAACCAATACAGGCACATATGAATCGTCACTAAAAAATAAATAGTATTAATAGTATCTCTACCACCCATTCGGAATGCAATTCCTATGGAGAAGAATGGGCAAGAAACTCCATGGTTGCTTTTTTCCAATAAGGATTTACATGTTATTTGCATTACAATGTGTTTTTCTTAATTAACAATTATATAATATAAAGTTAATGAGGTTATACATTCTCAAAACACAAAACTAATCAGCAATACAAATTACAAGCTGGGTCAGTGTAAGATTTAAAGGTAGGAAGGAGGAGGAAAACGGGACAAATTCGAGACGAGTTCCTATGGAGCCGGACCAGCGCCTGCTCAAGCGTGTTTATCCTCTAGATAATTCTCTATTGTGTAATATGCTCGCCTGCATAGTGTTTGTCTAATGCAAGTTTTAAATTTGGTTTCATTGAGGTTAATGACATTTGGGGGGGTATCTTATTATAAAATTTGACACAGTACCCCATAAAAGATCTGTGAATTTTAGCGAGACGACATATGATTTTGAATAAGGTACAAATTACTTTGAATGTGATAATAACCCATATTATAGTATTTATTTAAATAAAATTATATTTTATTCGTATTTGGAGATGTATTATTTTAAATGTTGTTTAGTACGTGACTATTTAAAATTATGTAAACCATGGTTAATTATGTTGTGTAAATAAAAATGAATAAGTTATCTATATCCATTGTTATTATTTATATCACGGAAATAATCTTAATTTAAGGCTGGCAGCACGAAAATCGGGCCCCTGTAGATTTGTCTGATGGCCCAATGGTGGTGATATTATATATTAGACTATAGAATATAGATACCAAGTACAGTAAAACACATTTTAATGGATAGGTATATAATCTTAAACATCCAATAATTCTTAAATGATAACTAATTAAATATCCTATAAATTAAACAAACTAACAACATTAAGGTAAGTTCTATCACGAAACAGGCTAGACTGCGGTCTAGCTAGGCCAACCCAGACCGGAGAAACTAGGTAGGATATTAAAATGCTACCGATTAGAGGCCGCTTTTATAAAAGAGTTCATATTCAAATCCGTGCCCGAAGTCGACCTAGTGCTCCGGGTGCTCTTAGTCTTAGCGATCACATGACGGGCCCACGCCAGGTCCCGCGAGCTTCTCGACCGACGACTCTGGGACTTCGAACTGGTAGAACTACAAGACCTTCCCGAAGTTGTGGACCCCGAACCGGACCACGCAGACTCGCTGACCTGCTGCCCTTGGCAGTACGTCACATCCGAACACGTCAGGGTACTCGTCGAGTACGGTAAAGACGGCTTCTTGGACGAACATGGCGTCTTAACTATTTTCAATTGCGCCATTGTCGTCTCTATTTTCGGCGGACTCTTAGGGCGGCTTTCGTTTGATCCGATATAACTTTCATCGGTGTCGGTATTCGAACGAGATGTATCGCTGCCTTCATTCTCATTATCACTCATTATAACAGCCATCATCTTCTCTGTGTTCTCGTTTAAATCGTAAACTTTCTGCGTCTGCATTGATCCTAACGATGATGTTTTGGTTTTAGAAGACGTGGTCTTGTTGCGTTTCTTTTCGTTAAAATATACCGCGCTCTGATGAGGCACCACGAGAGGCGACGTAGTTTCAACCTTCGCGCATGCGACCTTCGTAGACGGTTTTCTCCATCCGCCGGTACAGTGGCAATTGTTCGCTTCTCCGAAAACGTAGTTGTAGCAAATCTGTAGGAGACATATGGCTACTACGGCGAGAAGAACTAAGCAAATATATAGTTTTGGTGTCCACTCTTTGTCTATACAAATGTAGGAGTCTGTAAGCCCTCTCCAAGGCAACCATTTTGTTGTAACATCTTCAGTATCAAAGAGATTGCGTCTGGATAGTCCTTTCCCGTAGTTCTGTACAGCGGCCGCTATTCTTAAAACTCCACCGTAGGCTGCATACAGCTTCTCATCCACCAAATGTGGAGCAACGTCGCGTTTCATCCAGTGCCATAATCCATTGTTGAAGTTGACAAAGTCCGAGTGGCGGCACTTTTGAGGAGAACTGTGCAATATACATCTTGACGCTGTTGTATAATACTTAAGCAAAATGTTCTCGGCACTCGAGGACGATAAACTCACGAGACCATCTGATTTGAAAGGCAAAGCAATCGCTGACGGTGAATTATTATCGTCCAATTTAGGAGAAGGCAAGTGGATACAGGAATTGGTATCACGTTTCGTGACCAAACATGCACAAGGATCGAAAAGTTTTCCGCTTCCTATTAAGATTTTAGCAACAGTTAGGTTGGACCATTGAGGCACCCGAACCGGACGTTTCCATCCCAACCCTTGGGTATTCAAATTATATTTAATTTCATCGTAAAAATTGTGAAGTTGCCTAGCGTGTCTGTAGGGCACATAGCCAGCGTAGTAAGCAAATCTTACTGTAGGGAGTGTTTCGCTTCTCAGATTCCCTCCTATAGTGTCGCATAATGCAGCTTTGAGAAGCGATGCAGAGTGTGGATTTTCGTTTTGTTCAACAGAGCGCAGCGCATTTCGAAAGTATTTAATAGTCTCTTTAATGAATTTTGTATTCACTCTATCAGGATTAACTTGAGGTGTTATAAGCTCGTCGAAAGCCTTGCGAACTCGCAACTTAACTATATCATCTTCGTTCCAGCAATCAGTTTTAGAGCGTAAATTGTAGAATAAAGTGCTACCAACATTTTTACTTTTTACGTATCCAGCGTTGAAAAATGTAAGTAGAATCATAGGATATAACCAGAATAACATTGAATTTGAATTTAACGACGCGTTTCTTTGTGAAGTGATTCATGCTGACAGTCTGTGATCATAGATAATATCTATACTTGACTATTCTTTAACCTATGTCTTTAACTCAATGTTGAACACTATTCCGAATAAATAGATACTTTTTAATTCTCGTTTTCACTAAAACCAGGAGACGACTTAACTTATTGACTAAACATTATTATTACGGTAATTGGCAAATGCTTAATATTAATGGATTTACATTTAGGCATCTCCTAGAGTTTGTGAAAATGGGCATAAGGTGTCGTCTTACATATTAGTTTCTCGCTTTGAAACTTGAAGTTTATATTACTATACTCTTTGCACAGACTCTTTGCCTCAAGTATAGTATGTGTGACCAATGGTTGTGACCAAAAATTACAGCCTAGCCCGATGGTAACCTCCTACCAGTTAGGTATGGAGGATAGAAGTAACCATACAGATAAGTCAGTCTTATAAGATTTCTTTTTCTTTTTTGTGCAATAAATGAAATCATGATTTTTTTATGGAGTAATATGAGGAATGGCTGCATCTGCGATTAGTTGGTATTAACAACAAATTAAATAACTAATAAATTATATATGAAGGGTAATGAATGAGACCAAAAAAAATATACGGTTCAATTGAGAAACCTCCTCCTTTTGGAAGTCGGTTAAAAGAAGCATGATCCGTCAAATATGTCAGTCAGCAGCATGGCAGCAGACAAATGTCAGTTCCATACGCTTTTTGTCAGTTGTAGTCAAAAATTTGCGCGCAGTCGCTCAATAAATACTCTGGGTTTATAATCGTCGCAATATCGCAGTAAGAAAGAAAAAATCACCGTAAGAAGAGTTTATCAATCATGTTTATTGTTTAGTTCACCACCTGCAATATGTCTAAAGTAAGTTTTACGAATGCATTATCATGAATTTTCACAAACGATGGACGAATGGATGAATTTAGCAATGGCAGAAAGACGGTTGCGTATGTTTCCTTGATTCGGCTGTATAAGGTTGGATAAATATCTAAATTTAAATTATTACCTAGCGATAGGTAATGCATAGTAGCTTGCTGTCATTTCTCGTACCATTCTCATACCACTTGGTGTATATCTAGGTACCCACCTTTTACAAATTATATACAAAAGTGTCTATATAATACCGGCTCCAATGTTTTTATGATTTAGTCTGCCGATTTTCTATTATTTAATGATAGGTATTTTATCATAATAATTGGTCTTAGCATAACGCATTAGCAACAATCTACTACCTCCACTGCTAGATTGTGAAGTAGCAACTTCAGTAACTTTGGTTATATATAAATAATAATTTATTAACTCAACAATTAATAACAATATTTCTAGTAGTTAAGGATAACTAGGCTGAGGGATGTATCTTAGGGTGTACATAAGTAGATACCTATAATAATGTTTTAGCTATTCTAAAACACATTGTATTTACATGTTTATGTAAAGAATTATCTGACTGTAGGATATAAGATCATATTTTCAAGCGAAAAAATCTCAAAAGGCAAAAGTTGAGGAAGACGATGATGTTATACCAGAGTCACCTGATGTTCAAATTAAAAATAAAGTAAGTATTTACATGGATTTATAACCCACTTTTAAAACTGTTTTTGTTAATTGATAAGCAATATATTTAATTTCTTTTATACATTTTATATTTAAATAAATGTAGTTCAGTTTAAATAATACTAGAAGCTAGCTTCAACCCATGACTTTGTCTGCGCACACTTCAATTATTCAATATTGTTATAAATTATAGGCTATATGTTATTCTGATGTAAAACCCAATAATACTGTAAAGTTTTATCAATACCAGTTTATTTGTTTTTGTATGAAAAAGTAACAAACTTCCATTCATCCTCACAAACTTTCACATTTATAATATTAGAAGGAGTCCCCAAGCAACAAGTTTACTTTCATTAGTTTGAATATAGTTTTAATTTAATATTATGATTGCATTCTCTCTAATAAAACTTCTCACATATCAGAAAAAAGACACAAAGAAAAAACGTGTAATCAAAGATTCTGATTCTGAGGAAGAAATATTTGCAACGAAAAATAAAAAAGTTAAAAATGAAAAATCAATCCAACACACACATAAGCCATCAAAACCAGCGCTGAGAGAAGTCAAAGCGGTTGATATATTCGGTAGTGGGCCCATAAAGAGAACAGAGCCATTACTCAGAAAGAAAAAGAAGACTGAGATAGGCATACATTCTGACGATGAACTTGAGCAGAGCCTATTAGAAATTGATAACGCAGAATTGGAGGCTGACATTGTCAAATCAAATGGCGAGACATCCACCATTAATGATAAACCTACATTAGATTCAAAGCCAAATGGTAAAGCTCACAATCATGAAAAATCTCCCGTTAAAAATTCAACATCCAAAGATAAAACTAAGAAAGACAAAATTGAAACAGATAAGAAACAGGACACAGACATAAAAGATATGAAGAAGGTCACCAGAGATGAAAAGAAACATAAAAATAATGGTACAGATAAAAAAGATGTGAAAGATGAGAAGCAACATAAAAGTCACGACAAGGATTCCATAGCCGCAAAAGATGAAAAGAAAAATAAAATCAGTGACACAGATTCCAAAGATACAGCGAAAGGTACAAGAGATGAGAAGAAAATCAAAGATTCCAAACATGGAATCAAGGAACAAGTAAAATTGGACAATAAAAGGAAATTCTCGGAATTTGTTGAGAATGAAAATAATAGTAATGACAATGGTAGTGGAAAAAAGAAGAAGTTGGATGATGATAGTAGAAGCAAGTCAAATGATGATCAATCAATTATAAATGATGATGTTGATATGTCTTTTGTTGATGATCATGATAAAGGGAAGAATAAAAACAAGAGTCTAAATGAATCTGGTGAGTTGGATTTTACCTACTTTTGTAGCCAATGTAATTTCATGTCTCACTGTTGGACAAAGGTGTCCCTTCGGTCTTCACATGGCTCTGGGTTTATACGTTATTCCCGAAAATTGGCCAAATTTTCGCCTTTTGGCAGACTAAGGTTTGTCCCCTTTGCGTGTCGGCTCCATTAAAGTTACTTATAAAAAATATTATTTTGAATTTCAGTTTTGACAGACGAAGAGAGACACGAGAGGAAGCGACACTCTGCGGCATTGTATAAGAATTATCTGAACAGATCTGGGCCGAAACATTTAGGAGCTAAAGAAATACCAGAGGTGAAAACATACTCTTTATACAGGGTGTATCAGAAGTCCGAAATAATATTCTGGGTACATATACGGTAGCTCATATGTGGATTCTTAGTAAAGAAAGTTTATATCTAACTTTTATAGTTTCTGAGTTATAGACCTTCGAATATTTGTCACAGGTATCGTGTTCTGGCCTTTGGGTACATCCATAAACCTATTCAACAGTGTAGACTACACTAATGAGGGGCGACTACCAATATTCACAAAGCAGAACATGAAAATTTAATATAGAACTCGAGATATTACAATTTTTAGAAATCGGCGGCGTAAAAAAAGTTGGAAAAACATGGTCGAATTTCAATAATTTTTTTATACTATTCAGTTGTATACCTAATACTGATGCAAACGTCCAAGTATTATTTCGGACTTCTGAAACACCCTGTATAAACCCCCAAATTTATAGAAAGTTTTGATCAATTTTCAGTAGTATTGGATAATATTTTTGCACTAATGAAATATGTTATTATTAGATGTTTGTAGATGAATTTAAATTTCTATAAATTTAGGGGTAATTATTTTACAAATTTGTTCATATTTAAGGGATCACCAAACTGTTTGAAAGACTGCGCCTTCGTGTTGACCGGAGTGCTGGATTCATTTGAAAAGGACGAAATTGGTGCAGTCATCGTTCAGTACGGAGGTACTGTCAAAAGTGGCGTCAGTAAAAAGGTATGTTCAACACACGAGAACAATGGACAACGCAAATTAAACTTTATTACAACACAACTAAGCTTACAGTTTACGTACACAAAGTAACATTGAGTTACGTAGATATAAATGAACTATATTGTACTTGATAATAGAGATGGTTTTAGGTAACTCACGTGCTAGCGGGTGATGACGCCGGGCCAGCTAAAATAGCTAAAGCAAAAGAGTTTGGAATCAAAATCATAAACGAAGATGAATTCTTAAAAATGATTAAAAACAATTCTAATAAACGGCCCTTGCGTGACAATAAAGAGGTCAAGAAAGACAAAAGTCTCGATAGAAAGTCGAATACTAATAAAATAAGTCCCAAAGACAAATCAGAGAAGCACAATCATGTTGATAGCAATAAAAAATCTACAATATCATCGGATAATACTAAAAGTGAATCAAAATTGTCAAATTCTAAACACAAGTTGAACACCGGTTCTGAGACCAACAGTCGTGGCAAATCAAAAAGTCCTAGAAAAATCAAAGAAGATATTCAAAAGGAAATTATTGATGTTAAATCAGAAGCTGAATCAAGTTCTGCAGGCGATAGTAAGGAATATTTATTTAATTATGGACCTTATTGTATTGATTTTATGAATCAGAATAATTTGGATTACAGATTAATTATAATTTGCACATTGTACCTCAATACGAGGGAGAATTTTGGGCAATGGTCCACCACGCCCGCCCAGTGCGGGTTGGTGAACTTCACACGCCTTCTAGAGAGGTGCAGGTTTTCTCACGATGCTTTCCTTCACCGTTTCTTAGGGATGAAGAGTTCTTTAAATTTGATGGTAATATTTTTTTCAGTTGCCAGTACTATTAGTGATAAGAAATCTTACTCGTACATGTGGGTCGACAAATACAAGCCGCAGAATTTAAAACAGATCATCGGCCAACACGGCGACGCGAGTAACGTTAAAAAGTGAGTAATTAATCAATGAACTAGTGATATATCCTCCTACAGAATAACTACAGCCTTTTTAACGTCCCACTGCTGGGCACGGGTGTCCCGTCAATTCGAGGGGGATTCAGGCCATAGTCCACCACGCTGGCCCGGTGCGGGTTGGCAGATAATGGAATGAAAACTGCTTGGGCGTACAATTTTACATTTTTATGGGACCAAATGGCATCTATTCACGTAAATCGGATCACAAATCGCAGCGTAATCGGTGTACATACATAAAAAAAAATACCCATCGAATTGAGAACATCCTCTTTTTTGAAGTCGGTTAATAATACACTCGAACCCACGTAAGAATTCGCTCGCGTCATCAATGACTTTTCGTTGAAAAATGTGCTTATTCTATTTATTTATTTTATTTATTTATCAATTAGAACGGCAATACAATTGCCACTTACACTAATGACACAGTAACACAATAGGTAAGACAGATAGACCTTTCACTCTTTCATCTCACACATCTTCGCACTTTCTGACACTATCACCTTCCATTCATCAGCAAATAAGTCCAGCTCGGAATTTTGGCACACAAGGGCGTTGAGCGCAGTCAGCATGCGCGGTATGGGAGACATCGCATAAGCGACCGTGCGGCACTGCGACACAGCGAACAACTTGTGCCGTCTTGCCCGACAATAGTTATTAGGCACGAACAATTGGAATAGCCTCTCATGTAAATCAGTAACGTCAACAGTACCTAGATTACAGTATTTGTAAATACAGTTCGTTTTCATATTGGCTAAAAGTTGGTATTATAACACATGTCATATCATAGACATTTAGTATGTGTTACTTTACAGATTAACCAATTGGCTAACAAAATGGTACGTGAATAGAAAGGCCAAGCTGCCTAAGCCTAGTCCGTGGGCCAAGGGCGACGATGGCGGGTACTTCAAGGCGGTTTTATTGTCTGGACCTCCCGGGGTTGGTAAGTGGTATATGCTAATTGAGATATAACTTGCAAAAAATGGTCAGTGGTAAATAATTACCACAATTAACAGTGAAGTCGAAAGATCCATAGATTTACGCAATAATCTGTTCTATTATAAAATACATAGGATATATTTTACTTAAGTTGCAAGGGCTTTATGCTTAACTTAACCTATTCTAATTATGTCCAGTAGGCTTAGCTTGACATAAGTTTTATCTCATTCAACTCAGAGCTTTTGTTACTGGACATGACATGACGTCATTTTCTCGACAAATCTGACAGTTGAAAGAGATAAAACTTATGTCTACGCAGGCATGCTAATCCTACAGCGCTCACTGGGGTGAGTGAACACTTGACTATAATTGAAAATGTATTTTGGGACAGTATACATAAACATTGAATTCCTGAAGAATAGAATTTGACAAAAACCACGCGTACAAACATCGCTCGCGTCATCTATGACATACATCAAAAAAATCATCACGCCTGTATTCCCCGAAGGGGTAGGCAGAGGTGCACTGTAGTGCGCCCACACTTCGCCGATGTATTTTTGGTCCCAATGTAATAGGGGGCGAGCCTATTGCCATTATACCGGGCACATTTTCCCTCAATACGAGGGAGATTTTTGAGCTATAGTTCACCACGCTGGCCCAGTGCGGGTTGGTGAACTTCACACGCCTTTCTATAGACGTGCAGGTTTCCTCACGATGTTTTCCTTCACCGTTTCATAGATAGTGGTAATCTCGGATGAAAATGAGATTCGCACATAAACCCAGAGGTGCGAGCCGGGGTTTGAACCTGCACACTTTGATTTGCAAGGCGTGCGTTCGACCACTCGGCTACCACTGCTTTTTCGATTTATCGATGACGTATCGTTGGAAAATGTGCTTCTTTGATAAGTTAATACAGTTTATTTTGGTATTGGCACAATATTGTGCACAATATTGACTTGCCTGTGGTCGGCTCTTTGCTATATTTTAATAGCACGTGAATTAAACAAGGTTCAGGTTAAGAGCCATGCAAGTCTGAATTATATAAAATGATATGGTGATGATAAAATTACAGGTAAAACAACGACAGTGTCTCTCGTATGTAAGGAGCTGGGTTTCGATACGGTAGAGTTCAACGCGTCGGACACGAGGAACAAGACTCTGATTAAAGAGCAGATCGGTGAATTGCTTACCACCACATCTCTATCTGGGTATGCTAAAGGTAAACTACCAATTTTATTGATACTTGATCAATCTTTAGAGCCTCATGTTCAAGGAGGATCTTGCGGTCATTTTGAATAATAAATTACGACCTACCGAACGGTGAAGGCAATCGTCACTAAACCTGCACGTTTAATAGCAAGGCTCTATTACACGTTCTAACGCTCTTACATTCGGATGGGATTATATCATCACTGAAAAGTGAGTGCACTGTAGTTCACCTCTGCCTACCCCTTCGGGGAATACAGGCCTAATGTTATCTTACTAAGAATATTATAATGTATTGAGAATATTTTCTCGTTGTTTGTGGATATTAAAGGGAATATAAAGCAAAACGTAAAATTATTTCGCAATTATTTTGCCCTCTGATGCCCTAAAGAATGTGTAATAAATGTGTGTAAAATATGTGTTTATGATTATTCGTGGTATGTTGGGATTGCTCGTTCCAAGCAGGAGGCTACAGTTGGGTCCGAGGGAGGGGCTTTTTAAAATTCCGGCAACCCGTACAAACTTATCAAAGTTTCCACCAGTGACTCGCGTAGTAAGAATACTTAATAATGTCTCTCAACGTCTAGACATATTTTCTTGCTCTTTGGCGGAATTCCAGAGGGTGACACTTAGTTTGTTGTCCACTGTGTGATTGACTACTTTTGTTAGCTTGGGTTTAACCTGTTTAAAACAAATGTGTGTTAATTAATATAAATAAATAAATAAAAAATATATCTTATATTTAAGAAAATAGAGACTAAATTCACATAATTTATCAAAATGTGTTATAGGTGATACGGGCAAGCAAGCAGTTACAAAAAAGCATGTGCTGGTGATGGACGAAGTAGATGGCATGGCTGGGAACGAGGATCGAGGTAAACTGTCCACTTATTAAACACCCTTTTGATTAAGCTTTGTGATATTAATTCTAGTGGTAAACAGCAGATTTTTCGGCATTTGGAAGCTTTTAAAACACGATATTTCCTTCCAGGTGGTCTCCAGGAGTTGATTGGATTGATAAAGAACACATCGGTGCCGATAATATGCATGTGCAATGATAGGAACAGCCAGAAGATGCGGTCTCTGGTCAACTACTGCTACGATTTGAGGTTCAGCAGGCCTCGAGTGGATCAGATCAAGGTATTATAATGAGTAGAGTCTATTATAGTGACCAGTCTTTAATTTTTATTCTAACATCTACCTGGAAATTTGGATGGATACAACTGAATCATAAAATTCTTATTGAAATTTGAACATTATTTTTAAATGCAAAAAAGTATATAAAAAATATCTCAAGTCCTATGCAATCCCTGAATCCATTAGCAGGGTTTATTTATATATATTGTATCCATTAGCACGGGTTTAACGAAACAAAAAAGCACTGAAGAATAAAGTTTATAGAGCATAAGCACTGCTGCACAGTAGGATTTTGGCATTTTCACTAGTATTTTACTGTCCTTTTTTTTTCATCTGTTGACGTTAATTTTCTTATTTATTTAGGGTACAAAATGATTTCTTTTATCATTTTGCATTTTTTAAATAATAAAGTTCTTGAGGATGATGTTTGGAAAGATGATGGAAAGTTTGTGAGGATGGATGTTTGTGACTCTCACTCAAAAACTACTTAACGGATTTTGATGAAACTACAGTATTTATGTTTATATATCACAATAAGATATATGCTATAATTTATATTATAACGATATTGACTAATCGAAGTCTGCGCGCACAAAGTCGCGGTTAGAAGCTAGTCCTGTATATATTTGTTTAAAAAAATGTAGCCGTCGCGGGACGCCTGGCAGATGTGAAACATTATGTTGTTTAGAGTAGAGAGAGAAGCGTCGTAGCGGCGAGTGAGCGGTGTCTAAGCGGCGGAAAGAACCGAGGAGCCACGGAGCTGCTCGAAGTTTTCGCATCACGGCATCGCGGCATCAAGAGTTGCTCTCACTCGCCAAGCGCGCCATTTGATGTTTCACATAAATAACTGTACAATTATGTTTTTCCAGTCGGCAATGTTGTCGATATGCTTCAAGGAGGGCATCAAGGTCCCGCAGGACGTGTTGTCGCAGCTGATAGTGTCCGCGAACCAAGACGTGCGGCAGACGCTCAACCTGCTCTCCATGTGGGCGGCCGACTCGCACCTCGACGTGGACAAGCTGAGGCAAGACGCCAAAGGCTCCAAGAAGGACATCAAACTGGTGAGAGAAGCTTATACCGTTCATGAGACTCTACTCCTGTCTAATTTATCAGGTTATTCATTGTCGTTGTCTCCTGTAGTTGTAGCATGGGCGCCAAGACTAGACTTATGCCACATTCCAACTTTACCCAGGGCCCGTGGGAAGCGATACGCAAGGTGTTCTCGGCGGAGGACCACAAGACGATGTCTATAAACGACAAGAGCGACCTCTTCTTCTACGACTACAGCCTCTCGCCGCTGTTCGTGCAAGAGAACTATCTGCAGGTCGCGCCGCACTGTCCCAAGTGAGTCCAACAATATTGGTAACTAGTTTTACTGTTATATGTAATAGCTATGTACTAATAATTGAAATATAGTTTAATAAACATTCCCCATTTGCGTCGCTATTACGAAAATAAACTTTGATGTTGCTTTTGTTGGTCCATGAATGTTATCAGCTCAATTAGACGTAGTTAAACGAAAAGGATCCAATCCGCATTAAGTCAGTTTTGAGATATGGCAGCTTGATTGGTAAAATGGTATTTGCTTTTATTTTTCGATGGGATCTTTTTGGTTGATTGAAAAGGCCTCCTTTAGGTATCGTTTGGTATATTTAACTCATTGTCAATTTTGTGAATTGGATCCCTTTAGCTTGACTACATCCAATTGATTATAAAATTGTTTTGTTGTATCAGACACGAGACGTTACAAAGGATAAGCAGAGCGGCCGACAGCATCAGTTTGGGTGACATAGTCAGTGCTAGAATTCGCGGCAGCCAGGCCTGGAGTCTACTCCCAACGCAGGTAAGACTTATTTTGGTCTCAAAATAACATAGAGTCCGAGTCTTTTGCCGTTATATCGGCTGGCTACACTCTTTCTCAATACGCGGAAGGATTTTTTTTGACAATCTGACTAAATAACCATAAGAAATTATTTGCGATAGTAGATATACATGAGTTGATGATGAAAACCTACAAATATGTTAGTACATTTTTTTATTATGTGCAGGCGATGTACAGTTCAGTGATACCGGGACACGAGATGTCGGGCCACGTGGCGGGGCAGGTTCAGTTCCCGGGCTGGCTCGGGAAGAACTCGCGCGCGACCAAGCTGCACCGCCTCTGTCAGGAGATACACGCGCACACCAGGCTCAGGTGACACAGCATTACCCAGTGCAGGACCATCACAGCACCGCAGGAATTCTGTCAATGGTCTACTTGACAACTTAAGCATGTTTGGATTCCCTCAGATGGACATGCAAGTTTTTTCAACGTTGAGTTATTAATTATAAGAAATGAGGTGAATTTTAAATGATTTTGCACAAAATCATGTCCTAAAAGTTCCATATATGCAAAAATACCTGGAAAGCTTTGTACTTTGTTATACTATTTTTATATTGAAGCGACGTCCGAAAATCCGCCACTGAATTGATTGCATTTAAATGACTGGCTATCTACTTGCTTAGATTTATGTATGATCATTCCTAAATATACTCTATACCACAGCACATCAGGTTCAAAATCGTCAATCTACCTCGACTATTGCACACATCTCCGGGACGCGATAGTGAACCCGTTAATTAAGGAGCGGACTGATGGTATCCCGCAGTCACTTGCAGTGCTTGAGTCCTACCACCTGCTGCGGGAAGACTTGGAGTCCTTGGTGGAGCTGTCTGTGTGGCCCGGGCAACGAAACCCCACTGTACTCGTTGATGCTAAGGTAATATTAAGCACATAGGCTGATTGTATGGATGTGATGTCAGAATCACTGCACAGGGTGTCTACGAGTTGCATTAACTGTAAATTTCGTTAATGGCTAGTTTCTAGGATTATTTGGGACCTTACGACTGCCAATTGATATTTAAGAACAAAAACAAGTTCATATACGAATGGATGTATGATAAAAAAAATACGACGGCTATATGAAGGGCACAGGCAAATAACAAGGAATGTCACAATTTTTTTTTTGTATTTTTTGTTTATGGTTTTGAATTCTAATCATTATAATTTTAAAAAGTTAACAGATGGCGCCAGTTTTGTTTAAGGCCAAACTATAGAATTGTTAGAATAGTCGAAGTTACAAATTATTTTTTTTCTCAAAATTCATTAATTAGGACATTCCCTGTTATTTGCCTGTACCCTTCATGTTGGGTTATCCATCATCCAACTATTAATTACTTGAAAATGGCAGGCTAATCGCAGGTTCTGCCATTCCTTATCTTATTATCCATTAAATTTCATCATTTCGATAATTAGAAGGCTATAATGATATTTTCTTGTCTAGGTGAAGGCAGCTATGACTCGGACGTACAATAAGAAGGCGACCGCATTGCCGTACGCGCCGGGACCGGTGAAGCGCGGCCGCGCCAGGGAACTCGAGGAGGGGGAGGGGGAGGGGGAGGAGGGCGGCGACGGGCAGGACGACGACGAACACGACGACAGCGACCCCGAGAACGATGCCCTTATCAAGGCAAGCAAATTATATGTATAAATAGATGATTAGAGATGAACAGATGCATCACTCAATGTGATTGCTGTAATTGTTATCACTTATGGTATCCACATCAGTGTATTGTTGTCCAGAATAGGCTCCTCTGTCTGAGATCTTCCTCTTCTTTCATTTCTTAGTAAAATAATAAGAAATAATAAAAATTTTAAAACATTTGTGAGGCAACATAACTTGTAAAATTTTAAGACCAATTACTTTAAAGTAATATAATAACTTAGCCCTTTTAACATTCCACTGCTTGGCTCAAGCCGAGGAGACTTCAGTGCTGAATGCGAGGGGGATTCAGCCCATAGTTCAGCATGCTGGCCCAGTTTAAGTTTGCTGACCTCACACATTAATTGTAACTGGTTAAGTTCCCTCAGATGTGCTTGTCTAATAGGTCATACGTCATACTTTCTATGATATTTATGACCAGGTACTTTGTAGGTTACCTTTTCAAATGACTATTTAAATCTACTTTATATTTTTAGAAGAAGAAAGAGAAGGATACCGAGAAACCAATGTCGAGCAAGTCCAAATCCACTGCTAAGCCATCAACCAGTAAAGAGAAGAAAAAGAAATAGCATCGGCGTTCCGTTATGGCGTTCTTGTTCAGGTAGACATCCTACACAGAACTGTCAGGGATCATGAAGACACGTTTTTATGCAGTGAAGACCAGATGGGATTGACCATATGCACCAACAGTTACTCAGGGTTCTGGAATGTTTGTAATTCAAAGATGTAATTCATTAACAGAATTGCTTTTGTGTGCAATTCAGAACAGCTAAAAAATAAATAGCATAAAGCAGCAAGTGCCTCTCTGAATACTGTAACATAAAATTTAAACAATTCTGAGCATTCCTTATTCCTCACAATAATACCCAAAGTATGGCATTCTGTTATCAATTTTTAATGTATAATAAGTGTCTTTATATGCCCTTAGTGATTGGAATTGGGAGTGAGAAAAATATTGAAAACGTCTAAACGGTTCAAGATAAGACAATTATGTGATATTGTTAATTAAAACTGTAAAGTGTTTTAAGATAATATTATGTTCATGTAATAAGATAAGATTTTAGTTTTCTAAATCTGTTCCTGTTGTAGCCTAGTTACGACAATAGAATGTAACTTAGCATGACATCGAGGAAAAAAAACTTAACATTTTGGGTTTATTAAACATTTTTATGTATGAATATAATTGGTAGTAATTTTTTAACAAATAACTGAAATTTAATGTAAAGTACCAAAATGGGCCTCATAGATGTTGATAATTTTAATTTTAGTTACTGTTAATAATCTTGGTATTGCATATAAAACCACCTTTAGACACCACCTTTAGACAATATATTTTTTTAATAAAATTTATTTGCAAAGGTTGAGTGAATTTCTTTTAATCAGATTCTAGCTCTTCAATGCCGCTCATCTTCTCTGTATTCTCTTCATCTTTTCTCACTTTGTATATTGAATCTATAATGTTATGTAATCTACCAATTTCAAAACTAACACAAACCATTGATTTACCTCGAGCTTTCTTTTTTGGCGTCGTAACCTTGCTGCAGCTAGCCTGCGCATCTCTCTTCTCGCGTCGGATACGCGTTAACGTATTTTTATTTATCCCCGTAGCCAAATGAACTCGCTCGGCGACTTTACTTGCATTTTGCAGTGTTTGCAAAATGGTAGCGTACATTTCACGACTCAAACTTATATTTCCTTCAGGTCCCGAGAGGATGCTTGCTACCTTTAATTGTTGCATCAATTCTACATTTTGCTGTTTCTCGCTCTCAAAGTATTTGTCTACATTGCAGACAATCTCTCGAGCTCTCCCATGTAACTCAGCGCCTCCTTTACTCATTTTCGAGCAAAATTAGTGAGACAATAACAAAAACAAATAACAACAGACCCAAAGAAACAGACATGTGACAAGCGTCAAATATTTTTTTTTTGCTCATATATGTGAGCAGGCTAAAGTCATTGAGACCATACCGCCTCGTCTTACGTTTTTCTTCTCTTAAGCACACCACATGCACACTCACCACAGAGTATTTTATTCAGTGCTTCCACTTACGTTTGCCATTTTACCTTACAGTTTCTTTTGAATTTATCCCTAAAATTCCCTTTACTACTATCATAAATCCTTTATTTAGGGAGCATACCACAAACCACAGCTTAATATATGTATAATGCATACAATAAAAATATCAATTGATTATTTGATACCGCTACTGCTCCGCAAGTACAGAAATAACGCCAATCAATGATATTCTAAGTAAAACAGATATGTTATGAGCGCGTACTAGTGAAGACTCGAATACAACCCAATAAGACGTATTGTATTTAGTCCATGTCACGCATTGCGACGAGCAACACGGTTTGTTGACAAATATATAAAATTTAAAAAATGCCATCGCGTGTTTTTAGAAGGTGTACCAATTATGATACCAAAATTAATAAAATACAAGGGATCTCATACCATATGTAAGTACGCAATATACCTCAATTTACTAAGATGTTAATAATATTTACTACGCACATAGATAATAAGTACAGATGTGAATATATAAAGCAGTAAAGTCATCGTTGCCTCACAGAAGTTTTCCTTTTTTTTAGCCTTGTATTAAATTATCATTTTGTATTATATAATACATTAATTGATATAATGAGATCATGTGTGGGAAAAGAAAATATAAATGGTTTATCATTACCATAATGTAATATATCACTGGGAAATATTTAAATAAAGCTATTTCAATTTTTAGTAACCATATTTCATAACTTTTCGTGAATATTAATTTCCTTTTCGACAACAGCGAGTTTATGTTTGTATAGAAATTAAATGAGACAGAAGGTACAAGCACGCGGTTTGTACCTTCTGTCTCATTTAATTTGTTAGTCTTTGATACCAACATGCGGATTGGTTGACAGATAAATGTTCCATTCGCGGAACACTTTTTTCGATGGTTTTGTGCGTGTATAACATATCTGTAACTATTAGAATATCATTGACGCCAATCTTATCAAATCAAGTACCTATACTATGCGATTCAAATGAGAATAGGATCGAATATCAAATATAATAAGTTTCGATGTTTGTTATCAATCCGTATTATACAAAAACTAAATGAAAACTTCTAAAAAAGCCGTATACAATTACATCATCCACGTAAATAAAAATGATCATAATAAATATAAAAATGTTCATAAAATGAAAACTACTGGGCTAAACTATGTTAAATTTTTAGGGGACCAAATGGCATCTATTCCGCATCAAACAAAAGAAGAATCACGTAAATCGGATCATAAATCTCTGAGTATTCGGTGTACATACATAAAAAAAATCATACCAATCAAATTAAGAACCTCCTTCTTTTGGAAGTCGTTTAAAAATAACTTGTTCCAGCAACCACAACATTCAAACCAACGTTATCCTCGCCGGGATCTTTCCGGGCCGCGTTGTTACGGCACGGCAATGCGTACCAATCTCCGCACTATAAATTATGATGGCTTCATGGTAA
Source organism: Ptilodon capucinus (assembly GCA_914767695.1). Lineage (NCBI taxonomy): Eukaryota > Metazoa > Arthropoda > Insecta > Lepidoptera > Notodontidae > Ptilodon > Ptilodon capucinus. The sequence continues at coordinate 2,651,230 of OU611811.1, forward strand.
ACCAATACTATAAGGCAGTATGATGTTTGCCTCAAACGTTGGTATGGTTTTTGTATAGAAAACGGTGTCAACATTTACGTACGATCAATTCCAATCATCATAGAGTTCACTAAGATATTTTGATTATGGTGGCCAGTATGGAACTATCAATAGTTACAAGTCTGTACAGTACACCCTGAAAGATAGTGGAATTGACGTTTCCGTGTTTTCCTCTCACAGCACCAGACACGCTTCAACATCTATATAGCGTTTAAACTTGTGGTTAATTTGGATGGTTTACAACAGGCCCATAGTCAGTAACGTTGATGCTATATGTATTTTTTTTTTGGGGTAATAAATGAGTAAATTTTTTTTTTACATCATTCATTGCAGTTAATGTGACGTTCCCTCCACATACTCTCAATCTACATTTTGTTAACTAATATGTTGATGTTACTAATCTCGGACGTAGCACTTCATATAATTATGATAGAACTTCATGTACAGGTAAATTCCTTTAAAAATTTTTATACTAATAACATATACCTAAATTTAATGAACTATCACATAAGCCAGTAACTTGATAATAATGCAGATGATGTTTTCTCTTCAGTTTATTTTATATTTTTATATAGTTGTGTTGGTATAATCTGCTAATATTTAATATTCAGTTTGTCTTTGGTTAGTGTAAAGTAGTCGTTTATAGAATCAGTACTTCACACATTATTAACAAAACATTATAGTATCTTATTGACCAATCTTTATTACATAATAATTTAACTAATATTGTGGAACAGGCAGAGGGCAATAACATTGTTTATACATTAATCCTTACGAATAAGCTTCACTCGGGGGTCGTCTGGTCTCATCACGACGTAGGTTAACTTGTATCTCTTGTTGTCTCCATCGTTTTTCACATAGTTGTAGCAGCCTGCTGTGGCCAGGCCCATACCAACAATCGCGAGGCCAGTTGATGCTAGAACTTCAGGGATTTCGTTCCATCCCTGCTGGAGAAGTTGACCGAGACTTCGTCTTGAGGCTGCAGCCATATTTTAGGAAGAATTTCAGCTGGTGCCTATTTTTTATTTCGATAGTCACACACCTCCCGTAGAGTGGTCGTTTGACAGCTGGCCTAAAATTTATTTCTATTGTTATGACTTTGACCAATGAATCAGTGTTTCCAGATTGATAAATTGAAATTACAGTGCAAAGTAGAAAAAAATACAATATTTTTTATTATAATTACAGTGTTTGGTTATAATAAATTACAGTAAATCAAATAATCATTTATATTAGTCAGAGTGACTTTAATTTAGTTTTAGTCCACAGGCAGGCCCGGTCTTATACATTTTTGAATTAAACGCCTTCATATTATTATCGTCAGGATTGAAATTAACACAATTATTTGCGTGACGTTTTATGGACTGCTGTCCCAAAACTTTCCTTTTTTTGTATTTGTAATTAGGCGATTCCTTTTCTTTGTCTGTATATCATTAATCTCACTAAATTTAGAATTTAACTGACACAAACAAAATCTAAGTGTAAACTGCAACAAAATAATAGAACTATCATGTTAAATGTAAAAGCCCGAAATTAAAACCCATTCGGAAACTACAGCCGAACAATATATTTTGACTATCTTTAAATATCATAGTTGGGGGGTATTTCCCATTGCTAAATCATAGAGTAACTAAACTATTCCAACTGTAGACAGAGTGTCACAGAATATTTTTATTATTCTTTACGAAAATAAAACGTATCGTTTCGTTCTAAAGTAATAATAATGTTGCGTTTTTCAAAATATTACATGATTAACAAAAATTACGGTGCTTCTTTAACACTGTATTAAGTGAAATACAGTGTACAGGTACAGTAGATGGAGTGAAATTAGAGTAAATCTACTGTAATTACAGTGCATCTGGAGACACTGCAATGAATAGACGTGGGCGTTATTTCACGTCAAAAGGTTACAATAACTAGCGACGCGGCATGTAACCGAATCACTATTTTCAAGTCATTTTACAAGTAGTGATTTTTATAACTGCGTTATTTCTGATAACAGTCAGTAACTGTGAACAAGATGTCAGTCGGTCGATAGAGCGCGTTACGTTTCTCTCACGTAGCGCGCGCCTGCCTACCGGCCAGCCACAGAGTATATAATATATGGAGAACGGCCGGCTGAGTAAGCGAGAACGGGTGACACGAATAAAACCAAAGTAATCCGAACGCACACGTGCCGTGGTGGTAATGTTATACAACAAAAAACCGGCCAAGTGCGAGTCGGACTCGCGCACAAAGGGTAACGTAGCATTATCTATAAATGCAAATTATACTGAAACGGAAGAAATTATACACACCTAAACACACACACCATAAACACACACACACACCACACACACACACACCACACACACACACACACACTGCACACATACACACACTTGTGGTTACTGTTACATCCTCGAATTATTTTATGTGTTATAAATTATAATTGCTACCATAAACTCAAATATAACATTAAGTTCAACATGTACAAATTGTTAATGTAAAATTATTATCAAACCTCATTGGGTCGAAGATGCTGGCGGCTGTGGCACAGTTTATACTAGTACAGCTGCCAACGTTACTCTTATATATTTTTAAAATTGTAATGGTTTAGCTAAGCTTTAGATAAGAGCAATTTGTATTATTTGAGTGAGACAAATAAATTATTATGATTCCTTTATTTCTTATCTTTCTTATAAATTACATTTTTAAATATATATATAAAAAATACATTTAAAAATATAAAAAACAGTAATTATTAATTATTATTATTATTAATTAGCTATCACGGTTCATGAAATACAGCCTGGTGACAGACGGACGGACGGACAGCGAAGTCTCAGTAATAGGGTTCCCGTTTTACCCTTTGGGTACGGAACCCTAAAACGAAACAGCCAGAATAGTATTCATTAGCATACGTTTAATTTTCATACGTAAGACTTTTAAATACACCTACATTAATAATTTTATTAAAATCATAGTTTCATAGTAAACACTAATCAACCATAAATACATTTAATGCAGTCAGTCCTAAGCCTGAATAAAGTATGAAGGGAAGTTAATTGATTGATTTAACTATATAGCTAAAACACTTAGTGATTTAATTTATTTTCGTTTCGTGTGTAACTGTATAGTTGGTGGAGTTATTTATGCAAAAAACACTGTAGCTTAATAAAAATAACTAGTTACAAAAATCAACATTTTTGAAACAGATGACTCCATCGAAGTAACTGGTAAAGTTACGTTTTTTGTAAATGACGTAACGAACAAACCACGTCTTTTTTTTTTTAACCTATATTGTCCCACTGCTGGGCAAAGGACTCCCCCATTTTTTGCCACGCTTCTCTATCTCCTGCCAGATCAGTCCATCTCTCCAGATAACGGTCCAAGTCATCGCACCACCTTTTCCTGGGTCGACCACGGCGGCGGTGTCCATCATCTGGGATCCAGTTGGTGCATAGTTTTGCCCACCGGGTGTCATCCATTCGGCTTAGATGTCCCGCCCATCCCCACTTCAGCAGAGCAGACTTTTCCCCTACATCCGCAATGCGAGTCATCGAGCGAAGTAAAGTGTTTCTCACACGGTCAATCTGTTTGAAACCCAAAATACTGCGCTCCATGGCTCGCTGACGGATCTTGAGCTTGGACTTTTGAGACTTGGTTAGTGACCATGTCTGAGCGCCGTAAGTAAGTACGGGCAGGATGCACATGTCGATGAGTCTGAACCACGTCTACCAATGAATAAAGAACAGAAATCTATGGTTTTCATACATGTCACTGCCAGGCTGACATGCATCATGTTACCAAGCAATTATGGCCAAGGAGTCATCCGCCATCTTTATCACTGTCATTATCCATTTTTATTTATAATGTGTATTTATTGAATTTGTACTTGCTATTAATTACTTGACATTGGCGAAATACTCGCGCTAGTCGCAGGTGATGCCATTCCTCATCTTATTCCATTAAATATCATCATTTCGCTCATTTCGTTAAAAAAAAAAAAAAATTATGGCCAAGGAACTTAAAAAATAATGTAATAGTTTCTTCTTGTGGTGTTGCGAGGAAGATTGATTTTTGAAGAGCACATTATTTTCTTCTTTCTTGACGAAATGAATCGAATGATGATATTGTAATGGAATAAAATGAGGATTTATATTTTACCCCTTTTATTCTGACAAAGACTCCGTGGGATCAAGTGACGATCGAATAAATGACATTTTTTCGTTTTTATGTTCTCTGTTTGATTTATTGTCATGATGCCTAACTGTCAATTATTATTATTCACAAACATCTCGTTAGTGTAGTATAAATTTATCCAAAAATAATAAAATATCTTCCAATTGATTGTGGTGTCATCCACTGTCTGCTAGAGTATATTACCGCTGTCGGCAGTTATAAATTACTGCTTTACAATATGACTCCAGAACCAAAGGAAATCGGTCATCAAGTGAGATTCAGTAAAACATTGATGGGACTTTTCAGAAGAGGATGTTGGGAGATACCAGAAATAATGGGTTCATCTGTATTGGCCCTAGTTGGAGTAGGTTTAGCAACGATAGGAATTATGAGATATAAAAAGAATGACGGTGATAATAAAGAGTACAAGCTGACGTATTATGTTGTTAGAACGGATGATCCCAGAGCATGCCGAATTAAAAACCCTGTTTACACTCAGTACAAGTGCTGAAAACATTGACTTCAAGTCAAACGATTGATTTATGTTAAACAAGAATAAAATGAAATACAAATAAATTTGATGCGTTAATTCCTCCTTTATTTTATCTATAGCAGATGGGATATATGTTGAAATTGAAAAAGTTGTGAAATATGACATCGTAACTTTTTTCCTTGTCTGCTATCGGAAAAATGCATGAATGGCCTTACTCGGTGAAAAAAGTGTATGTATTTATTGTCAGCTGTCATCAAACATTGCAATGTTGACGTCATAGAGTAACTAGAGTACCGAGTACCCAACTGATATGTGGTACCCATAACGATGGGTACTCTTCGTATTAGACGTGGGTAGTTACTTCATTTTCAAGCAACGTAACCAGTTACTTGGTTGGCGTCACCTGTTTCAAAACTTTTGATTTTTGTAACTATTAATTTTTATTTAGCTATTGTGATTGTTTGCATAAATAACTCCACCAACTTTACAGTTACACACGAAACGAAAATAAATAACTATTTGAGTGTGTGTTAGTTATACAGTTAAATCAATCAATTAACTTCCCTTCATACTTTATTCAGGCTTAGGTAGGACTGACTGCATTAAATGTTTTATATGATTGTTTAGTGTTTACTATAAAACTATGATTTTAATAAAAAAATTAATGTAACGCGCTCCACCGACCGACTGACGTCTCTCGCTGACAGTTACTGTTTACGGAAATAACGCAGTTACAAAATAGTGACCGGTCATCCGCCATCTTTATCACTGTCATTATCCATTTTTATTTATAATGTGTATTTATTGAATTTGTCCGTGGCAATGGGCCGGACACATTGCCCGGAGAACGGATGGCCGTTGGGGCATCAAAGTCCTAGAGTGGCGGCCACGAACAGGCAAGCGGAATGTGGGACGACCCCCGACCAGATGGACGGACGACCTCACCAGGGTCGCCGGGAGTCGATGGGCGCATAAAGCCCAAGAACGTAGTTTGTGGCGATCTATGGGGGAGGCCTATGTTCAGCAGTGGACGTCTCTGGCTGATAGATAGATAGATAGATAGATTAATTACTTGATATTGGCGAAATACTCGCGCTAGTCGCAGGTGATGCCATTCCTCATCTTATTCCATTAAATATCATCATTTCGCTCATTTCATTAAAAAAAAAAAAAAAATAGTGACCGACCGAAATTTCGGTTTCGTTTTCGGCCAGTTTCGGCTGAAAAATCTAGTTTCGGCTTTAGTTTTGGTTTCAGCCAAAATATAGCCGAAACTTTCGGCCCTGCCGAAACTCGAGTATTCTAGAATTTTCGTGCGTCGTTCGGTAAACTTCGCAGCGAACTCGTGCCTGCTCGCCGGCGTGGCCTCGGCTCAGTTCGCCGCCGTCCATTTAATCGTAAATTATGTTATGTTTTGCGATTGAGTGTTTTGGTAAGTATTTATTTTGTTTTTATTAGTACTTCGTTTTACTTATTATTATTAAACATTATTTTGTTGAGTTTTATTTTAAAACGACTTATAAAAGTGGTGATATTGGATTTAATTTAATTTGGATTTGCATGCATATTTACTATAATGTTACTGTTGGTGAATTACGTGCTATATCCTTATTTTAAAATTATTTCTCAGGCAATTGATTATATAAATGCTATGATTATATTGTGTGTGACCTTTTTTTCTTAATTTTATTTGACTATGATAATTCTCGCGTGTTATATCCTCATATTCTTGGAGGATATAGCTCGCGAGAATTACCTATCATCTCGCCAATCATCTCGCCTCGTTCTTTTCCGTTTACCGTGCGTTTTTTTATATTTAACATTAAATTTATAAATTATAAAATCAAACTTTGTTTAAGTTTACTTCCAAGAGTATGTTTTGTATATTCATGACATAAAAAAAAAACTAGTAAAGTTTTTTATTTTATTTAACACTATTTAACTGTCTAAATATACAACATGTTCCAAAATTAAACGACAATCGGGCACCCGAGGGTTGACCTGCTCATGAATACTCGAGAAAAAAAAAGAAAAAAAATATCTCCTTAAAAAAAAAATCCTTCCCCTTTATATATTTGCAGCTAGCCATGATCACAATTTTTCAAAAATTTACCGACACGCAAATATCGCATTCAAATTACAAGAATGAGTGTTGTAAAACATTAACACCTTTTTTGGCACATAGTAAAAGCAATTACTATCAATTAAAACAATTTATGAAATTTGGTTCTTGTTTTGAAGTAGTACGCGTTTTCCTAAAATATTGTACCATTTTGGAATCTTGAACAGATGCGTCATTTTTTTTTAAACTTTCCATAGTAGTATCCTTACGTTTTTTTATACCACGATGAGTGAAAGTGGACTGAAAGTAAAAATCTTACAAAATTTTAGGGAAACAACTTACTTTGAATAATTTTTGTGTAAAAACTACATGCATTCTGGGATTTTTAAGGTTTGTAGTGGATAGCAGTGCTACTGAATTAATGTCAATATAAGAATATTTGAAAAATTGTGGTCATGGTATTTAAAAATATCTTAAGGGGGTGTGGATTTTGTTATTTTTATTGTAATAAAAAAATAGTTGTCATTTTTTTTATTCTTCTTTTTTCGAGTGGCCAGAGCAGGTCCACCTTCTGGTGCCCGCTTATCGTTGAATTTTGGGACACGTTGTATATGCAAATAAATGTAAAAAAAACAGTACATTTCAGTAAATAATCATAATTTTTAATAAGTTTCGGTTTCGCCCGAAACTGAGAGCGAGGCCGAAAGTTCGGTTTCGGTTTGCGCTGAAAAACCTGTTTCGGTCGGACACTATTACAAAAATCACTACTTGTAATTTTACTTGAAACGTTTACATGCCGCGTAGTTAGTTATTGTTACTTGTGACGTGTAATAACGCCCACGTCTACTTCGTATGGCTCTGCGGTAATCATACTAATCATCAAAGAGTATAGTAATATATCTAATCATTCATTCCGCCAGTATACGGCAACTATATACAATATATTATATATACGGGAAAATAACAATGGTGGAGTCAGTATACCAGAAAATATTACCGCAGCACGGGCTCGATATGCCATCTCCGTATAATATGTCAATGGTTGACGTGTGTGTGACGGAGGTGGTGACGTTTCTGTCATTGATAAAGGTCAAACACCACAACACCAATAGGTACCTAATACCTATTACCACCTTTCTACGGTTTCAATACATTTGTTATTGGCTATCAATTGTATTAATTAGTTCCTATCAATTATATACCAACTCACTCGCCTTGCGCCATTCAGTTAGAGCAGACGTGTGATAGAATTTTAAATAAAATGACTTCCCGTTTTCAAGTCGTTCAACAAGGTCCGCCGATCGAAGTTTTCCAGTTAACTAAACTGTTTACGGAGGATACATTCCAAAATAAAGTTAATTTAAGTGTTGGCGGTAAGTTTAACATCGTATTTATATGTCTGAAATACGGGTATATGTGTTTTATCACAACTTAAGTTCGCGGCCTTACAAAATCTTATTATGTAACCAATATTGTTTATTTGTTAGCAATTGCTGTGTAAGACTGTGTAAGTACTCGTTTTCTGAGCATTTGATATGTTTCTGAAATGCTAAAATATTACCGAAAATATGGAACATTATTATCACCGATTTTTAATATTCTGGAAAAGGTAGGTAGTTTATAGAAAAGTACATACCCATAGTATGTATATTTATCATATCGTGATATCGTGTGTTTTTATTTTAGTAGTAAAATCTTTTCTGTTACTTTTATGAAGATTTTAAATTTCTGGTAATATATTTTTTCATATAAAACACCTGGTACTTACTGTGATTTTATTTTATTCTAAACTTCTCATAAATTGGAGGGTTATTACATGTCTAAATTATTTTCTACCTTTAACAGTATTTTAACAGTAAATACATACATTAAAAGTGGTAGTAATAATTAAACTTTAGTAACAATACATTTGTTTTGCAGCGTACAGGGATGAGAATGGCAAACCCTGGGTGCTGCCGGTGGTCAGGAAGATGGAGAAGCAGATGGCAGCTGACGAGACACTCCTCCACGAATACTTGCCTGTGCTTGGTGAGACATTTTAAACTTTTACTATTATATATCAGATTTTTAAATTAACTTTTATTTAATTTCTAAACTAATCAAAGTGTATTGCCATCCCTCTTACAATCAGAATGTATGTACAAGACAAGAATATTGCTTAGAATGGTAGGTTAATTCTCACATTATCTTTTAGCAAGAGGTCATTACTGTCAGATATACAAGAGAATTGCATAAAAACCCATAGAGTATGGTTTTTCAAGAATTTTTGTGTCCTGTGCAAAAATTTCAAGTTACGTTTTTTTATAAGTATTAGTCACCCCACATGGATGCAGTTTACATTGTTAAATGCCCTTGTGGATGTGCCCTAAGGTCACAACAGGGTACTTGTGACAAATCCTTCTAAGTCTCTATCTTAGGAACAATGATAATTAGGTATAGTCTGTCGTCACTAAGTATCTACATGTTAGCTACCATATAAGTAAAATATTATTTCAGACTTCTGTCACACTCTGTATAAATCCGACTAATATTATAAATGGGAAAGTTTGTGAGGATGGATGGATGTTTGTCTCTTTAATGTACTTGTATATTTAAGTACCCAAATGTAACTTACTTGATATGGTAATGAATAAATTATTATTAACACAGTACCTTAAGTATCTGTATGAAAGAGACAAACATCCATCCATCCTCACAAGGTACTGAATAGATTTTGATGAAACTTTACAGTATTATTGTTTATAGGCTATAATTTATAAGGATATTGAATAATAGAAGTCTGTGCAGGTGAAGTCCCGGGTTGAAGCTAGTTATAAAAAAAGTAGGCATACCTCTATATTAAATTTGAATGTGAGAAATTGAATCAATATCTGATATTTCTATCAATCACCATATAGATTTTATACTGGGTTTTACACACTTATCTGATAAATGAACATGGTATTATTATATAAAAAAATATATTAACATCAGATAAGCAAAACTATATGTATGATACCATAGAGTCTGGCCAATGAAAGCTGACCATTTAAAAGGCGGCAATTTTAAAAAATCTGAAGCTGTCAACACTGGCTATACTTCGCATAAATCGATTTGATACTAGTACATAAGTTATAATTTAAAAAAACACGTTAATATTGATATATAGGATTCAAGTGAAATAAAAAAACTTTGCTTTACTATATTTCTGTAAGAAAAGTATGTCTCAATTAAAAAAAAAAACTTCTCAAGCTCATTTAAAAAAAATACGGTCCTTTGATTTTCCACAGAACATGATCAACGTATTTCATCAGCGTATAGGACAGTTTTGACAATCAGGAATAGTTGCCATGCTGAAGTTTAAAAAAAAAATCGTGCACAGCTTTCGTTGGCCAAACTCTATGATACTTTCATAAATTATGGTTAAATCTGTTGATAAAAATAATCCTTTATACCTACTGACAATTTTATATTTTATTTCATGTAATGACTAAATTGTTTAAAAATATACTAGTTACAACACTTGCAACCCTAATGCTATGTATTGGCTGGAGTAATTTATTATATCCTGCCCAGTTAATAATAGTTAGTTAAGAATTATTAAAACAATATCATCATCATTTTGAGGATGGCTCCGTTGAGTGGTTTGAAAGTCACCTGGGGCTTAAGTCTAAACACTACCGTTGTGGTTTTGCTATGACTTCATATTTTAAGGCACGAAAAAAACATCTTTTATCAAGGGTAGCTAGAATATAACTAGTCCAATCGCTTCAAGGAGACAATGTCTAATGTCTCCATCGGTAGTATTTTATCTACCATTGATAAAACATGATGTTTTCGTGCCTTAAAATATGAAGTCATAGCAAAACCACAATGATAGTGTTTACAGACTTCCACCCCTGGCTCATTGCACTGTGAGGATCATACGATGAGTATGTGTTGTACTGCAGACCAGGGTAAATTGTAACGGGAATCGAACCCACAACTACCGGTTGTAGTAAGCGGGCGGCCTACCCTCAGACCACACAGAATAAATGAAGGGTACAGGTGAATAACACGGAATGTCACAATTTTTTTTTCATATTTTGTTTAAAGCATTTTGAATTCTAATCATTCGAATTAAAAAGATGTTAACAGATGGCGCCAAAAATGCAGTTTTATTTATGGCCATACTATAGAATTGTTAGAATAGTTGAACTTTCAAGTTGTTTTTTCTCAAAATTTATTATTTAGGTCCTAATTATTAGGACATTCCCTGTTATTTGCCTGTACCCTTGAAATGGGAACAGGGATGGTATCTTACTAAGGTTTCTGTTCTGTATGTAGGTATGGAACAGTTCTCCGCAGCAGCGACTTCCATGCTGCTCGGCGAAGACAGCCCGGCGATTACAGAAGGACGAGTAAGTTTGCATCACCAGTAGGGTGATTTTAAAACACTCGGAATCGAATTCGGAAACGGAATCGAAAACTTCGAGTTGTCGATTCCGTTTCCGACGGTATGTCAAAACGCGATTTTGAATAGCGGACGGAAGGGCCAATTGGAAAATTCCGACGTCGGAAAGATTGTGTGCGTTTACAAAAAAGTTTAAAAATGGTAGAAATGGTAGAAATAAAATTCGATTACAAAACAGTTATTAATACGATTTTTTTTGGCCAAAAAGTCTTATATAAACACACTTATCATAATTATAAAATTGGAAATTGATTACTTATTTAAATTATCGATTTAAAACTTACTCTCCTTCATTATTTTTGGTTATAATGAACCTCGAAAATTTTCACTGATACGTCAAAGTGAAAGTGAAGGGTAACATCACGCCTTTGCAACCACGAAGTTTCAGAGCTACGTCATAGATGGCGCATGGCGCTGTATTTCGGTAAATAAAAACACAACCACGAAGTGAATAATGCAGCACGATTGTTTGCCGGCGCTGCACAGCAGCCGCCCTATGTTGTCTCCTATAAGATAATATTCCATCCTATCGAAGGTTGAAGGGGATAATTTTCACAATAATGTAAAGGGCCATAAAACAACGTTCATGGGTTTATTTTAAACACTCTTTAGTACTGACTTACCTTAAATATTATGCAAGTATTTAGATAACACTTAAATTTGGTATTTTATTTATGTTTTTGTTCAATTTCGGAAGCTTTCCGCGAGGAAAAAGGTGTCGGAAACTTTCCGTCGATTCGGATGGGTTTATCCGACGAGAAATGTCAAAAATCGTCGGGTACGGAAATCAAAATAGCGATGGCTGGAATCCGTGACGGAAAGATCCGAATTCGATTCCGAGTGTTTTAAAATCACCCTGCAGGTCGCGGGGGCTTGAAGCCGGTCATATTTAATGCACATATTAAGCACTAGCGGCCCGTCCCGGCTTTGCACGGGTTTATAAATTAGCCTATGTTACTCAGTGATAAAGTAGCTTTCTAACGGCAAAATAATTTATGAAATCGGTCCAGTAGTTTTAAGTTTATTCGTTAAATACAAGAATAAAAATCTGTCCTCTTTATAATATTATATTAGATTATTAAAAAAATATTAAAATTAAGTTGGTCAAGAGATCGGGTTCAGTAATTATCGCTTGTAGGACAATATCGCTAATGACTCCATATTGCAGTAAATACAACTATCCATGTAGATAGATGTTTGTAAAAGGTGTCAACACATTGCATCAGAATGTTGTTACTGATTATGTAAAGTTACGACGTGGTATAGTAATGAAAACCTAATTTAAGTGTATTGCTGTAAGGTTACAATTTCTTTGGCACACATTACAATCAAACCGGGGGGGAGGGGGGTTTAGTTCTGTGGATAGATACGATAATAGATAAGGAATCCGATTTTTTGTTAGTTATATTTGATATATTAGGAGTACCTACTATTACACCTTTTACGATGTATCGTAGCCGTCTAAATAAAATGTGACGTCATCATTACTACAGTGCTTGCCCTACAGCAGCAGTAGCACAGCCGGTAGTTATAAGACAAAATGAGAAATATGTATCAATTTTGTATCTATCCCACGTATGAATTACGACAGTGAGAGAGCGACTCTGCGTGACATAATCCGTGACGTAAGTCTTGTCTTGCCGCGCTTGCTGATATCTATAAAATACTGTCACTGAAAAGTACTTTTTTATGAAAACAAACATATATCTTGATAGTTAATATATATCTCGGCGTTGATTACTTACCATCAGGTGATACGTCTGCTCGTTTGCCTCCCTATCACATAAAAAAATAAAAAAATAGCACGCTATAGTGCTAAAGGGAGAGTTGTAATAGATTGACAAAGGCATCGTACCATGGTTGCTGTAAAGCAGCGTGACCATGGTTGCTGTAAAGCAGCCGAAACGTCGGGAACATAAAAAGGTAAATAAACGCGATAGAATCCGTAAAATAGATTTATTTCAATGTGTAGTAGGTATTCGCGTAAATATAAGAAAACAATATGTAAGGCATTGTTAGTGTGTGTTTGTGTGCAGGCCTTCGGTATCCAGACGCTGTCAGGCACTGGCGGTCTCCGTGTCGGCGCCGAGATCTTGAGCAAGCACCTCAAGTACGACACATTCTACTACTCAACACCCACATGGGGTGAGTTACAACTATTTTAGTTTACTAATAATTGACATCCAATGATATTAGAAAGTATAGATCAGTGGTTCCCAAGCTTATTTTGGATACTGCCCACTTTGAGAATAAATTATTTTTTAGCGCCCCCATTTTTTCACCTACTTAAAAACACTATAACGTCAAATTAAATTAATTGATTATTGTGAGCTATATTAGTGGAGATTAAACATTCGTTCTAAACGAGACTTTTACTATAGCCCGCAAGAGTTAACTTGAGACCTAAGGGCAGTATGTAGTACACAACGTAGTAGTTTTTTATGGGTCTCTTACCGCCACCCTTTAGGCCTGCAGCGCCCACAAGGGGGTGTTATCGCCCACTTTGGGAAAGGATTGTATAGATACCTAATATATGTAAAAATCACGTCCAAACAAAATTGGACGGAAATTGGTCTCAAGGATGCACTCTTACCATGACCTTACCATGATAAGTTTTATCTGTTTTGTCAGATTTGTCGAGAAAATGACGTCACTTGCAAGTCGTTCGCGGCGAGTAGGCTACCCACATGTTGGTCATCTCATATAGAGGCAGACATAGATGATAGGGGCAGCAAAGTTTGTGTACTATGGCCATATTTTGGCAATGGGCATTCGTTTAATACTATTACTACGCATCGTCAACATTTATCATCACATTTTTTCATGGCATGATCCATTTATCAACGGTCCGATGGCGTAAATAACCTTTTCGCGGTAAATGGAAGATCTTCCTGCCAGGCGGGTGGTATGCCTGGCGGGGTCCACTACGCCCCCGATGATGTTGTCGGGGAATTTGTATATATAGTTCAGATCGTCGAACACACCAGTACCGCGAGCTAGGATTTTCATAGTACTTTGTATGGCGGATAATTTCTTGAACGCGTAGAATTGCGATGTGTCTACAGTCGCGCCATCTAGTAGCGACTGGCGGTAGTTGTGTTTTGTGGCGAGATATAGGGTGCGCGACAACCTTGATATCAATGGCCTATAATATAATTGTTACATAAATATTACAAAGATCACGCGTAGATTTGGAGTAGCGATATTTAAATGCCAAAACACTTGAGTTACGCTGTCAGTCAGGAATCAAATTTAACCTAAATCGTTTGAGTGTTTCAACACTTCAGTAATATCACATTTTCAATCTTGATTACCACTTGCTGTGGGGTCAGCACGTATGTCAAGACCAGAACTTTGTCACGGATTTGCTCGCTCGCTCTCTGTCTAATTTCTTACGAGCGAAAGAGACAACATCAAGATATTCCGTGACATACGTAGTCTGGGCGCACATGCTTTGCAAACGGTGAAGGAAAACATCATAAAGAAACTGCACGTCTATAGCAAGTAAGCAAGGCGTGAGAAGTTCACCAACCCGCTTGGTTGACGACGGCCCAAATCTACCTCGCATTAAGGAGGAATGTATCAGGTATAATGGCAATAGGCTCGCCCCCTTATTACTTTGAGACAAAAATACATTTATGAAGTACACCTCTGCCAATCCCATCGGGGAATACAGGCGTGATGATGTAAGTTACGTTTGCGTTCTCTGATAAAACTTTAAGATAACACACTGATAATAATTAAGATATTATTATGATTTACGGCAGTGTTTTTGTGTTTTTATATGATATTACAGCGATTATTTACGCTACGTGTCGCAAGTGAGGAAACCGACACGCAAGGAAGGATGCAATAAGGTTTCTCAACTGATTTAGCAGTTAGAGATTCTTCTTCTTTTGCCTGGCCCTTACCCATTTTATTTGGGGTCGGCCCTCCGTGTCATGCGTCTCCAGGTAACTCGGTCCTGGGTCGTCTCTTTGTTAGCTTGGGCTTCTTTGAGGTTCTTATTTACAGTTAGAAATTCATTGCAATCATATAGGTGCAAAAAAAAAATGAAAAGGTCGCAATCAAAGTCCATTTTAATCATTAAAATAGAATACACTAAAACTTCAACTCATAAAATAGTTAAAAGTATTGATGCCAACTACACTGAAGCCGATTCATGTGTGTATTTGCCTAGTCTGACGTAGTTTGGCACTTACTGCAAATGTAATGAATTATAAGTAGGGTTCATGATTTCTCGAACTTTTCAATGTCTCGAGAATTCTCGAGGCTTCTCGGGTTGTCGAGAAATTGAGAGATGAAACGGATATCCGGTAACTATCCGGTATCCGGCCTATCCGGTGTTGTTTTCACTATCCGGCCGAATACCGGATAGTAATTCAGTATCCGGCCGGATATCGGATAGTAATTCAGTATCCGGCCGGATACTGGATAGTAATTCAGTATCCGGCCTGATAACGGATAGTAGTTCACTATCCGGCCGGATACCAGATAGTACCTTCAAAATTCAGTATTTAGAATTCAGGATTCAAAATTAGAGATGAAACGGATATCCGGTAACTATCCGGTATCCGGCCTATCAAGTGTTGTTTTCACTATCCGGCCGAATACCGGATAGTAATTCAGTATCCGGCCGGATACTGGATAGTAATTCAGTATCCGGCAGGATATCGGATAGTAATTCAGTATCCGGCCGGATACTAGATAGTAATTCAGTATCCGGCCGGATACCGGATAGTAATTAAGTAACCGGCCGGATACTAGATATTAATTAAGTATCCGGCCGGATACCGGATAGTAATTCAGTATCCGGCCGGATACCGGACAGTAATTGAGTATTCGGTCGGATACTGGATAGAAGCCATAGCCCATAAACATTTTGAATTTGGAACACAACAGAAAACCACCACCTCGTGTTCGTGAACTCTGGCTTCTCGAGCCCGCGCAGCTACCGCTACTGGAACCCGAAGACGCGCGCCATCGACTTCGACGGGTTCGTGGAGGACCTGCGCGCCGCGCCTGAGAACTCGGTGATCCTGCTGCACGCATGCGCGCACAACCCCACCGGCATCGACCCCACGCAGGAGCAGTGGGAGAAGATCGCTGATGTCATGCAGGTAATACACATTTCCTATTTCTTTTTTTAATTTGACATTCCAAAATTGAAACAAGGTCTTGTTATACGAGTGTGTGGAGGTTATGTGTGCAATATTCATTACCTTTTTTTAATATAGACATTCCAAATTTAAAACGAGTTCTTCGATGACATTGCACAGGTAATACATTTTTTTTTTATTAAATTAGAAATTCTAAATTTTAAACAAGTTTCGTAATACGAGTGCGTTCAAAACAAAAGTGATCATGTGAACGAGATGCTCGCACAAACATAGAGAAAGATTTGTAACATTGAAAAAAACAACACTCGTATTTATAAAAAAATCAACCAGTCTACGTAAAACCTACAAATTTGACGTACTTAGACGTCAAAGTCACACACAAAATCTGACGTGTGGATCTGTCAAATGTTAGAAAAATCTCCCTCTTTGATGTAATAAGTTATTGAATGTGTTTATTGTTTTGTTAAGGAGCGCAAGTTGTTCCCGTTCTTCGACAGCGCGTACCAGGGGTTCGCGTCCGGCGACCTGGACCGCGACGCGTGGGCGGTGCGCTACTTCGTCAAGCGCGGCTTCGAGCTCGTCTGCGCACAGTCCTTCGCCAAGAACTTCGGACTTTACAGTCAGTACCTTACTCTTAATCTATCGTCATAGACAACTGTCTTAGACAAAGAAAGAACTGGACTAAAGGTTCATAGACTACTGTGCTAAATCTTACTGCATGTCTTACTTTTAGGCTCCTTCTATGTTGCGAGATTTTCTGTGGTGTGCGTTAATATAAAGGCATGATTCGTTTTACGCTAATATACCTTCCTCGTCAGCAAAAAATCTTACCATTTACTTTCAATTGGGATGTTTGCATTTACGAGATTTGATTCATGCAACAATACCAAAATTAGATAGATATAAATCATAAAATCACATTGTAAATTGAGCCAGCCGAAAAAATAACACAAACCTATTGAGGTTTGTGTTATTTTATTCGCATCAAACTAAACAAATTTTATTGCCATCTTTCTCATGATCTTGTTGTATGAGCAGGACGCCAGTACTTTTAGTGAATCATACAATGATCTAATGAATGGCGACGGCTTGGTCTAGGGGTTTGAACGCTCGGCTCACTGAACCAGATGGATGCAGGTTCGATTCCCGCCAGTGGCAAACTTCGGAAATTGCCTTTTCGGAATTTGCTCTGTTCTGGGTGTAACTGGGATCGCCCCCAGTCCTTTGCACGGTAACCATAGTACAAGTTATCTGGTTGTTTTATTTTTAATTCTGTTGCCATCTTTCTCGTGATTGTGAGGTATGAATAGGATACCAATACTTACTAATATATAGGACTCTAATACTTTATAAAATGTAATGTTAGTAGTAGCCGAGTGGTCTAACGCACGCCTTGCAATCAAAGTGTGCAGGTTCAAACCCCGGCTCGCACCTCTGGGTTTTATGTGCGAATCTCATTTTCATCGGAGATTATCACTTTCTTTGAAACGGTGAAGGAAAACATCGTGAGGAGACCTGCACGTCTGAAGGAACTTGACTAGTTGTCGATAGATGTGTGAAGTCTGCCAACCCGCACCGGGCAAGCGTGGTGGACTATGGCCTGAATCCCCCTCGCATTGAAAGGAGGCCTGTGCCCAGCAGTGGGGCGTTAAAAGGGCTATATACAGTGTTTTTCAGAAGTCCGAAATAATACTTTGGGTACATACGGTGGCTCATATTGGAATGCTTAGTGAAGACAGTTTATAGGTACCTAACTATCATAGTTTCTGAGTTATAGACCTTTAAATATTTGTCACAGGTATCGTGTTCTGACCTTTAGCGCGTCTACTACCAATAATAACAAAACAGAACATGAAAATTTTAAATAGGTCTCGAGACAAGTTATAGAAATCAGCGATGAAAAAAAAGTTGGAAAAACATGGTCGAATTTCGATAATATTTTTATACCATTCAGTTGTATACCCGATACTGATGCAAACGTCAAAGTATTATTTCGGACTTCTGAAACACCCTGTATAGTAATGTTTGTGGTACAGACGAGCGTGTGGGTAACCTGACGTTCGTGGTGTCCGACGGCGCGCTGGCGCCGGCGGTGAAGTCTCAGCTGACGTGGATCGTGCGCGGGATGTACTCCAACCCGCCCGCGCACGGCGCGCGCGTCGTCGCCGCTGTGCTCTCCAACAAGCAGCTCTTCGACGAGTGGTCAGTGCAATATGTATCTTGCACACACTTTATTCTATACTAATTTATAAAGAGGATAGATTTGTATGTAACGAATAAACTTACAAAACTACTGGACCGATTTCAAAAATTCTTTTGCCGTTAGAAAGTTACATTATCACTGAGTAACATAGGCTTTATTTATCCCAAAATGTTAAAAAAATGTCCACCCGTGCGAAGCCGACGGACGGGCGTCTAGTAAGGACAAAATTAGCTAATTTTTTTACGTTTAGTCTTGAATAGCTAATCTGGCATTGCCCTTACTGGGTGCGGCTTATATTACTGAAAATATCCCATTTGGAAAGTTACACTTTTGACTAGAAATTTTGTTATATGTCAGCATTTCCTAGTAAACCATTCTGAAAGTTTATGAGGATGGATGTCTGTTACTCTTTCACGATGGAATGTTTTCTCAATGGATTGTGATGAAACTTTACAGTAGTATTGTTTATAACATCAGAATAACATATATGCTATAATTTGTTATATAAAGCAGTAGAATTATTTTAGTCCATAAAGTTAGTGAGATTTCGAATTTTGCTGATTACCTACGCCGAGGTTTGTAGGGGTCCCCATTATGATTTTTTTATTGATATATTGCAGGAAGGAACACATCAAGGCGATGGCGACTAGGGTAATACAGATGAGAGACGCCCTGAGGTCCGAGCTTGTCAAGTAAGTCAATGAAAACTTTATACTAACATCAATAGTATAGGATCGTGTGCCCGCTGCTTACCATACTTACAAATTATCTCATGTGAAAGTTTACTCTTAAAATTAAAGGAAAATCCTTCAAAAAATAATGTATAACTCCACTTTACACAATAATTTTTAACAGTTAAAAGATCTTTGTAAATTTGGTGGCTATAACATAATGTTCAAACATAAGATATAATTAATTATATAGATTTTCTAACTATGTAATTGAGTTCTTCAAAGGAGGAATACAATTTAATATAACAGCAAGGCGATTATGTAACTATTATTTCTATCTACTTTAGTTATAAACCAAACAACATGACGGATATAGTGTTTGAAACTTGTTTGCAACAGAATTACGCGATTACCCTACAGAATTTTGTAATGTTGCAACTTTGGGGGCAATAATTGCCCCTAAAATTGATTTATTTAGATTGTATTATTACTATTGTATAGATCTTTTAGATTGATTCACACTTTTGCTCTGAGAGACATTTTTTTTTAAATAGGACTAAGCCCGTCACACATTCCCACCACTGTTACTCCTGTAAGCCAGGATCGACACCGCTGTTCATTCAAGACACCGAGGTTTGACCCTCTGCGAGTCCCGGGGAAAAGCTAAAGCTTGTCTAAGCCTAAAGCGGGTTTCAGACTACGCTATAATATAATAGCATATCGTATATAGCTCATAGCACAACAATATCGCGCACCATACATTGTTATGGACATGTTCACACTGTACTGTACTATATATTATTGGATTTATATGGTGCGCTATATTGTTGTGCTATATTAATATATTAAGCGGCTTTCAGACTACGCTAATTATAGCGTAGTCTGAAAGCCGCTTAACTTGCTCTGAGAGATGTCTTTGCTGATCGTTTGTCAAGGCATATACTCCATACAATTGGATTATATAAATATTAAATAATAAATATACTCTATACAATTGATTATTATTGCGTTTATAGATTGGGCACGCCAGGCAACTGGGACCACATCGTGAAGCAGATAGGTCTGTTCTCATACACGGGTCTGAACCAGCGGCAGTCGGAGTACCTGGTGCAGGAGTACCACATCTACCTGCTCAAGTCCGGCCGCATCAACATCTGCGGACTGAACCCATCCAACGTGCAGTACGTTGCGCGCGCCATCAACGACGCCGTCAACAAGTTCCCGGCGGAAGAGTAAATATTGCATTTCAATTATAATTTCATGCAAAGTTTGTATCATAAATCTTTAAAGCCCCGCCCATATTACCTAATGTTTACCAATACTCAACTTGCCAATGCCAACTCAGTGTCTATATACATAAAGATTGAATTTCTGTGGTGAAAACTGTCAAATTTCGTGGAAGAACAAACTTTTTCTACAGGATGTTTCAGATGTCCAAAATAATACTTTGGGTACATATACGGTAGCTCATTGTGGATGCTTATTGAAGACGATTTTACTTAACTATCATAGTTTACGAGTTATAGACCTTTGAATATTTGTCACAGGTAGCGTGTTCTCGCCTTTGGGTACATCCATAACTCTATTCAGCAGTGTGAACTACACTTAAGAGGGGCGACTACCTATATTCACAAAACAGAACGTGCAAATTTTACATAGGACTCGAGATATTACGAGTTATAGACATAGACAACGAAAAAAAAAGTTAAAAAAACATGGTCGAATTTTGATCGAATTTTTATACCATTCAGTTGTTTACCCGATAGTGATTCAAACGTCAAAATATTATTTCGGACTTCTGATACACCCTACACAATACAGTTCGTTTTGGGTGTTGGCAAAAATTAGACGCACGCGTCTTGACGCACCAGTGTGCAGTGTGCGGGGCTTTATGTCTCATGTCCCGCTCCTGATCTTTCAATGGGTATTATGGAATTGTTCCTAAGTTATACTGTATGGCCCTGGGCCCCAAGTCTGCTAATACAATCGTTTCGTGTCTTCATTTTTAAGACATGAAAACAATCGAACAAAAACTATTATATTCAATGGTAGCTAGAATATGACTAGTTGACATTGTCTAATGTCTACAATGGTCATATTAAGGCTAGGCGCGCACTAGTCAGCCATTTTCGAACATTTCGTGGCTGCCTTGTGCGCGGGCTCCCATACAACGTCATATGTTCGACTGGCTGCCGCAGCCTGGCTGCGCAGCCATGGCTGCCTACTGCGCGCCTAGCCTTATTGATACAACATATTATATTATTTTACGCGTTATAAAGTGAAGCTATTCTCATAGAACGATTGTTTTAATAGATTTGAGACAACGTGTCAATAACTATATTATTTTAGGCCAATTTTATAGTTACACTTGTAGCGGCGCGCATCAAAAGTTCGCTGATATGTATGGCATAGACAGCGCGGTTAGACTCATAACAATAAACAGGGGTGGAAGTCTGTAAACACTATCGTTGTGGTTTTGCTATGACTTCATATTTTAAGGCGCGAAAACAACATCTTTTATCAAGGGTACCTAGAATATAACTAGTCCAATGGCTTAAAGGAGACAATGTCTAATGTCTCCATCGGAAGTATTTTATGTACCATTGATAAAACATGTTGTTTTCGTGCCTTAAAATATGAAGTCATATCAAAACCACAACGATAGTGTTTACAGACTTCCACACCTGGTGTTGCAATTGTATTTGTCATCGCACGTGCGTCTATAGATGTGACTATAAATACAGACAGTAGTAGTAGTAGACAGCTAATACAGTAAGTTGCCAGTTACTTGTGTGAACGACTTTGTTTCTTATTTGGAACATTATAAACTGGAGAAGCGGAAATGATTGAGACCATGATTTGTGGTCCAAGCTTTGCATTCTTACTGGCGAAGACGCATGTATGTAGTAAAACGAACGGATCAACTCACTTTTAAACATTGTAATTTTAAATACCTGAGATATTATCGGAAATTAATTGTTGCTCTAGTTGTATTTATCTTCTGTGTTCCGCCGGAAACGGAAGTAGTATATGGGAGGAGTCGTGTGAGCAAATTTATTATCTGTACTTCGGGGAGAACAGAGACACGGATTCTTTCTTATATCGTTGTCTCCGTCTAGATCTTGTAGAACGTTGGTACATTGCTTTTATCTGCTATTAAACCGATCAATTCTAAGATACGCGTCCCAATCAGTAATAGACATCTTCTGGTGTTGATTTTATTGGCAGCAAATTAAACTTATTCCCGTCTTGCTCATAAATAACAGCGGTAAGCAGGACAGATTCAGCACCAACTAGTACAGACGTGAAGTAGCTGCTATAACGCATTTATTCGGTAGCTATTAATACAAGCATTTATTTATAAGTACATAAGATCCCTTTTTCCGCTCACGCGATTATCGACCCTACCACGATGAGATTAAGAACGTTTAATGTTTAGTACACAACAGATTATAATAATATAGCCTCATAGTTCACATTGCATAGATTTATTTATTTATAACATGTATATTTATACTCGACCACTCGAATGTACAAGTTAAAAATATGTCACTCATATATCAATTCTATGTATATATGTATTTAATAATACCGTAATATAACAAAGATATATGCGAGGTATGTATCTACTACCTATATAAGTTTATAAAAATAGCTTACACTTTATTTTATTTTTTTACAAGTTTTACATTTTTTTTATGTAGTTAAATTAAATTTAACTACAATTTTTACAGATTATTTTGCGCATAACAAGATAGTGGATACTTTTGAAGTTGTTCAGACCAAAGAACAGTCCTTCAAGTTGTCAGACAATTTTGATATTTACCATCGAGTAGGATAAAGTTCAATTTCTTGCCACAATTGAGAAGAGGCGGAAGTGGTCGAGTTTCTCTCGCATAATCTTACTAACATGTTTTGCTCATGGCAAAACAACTATATAGACTATTTATAAATCAAAATAATGAGCAATATTTAGAATAAAATCGTGTGTACATATAATATTTTTTTATATTTGTATATTTTACGACATAACCGCGTTTGACAGTTTTGGCTGTGATTCATTTTTTGAGATACAAAAATTATTGTTTAATGTAATAGAAAATTATTTTTTGCAAATTGATCTTTAGTCGTAACTGATTAAAGTCTAATTCAAAGAAAAAAAATCCAAGTTCGAACTTGAAATACCAACTGTTTTATTATGAATCGTGTTCAGAGTACATTAGGTCGGTTTTACAACGTGCTAAATCTCAATGTTATGGATTGCAGTATTAAATGCTTTTAGTTCAGAACAATTGAGCGTTCCATCGCCTTGTGTATTTATAATGTAGGATTATATGTAAGAATATGTTGCAAATACATAATCTCAGTTGTTATATACTTTTTGTTTTATTGTGTATTTCTTTTATTTTAGGTTTTTAGGACATGTCTTAATTTATTACAGGCTGTGTACTGGATGTATCAGAAGTCCGAAATAATATTTTAGGTTAGAAGAACATTTCTTACAAGTATCGTACAAGTATCTCAGGGCGCATCCCCTAATTATAAATTGTAAAGTAAAATTTAGAGGGGTAGCAATTAATATTCAGAAAATTTTGCATTACATTCGAGATTGTACAAGTTTTGAAAATTCGAAAAATATGATTGAATTTTGAATAAATTTCGATAACATTCAGTTGTTCATATAACCAATACTCAAGCAAAAGTTATATAGTATAATCTCACTTATCCGGCACTTCAATAGACTGATACGTCCAATAATCTGGCACCCTCCGCCCGCGCCTCCCTCGCCCCTCTACGCCTATGTGCGAGATGAGAGAGAGATTGAGATATGTTACAGTTACAATAAAACCTGTCCAACAATAACACAAATACATACATTATATTCTCTTCATGAAGTGCTTTATTTTATTCATTATGTTTTTTTTCTGTATACTCCAGTAATCCGAACATGCCAATAATCCGGCACCCTCTTGTTTTTAATAGTGCCGGATTAGTGAGATTGTACTGTGTAATTATTTCGGACTTCAGATACATTCAGCATATTATTTTGAGACTAATTTCCCAAAAGAAATCTAGTGGTTGTTTCTTTTGCAGCGAAACCCGAGCCAAATTATGAGAGGATGGCGAGACGCCTCAGTTAGGGATTTGGACAAAAACAGTATGTGTTGGTGTCGGGAATGGTATGGTGGGACGGACAGTTAGTAATTATAATATTATTGTAATAATATTGTGTCAATAAATAGCACCACTCGATAATCACCACATGCCAGTTTTTTTCATTATTTCCGTTGATTAGGCCTGTTCAGATTACAAGCGGTGGTATGAACAGGGCTCCGATTTTCGTGCGATCGAGATTCATCTCTATTCGAGATATCTCTAAACAAATGAAAAAAGTACATACAATTTGACGTTTCGTTTCAAGATATCTCGAATACAGATGAATCTCGATCGCACGAAAATCGGGGCCCAGGTCTTGCTTGGGTAATAATAGTGCTAATTAATATATGCTAAACTATGTTGTATTGCCGTACTCCTCATGGTCGTGATGCAAGAGTAGGACGTAAGAATTATCTACAAAAAAAATATTTTGTTGGGTAAATAACAGATTTATTATAATAATAAATTCAAGTGTTTGTACAAAAAATAATAACTTACGTTTCCATAGAATCTTCGTTCGCTACTGTAGAGACGGCGACGAGCGTTCGCGATCCGAAACGATTTGTAACTGAAATTAATAATAAAATCCCCAGATATTATATCTATGTGATTTGGAAAGCAATGGTAGCCGAGTGGTCGAACGCATGCCTTGCAAATCAAAGTGCGCAGGTTCAAACCCCGGCTCGCACCTCTGGATTTATGTGCGAATCTCATTTCATGCGAGATTACCACTAGCTATGAAACGGTGAAGGAAAACATCGTGAGGAAACCTGCACGTCTATAGTAAGGCGTGTGAAGTTCATCAACCCGCAATGGGCCAGCGTGGTGAACTATAGCCCAAAAATCTCCCTCGTATTGAGGGAGAATGTGCCCGGTATAATGGCAATAGGCTCGCCCCCTATTACATTGGGACCAAAAATACATCGGCGAAGTGTGGGCGCACTACAGTGTACCTCTGCCTACCCCTTCGGGGAATACAGGCGTGATGATGATGTATTTTTTGATGTGATTTGGATTAGCTCTACTGAGTTCTGTTGGGTGACAAATGGTTATAGTTGGGTGTCATAGTCGTAAATGGGTGAAAGGTGGTTTAAATTAAAAATGAAATCAATTTATGGGGATCAGTCACAATTTGCACATTGAATTCATAAATGAATCAATTCGGTTTAAACAAATCGGGTGATACATGATCAAAATTGCACGTTAAGGCGTGGCGTCGACGCTCGCGTGTTAAATTTTTTGCCAATACTAAAACGAACTGTATTGACACTTAGTAAAGTTCATCCTACAACGAAAAGACACTCACAGCGCGAGCGAATTTTATTACGTGGGGGAGTGGCTTTTACGACAGAAATTCCATTTCTATGTTAATACAGAGTCTGTTATAAATATTAGCAAACATTTTGACGCCCCCGTGAGCCCTTTAACAGTCGATTATCTCCTAGATTAGTGGAAAAGTGAGTCCACACTGTTAGTAGATGTAGGGACACATAAGCTAATTATGAATTTAACCTATGTCAGCGAAATAATGTAAGCGCCCGACTGGCCAGTATGTTACGCCAGTCGTCGCCCACCATCTGCGTTGAACAGTCGAAATACCAGTACCAGTGAATAATGAGTAATTTATTTTAATTAACCTACAACTAAGTCCACAACTCCCAAAGTGGAGGCACCACAGGTAAGTTGTGTGATATTAGTGTTGTAGTAGTGTACTGACCGGCGTCGCTAGCCTCCAGGTCGACGAGCTCGATGCAGTGCTGCTTGTTGTCCCCGCCCACGGCCAGCGAGAGCGCCGCGTCGGGACACGCCGCGCAGCACAGCGCCTGCCCCACGCGGCCCGCGCGCTCGCTCACCTGCACCGCCGCCGCGCTAACACAATAACAACATATTCTTCACTCTTATACATACATCATCACGCCTGTATTCCCCGAACGGGTAGGCAGAGGCACTTCGCCAATGTATTTTGGTCCCTATGTAATAGGGGGCAAGCCTATTGCCAATTTATATGTATTTAATTTCGTCCATACTCTCATTTCGGCTTACTACCGATTCGTATTCAAAGCAATGACTAAGAATGAAAGTGTTTGTAAACTTGAACTAACCACATGTGGAACGCACGCCTTGCAATCAAAGTGTGCAGGTTCAAACCCCGGCTCGCGCCTCTGGGATTAATGTGCGAATCTCATTATCATCCGAGATTATCAATTGCTATGCAACGGTGAAGGAAAACATTGAGGAAACCTGCACGTCTGTGGGAACTTCACTAGTTCTCGATAGATGTGTGAAGTCTGCCAACCCGCAGTGGGTCAGCATGGTGGACTATGGCCTGAATCCCCCTCGCATTGAGGGGAGGCCCGTGCCCAACAGTGGGACGTTAAAAAGGGCCGTAATAGATAGAATTGCCACTCCACAAATATATATCGTTTGATACTAAACTAATTAACGCTTGTACTGTGTTGGGTACCATACAATGGACTGGGAGCGATGAGCGATCCCAGTTACACCCAGATCAGGGAATATTCAGACTCATTTCCGAAATTGCTACTGACTGAAATCGAATTTGCAACCGCCAGTAGTTATAGCATGTGTGCCAAGATTAGACTATGTCACGGAATATCTTGATGTTGTCTCTTTCTCTCGTATGAAATTAGACAGAGCGAGCGAGCATATCCGTGACAAAGGTCTTGTCTTGACGTGCGTGCTGACACCACTGGTGTAGTGAGCGGTCGTCCCTATATTTCATTTCAGTTGCCCCCACTAGTCTACCCTAATTTTGGCTGATTTGTACTCAGGAATGATTGCTACCTACCCAAGAATGAAGGTGCTACCAAGTCTGAACCGAACCTTTTTACTGTTAAGTTTAGATGTAATGAATTATATTCACCTGGATATATCCCACGTTTTGAGTTTACCATCCGTGCCGACCGTCACCATCAGTCCGGGGATATTCTCGCTTAATATTAAACCTGAAAACAATACCACATTTCAATAGTCTTTATTATCTATACAAATAAATCGTGAAATGTCTATTTGTAAGTAAAATAAAATAACAGCTTTTGAATATACGCTCATGACTGTAAATAATAAAAAACCTTAAAACAGACAACATATTTGATATGTTTTGATCCTGGTTATATCTGCACCGGGTGTACAGATTTTGACAGGACTTCCACTGGCAGATAGCTGATATTTTAAGGAGTAACTTGGGCTACCTTTTTTTTGATTTCCTAATAACTGTTAATTGAAAGTTAACTATTAATTTAAAGTGGAAGATGTGTGATCCTATTCCTAATTACTGTAAGTGAAATTCGATACTGACGCAGTAGCAGGTAACAGCTAGTCAAGTATAAGGTTTATGAATACCATTCTAAGCATTCCTACCTGTGACTTCTTTTTCGTGTGCTGTTATAGTCCACAGCGGCTCGTCCTGTCTGCAGTCCACGTAAGCAACCTGGCCAGTGTTGTTACTCATCTGGAAATAAGGTCACACACTCAATGCTGATCTTCACACAATGGTATAACGCTTCTTCAAAATATTGTGAAAAAAATATGAGTCTGAACAAGTCATCTGTGGTATCAATGTCTATTCCACACATTCAAGGTACCCTAACGCTCTCTATAAAGCGTCGCGCCGCTCATCATAAGGTTTCGCGACGCTTATTATACGGCGTCGTGACGCTCACTATAAGGCGTCGCGCCGCTCATCATAAGGCGTCGAGACGCTCACTATACGGCGTCGTGACGCCCATTATACGGCGTCGCGACGCTCACTATACTTCGTCGCGACACTATAAGGCGTCGCGCCGCTCATAATATGGCGTCGCGATTCTTATTAGAAGGTGTCGCGACGCTCATTATGAGGCGTTGCGACGCTCACTATAAGGCGTCGCGACGCTCACTAAAAGGCGTCCCGACTCTTATTAGAAGGCGTCGCGACGCTCGCTATACGGCGTCGCGTTTAGGAGTTCAGTGACATACACACGTACAGTAGAATTATATATATAAAGATAGAACAATCGAAGTCTGCGTAGAAGCAGTATATTACATGCATAGTTATTGGAAAGATACTGACAGCGAAGCAGAACGGGTTCTGGGTGTCCCAGACGACGCGCTCGATCTCGGGTGGGAGCTGCCAGGCGCGGTGCGCGGCGGGCGCGCGGCAGTCGGTGACGCGCGCCGCGCCGTCACACGACCCCGTCAGCAGCGTCTGCGCCTCCAGCGGGTGGAACGACACCGACTGCACCTACGACAAACAGTATATCATCAATACCGCTGCAGCCTTGGACTACATCAAATGAACGGTACAGGAACACAACAGGGAATGTCCTAATTAATGAATTTTGAGAAAAAAACAATTTTATTCGTGTAGGCCAAAAAGCACTTACAAATACCAACGAAGAGCCGGTAAGAAACTCAATGGTTACTCTTTTCAAAATGATAATTGCGAGTAATACATTCTCAGGAGCAGCAATGCCAAGAGAGCAGACAGCACCTTTGCCACAATACTAGAGAAAAATTATATTTTTACTCACGGCAGACTAATATTAAATACAAATATAGTCTTTACGCTTAGGAAGCTAGTACAGTAAGGTGCGTCTACTCCCACTTACAATGAAGGGATTATTGTAAAGCACAGATGGTTATAGAAATAATTGCTTTGGTATGATGCCTTCAACAGTTTGAAAGTTCAACTATTCTAACAATTCTATAGTTTGGCCATAAACAAAACTGCATTTTTGGCGCCATCTGTTAACTTTTTTAAATTATAATGATTAGAATTCGAAATACCATACAAAAAATTTGATTCTATAAAAAAAAAAATACATACCCTGTTATGTTCCTGTACCCTTCCAAATGGATTTAGTCAAGCACAAAGGATCCAAAATACAAAATTGAAAAAAAAAAACAAAAACCGACTTCAAAACCACTAAAAAGATACAAATAAACTTATAATTTATTACATTTTTAGTAGGTGCCAATCTACGTTCAACACATAGTTTGTGTAGTGATTTAATTGTGTTTTGAGAATGTATAGCCTCATTAACTTTATATTGTATAATTGTTAATTAAGAAAAACACAAAAATGTAAATCCTTATTTGAAAAAAGCAACCATGGAGTTTCTTGCCCATTCTTCTCCATAGGAAATGCATTCCGAATGGGTGGTAGAGCTACTATTTTTACTATTTATTGACGATTCATAGGGTAATACGTCAGACTAGGCAAATACACACATGAATTGGTACCGAAATCGAAATCGGTCCACAAATGCCGGAGATATGCGGTAATATAATATATTATAAAAAGAATAAAAACGATGTGTCGAATTGAGAACCTACTCCTTTTTGTAGTGGGTAAAGTATACCAAACGGTTCATAAGGCCTTTTCAGTGCTAGCCATCTTAAAAAGCGATTTTCTAATATAAAAAAATTTTTTGAACAATGATTACCACTTTCTAAACATCACGAAACCTGCACGTCTATAAAAGCGTGTGAAGTTGACCAACCCGCACTGGGCGAGTGTGGTATATCCCCAATCTCCCTCGTATTGTGGGGGAATGTGCCCAGTATAGTGGCAATAGGCTTGCCCTCTATTACATTGGGACCGAAATACATCGGCTAAATGTAGGTGCACTGTATTGCGGCTCTGCCTACCCCATCGGGGAATATAGGCGTGATGATTATACATACATATAAATTATTATTATTTCAATATTATTATAAAAAACTTAAGAAACAAATGCTTACTTTATCTTGAAAGTAATCTAGTTTGGTGTGCGGCGTGCCCTGGTCCAGGTCCCACAACAGCACCGTTTTATCAGCCGATCCGCTCGCCAGCACGTGCCTGAAAATTTTAAAAAAATATTAACCATAGAAAACGCCTTAGTCCAATAGGCAGCTGACTCATTCTTCTTGGTCGATGTACTCTTGGCAGAGCAGTCGTGGTCATGTGCAATCGACGACAGATTTGATGGTCCTCCTCCACCGATCCCGAACCGATGTCTGGCGGACGCATTCATTAAGACTTTCATCATTCATTAAGACATCAGCTGACTCATTACATTTAGTTAAATCAAATGTATGAGTAAGATTTTTAGTCCTGTCAATTAGATAAATCTTAACTTGAGAATTGCATAATTCAGATTATACTTAGAAAAAATATTACGATTGTAAATACTCCTTAAGAGTTCCTGTACCTATTTAAATATTAGAATTCAAATGAACCAAATTATGCCAAAATGTGCCAATCCACTTATGGATATAATGTTGTTTGGTTCATTTCGACATAACTGCGTCCAATTTAAAAAAAAAAACGTCCAAGTGCGAATTAGACTCGCGCACCGAGGCTGCCGTACCTAAACTATGAAAGCACCGAACATTGCTCTAACGAAAAGATAAACTGGAAAGAGACAAACTTAACTTTCCCATTGGTATACTGGTGTCACCATACAAAATAACCCCATACGGAACCCTAATAATCGACAGTATTTGTATTACTTACGTAAAATTTCTGTTCCACGAGAGATCCAATACGGCGTCCTTGTGTCCGACTCGTTTGGTTTTTTTCTTTTTATTAGGCTTCTTGCCCAATTTGAACGCGGGCTCCAAGCAGTTCTCGATGTCAAGGTCCCACACTTGGATCACCGGGTCCATACCGCCCAATGCACATAAATTACCTACCGACGGGCAAAAAGGTTTGATATGTACAGGGTGTATCAGAAGTCCGAAATAATACTTTGGGTACATATACGGTAGCTCATATGTGGATGCTCAGTGAAGACAGTTTATGTAACTATCATGGTTTCCGAGTTATAGACCTTTGAATATTTGGCACAGGAATCGTGTTCTGGTCTTTGGGTATATCCATAACCCTATTCAGCGGTGCAAAGTACACTTACGAGGGGCGACTTACCAATATTCACGAAACAGAACATGCAAATTTTACATCGGTCTCGAGTTATTACGTTTTATAGAAATTGGCGACAAAAAAAAGTTCGAAAAAAAAAATGGTCGAATTTAGATCAATTTTTATGCCATTCACTTGTATACCGGGTACTGATGCAAATGTCAAAATATAATTTCGGACTTCTGAAACACCCTGTATAATAGCATGGCGTTATAACACCTTGCCATCTCCACGAGTATCGGGTATACAACTGAATGGTATATGAAGTAGATCGAAATTCGAACATGAGTTGTAAAATTTTATTTCGCCGCCAATTTTAATATTTTGTTATATCCCAAGTTTTATGAGTGACTAGCGGCACGTCCCGTCTTCGCACGGGTTTCTAATATAGCCAAGATTAACCACTGATAATATAGCTTGCTAACGGTAAAATAATTTTTGAAATTGGTACAGTAATTTTTAAGTTACATACAAAAATACAAATCTTTTCTCTTTTTTTTTTTATGAGATAGGGAGGTAAACGAGCAGACGTTTCACCTGATGGTAAGTGATCAACGCCGCCCATGGACACCTGCAACACCAGGGGCATCGCAAGTGCGTTGCCGGTCTTTAAGGAATGAGTAGGCTCATTTCTTGAAGATACCTTTGTCGCATAGGTTGCCGGGAACACCGCTGCAGGAATTTCATTCCACAATTTGGTGGTGCGAGGGAGAAAATTCCTGGTAAATCGCACTGTACTGGAACGCCATTCATCCAGATGGTGAGGATGGTAATACATTAACATTTATAATATTAGTACAGATATAGATAGTCGTGTAAAGTTTGACTTACCAGGGTTCGGGTCTGAGGGGTCGTGACTGAGCCACTCGATGCACAGTGGGAACCACGGCAGTAAGACGTCATGGTGAACATAGAATGAACCCTCTTCTTTGTTGAATACTGAACAAAATAAAAGTTTATGACAAATAAATTGTGGTTCTCATAATGTCAAAATAACAGCTATTTACTAAATACACATTGAGGGGTGAAAGGCTATTTGGTTTAAGCGACATTTTATTAACTTTGCTGATTACAAATATATAAGTCAATATCACCCAAAAGTGTTGCTTAGGTCAACTTCCAAATGGCTGGAATAAACTCCCAAACAAACTTCCAAATGGCTGGAACGATTTGGATGGGCCTCCCTCTGGCAGATAGCAGATGTTACAATGAGTAACTTGGGCTACTTATATTTTAGAAAAATAATTAGGGTTTTGCAAGAAAAAATAAAAACCATTTGTTCTGGTTAATTCGGGTTTCTAAATCCTATGTGTACAATCCGCAGGCTCAGCTAGGCAAACAAAAGTATTACCACTTTCACATTTGACTTATAGTACTTAGGTAAGATTAAGTGTCAGCAGTGGTAGCCCAGTGGTCGAACGCATGCTTAACAATCAAATTGTGCAAGTTCAAACCCCGGCTCGCACCTCTGGGTTTCATGTGCGAATCTCATTTTCATCCGAGATTATCACTTGCAATGAAACGGTGAAGGAAAACATCGTGAGGAAACCTGCATGTGTGAGGGAACTTAATTAGTTCTCGAAAGATGTGTGAAGCCTGCCAACAGGCACCGGGCCGGTGTGGTGGACTATGGCCTAAATCCCTCTCGCATTGAAGGGAGGCCCGTGCCCAGCACCACTGCTGGGCACGGGCCGTCCGCACGTTAAAAGGGCTATACTAAGTGAACAATAGCTATGTCTATTTCAATAATACTTATATTTCAAGAATTGGTCTGATGTTTAAGCGTAGGTCGGTGATACATGATAGGTACTTACTATACACTTCAAGGACGCTGGCGTCGCTCTCCACATGCCCGACCAGCAGTAGATTGTCATTAGGTTTGATTATATCATCCTCTTCATCGCTATCTGGCCCCTCTGTCTAAAACAAAAAAGTGTGTCAATACTAAAATTATTGCTAGCTCGGTCATACATTATGGGCATGACAGGCACAGTGTAAGGATATACACTTAGTGTAGTTTCCAATGGAATTATCATGCCTGTATTCCATGTAGGGATAGGCAGAGGTGTAGTGCAGAGCACTGATACTTCAGCAATGTATTTGCTAATTTAATGTGAGTGATTATTTAATTTCATTTCTCTTGCTATTGATTACTTGATACTGACTGAAATATCTGCTATTCGCAGGTGGAGCCATTCAAAAGCAAAAAAGAAGAATATTGGTGTATCCTTACCCTTATCTGTACATTTTCACTGAGATCACCCAAATTGGGCAAAGTTGCCACAGTACCAATGCCGACTGGATTTACTGCAGAAAATAAGAAGACCTTGGTTAATCTCACAAGTCATTCCGTTATTCTTCAAGAATTATAATTTTTCATACATATTTTATCAATAACACTATAATATGATATATTTTTTAGCTTTACAAGCTAAAAAATATATAAGCTTTCTTAGGTAAGTTAACCAATTTTATTTAATACTAGCTGTGCCCGCGACTTCGCCCGCGTGGACTTCAGGGAGATTACACGGGAATATGGATATTATGTTTTCCTGCGGAACCCTAATGCTTTTTTCTAAAATTAAAGTAGCCTAAGTTACGCCTTTGAATATTAGCTATCTTCCAGTGAAAGTCCCGTCGAAATCTGTTCAGCTGTTTGGAAGTTTACCTCAAACAAACAGACAGACAGACAAAAATTTTTAAAATTGCATTTTTGTTATAGGTATTGTGTATACTTTCATATGCAATTCGTAAAAAGGTGCTATTTTGATATTACAAACAGACACTTCAATTTTATTTATTTGTATAGAAAAGAGAATACATTTACATTTGTATATGAATTATAATAAAGTTGAAATTATATTATTTAATTTTACATTAAATAAATAAAGCAAATCTTATCAATGTGAAATGATTTTATAATTATTCCAAAACAAAACTCTTATTGTATGGCCTCTGCCTGACATGACTTTTACTTTATTATCTGTACATTTCAAAATAATCATACTATTATCTTCTTCGTCATATTTTTCAAAGTTGAATTCATCGTTGGGGTCAGCGGGTGGTGCTGGGGCTGCAGATGCACTCTCTCCTTCCTCCTCACTCTCATCATCTCCTCTCTCTGTTATACTACAGAAAATGTGATTGTTTTGTGTCTATTATGAACACTTTTGTTTTTTTAAATAAACTAAAACTTAACCATTTGAGAGCACTAAATATGTTGCAATCTTGCTCATATATTACAGCCATGAGAGGGACAGCAATACACTTAGTATTCATCGCAACAGAATAGACACCATTATTTTGCAGTATTGTATTTATGTGCTTGGCCAATTGTTTTACATTATGTACGTAATGTACGCCAAGCCTGGATTTATGTCATGGAATATGTTGATTTTTTCTCTGTCTCTTGTATGAAATAAGACAGAGAGCAAGCAAAGAAAGGTTGAGACTTAACATGTCTGTTAACTCCACCCCATGGTGTTTATTTAGTTATTACTATTTAACTAGAACAATATTACAATTACACTAGTTAAGTATCTATCTATAAAACATTAATGTATTTTGTTCGTAGAATCTCATACATACTAACAAAATCTTCACCTACTCATCCACAAACAAATAATAATTGTTTTGATGTAATCTACCATTGTGTACATCATTGTGTACCTAGTTTGTTCTGATGAGTAGAATAGTCTGCTCAGCTACTTTTATTGGGTGGTTGCAGATCTTATGGGCAGCAAATTTCTGAGATAAGACTATTCATGACTAAATTACACGGCATTATAAACTAGATAAGACAATTAGCTATGGTTTAGATGTTACTGGTATCGACCCTAGTTTATTGTACCCCACTAGCAGTTTTTGGGACTTATCAATGAGTGTGGCTTAGGATATTATGATTATATTCATACAATGCTTACCGTAACTCATCTGCTGTCTGCTTGATGATCTTCTCCAATTCTTTCTCTGTTAGTTCTATCTAAAAATACAATTAAATCAGAGACGCAAAGTTATACTACTAAGTATACTCGCATACACAAAATTATACCTTTTCTGGTACCGCTTTGGCAACTCCACGTTTTACAAAGTGCATGCACGAAATTAAACTAACAGTAGGCGCATTTTCTTCCATTTTTGTATTGTTCTTTAGTAATTTATATCAAATATCACGTGTACAAAACTAACCACGTGCTGAATGTTTACAAAATTACTTTTTGACATAATTTGACATTGACAGATTTTTTTTTCCACAGACAATATTACGAACTACGATCAGAAATATTTATTTTACTTTGCTTGAGTATATATTTAGCTAATTTAAAATAACATAATTTATTGAACAACTATTTACAAAATATTTACAATGCCAAACAAAATAAGTTAAAACTAATAAGAAAATATATATTTATAAAATATTTAAAAAAATTGGCCCATGCGGAAGCGTACCCAAGACGCTGGCTGCATTCCCTCGCTGAATGGCTAGAGCCACTCGTTGAGCGAGAAAATGGCATGCTCTTGGGTCGCCGGTTGTGTCGACCAATTTTTTGCCTAATATGTTCATTAAATTTTGGGTGCTTGGACCCCACGGACCTAGGGTTTCGACTCCAAAAGGAATAAAAATTATAAATTAAATTTACCTTCGTATTTACCAATGGCAATGAAGGTGTGATGGGTGTGATTACTATACTCTTTGGCGGTGGCGGTGATCTAAAATATTTGTCTTTCCACCGAGTCAGGCCCATGTTTTTTTTAATTTTTTTGCTTGGGTAGTGGTGCTTTGGTTCCGTACCGCCAAACATATGTCTAATCATGTTAAATCTAAAATCATAGATTTTGTGTTGTCTATGAATTCTATGATTTCCACAGACTTACATCTAGTTTGTTGATGGTATTTCAATGGTATTTTCTTTTCTGTGATTCGGTCTACGGTCTACGCAAGGCCTACGTTGTTCTTAGGAATTCCTCCTTAAGAAGTACCGAACTTCTTTTGGTACAATTATTTGTGCTACTATAAATATATTACTCGTTAGTCTGATTCTGGTAAGTGAATAAATTTTCGCCCTGTTATTTTGGTACATACTGTGTGGCTATGATCACGACTTATTACTTTGAGATTGTTAAAAATCCGATTTAGTGTAGTGGTTGAAAATATTATTATAGAGATAGATATCAACACTTACAGCTGCGGTAAAAATACAACTCCTTCACGTGCATTTATAATAAAAAGCCCTTGTGGAGTTCTAGAGTAGAGTAAGTACATAGACTATAAAAGAAGCAATGATGTTTGGTCATGTCACCAACGTTAATATATTCTCTTTGGTCATCAATGACATGGCTGTCATCTTGGCATGCTGTACATCGAGAATCTGTGATCAAGAAATTATTGTGTATGCCTCTGTCCACAGATCAAAAATTGGTATTCAATCGTTTCGTAAAGAGGGACCATATTTTTTTATTATTTTTGTTTAGTATTGTGCTAACGCTTATGGTATTTTTATGAATTATACCAGAATCAATCAGTGATATGGCCGAGCCGTCTGAGGATTTGGTACAGGAAACAGACGTGTCTGTGTGCCGAACGTGTTTACAACGATGTGATGAGGTGAACACTTTGTATGATATATTCCAAGCCTGGTCATCGCCTTGGGCCGGCATGGGGGCAACAATAGCTGAAGACTTAGCGAAAATTGCTAATATTGAGGTTAGTTACGTATACTTTCCATAATACTAGACTTACCGTATATAATGTTCTATTGTTTCCATCATAAGTTTTCGTTGATATGACTTGTATGCTTACAGAGCTGTATTTGTAATTCTAATTATAAGATACTCTTAAATGTGTTTTTAGGCATAAATACTGACTGTGTGTCCGGTAAATGTTAAGAGGAACATGCATTGCATATTATTATTATAGGTAACTGGAAGTAGTGTTGCCATCCTTATCATGGTCATATTGTATGAGTAAGATGGCAATATTTGAGGGCTGTCAAATTTGGTTTAGCCTTGTTTGCATACCGAAGTAGGTAAAGTTGAAGTTACAGGCACTTGTACTACACAATATTTATTATACATATATGCTCTATCTATGGTCAAACGCACGCCTTGCAATCAAAGTGTGCAGGTTCAAACCCCGGCTCGCACCTCTGGGATTTATGTGTGAATCTCATTTTCATCCAAGATTATCACTTGAAATGGTGAAGGAAAACATTGTGAGGAAACCTGCACGTCTGAGGGAACTTGACTAGTTCTGGATAGATGTGTGAAGTCTGCCAACCCGCACCGGGCCAGCGTGGTGGACTATGGCCTGAATCCCCCTTGCATTGAGGGGAGGCCCGTGCCCAGCAGTGGGACGTTAAAAGGGCTGTAGTAGTAGTTTACGCTCTATCTGTACCACGCATGTCAATTCATAGCCACTGTTACGGATTGGCTTGGTCGCTCTGTCTTATTTCATACGAGAGAAAGAGACATAATCCACATATTCTGTGACGTAAGTCTAGTCTTGCTCATACTACAAGTACTGGTCCTATAGTTTAATTAAATTCGTCTTTCAGGTTCCAGCATCAGATATATACCCAAAATTTATTTGTCACATGTGTCATGAAGTCTTATTAGATGCAGCAAGATTTGCAGAAAAAGTACGTTACTGTGATACCGTATTAAAACAGAGATGTATGGACATTATGGAAAATGTGAAAACAGAAATTGATGAAGAAAACAATTGGCCTAAACCTATACAGATTGATAAGAATATCAATAGTTCCGTCTTCGAGAGGTCTTCGGAGATTAATATCAAACAAGAGGTGATATCGGACGAGGAATACGGCAATGAGAGTATGGGGTATATGGATTCTGGTTTAGATATTAAAGTGGAACCAGAAGAAATGGAGGAACCACCACCGATGCAGATCACAATAAATGGTAAGGCATAATTCTGGTTTCTAGATCTGGTATGTTCTTGTAATAAAAATATAAATTTAAACTAACAAAAAAAAAAAAAAAACACATAATTGAAACAAATTAACAGTGAAGTCATAAAAATAAAAACGTTAACAGCGTCCATTTCCCTAAAATGTTTAATTTAATATGTAAATTATCCATACATACAAAAATAATAATACTAAAAGTTTCCGAGATAGACCGTTGAATATTTGTCACAAGTATTGTGTTCTGGCCTTTGGGTACATCCATGATTCTACGAAACAGTGGATATTTATGATGGGCTGCTACAAATATTCACAAAACAGAACATGAAAATTTTACATTGAACTTTAACACAGAAAATTTAACAAAATCTACTACTAATGAGTTTTTTTATACTTTTTCGCAGGTACAATGTCATTGAATCCTGATTTAAACAATCCAGTGACAAATGGCATTGAAAATCATGGCGAACAAGTAAGCAACATTATACACTTTAACATTTAAGTGATAAGGTTGATTATCAAAGTATGCAAAATTTACAACTGATCTATTGTTTCAGCATTTAGAAGTGGTAGTGAAACAGGAGCCCATGAGCGACGAAGAGGACAATGCGGTGGTTCCCGATGTGCCTTTAGAGTGCATGTTGTGTGCTAAGTCATTTCAAAAGATCACAGGTTTGAAGGTAATTGGTAGCAGCCCATCGTAAATGTAGTTTATACTCTTTTGTAGGATCATGGATGTAACCAAAGGCCAGAATACTTGTGACAAATATTCAAAGGTCTATAACTCTGAAACTATGATAGTTAAATATTATGTCTTTACTAAGCATCCACATATGAACTACCGTATATGTCCCCAAAATATTATTTCGGACTTCTGAAACACGCTGTATATTGAGAACTGGATAAGTTTGTCCACTTGTAGGTTTATTCACAATGTTAATGTTAACAAGTGATATATTATGTAATACCAGTTTTTCTCTTTACTATGTGACAAGACTTTTCAGTGGCGATCAGATTATAATTATGAACTCATATGTATCAGTTTTTTTTTTATAGCCTAGTATATGTCCCACTGCTGGGCAAAGGCCTATGTATCAGTTGTCAAAATTAAATGTAATTGTTTGTATGACAGGCGCAAAGGCCAGAATACTTGTGACAAATATTCAAAGGTCTATAACTCTGAAACTATGATAGTTAAATATTATGTCTTTACTAAGCATCCACATATGAACTACCGTATATGTCCCCAAAATATTATTTCGGACTTCTGAAACACGCTGTATATTGAGAACTGGATAAGTTTGTCCACTTGTAGGTTTATTCACAATGTTAATGTTAACAAGTGATATATTATGTAATACCAGTTTTTCTCTTTACTATGTGACAAGACTTTTCAGTGGCGATCAGATTATAATTATGAACTCATATGTATCAGTTTTTTTTTTATAGCCTAGTATATGTCCCACTGCTGGGCAAAGGCCTATGTATCAGTTGTCAAAATTAAATGTAATTGTTTGTATGACAGGCGCACGTGATAGCAGAGCATTCCTACAAGAGTGTCAAGAGAAAGTCCACCGGCAGAACGTCGCCAGCGAAGAAACAGAATAACGCGTATAAATATATTTGCAAGATTTGTAAACGGAGTAAGTTTTACATGGACTTTTAAACCTTCAAATCATAAATAAAGCAGGAATTTTCACAGAGATTTCTGTTAATACATGTCAATTGTTTCGCATTGCTAATGAAGTGATAGAAATAAGAAGCTTTTTAAAAAAAATATCCATTGGTGCTCATTTCAAACATAACACAGTAAGTTATTCAAATGCTTTAGTTTTGCACACAATAGACAGATAGTAGAGGGAATATTTTATTTTATTTCTCCCAATGTGGTAACTATATTGTTTACTCTCCTGCTCTCAGGTTTCGCGACGTCAACGGATCTATTGGTCCACGAGACGTGTCACAACATGTTTACGTGCTATGGCTGCTACAACATGTTCGACTCATTTGAAAAACTCACAAAGCACAGAATGAAGAAGTGTAAAGCCTCACATAGTGTGGAAGTTCAAAGGCCCAAGACCTTGGATGATGTTTTAAGGTAACAAACTAAACTAAAATGAGTTATGAGCTAAACTTATAAATATTTAAATGTCAATTTGAAGATAAATTATATGACATATTTGTTATTGCAATGCTGGTCACTTTTGCGGGTGAAACGTGGCCACAACGAGCCCGGTAAGCTTAGCATGACCGAGTAGACATAAGTTTTATCTCTTTCAACTGCCAGAATTGTCGAGAAAATGGCGTCACACTGAACCATGTCCAGTACAAAAACCTCGACGTTGACGTCATTTACTCGACAAATCTGACAGTTGAAAGAGAAAATTTATGTCTACACGGTCATGCTAAGCCTACGGGACAGAGACATGTGGAGACGGGAGCCGGAGGCCTTTGCCCAGCAGTGGGACATTCAATAGGCTATTATAAAAAAAAAGCTAGTACATTTTTGATGATTAGAGTTATTCATTTTTCGATTCCATCATTCTAATATCTTATTTTTGTCACATTTAGACCGAAACTAGAAAACGTCAAACCCAGTTCACCAAGACTAGATACAAATCCAGTACCACAAGCTG
The DNA here is from genome assembly GCA_914767695.1 of Ptilodon capucinus. Lineage (NCBI taxonomy): Eukaryota > Metazoa > Arthropoda > Insecta > Lepidoptera > Notodontidae > Ptilodon > Ptilodon capucinus. Next base: position 2,692,037 of record OU611811.1, read on the forward strand.
ACCCAGCAGTAGACATAAAACCCACCTTGGACGTCAATCAAGCCTCAGACACTAATCCAGGTCCGAAGATCAAACTTGTATCACCAACAAAATTAATGTCGGAAAATAAGCCTTTATTTAAAATCGATCATAGTATGGAAGAGGCAGGCGTTAGTCTTATGTTGGGTACTAATCCAGAATCTGAAATCAGAGACTCTGTAACCATAAAAACTGAAACGTGCACCAATTTATTGTCAGAAATCAATCCAGTCTCAGTTAATCATCCAGTGTTTGAAATTAACCCTGATAACACGTATTCAGTTTCAAACAATAGTTCTTTGTCAGACATAAATTCAATGGAAACTAGATCAGTGTCAGACACCAATCCGGTGTCTGACAGTGGTCCCATGGTCTTGGACATCAATGTAACCAAAGATATTAAAGTAATGTCAGAGAGAACAATAGACAAAAGCGGAGAACCCACCAGTGATAGCAGTATGGAATTACACTTGGAGATTCATTCTTCTAGCAAGAAATCAGAACCCATGGATCAAAGTGATGAAGTAGAACTGACTAATAGTGATATGCAAGTTGAATCGGTGTGTGACGATGATAAACAACAGTGCACAGTGAAGGCAGATATCCTGCCCTGAGAATACCATACGTAATAGTGTATCAGTTTCTTCAGTTTTATGTTTTGAAATTGGAAGCCTCCCATTCAGATATTAAGTGTTTTTAGAACAATAAGAATATTATTGGTAAATTTGAATTTGTTTGCCCCTTTAATAGAGAAGGACTGAATACCAAATAGTTTAGCCCGGTTGTGCCAAACTCAATTGGTTTAGATCAAGATGAATCAAATAACCCACTTTGTTTGGAGGCCTTTAGTGATATTTTTTTGAGCTGTATTCAGTCTCAGTTCAACAATGGGTATTAAAAATTAACCCATATATTTATATATAGCAATTGGAATTCATTTATGCTGGTAATTTAATCAAAACATGTTTGTAATAATGCCATTGTCCTGTAGTACCACCTAGTACAGTACCTAAAAATGTTGGCATGGTAATTTACCTAATATTTCTGTAGCACTTGATGCAATGCAAGAATAGACTTATGTCATAGCATATGTTGATTATATCTCTTTCCCTCGTATGAAATAAGACAAAGCTAGGGAGCGAATCCGCTACCGAGGTCAAGCCCTGTCATGCGTGTTAACCTCACTGTCTATAATTGTTCCTGCAGTTTTATTTTTAATTAACTGATTTGCAGATCAAATTTACTCAGATTTTAAACTAAGTACTGATTGTAATTATTTATTAATTATGGTTTCTATATCCACATTCATTATCATAAAAGTTATTATCATTTGTAAATAAATTGTAACCTTTTTAAATAGCTAACTAGTTGCCACTGTGATAATGTTCCTGGCGCTCGAGTTTCGTTTGATAGACATCAATCTCTATTAGAGATATGTCGAAACAAAAGAAAAAATACGACCAATTTGACGTTTCTTTCGAAAAATCGGGCCCCTGATCTTTTAATCCTAAATTGATGGAATAGTTCCAATTAACTATTCCGCCTATACATATGTGTCAGCCAAAATTGTAAAGCTGTAAGAGAGCTTTCAGACTAGCTTTTTTTTGCGCGTATCATTCTGACATGCTTCAAAAAGCCGAACGCGCGTATACGGGCTTATTCCGTCGTGTACGCTCGACCCGGTGGTGGCGAGTGTTAACTTAGTGGCAATATGTATGCCGACGAAGAAACAATTCAAACGTCGTGGCTCGCGCTCATATGAGCTTGTAAGCGCCTCAACGCTTGTACGAGTTGCGCGTGTGGCTAAAAGCGCACCTATACGCACTTCGAAGAACGAGCTTATACGCTCGTATCAAACACTAGTCTGGAAAGGCTAGTGGATTCAAGTCATAGTCCACCACGCTGGCCCAGTGCGGGTTGGCAGACTTCACACATCTATCGAGAATTTGTCAAGTTCCCTCAGACGTGCAGGTTTCCTCACGATGTTTTCCTTCACAGTTTTATAGCAAGTGGTACTCTCGGATGTAAATGAGATTCGCACATGAAACCCAGAGGTGCCAGCCGGGGTTTGAACCTGCACACTTTGATCTGCAAGGCGTGCGTTCGACCACTCGGCTACCACTGCTACCACTGTCGGATTAATAATAGTAATCTATATTTATGAAAGCTATAATTCAACCAGTTAACAAAGCTTGTAAACAGCAATTTAGGAGAAAATAAATGAATAATTACATTATGTAGCTTTGATTTTTTTTAATATAGGCCGGCACGAGTGCCTACAAGAGGACCTAGTTAATTATAAGATATTATATTGAACAACTTTCCATTGTACCTGTTGTAACCATGCAATACATGGAAATAAATACTATATATCTTGTAAAATTATCATTGGCCACCGAAATCTCGATCGATGTAAATACTTTGTGACAATTTTAGGTAACGAGCATAATGTGATTTATGAAATAATGATTCCCTGTAAAAATATATTGATGCATTTTGCAAATTGAAAAGTTTTTTTTTATTGACGACTAGCTGTGCCCGCGACTTCGCCCGCGTGGACTTTAGGGAGATTACCCGGAAATATGGGTATTATGTTTTTCCCGCGGAACCCTAATGCTTTTTCTAAAATTAAAGAAGCCTAAGTTACGCCCTGGAACGTCAGCTATCTGCCAGCGAAAGTCCCATTGAAATCGGTTCAGCCGTTTAGAAGTTTACCTCAAACAAACAGACAGACAGACAGACAGACAAAAATTTTTAAAATTGCGTTTTCGTTATAGGTATCGTATATACTTTCATACGCATTTGGTAAAAAAGTATTATTTTGATATTACAAACAGACACTCCAATTTTATTTATTTGTATAGATATAGATAGATAATTTGGGTAGATCTCAGCGTAGGCCGCTCGGCTCAATACACCGGGTGGCAGCCACCTGAGTTCGTTTCCCGTCAACTCAAATTCCGGAAATGACCTGTTTGGAATTTTCCTTATTCTGGGTTTAACTGGGATCGTACCCCAGTATGGTACCCATAGTACAAGCTCTGGGACCCAATTCTCGCAAAATCGACACCATCTCTTATTCGACGTTGTTCAGTTTGGGATCGTACGATTAGTATGTGTTTTAGGCCATATTTATTTCTGAAGTTTATTAATGGTAGGGACCATTAAATTATTGTTTTTGGTTATTTTTTATCAGCCTGTATCGTCCCGCTGCTGGGAAAAGCCCTCCCTTTCCTTCCTCCAATCCTCTCTGTTCTTTCCACGTGTGGACCACTCCAGACTATTATATTATTTTCCGAAATAAATTACAATCTAAAATTTCAAACAATTTATAATATATACATTAACATTTGTGCTAAATATGCAATTACGTCGATAGTGCTACGATCTTTGAATACGACACTAACGTAAACAGCTCGCCATTCGACATGTAGACATCAAGATAATACTTTAAAATGCAAAATAGCGGACGATTGTAAAATAATTAAATATAAAATAAATCTTGGATAAACGCACCACAGGAATGAATACAGTAAACTGAGTCAATCACAAACAGCTTATTGTTTTCTCAAAGGTTCAGTAGTTGTTGCATGAGCGCCAAGGCTAGACTTATGTCACAGAATATGTGTATTATATCTCTTTCTCTCGTATGAAATAGGACAGAGAGCGACCGAGCCAATCCGTGACAGAGGTCTTGTCTTTACATGCGTGCTTAATGCACGCAGCAATTTAACCCTTACATCTGCACCATAGTACAACAGACTAAGGGACCGAGCTATACGAAGAAAAGGATGCAATGTCATCATGTATTTTCCATTTTCTTATAGCTGTTTGTAATATCAAAATATATGGATAAGAAAGAAAATTGACAGCGTTAAGTAGCGTCCAATTAATATTCTAAAATTGGGCACATTATTTTTTAATTTCCAGACAAAATACTGATCTTATATCTGAATCTACCAGGTAAGTATCTACATATTTTTTAATCGGTAGATATTAATTTACGAAGACAATACTTCCAATACGTTGGTAATAAGGTAACTATGGCGCTGTTAATGTCGCGTGCGCATACGATTTTTTTTTAATTCAATCCAACTCGTATTTGCCCTCAAACTTAAGTTGTGTTTCACAGCCTCGAATACCAAACGATAAATAGTGCAATAACGCTTTAAGACCCCGCAAATTGGGGTGTCAAAAACGACGCGGCAAATTTTTGCCAATAACAAAACGTACTCTGTGTGAACATACATAAAGATTGAATTTCTGTGAAAGCCACGCCGCCACGCATCAAAATTAATTTCGTTGAGAAGTAAACTTTTACTATGAGTCAAAACAGTTTATTTTGTTAATGGTAAAGAAACCGACGTTAAAGTATTGACGCCCCAGTGCGAAGACGATTTATAAAAAAAAATACTGAAGATTTAATTTCTGTTCAGCTCGTTGAGGATACGCAGTATATGCAGGAACAGGTTGATGATGTCCATGTACAGGTTGATGGTGGCGAGGATGTACTCCTCGGGCGAGAGAGTCGTCATCATCATCTGCGTGTCGAATATCAGGAAGAAGCTGAACAGTATGGCGCCGACGAACGATAGGGCCACCTCGAACGCTGAACTCTGTATGAAGATCTGGAGGAGACCTCCTATGATCATCACCATTAGACCGGCGAACAGCCTGTAAATAGTTTATAAACCAATAGTAAACCAAACTAACGTAACGCCTGTTTGTCATCATGAGACACTTGTCTAATCACAGTTCAAAAAAATATTCTTCTAATTATAACTCAGCCTTATCAGTATGTTAAAATAATTGGGCGCCGAATGGACATCAAACGAAAGCTTCTGGGCAGTATATCAAGAATGGCAATATAACTCAATTTAATGTCATTAACTCACCGCTAGAGGCTCTGTAAGAGTTTTTTTCATCGTCAATTGAATGAGGTAGAAATTAGTAAAAAAGTTGCACAGGTACTGCAGATTTGGAATTCTCATGATTTCACACTTAAGTCTCAGGATACATTTATACACCTGATTCGAAATGGGACCCTTAAAATTAAGGTTCTCTAGCTTATCCTAAACGAATATGTGAAAAAAATTTATAACGATTTTTGGTGTGTTAAAATGTCTTTCAAATTTGATTTTTTTCAAGTGTGGCTTTAAAATCAGCTGTTACTTTGAAATTAAACTATTTTACGGATTTTATCGCGTTTATTTACTATTTTATTTTCCCGACGTTTCGGCTGCTTTACAGCAACCATGGTCACGGGGGGACTGAGGTGTTAGACGTCCTGATGTCATAGTTAATAACTATGACATCAGTCCCCCCGTGACCATGGTTGCTGTAAAGCAGCCGAAACGTCGGGAAAATAAAATAGTAAATAAACGCGATAAAATCCGTAAAATAGTTTAATTTCAATGTATAGTATTCGCGTAAATATAAGAAAACAATATCAGCTGTTACTTTTAAAAGTCCCTTTTATCTAAACATGAATACAGCAGACGTTACAAGCGACCTAACTGACCATGCCTAGGCTTGACAAATCATACAAAATTCATGTTTTAATTTTGTGTGGGGAAAAAAAATTGCTATTATTATACTGTCTTCATTAAATGATTTCATATGCCGCACATCAGGGAAGGTTGCAGGCTTTTTGTTCCCATTATGAATCACAATTGTGTTATAAGGTGGCCTGGTAGAGATCACTTTTAGTGATAAGGCCACCCGTTGTTGCACTGTTTTTTTTTATCGTATATGTGTAGTTTACATTTCTCTAAGAGGTGGAACAATAAAGAGTTTTCTATCTATACGGTAACAAGTGTATTAACGATGTAGTAGGTACATACCCGTACGCAAGGAACGAGAAGTCGATCTTGGTGTTGAGTGTGAACAGTGTAAGGGCGAAGACCACGGCGAAGGTGAGCGCAAACGCTTGCAGCACCACCGCCGTGTTGTAGAAAGACACGATGACCCCCACTGTGTACGCCTGAACCACCGTCTGGAAAATTCCATGACAAATACCAACTTAATAATAATACATTTTAAAAGCAAGTATCTTGAACTGGCTCACGAGGTTGTCGACATGTGGGACATTGATGCGGCAATCATTGTACCGATAGTCGTTTCCGCCCATGGCTTATTAGCCAAGAGCCTCGACAAACACCTAAAGAGGCTCGCGTTAGGCAGCTGGATCAAGGGACAGATTCAGAAGGCAGTACTTCTGGAGACGGCGCGCATTGTGAGGAAGTTTCTCTCTCTGGAGCCCTAAGCACTGGTAACTAGGACCCTGTTCCAGATGCCGGTGGGGAACTGTTTTTTATATTTTTAAATGTATTTTTTATATATATATATATATAAAAATGTAATTTATAAGAAAGATAAGAAATAAAGGAGATAATACATTCTAATAATAATACATTCTCAAGGTAAAGCAAGTATCATGATCTGGCTCACGAGGTTGTCGACGTGTAGAGCCTCAACAAACACCTTAAGAGCCCTAAGAGGCAAGGGATAGATTCAGAAGGCGGTACTCTAGAAGACTTTCTCTGGAGCCTTGACCGCTGGTAACTAGGACCCTGTTCCAGATGCCGGTGGGGAGCTGTTTTTTATATGTATATTTTAAAATATCATATTCTAGAGCAATAAACGATTACATTCTCAAATATGTATCAAGATACATATGGGTATGGGTACCTGTTTGTAAGCAAAGAGGTACCCATTTATGTAGTTGCCAATATTATAGGAACGCACTGAAGGAGTTTTCGTTTTATGAGTAGTGTCTTGTTGCTAGACCCACCAATAGCTCCGCCTGCGTGATAAGCCGTGGTGACCGCTTTTTCGCAGACATACAATTAGTCATACATCATGACATTTGATGAGATGTGCACTACTTAACAAATGGACCAGAAGAGTAACAGAATGGCTATCACGCGAAAACAAAAGGAAAAGTGGAAGGCAAGCAAAACGATGGGAGGATGACCTAGCAGAGCGGCTGGCCCCATGTGGCTACGCAAAGCTAAGGATAGAGAGGAGTGGAGATTATTAGAGGAGGCCTATGTCCGTGGAGGACAAGCTGTAGAGGAACAACTACCTGCAGATTTAAAATTTAATTTTTATTAGTTATAAGTACCTAGTATAGTTAGAAAACACACTTACTGTTACTTAAGCTAATACATACAGCAATAAAGGCTATTTGATTTGATTTGACTTAACAAGTGGTTTGTTACTCACAAAAGCGGCCAGTAGGTACAGATTGGCAGGCGAGTCTCGTCTCTTCGCCACCAGCGCGAGGAGCGTCACCATACTGAGTACGAATGCCACCATCACCATCCATGGGCTGGAACAGGACACATATTGATACAATAAACATATATTTTGTATTTATTGCCAAAGTTGCACTTCCAAATGTATTTTTGTCCCTAATGAAATAGGGACTAAATCTATTGGTATTATACCCGACAATATCCATTATATTTATAGAGCAGTAGACAATTTTTTTATTGAAAAAATCTGTAAGTGGATCATATCAACGAGTAAAAGGCGAATTGACTCAAGCGCCATTTTGGTAACTTTGCACAACAAAACCCAGCTCAAAAGACTGAGACAAATTCGCTGATTCCAGCGATACATATAATTCAATATCGCCCAACATGGCGCTTGGGTCACTTCGCCGATATCATACTATACATTTTAGGGTCCTTAAATGAATTGCCATGCTTAAGTGCTACACTGTGTGAGCAAGATAGCAATATTTTCAAAATGTATGGGATATGTCCCCACTGACCAATAACGACCAGGCATATATAGTTGGAAAGCTCTTTTTGTGACTATCAATTGTTACTATGGGGGTAAATCTCAAATCGTTGTGTGAAAAAAGTTAGAGTTATCTTTAAAAAATAAAACAATTTATTTTCAATATTTTTTAAAGACTGGAAAGATCATTTTGTGACTATCAATGATATATGTCTGGTCTTTATTGGTTGGTGGGGACATTTCGCCCATCCTCCTTTAGTCTAGACATAGCTTGTGGAAAGTTAGAATAGAGTACAAATGATTCCTTACTTCTCATGTACAAACAGCTTGATGGGCTCCACAAAGTGGAATACCGCGGCGATGGCCACTGTGGCTAGGAGTTGGATGGTGAGCAGCCCGTACACCTTGCGCACGAACCCCAGACGGATATCTTTGTCGGCGTTGGCCACATTGTTGCGGTACGAGAAATCTTCCTATAGGAAATATACCAAATTCAAATCCGGTGTGGATTGGCAGCCTTCACACATCTATCGCGAACTAGTAAAGAATCAGAATATTTTTTATTCATATAAACCAATACAGGCACTTATGAATCGTCAATAAATAATAATAGTAGTATCTCTACCACCCATTCGGAATGCATTTCCTATGGAGAAGAATGGGCAAGAAACTCCCTGGTTGCTTTAAAAGTTCCCTCAGATGTGCAGGTTTCCTCATGATGTTTTGGTTGGGGTGTATCCTTGGGGGCTCTATGGAGTTAGGTTAGGTTAGGTTAGGTTAGCGCCCCCAAGGGTACACACTGCCGGATGTTTTTCCTTCACTGTCTCATAGCAAGTGATAATCTTAGATGAAACACAATAATAATGTGTTATAGATAGTTATGTATTTCAATAAAGTAGTTATTTGCGAGGCTAATTATATTTCCAGCATTCAGTGTAAACTATTGAATATGTGGTGTTTAATGAAAAATATTATTATGAAGGACATTGTATGTCAACTATATACAAACAACAGAGATCTCACAAACATGATGTGGAATAAATAAACATATGTTACTTTGTTTTAGGTAATAAATTTATCTTCATGCCTGAATTCCCAGAAGGGGTAGGCAGAGGTGCATTGCAGTGCGCCCACACTTTGCCGATGTATTTTGGTCTCAATGTAATACCCCTATTAGGCCCCCGCTTATTATTCTCTTTCAATACGAGGGAGATTTTGGGCCATAGTCTAACATGCTGGATTAGTGCGGGTTGGTGAACTTCACACGAATTAATATAGACATGCAGGTTTCCTCACAATGTTTTCCTTCACTGATATGTTTGTTTAAGGTAGTGTTATCAACATATCACATAATATTGCAATGTGTATTGATTAACTAGTACTGCTATATATAATGGGCAAGAAAATTGATGAGCTTAGAAAAATAAATGCAAGTGTTGGCAAATATCACGTGATTATGGCCTTCACATCAATGCATTAATGTATTTTTTTGGATATAAGTATTAAGAATATAAAATGTAGTATGTACATATACAATTGTGATATTCATAGGAAGTATAACAAATTATTGCGAAATTATTCTAGAGATAAAACTTAGGTTTTATCTTATCAGCGACAGTGCCTAACATTGAGCAAATTTAACTATTTGCTAATATAACATTATCATACGAAGACTAAAGAAAATACAGAGATCGTCAAATTCTAAACGAATAGGTAATTATCATAAAAATATAGCCTATACACAAGCATCTTCGTATGCATTGAAAACCACATATTGAAGGCCAAGTAACGACAACATTCACTGTTTGTTATTTCGTGATGAAAAGCAATCATTTAGGTTAATCTTACCTCAATAGATTCCTTGCCACCGAGCTCGCAGTCCTCCTGTGCGTACATTAACGGTATTGAAGCCATTTTTAATGTTGATGGTGATCGAATATGTATTTACAGAGAAATTATAGTCGTTTTAAGGTTCAATAAAATCAATTTTTAAGGCTTTCCCCGTTTTACGTGTTGTGGCAATGACGTAAATAATAAAGTGACGTATATTTGTTTTTGAGTGAATTGACAATCAGATGACATTGACAATATGCTGACATAGGTGACGCATTAGGAGTGTCAATTTTTAGTGATCTTTTTGTTGCAGCTACTGTGGATATGAGCCTTTTGCCTTAGTTGTTCGTCCGTATTTCAAAATAAATATTATGAGGGTCGAGTGCCCTCATTGAGCGCACGAGTATTACTTACGTGATATATATTTTAGGCAACGGAAATTTGCCAAAATTAGTAAATTATTTATTTTAGGTCAGTAGCTACTAATAACAAAATCACTTTTCTGTAAAATTTATTAACGTGGCCAACCTACTCTTCGTCAACCTCATTTAGTAGGTAAGTAATGAGGCAAGTTGCAAGGTAGATTTTATTGCCCTAACATTGTAAAAGCCGATTGCAAGTCCAAGCAAAATTTCAATAAAACAAAATTGAGTTACTGTGGACCGTCGTGCAGTGACTGTGAGCTCGACGTCGGACTCCACTGTGAAATTGACTCCCCACGGTAAACTGGTTAAATAATATAACCGACGGAAAGTCTAGTCTCGGAATTGGTACCTACTTGGATAAAATACTTAATGTTGTCGTGACAAAAAACATACTTAGGTACTACGTAGACATTAAGTACGTAGTATTGACACGGCCCTACCTTTTAAGTAAGTTTACTTATCTACCTTATTTAGAAGTAATAAGAAGTTATTGTTATGAACACATACTATTATTATTTTGTTTGTAAGGACCTTCGTGTCATGTATTCTTATTTTGAGTCAATAGGGGCGCAGTGAGAGCTATACAAAAATCTTATACTTATTTACTTGCGTAATGATATGAAATAATAAAAAGGTTGTTGGCGCCACTGTACCCTGACTGACAGTACACTACAGCACTGACACTACTGTCATTGTCAGCTGTCATCGTCAGCTGTCAACGTCGCGACGTTGACCGTTTTATTCGTTATTCCTTTTTAAAAAACCAGATGACTTGCAAATGAGTCAGAGCACACATCGATTTATTAGAAAACCAACGTTATTTTTATAATCATCATAATTACTGTACAGTGTTCGCCAAGAAATATATCGCTAATTAACTAGAAGGAGTTGTAATCATTTTAACTCCCCAACATTGGACCATCGTCGCCGGATCATCATTTCAAGAAAGAATCCTTACATTATAACGCACCTGCACTGCTGAGAAGATTGTGGATTAAGCAGATAACGGAGTAAAATCAACAAGGAGTACTAAGAGGTTAGCGTTTGGGTGGATAACGGACAGGTTTGAAAAGTATTAATACCGTGTTTTGTATTGTGCGCAGTGTCGAGTTCAACACAATCAGCTACACAACCACGGTGATATTTGTAAGTACTTTCTTCCGTTTTCTACATAGCCATCACAATGAGTTTAGAAGCCAAATCTCCTCGTAAAACTTCTAATAGTGACGATTCCGATACTCGCGATTTGATTAAAAAACGGGGTAATTTACGTGGTCGAATCACTTTGTTTGGGAAGTACATTAGTTCGTTAGAAAATGTTGATTTAAATGATCAACAAATAGTTGAATTACAATTACGCATATCCAATAACGAACAATTGTTCACTGAGTTCCAAGAAGTTCAGTCTAAAATCGAGAGCATTGTAACCGATACAGAATTGAATCAGCAGTTGGAAACCAGGGAATTAATTGAATCTAACTATTATAAAATAATTTCAGTAGCTAAATGTATTTCCAACATTCATAACGAGAAGATTGCACCTTCTAAATGTACTCAAAGTCAAAACTCGAATAATTATACAAACAACATTATTAAATTACCTACAATCGCATTGCCTTCCTTTGACGGTTCATTTGGAAACTGGCTAGAGTATCGTGACACATACATATCGCTAATTCACATGAACAAAGATATAAATCCTATTCAGAAATTTCATTACCTACGTTCTTCGTTAAAAGGCAGCGCTGTACAGGTTATAAAATCGTTAGAATTTAGCTCAGATAACTATCAAGTGGCTTGGGATTTGTTGACTAGTAGATTTGACAATCACAGGTTACTAATAAGCAATCACGTCAAGTCTTTGTTTTCGTTACAAACTGTCACAAAAGAATCTCCTAATCAGCTAAGAAAGTTAATTGACTCAGTGTTAAAAAACTTAAGATCGTTAAAGATTATGGACGAGCCCACAGAATACTGGGATACGTTAGTTATACATTTAATAGTAAGCAAACTTGATCCAGTTACAAACAAAGAGTGGGAAACCAGTAAAAGTTTAATTTGTAAAGGTGCCGTAAAGGCTAAGTTAGATGATTTATTGCAGTTTTTAAGAGATCGTTCCGATGCATTAGAAATGTTACAAAGCGGTCATAAACACGTTAATGATTCCGTAAACAAGTCAACCGTCAACAACTCTCAATCGTCCACACAAATACGTTCGTTTGTTACACACAAACAACCACCTAGGACAGGCAAATCTACTATGAAGACAGCGCGCACTGATAAATGTATTATGTGCGATGCTAATCATGCGTTATATTCGTGCATTCACTTTCTAAATTTGCCCGTCCAAGATAGGTATAAATTAGTCTCCGAAAAGGGCCAAATATGCATTAATTGTTTACGTTCAGGTCATTCTATTGAAGAATGTCAGTATGGTCCATGTAAACAATGTTCACAAAAACATAATAGCCTTCTTCACTTAGATAACAGTGCAAGTTGCAAATCCATTCATTCTATACCTGCTCAGACGCACACAGACTCATTCAGTGTAAGCGTGAGCGGTTCTTCAGACGTCGTTTGTACTGAGTCATTCTCATTAAACACACATGCAAGTAACTCGCAGCAAGCCGTGCAATCTATGGCATTAGAACAGGTTTTGCTGTCGACTGCGATTGTTGAAGTGTGGCATGATAACACACACGCCGTTGTCCGCGCTCTCCTGGATAGTGGCAGTCAACGATGTTTCATTACCGAATCACTTTGTAAAAAATTGCGTTTAAAACCTATACAGTCCACACTCACCATTACTGGGGTAGGTAACACTGTCATGCGTTCACAGCAGTCTTGTGACCTACTTATGCGATCGAGGATTAGTAATTTTAGTACACGTTTAAACTGTTCAGTTTTACCTAAAATTACTCATTATCTACCCACCTCATTTATAGACGTTCGCTCGGTACATATACCCCAAAACGTTACGCTTGCAGACCCAAACTACCACACACCGGCAGCAATCGACTTATTAATTGGCGCCGATGTTTTCTGGAGTCTGTTGCAGGAAGGTCGGATGCGTTTATCTGAAGGGCCTTACCTACAAAATACTCGTTTAGGTTGGATTATTTCAGGCACGTTGCCTCAAAATAGTTCACGCGTTAGTAATCATAGTATTTGTGCATTTACAACTTCATTAGATGACCAATTAAAACGTTTCTGGGAATTAGAGGAAGTTCAAAACAGTAAATCAACAAATAATATTTTTACTGCCGATGAGAAGGTTTGTGAGAACCTTTTTACTTCCACGACTACTCGTGACAGGGACGGTAGGTTCGCCGTGCGAATACCGTTATGCGAGTCAGCTGACTCGCTCGGCAATTTTTACGATTTAGCAAAAAGGAGATTCTTAGCCTTAGAAAGAAAGTTAGATCGTTCCCCTGAAATAAAACAAATGTATTCAGATTTCTTAAAAGAATATTTAGTGTTAGGGCATATGACTCGCATTGATACATATAAATCTCCGCATTATTTCCTTCCACATCATTGTGTGCAACGTGAAAGTACAACGACAAAGTTGCGAGTCGTATTTGATGCGAGTGCACCTACAACAACAGGCAAATCATTTAACGATATACAGTCGGTCGGGCCTCCGTTACTAAATGACTTAGTGGGTATACTTCTACGTTTTCGACAGTTTGCTTTCGTTGCTACCGCCGACGTAGAAAAAATGTACAGACAGGTTTTAGTGCAGTCCGATCAACGTACATTACAACTAATTTTATGGCGCGAAAATAAGAGTGATCCATTACAAATATATCAATTAAACACAGTCACGTACGGCACGGCGTCAGCTCCGTACCTAGCTATGAGATGTTTACGACAGTTAGCCTTAGATTGTCCAGATGAGCAGGTTTCTCGATTAATATTAAATTCGTTTTATGTCGACGATTTAATATTTTCTTATAATAATAAACGGGATGTATTGTCACTTTGCGAAACGGTTAGCAGCATTTTAAATTCTGCTTGTTTCCCGTTAAGAAAATGGACGTTTAATTTTGAAAATAGTCTATCATTAAATAATTCAACAAAATCATTGTCACTTGATAAAACCGCTCAACATAAAACACTTGGTTTAGTTTGGCATAATATCAGCGATGAACTCACTTACGATACAAAATTAAATTGCAGTATAAATATGCCGCTAATCACAAAACGAAAAATACTTTCTGTCATATCACAGGTCTATGACCCATTAGGGTTGTTAGGTCCCGTTATTATCGTTACTAAAATACTCATACAAAAACTGTGGCTTTGTAAAATCGGATGGGACGATCCTGTCCCATCTGAAATCGCGAATACCTTTCTAAAAATATTAAATTCATTGCAACACTTAAATGACGTACGTATTCCGCGGCATGTCACCTCACAGTACGCACATCAGTTAGAACTACATATTTTTACAGATGCTTCACAGGACGCATACGGTGCCTGTGTTTACATTCGCAGCGTCTGTGAGCAATCCGGTGAGGTTACTGTTAAATTATTATGTGCAAAAAGCAAGGTTGCGCCTCTAAAGCCAGTGAGCATACCTCGGCTTGAGCTGTGCGGTGCACTAGTGGGCGCGCGTCTTTATAAAAAGGTCATAGATGCACTTGAATTAAAGTTTGAAAAGGTCCTTCTATGGACTGATTCGACAATTGTTTTAGGTTGGTTACGTACCCACCCCACATCATTAAAGACGTTTGTACAAAACAGGGTCGTTGAAATTAATGACTTAACTAATGGATGCATTTGGTCACACGTATCGGGCGTGCAAAACCCAGCTGATATGTTATCACGCGGTGTTACTTTGCCTGATCTTATACATAGCGATTTGTGGTGGTTCGGGCCTCGGTTCATTAGTGACTCATCTGTCATTGAACACAACACAGATGTACCGTTAACCGTCTTACCTGAATTAAGAACCCTAGTTATGTCAAACCTGTCATGTAATGCGTTTCCATTTGTAAGATTTTCATCATTCTATCGAATGATAAGAACAGCCGGTTATATCAGGCGATTCATTCACAACAGTCGTCATAAAAAGGAACGTATACAAGGACCGTTATCAGTGAATGAGTTGCATGAATCAACCACTTTACTTGCGCGGTTGTCTCAGATCGAATCATTTCCGTACGAGTACAATAGCTTATTAAAGGCATCTTCTAACATTAAATATTCGCGTAATATGTCAGGACTTAACTTGTTTTTTAGTAAAGAATTATTGATTAGAGTAGGAGGCAGGTTAGATAACTGCAACGAATTCACTTACGATAAGAAGCATCCTGTCCTGCTCTGTAGTAAACATACGTTCACGTTACTCTTATTTAGATATAAACATACACATTTGTGTCACGCTGGCCCTCAACTACTACTTTCTACTATTCGCGAAGAATGGTGGCCGCTTGGGGGTAGAAACTTAGCGCGCTCAATCGTTCATAAGTGTAGCAGATGTGTAAGGTTACGTGGGAAAACATTTAGCCCAATCATGGGCAATCTACCATCGGAAAGATTATCACAAGGTTTTCCCTTTCTACGTACCGGTACCGACTACTGTGGTCCGGTATACATTTTGAATCGTGAAGGGAAAGGCTCTAAATTAATGAAATGCTACATTTGTATATTTATTTGTTTTGCGACTCGAGCGGTTCATTTAGAGTCGGTCACAAATCTCTCCACGGATGGTTACCTTCTTTGTTTAAAACGGTTTATATCTCGAAGGGGCAAACCATTGGAGATATATTCCGATAACGGTAGAAATTATGTGGGAGCGGCCAACGATTTAAATAACTTTTTAACTAAACATTCAAACGCTATTATCGAAAAAGTCGCTTTAGAAAATATTACATTTAAATTTATTCCTCCTTATTCTCCTCATTTTGGTGGCTTGTGGGAGGCGGGGGTGAAGTCTTGTAAGTATCACCTGAGACGCGTCATAGGGAATTCTAACCTCACGTTTCAGGAATTTAACACGGTATTGGTACAAGTAGAGGCTGTCCTGAACTCCCGTCCGCTAACACCTCTTTCTTCAGATCCCAACGACCTTCAAGCATTGACCCCGGGTCACTTCTTAATTGGGCGTCCGCTTACAGCACCAGCCTGTGATAACGTCACTGATGTAGCTATCCATCGCCTACCTCGTTACGACCGAGTTGAGCAGATGCGTCAACATTTTTGGCAGCGCTGGTCGAAAGAATATATCAGTGAGCTACAGACCAGAACAAAATGGAAAATAAACAAGGGTGACGTAATTACTGTTGACAGGCTGGTCCTCATAAAGGAAGATAATTTGCCACCGTTGAAATGGCGCCTAGGACGAATTGAACGAGTCTACATTGGAAAAGATGGAGCCTCGCGCGTAGCGACCATCCGTACAGCAGCTGGAGAAGTGCAGCGTTGCTTCTCGAAAATTTGTCCCTTGCCTATCGAGACACCAGAGTCAGAGGCATTGGTTACTGGACCCGAGAGCATCCAGGGCGGGGAGGATGTTGGCGCCACTGTACCCTGACTGACAGTACACTACAGCACTGACACTACTGTCATTGTCAGCTGTCATCGTCAGCTGTCAACGTCGCGACGTTGACCGTTTTATTCGTTATTCCTTTTTAAAAAACCAGATGACTTGCAAATGAGTCAGAGCACACATCGATTTATTAGAAAACCAACGTTATTTTTATAATCATCATAATTACTGTACAGTGTTCGCCAAGAAATATATCGCTAATTAACTAGAAGGAGTTGTAATCATTTTAACTCCCCAACAAAGGTATTGGAATAAGATGAGGAATGGCTGCACACGCAATTACCGGGTATTCTGTCTGCCAGTGTCAGGTAATTAATATAAATAATTAACAAGCTTAATAATTAGTTACACATTATAAATTAACCTAGGTTATGTTATGGTTGGGAGATAAAGATGACAGATAAATAAAATCATACTTTGTTTATATTGTCCCATGCATGCATACATTCATGATGCATTTACGTTAGGCCGTCAGTCGTCTGTTATTTTCGACCTAGTGCAAGCGAATTATGGGTCTGTGGGTCGAGTAGCCCAATCACCTACACGTTAGTTACGGAGGCCATTCCGTTAGGTAACTATCGATTCAGTTGGCACACATTATTTTTATTGGCAGTAAAACTTTACTATCATCGGGAGCCGAGGAAAGGCCGGCCGATAATTACCGGGTAACTGCTTTCCAGTGCATTAGCGTCGGGGTTGCCAACGTGAAATTGAAGAAAGATTGGTGTTCTATTTTTAAAAGGAAATACTTTATTCTTTTATCAATAACAAGATCGTTACCCTTATTTACTTTTTAGAATGGCCATGTTGAGAGGATGAATGAAAGTAGACTGACGAAAGAAATATACCAGGCAAACGTGAGTGGAAATGTCGGAGAGGGCGCCCGAGGAGGACCTTTCACGACCAGATTAACGGTCTCTTCCAGAAAGGTCAAGTCCGTAGCACCCTCAACCGACGGAAGTTAATGAAAAGATGTATGACTGTGGATGAAGCGAAAGAGGTATGTCAGGATCGTAGCATATGGCAAACGGTAGTCTCTGCCTACCCCCATGGGATACAGGCGTGAGTATATATATGTATGTACTCTTAGAATACTCTCCATATTTATAGAATTTTTAATCTATCTATGTGTTAGCTTTGTAATGAGATAATAAATAAATAAATGAAACACTCAATCCTTTACATACTTTTGGTGCGCGTCATCGAAATGTGATGGACTTGATCGCAATTTAACAGTACACCAAAGTCGTTATCGACAAACAAAATATAACAATGTATGGCTTAACTCATAGTAAACATAAAAAAAAAACATAGCATTTGGTACTGTGACATAAACAATTTCGTGCCAAGAAGCGATTAAATCCTCCGTAGCTCTTACATGCAGGTTATTATTATTATTATGAGTCTATTACGTCCCACTGCTGGGCAAAGACCTCCCTCCCCTATCTCCATTCTTCTCTATTTTGAGCTAAGATAGGCCACTCTTTTCGATGGGAGTCCAGTTCATCCCGACATCTCCTTCTGGGCCTGCCGCGATGTCTTCTTGCTTTACCGGAGATCCACTCTGTGGTTATTTTCGCCCAGTGTTGTTCTGACATGCGGCAGATGTGTCCAGCCCCGTTCTATTTTAGCTTGTCAGCTTTTTGACCTACGTCACTTATTTGTGTCTTGGAGCGCAGTACAGTATTCCGAATTCGGTCAGTAATCTTGACTCCGAGGATACTGCGCTCCATTGCTCGCTGGCAAACCGCGAGCGCGGACTGGACTGAACGACCAAACTTGCGCGCCGTAGGTGAGGATGGGGAGAATGCATACATGCAGGTTATACATAAATAAATTAATAATAAGTTACTTAGATTTACAGTGTTATTGAAGGTTGTTTATAAATGGATTTTTAAAATAATTTTAGCTGTAAATTTACGAGTGTTTTATAATCCGCCATTTTTATCACCTTCATCGCCCACTTTTATTTATAATCTGTAATTATTTAATTTGTTGTTGCTTTTTGACACTGTCTGAATATCCGCTATTAGCATAAGCAGGTATTCCACATCTTATTCCATCATTTCATTAATTTCGTAAAAGAAAAAACAAGAAAAGCCATGATTAGGTACTTAAGCTATACTTGCATAGTACCTATTGTAACTTCATAAAAAACCCTAATTTAAAATGTACCAGTTTAATTGTGGCAGCGGTTCCTTTCAAGCTGCCGCTATGTCCTCGCGGGCCCTATTGTCAGGGTCTCAAGAAATTTAATTAGAGACCCAACGAAAATTCCCGCCATAAAGATGTTCCGGATAGAGGAGCGCCGGGGAGAGACTTGGGGAGGTGTATTCTACTATACACTAACACGCAAGTTTAAATAAATTTCATTATATCTTTAAAACCATTAGATATCCTATATTTCAATAGAAAAGTGTTCTGCAGTATCAGCAGCATAATAACCCATAAGTTTGTAGGTTTTTTTTTATTTTTTTATTTTGTACCGGACCTCTATCGGCCCGCGTGCTCACCTCTGATGTGGGGGTCAGAGTTCTTAAAATTAGCCTTAAGTTTAGTGTGTAAAATAATTTTTCCAGCCTGGATTATATTTATTGAAATAATAAAATCACAATTTTTTTTATTAAAAAATTAAAAGTCAAAAGACACAATAAAAAGTAAACCCGTCTAAAAAATAACACTATAACAGACAATAAAATACCAAAAGGCTATGGACAAGGATAATAAACAGAATATAATACATGGTAAAAATAAAATAACAGTTTCCCTACTATCCATTGCGCGGATCCGGCAACCAGAGCCATTGATGCGCAGTGTAGCGTAGGCGGCTGTTGGTCACTTATTGACAAATAAGTTGGCAGCTGGCCTCTTTCTGCTCAGGTCTTATTTCTATCAATGACTCTGGTCACCACCTCCACGCAATAGCCTAGTAGGGTATCACGTCTATCCTTGTCCATGACGAGCTTACTTAGGCTGGATAAAACTAAGGCTACGCCTAAGGTCATCTCAACATCATGCCTTCGGCGCGCAAACACAGGGCAATGAAGCAAGATGTGCTCCACTGTCTCGCTGACACCCGGTTCGCAGATGCACAATGGGTCATCCTTGCGCTTGAAACGGTTCAAGTACCCAGAGAACCCACCGTGCCCCGTCAGAACCTGTGTGAGCACGACAGTGGGCACGATCTCTCTAATCGTCCTGTACGCTACCAGAAGGTCAGGAAAAAAACATTTTGGTCGTGGATGCAGTTAAGTTTGTAGGTTATAATAGGTACAGATTATATACATAATGTCAATATAAATGAAAGTACAAAGGGATAACAGCGGTGCACCCACATTTCTCCGTCTTAGTCGTAAATCGTAATATGCTAAGAGGCGCGTGATATTTTTTTTCTTAAATAGCAAAACGACCTTTTTTTTAACAAAATGTCATCTATGTCGAGACCGAATTTAGTCGCATGGACGCATGGCTTTTGTCACAAAAATTCATTCTTTATGTATATTACTCACAGAGTCATATCATTGACAGATACATTTAAAAAAGTTGAGAAAATTGACAATTGAATGTGTGATAGCGTCTCGGTGCGACATAAGTTTCTGTCTTGGCGCGTCTTAGTTCGCTCATTATTTGCTCAAATGCCAAAGGTAAGCAAAAGTCCAAGTGCCATAGAGTATACGGCAGCATACCCGTGCTTACTCTTTCGGGTAAGGCAAGCGTGATAGTATTTTTTTTATCATATCGTATACGTCATACGAAATTATATCGCTGGACCGCAAAATAAACCCGACCTGTGTCAGCAAAGAATTCAGAAGATATTTATCAGTAATTGAAAATATTCGGATTGGCGCGGTGCGGCGACCGAGCCCCAGTATAATGTTGACGTTTTTATTATCCGGCTTTAATTTAACGAATAAAGCTCTCTTCACACGGCAAATCCGGCTTCTAAATAATTACAGGTGTAACGAAAATAGATGTGCGTGGCGGAACATTTTTAACCGACGAAAAAAAAGGAGGAGGTTCTCAATTCGACGCGTATATTTTATTTTAGTTTTTTTTTTATGTATGATCACGCATATGTCCGTCGACATTCGACCGATTTCCAAAAAAATATGACGTTTGCTAGGGAATTCTTCGAGGGTGGTCCTATTTTCAAAATATTATCAGAAATCAACCCCCTTGGGGGTGAAATGGGGGGTTGAATCGGGTTGATCAAAAAATTATTTTTAGAATGTTAATGTTTGTCGCTGAAGATTTCACGTTGCATTTAATTTGGTTATTTCTTATATATTTATTGTTCATTGATTGTTTGGCGCCGACTCAAAATGACTTAGGTATACTTACAATAGTTTAAGAACTTTGTTATTAATGTTAAATAAGAAAGGTTTATTATTTTTTGCTTTTTAATAGATATTTTCGGCGGTTTAATTTTTTTGTTAAAAGTTTTTATGAATGGAAGCGTTCACACGAGCTGTCGGTTTACTGGAGTTATATAATACGACTACCGAATGTAGTCGGCATTACTGTGTGAATAATGCTTAATACGATGCCAGGTGAGTGGGAGATATACTGCATATTGATACAACTGCGACTGATAATCCAGATTCATGAATAAGCCTTTAGAACAATAGAATATAATGAGATTACTTCAATTAGGTATAATTTGGTTAATTTTCTATTGTTCTTCTTTTCTCATAGTAGTGGATAGTGAATCACGGTGGTGCAGCCACATTGCGCTGATGCTGTTCACTTATATTATTGCCATGGAGCACAAATCAATACCTAAATTCCACTATCTTGCGGTCCAGTACGAAAGCACTTATAAAATTGCAATCTTAACGATGTCACCCCTACGGTGGAGTATTTACGTCCTGAAAAATACATGAAAGATTTGGTACAGGATATACATAATGCTTTGAAATCAATTTTATTGGATATATTTTATATACAACATTACAATGAGACTACAATAGTAAGAAGCTGAAGCTCTTAAAGGTACTTCAAAATCTAACTGCTCGTAACTTAAAATGATGAAGAGCGCGGGTGATAGATTACTTAGTATCAGAGAGCTAGCCATCAAAGAGTCCATTACCATATGGTCAAACTCCTTTGGACTTAAATGCATAATAGAAAAAATAAACAATTTGAAAATAGAATGTCTACCTGTCAAAGTTGCCCCGTGATAAATAGTTTGGTCCGCATGGCGACGCGTTAGCATACCGCATTGCGAACTGAAATGCACCTCTAGTGACGCAAATTCAACAACGTGTCCACAGATAAGAATGTTAAATAAATACGTACACGGAAATATTGCCAGAAAAAAAGACACACCAATGGTCTCAAACTAGAATCTCAAGGGGATTTGGTTTCTTGTATATCAATGAATCGTCACACAAAAAAAATATCGGACTATACTATGCGATTCAAATGAGAATACGATCGACATAGCGCCATATTGTGTCAGACAAAAACGAATTATGACTTTAAATAATTAAATATTATAATAAGACAATTTACTACTAATTTAAGCTTTTTATTTAAATTTGATGTAAGATTATTATTATTGATATGCAAATAAGTTTTTTGCAAACTATACTTTTCAAGTTACATTTGACAGATAGAGGTTATTGACATTCCTAATCTTATTGGATCGCATAGTACCAAAATTAACATTGTGTGCTAACATACATTAAAAAAAAATCTGTGCAAAAATCTCTCGCATCGTCGATGTCAAATTTTTGCGCACCTTCTATGGTTATTCTTTTCCAAGAGGATTATGAAGCTACTATTCAATGGACCGGGCACATTGTGAAACAGATATTTTAAAAAATACCTGACTAGTATCAATATCAATGTTATAAACAATATTAAAGCAAGCTTCTTTTGTTATGTATGGTTTGATATGAAAACATTAGGTTTGAATAGCATTGAATTTAAAACTCCATTTAGGAGTAGGTTACACAATCATTATAGAAAACATAAAAGACTGGAAAAGACCCCCTTTAATAGCCGGAGGCTGATTCAACGGGCAACCAACGTGCCCTGACCTCTCGCCTCCCGTGCACAGCAGGTTATTGAAAGATATACGGCGTATCTAATGAAATTCCTGGGGTCAAAACCAATTGGCCGGTCCGTTCGCGGGGAAGCGGTTCCTATTGAATTTGATTTCGAAATAGAATTGTTTCATTCCAGTCGGTGCATTGCTGTAATTATTGCGAACAACGTTGGGTATTTTTTTATGATGATCCGGAAATGAAAAGCCCCCTCTTTGTTACGAAACGGCTGTAATATGGGTTCTTAGGTGGTTTAGGTTCTCTTTACAGTTTTTAGGGTTCCGTACCCAAAGGGTAAAACGGGAACCCTATTACTGAGACTTCGCTGTCCGTCTGTCCGTCTGACACCAAGCTGTATCTCATGAACCGTGATAGTTAGAGAGTTGAAATTTTCATAGATGATGTATGCCTGTTGCCGTTATAACAACAAATACTAAAAACCAGAATAAAATTAATATTTAAGGGGGCTCCCATACAACAAACGTGATTTTTTTGCCGTTTTTATAGATAATGGTACGGAACCCTTCGTGCGCGAGTCCGACTCGCACTTGGCCGGTTTTTTAAGAGTGCTGCCTGACAACAACGATTGCTTGGTGCATAATCTATCTTATAGTGGATTGAGCGTAGGCAGCTCGGCTAACTGCACCAGGTAGTTGCGGGTTCGATTATCGCGAGGAGCAAATTATGGAAATGGCTTTTTTGGAATTTGCTCTGGTCTGGTGGTCTCAGTGCCAATTCATATGTGTATTTGCCTAGTCTGACGTAGATTGGCACCTACTCCAAATGTCTTCAAATTATAAGGTTATTTCTAGCTTTTTAGTGCACCTAGGTTTTTGAAGTAGGTTTTGTTTTTTTTTTTTTGACGTTTATAATTGAAAAAAAAAAGACTTGTCGTAGAGTGGACACCGCGAATCGGCAAACGTAGTGTAGGACGTCCTGTGACCAGGTGGAGCGACGACATACGCAAAACGGTGGGCAGTGGTTGGAGAAGAAGAGCCGAAGATCGGGCTCAGTGGCGCATCTTGGGAGAGGCCTACGTCCAGCAGTGGACTGACACCGGCTGATGATTATGTGATGTAAAGCCCCGCGCGCTGGGGCCTCAACATTTTTGCCAATACCAAAACCTACTCTGTTTACATACACATAAAGATCTAATTTCTATGGTTAAAGCCACGCATCTGACGCTTCAAAAGTCACTCGCGCTGTCTATGTAATTTCTTTGAAGAATGCACTTTTTGTATTTTTACAGTCCGATTTGTATTGAAAAAAAAAAACTTGCTTTATGGCAACGGAAAATTGAGGGCTTTGCGACATAATTGATACAAAATCATTGCATCACTATGCATATCATTCAAGCATTGTTATCATACAACTATAGGAATATCTGGGAAATAAAGAATAAATTAAATTTCACCCGCTCGACGATCGCAGTATCGTTTTGCATAAAGTGTTTTTAATTAACCAGTCACTAGAGATGGGACATTGCTGATATCTATATTACTGAATTGAATATTGTGGGGCGTCACGGGTGTACACCAACTATTTTAATGTAACTGTATTGTTGAGTACTCTAGAAAGAAAGTACTCTGGGTGACACATAAAAAAAAGTATGACGCAAAAATGTGTTTTTGGGGTTCCGTACCTAAAAAGGAAAAAAATCAGAACCCTTATAGGATCAATTTGTTGTCTGTCTGTCTGTCAAGACCCTTTTTCTGAGAAACGCGTGAAGGAATCAAGTTGAAATTTATAACGGAGACTTATGTCTGCAGTACCTTGGTGCCCTAAAAACATCACACTTCTAGGTTAACGCAATCAAAAGATACGGATTCTCACGGAAATCAAAAACCTACAGGGTACCTACTTCCCGTTGACCTAGAATCATGAAATTTGGCAAGAAGAAAGGTTTTATAGTACAAGTAAAGGAAAAACCTGAAAACTGTAAATTTGTTGTTAGAAAATGTTTTTTTGCGATTACAAACTTACTTTGTACTTACTTTGTATGTGGACACCAGTATACCAACGGCAAAGTTAAGTTTGTCTCTCTATCCAATTTGTCTTTTCGTTAGAGTACTGTTTGGTGCTTTCACAGTTTAGGTACGGAAGCCTCGGTGCGCGAGTCCAGCTCGCACATGGCTGTTTTTTTTTCAATTTCAATTCTATGAAAAATCATTGTTCGCATATAATAACATATACGCCAACGAGTTATTTTATCGAGAGGCACCTCTTCCTCACACTCGACAGTCTTACACAGCCTGTCCATTTAATGACCTTGACCATGGCATCAATTCACCCATTTGCGTTTTTTTTTTGACGTCTGTTAGTCACATTTAGGTTTTTGCACTTTTAGTATCAATCATACACGAATAAAAAGAAATAAATATTAGAGATCAAACGGATATCCGGTAACTATCCGGTATCCGGCCGGATACCGGATAGTAACTCAGTATCCGGCCGGATACCGGATAGTAATTCAGTATCCGGCTGGATACCGGAAAGTAATTCAGTATCCGGCCGGATACCGGATAGTAATTCAGTATCCAGCCGGATACCGGATAGTAATTCAGTATCCGGCCGGATACCGGATAGTAATTCAGTATCCGGCCGGATACCGGATAGTAATTCAGTATCCGGCCGGATACCGGATAGTAATTCAGTATCCGGCCGGATACCGGATAGCAGAAATTCGCATTATTTTACGCAAGGCAAATCATACCACAATAGGTTATGTTAATACTAATACCATATTAGTTGAGTGTTCAAAATTAACAATTGGAAAATTGTGGTAAATTAATTTTCCACATTTGTTGGCAAGAGGTGACTCCGCTTGGCTTCGTATACCAGACCAAATTCTGAAAATAGCCTTTCGCTGTAAACGCTACTGCCAGGTGCTGAAAATTAATTCTAGCCCTAACAAACCTTGACAACTACGGGTACTGATGCAAATTAACTGACCACCATGACTGCGATCGATTTGAGATGTCTGTAAGAAGCGTCATATAAGGCGATAAAGGGCCGAATATCCGGTAGCCGGATATCCAGCTCTCCGGCCTGGTAGCTTGCCGAACATCCGGTATCCGTTATCCGGCCAAACCACTATCCGTTTCATCTCTAAAAATATTTTTTTGAACGTAATAGTTTATTGACTAAACTTTGTCTTCCATATGTTTACTCTGTATTTTTAACCGACTTCAAAAAGGAGGAGGTTTTCAAAGCGACCCGTATGTTTTTTCTATTCTAATGTTTAGTTTAGAGAAACAAAATTTAAAGAAACTATTTGTATATGGAAACAGATTCATATTTTTTACAGTCTGTGTCGTATTTACTTTGACTCTGCAATCACTATACTGACTATTTAACTATTCCTAGCACAAGCATTTAGCTTAGTCGGAGAAGCTAACGAGACTGCTACTAATGTTATAACCGTTTCTTTAGAACGCTAGACATCACTACAGACGTTTTCAATCTCATTTAATGCAGATTGGATTGTTATTTGTATTCCCGGTCGCTTCTGTGCCTTTGTGCGTGCATTTCAATTAAATTTATTTAGTATTCCCATTTATGCAAACAGATACTTCGAGTTGAGGATTCATTCAGAAATGGACCCATCATGGACGGAAGGGAATAATTTTGCCCATAAAAAATCTGCAGCAGTTCTTTTTTGTTTACGTAGTGCTACGAATGTGCTACGCCGCTACGATGCTACGCCGTAGCATAGCAATTAGAATATAACCACTAGAGCGGCCAATAAAGTTTATTAGCTAGATTTTTCATGAAAATTTCAGTCGCTTTTTCAAAGAGCTTTTTTATACGGTGACCTAGTTTGTAGAGGTTTTATACATCTATCGCAAATTGTACCGCTTATGTGCAGTCATGGATAATTTAACAATATAAATTTTAAGTATGTCCAGTTTTATGTTTGCCCAGTTATATTAAGTGAAATATAACAAAAAAAGTAATGTTGCTATTTGTTTTTACCAGAAATACTGGCAGTTTGTAATGGAAAAATAAAATACAGATTTAGAAATAAAAGTAATATTTCTTTTATAGTATACATATATGGCGTCTGTCATTTTTTAATTCGTTTTGTGTTATAATTTTGAAACGTAGATGTAACCAAAAAGGTTTTACATTAAAGTGTAACCAAATATATATTACTACACGAAGGGTGTCTTAAGTTTGTCGCTTTGGATGCTGTTAATAAATTCCCATTAGTTTGGTGTCGCCTCGTGGTCCGCACTGCAGTTGGATGTGCATTAATTAACAGAGGGGCCACAGAGATACTTCTTAGTTTCTTTCATTTTATACTTTTGTTACAGAACACGATATTAGTGTCGATTCTGCTGGCATCAGACTAAACTAAACTAAACTAGGTGTAATGCCATCCTTCTGACTGTGGATTGGTTTACAACGGAATCGATATTGACGCTTAACAGGTAGTCCTTACTAAGCAACAAAAATCGTATTATGAGTTATATATACCAAATGACGCAGAAAAAACTGGCCGTTTGAATGGTATATACGGTATATAACGATTTTTGGTGGTTAGTAAGGATTGCCTTTCTAGTATGGAGTGTAAATAAAGGAGAATAATCTGTGTATTGAAAAAGTGTCCGTCGAATTGCATTACGCCTTCTCGCATCAGGGTAAATTTTAATTGACAATGATATTAATTTTTTCATACTCGGCATACTTCAATTCATCTACAAGTGCTATTCAAGTGCTATTCAATTCATACCATGCCCTTTGTCTACACCAGCGCCATTGTGGAAGGTTTTTGAACTGTTATTTATAGTATACAGTTGGACACTTTTTCAACTTTTCTCCCATATGAGAATGTTCTCCTTATATCTACACTCCATACTTTCAAGGGTCGATATATAGTTCAGTCAGTATTAGTTGTCACGGTGACCGACTTAAATGTAAGCACATAGTTAAATAAGCTCGATCCTAGGTCTGAGTTTAATTTAAATATTGTTTGACTCCACGTTTGCAAAAGTAAAAAAAAACGGACGTTCGATCGATGCATTAGAATCTTAAATGCCACTATAGATCTTAAAAATAATTTCAGCGATTGTTCAAAAGCTCGTATTAATTGTTTAAAAACCGGCCAAGTGCGAGTCGGACTAGCGCACGAAGGGTTACTTACCATTATCTATAAAAACGGCAAAAAAATCACGTTTGTTGTACGGGAGCCTCCTTAAATAAAGATTTTATTCTGTTTTTTAGTATTTGTTGTTATAGCGGCAACAGAAATACATCATCTGTGAAAATTTTTACTCTCTGACTATCACGGTTCATGAGATACAGCCTGGTGACAGACGGACGGACGGATGGACGGACAGAGAAGTCTCAGTAATAGGGTTCCCGTTTTACCCTTTGGGTACGGAACCCTAAAAAGCAATTATTTTTATGTCACAGTATCAGAAAACACATTTATTAGTAAAAAATACTTTGGTAAAGTATGTTACTACGTGGTCCGAGAATTTTCCACTGAGAATGTTCGTGGAATACAATATTATTACGTCACAATGATCACGGGCGGTTAAGCTCGGCGCTCTGAGTTTTCCTGGAAGCAGCACAATGCCCTACTGTGTTCGGCGGACTAGAAGTGTGTGGACTTCGCGAGAAATACGTCTATTTCATTTCTCATTGTTTCAAAAATACCCTGTGAAGTTTTCTCTGAATTTTATCAGCTGAACACCTATAGCACTTCTTTAGATTGTAAAAAATAATATAGGTTATGAAAACAATAAGTTTAGGTCTTATTATGTCGCATCTTTAAAAGTATAGAGATCTATTTTGAAATTTTATGTTTTCGAATATAAATCTTAAAGGGTCGTTCTAACGACCATTTTTCAACAACATTATTTTTGAGTTACGGGCCGGGTCCCAGCGCGTCTAACTTTTTTCGCAGTCATAGGAAATTGTTACAGGTTCAAACCTAGAGTTCAAATTTTTGCTAATACCACGTTTGAGTCAATACGGTTGTTTTGGTATAGTCAAATTTGTTGGCATAGAAAAACGAACTGTATTGACATAAAGAAAAAGTTCATTGTACAACGAAATGACATCAGTGTCAAAGACGGCGCGAGCGAATTCTGACGCAGGGGGCGTGACTTTTACAACAGATTTTTTTTTATAATGCATATTGACAAAGAGTTCGTATGGTATGATTCGTATGGTATTTAAAGCGCCTATACACAACAAAAATAATACTGTGTCAGTCAGTTTCTTTCAGTGTATATTACAATATTGGTTAGCAAGATTGGATAATGCAAGGAAGCACCTATAGGTACTAATTTTATTGGAACCTAGGTAATACTAAACAAAATTTTCTAGCATTTAAAATTTAGCTGACTTTCTCATATACTTTATCTGTTAGAAGGACAATGTATATTGTTTTCTTATATTTACGCGAATACTATACATTGAAATTAAACTATTTTACGGATTTTATTGCGTTTATTTACTATTTTATTTTCCCGACGTTTCGGCTGCTTCATGGTCACGGGGGGACTGAGGTGTTAGACGTCCTGATGTCATAGTTAATAACTGGGTACCCTCATATTTAGTTGTTGTTTAACGTTTTGTTAACGTCGGGAAAATAAAATAGTAAATAAACGCGATAAAATCCGTAAAATAGTTTAATTTCAAGGACAATGTACTTAGTTTTAAGCAGTTCCGTGTATATAGAATCAACATCAATGTATATTTATAACTAGTAATACTCCATAATGTATTTGTTATTTCTATTGCCTCTGTGCACTCCTCCAGCCCGTAAAAGCGTGATGATAAAAAAACACTGCGGAGGGGCTATACTCAAGTTTTCCTCATACTTTTCAGGTTATACCAAATTTATGCATAGCCACGCGTTGCGGTATGAAATATTATGTTCGGCCAGCTCTTTACTGTTGTAAAGAGTTAAAATGCGATGACTTTTGTTCTGACCTTATTTGTATGTAGTAGTAGTACTTATATAGTAAATTTGAGTTAAGTCCAGCCATACGCAAGGTAATTAGTAAAAACAATATTTAAATTGGATTTACAGATATCATTATAACAATAAAGTTAATAAGGAATACCCCTTTTTTCTGAAAAAAAAAAGATATACGCACTAGGGTAAGCATAGTTTTATATTTTTATTTACAGGTGGCTGGTTTTTGGATCTTCACTAGGTAGTGAAGATCCAAAAACCAGCCAAATCGAACTCGCGCACGAAGGGTTCCGGACCATTATCTATAAAAACGGCAAAAAAATCATCGTTTGTTGTATGGGAGCCCCCTTAAATATTCATTTTATTCTGTTTTTTAGTATATGTTGTTATAGCGGCAACAAATATACATAATCTGTGAAAATTTCAACTGTCTAACTATCAAGGTTCATGAGATACAACCTGGTGACAGACGGACGGACGGACGGATGGACAGCGAAGTCTTAGTAATAGGATTCCCGTTTTACCCTACGGTGCGGGTACGGAACCCTAAGAAACTAACAAAGGAGTCAATTGAGAACATCCGTTTTTAACCGTCTTGGAGGAAGTTCTCAATTCGTTTGGTATTTTTTATGTATGTACCGACTATGCTGAGATTTATGATACGATTTACGTGATTCTTCTTTAGTTTGATGCGGAATAGTTGTCATTTGGTCCCATAAAAAAATAACATAGTTTGGCCCAGTAGTTTTTTTTTACATTTAGTGTCGTGAAATTTTTTTTTTTTACCAAAAAAAAAACCGACTTCAAAAACCTAGGTCACTAAAAATCTAAAAATAACCTTATAATTCAGTACATTTGGAGTCAGTGCCAAGTCATGTGTGTATTTGCCTAGTCTGACGTAGATTGGCACCCAATCCAGATGTACTGAATTATCGGGTTATTTTTAGCTTTTTAGTGCACCTAGGTTTTTGAAGTCGTTTTTTTTTGCTAAACATACTTTGAAGTCTGTTAAAAAATGGCTTGAGATGAACATCGCGATGTTGGAAGCTATGTCGATCTTTTAGTATACTAGACTTTTAAAATACAACAAAAACGATATAAATACGTTAATAACAGACACTTATAGTTACTTATGGTCATTAATCCATTAATTTATTGAGAAACGGTAAGAAATGGAAGCAGTGGTAGCCGAGTGGTCGGACGCACGCCTTGCAAATCAAAGTGTGCAGGTTCAAACCCCGGCTCGCACCTCTGGGTTTATGTGCGAATCTCATTTTCATCCGAGATTACCACTTGCTTTGAAACGGTGAAGGAAAACATCGTGAGGAAACCTGCACGTCTATAGAAAGGCGTGTGAAGTTCACCAACCCGCACTGGGCCAGCGTGGTGGACTATAGCCCAAAAATCTCCCTCGTAATGAGGGAGAATGTGCCCGATATAATGGCAATAGGCTCGCCCCCTATTACATTGGGACCAAAAATACATCGGCGAAGTGTGGGCGCACTGCAGTGCACTTCTGCCTACCCCTTCGGGAAATACAGGCGTGATGATGTATTTATTTATTTTATTGAGAAAAAGATAACGATCCACAGCATAATGCACATATTCGATTCGGAACCTAACAAACGCACACATACACAGATTGATTACTGCATTGTTTATAAGCAAATACTGCTTTATAAGCTACGCAATAAACCCCTTCTGCAGCTATGGCGAGACGTAGTATCACATACCCACCGAAGTAATACTTGATACATCTGATATACTACAAAATCTTAAAATCTATATCGCTGGACTATCACGACGAATTTATTTGATACCATTATACTAACGGTAATATCGCTTGGTTTCCAATTTCAAATACATTGCCGGTCATGCCTTATAAAGAGGTGACATTGCTAAGAGAATGAGCAATGGATGTGTTGATGAACGTTTATCTCGGGTGTGGTGTACGTGTGTGT
Organism: Ptilodon capucinus; assembly: GCA_914767695.1. Taxonomy (NCBI): domain Eukaryota; kingdom Metazoa; phylum Arthropoda; class Insecta; order Lepidoptera; family Notodontidae; genus Ptilodon; species Ptilodon capucinus. Next base: position 2,723,563 of record OU611811.1, read on the forward strand.
GTGTAGATCAGGCCCACAGATCGGGCCCACAATGCATGTTGTTTATCCGCTAGGGCGCGGGGGCGCGGTGCGCGGGGCGCGGGCGGCGGGGCTCCCGGCCGGGCTCAGTCAGTTTCCACGGCCCATCGCAGTCGTCCGCGCCGCGAGTGAACCTTTGCCCGTACACCACAAACACTGACACCCCGACCTTCAATCCGTGAGAACGAGACGTCTATATCAGGTGAGTTCCTTTGAAAAAATGGATGCTATCGGCACCTGTTTCAACTACTCTCCTCGTCTTTTTATCTGGATTCGAGATAAAAGTTATATAATATCAAATCATTATTCAATAGGACAGCATCGACATCCTTATCCGAGGTGGACCGCCGTATTTGTAGTACGATAAGTGTAGTAATTAGCTGCTACGTCGCTACGAGTTTTCGTAGCGGACGTCGTAGCACGCGTAGGCCTCGGTATTCGTCGAATCCCTACGAAATTAGGTTTCGCGGAAGCGTGAGAACAAATGTAGGGTACGAGTGCCATGCACTAATAGTATCTAGGGTCGGAGATTTTTTCACGGTCAAGCCAAGGTCTTTTAAATGGTCGGCGCGGGTGAGTAGGGTGAACGGCACAGTATGTGGTTATACCACGGATTTTAGCGCGTGCTATTATTTTCCATAATCGTCCCGAAAGCCTCTACCTTGTTCTATTCCCGAACCATGCGCTCTTTGTTCCTCTGGGTTAGTAATTTATACGGAGTTATAGGAAATCATTCGTTTATAATGCGCACACAATATGTTATAATATCATTAAAACCTACAATTACTGAAGTAGTTTATGTTGGTATATTCAATTAAAGTATTATGCAAATAAATAACACGATTCGTAAAGAATACTTAATCAAATATGTATCACAGGCTATAAATTAACCACGCGTATGATAATCGTATATTTCTATGCATCTATAATAATATATATATAATTTTCAGTATTATACTGTGTGCGTAATAAATATCAAAATAATATCTATCTACCAACGTATCAGTGGCTCAAACAGCTAAGACTGTCCGGCTTGCTTCCGCCGACGTGACCGAAATACAGCCAGTTGTTGTTCAACACTTACTGAATATACACAAAAATATTGTCTATAGGTCCGATGAATAATGTTATAAGTGACCAATAATTGGACCCTTTACCTTATCATTGTCATATTATGATTTTGGTTTTATAGTAATGCGTGGACACTACACCTGAAGACAAACTTGTCTAGACTGAAGGTGGTGTTATAAATCGATAGGTAAGCTATATACATAGGTAGTCATAAGTTATCAAGACCTTCAGAAATGCTAGAAAGGTAACAATTTTTAATAGCGATTAGTTAGGCAAGTAATATAACATGCTCTGTAGTTACCATGAGATATACTAGACTGTCTACTAATATACATCATCACGCCTGTATTCCCCGAAGGGGTAGGCAGAGGTGCACTGCAGTGCGCCCACACTTCGCCAATGTATTTTGGTCCCAATGTAATAGGGGGCGAGCCTATTGCAATTATACCGGTGCGGGTTGGTGAACTTGACACACCTTTCTGCAGTGCGTGCAGGTTTCCTCACGATGTTTTCCTTCACCGTTTCATAGCAAGTGGTTATCTCGGATGAAAATGAGATTCGCACATGAAACCCAGAGGTGCGAGCCGGGGTTCGAACCTGCACACTTTGATTGCAAGGCGAGCGTTCGACTACTCGGCTACCACTGCTTCTAGACTGTTTACTGTTATCATATTAAATCTTTATTATTAAATATCAAGGTCTTTGATTCTTATACTGAAGGGACTCGAAAAGGCTTTGAGATAGTTAAATCATATCAGGTCGACATCAATGTAACAATGATTAAAAATGTCTTCATTTAAATGTAGTAAATTACTACAGATCCTTAAATGGGTCAAGAACCATCCAAAAACATTACACATAAGGGCCACAAAACATGTAACACTAGATGGCCTTTCACCCATTTAGGTCAAATTATTTTTGACCTCTTTGTGGCACACGCAGTATCTGTACTATTTAATATCATTGACCATGGTATAGGTAAACATTTTGACACGAGCGCCATGACGGCTTTATACAGGATGTTTTAAAAGTCCGAATGCTTTGACGCTTGCACCAGTAACGGGTATACAACTGAATGGTATAACAATTTGATTCAAATTCGACCATGTTTTTTCAACTTTTTTCATGGTCAATTTCTATAACTCGTAATATCTTGAGTAATATGTAAAATTTTCATGTTCTGTTTTATGAATATTGGTAATCGCCCCTCATTAATGTAGTTTACACTGCTGAATAGGGTTGCGGATGTACCCAAAGGCCAAAAAACGATACCTGTAACAAATATTCAAAGGTCAATAACTCAGAAAGTATGATAGTTAGGTATAATATGTCTTCACTAAGCATCCACATATGTGCTGCCGTATATGTACCCAAATTACTTCGGACTTCTGAGAGAAAGAAAGAACAAATTTTCGAACATTGTTCTCGTTTTCAAGATGTATTTAATTCAAAACGTTTGACAATTCGTTGTCTAGCGGCGCGTCGCACTAATGGATGCAATTCAAATAGCTTTGCATAATACTTGGTATAGACATGACAGTTGCTTTTTAAGTTTGACCTTGTATCGTCCGGCCGCTACATAAACAGCAATAATAGTTTGTTGTCCGCCGCGCGATAGCGCCTCATTACCGGCAGCCGTGAATTTGCGTAATGTCGACCTCCTCTCAAATATAAAAATAAAGAAATATTGTCAATTTTATCCACAGTACAGCAAATCCACAGATAAGACAGAATATAGGTGTTTCATTATTGACAAACAACATGACAAGTTCGCATAGGCCTTGAGATATTAAAAGCTTTTGAAATAGGCGACTATTAAAACAACTAAATAAAAATGTTTAAAAATCCTGATTACCGTAAAGATCGGGGTTCACAAGGTAAAATCTCCTTTTGTTAAAGTCGGTTAAATTGTGGCCTATGTTGCCTGGACCCTAATAACGAATCGACTGATATCTTATTCATCAAAATCGGATGATTAGTTTAGGCGTTATGGAGGGACATACGTAAATACAAACACAGACTATTAAAATCATAACCCTTCCTTTTTGCCTTCGCCGTTGTCTGGTAAAAAACATGTTCGAATTTCAATTCAATTTGTAATCAATTTTGGCAACTCGTGCTAGCACTTAAGACAAAATATCTTATCTATACGTCAAACACCTTGTATCATAAGTCAAACTTTTATCGCAGTATACCATGCTAGCTCATAAGACACATCGGTTATCTCACAAATATGACGTCACAATCCGTGAAAAAACCACAGTCTTGACAGTAGTGCTCAAACCGCACGTGTTACTAGATGCTGATGCAAAAGTTAACGTATGACTACGGACTTCTGAAACATCCTGTATAAAATAAAGTTTTCAGCCTTGAACTCGCCCCGCCCTCTATACCAGTCGCTTTATTTTGTTGGTCGCCCACGCATCTCGACAGCTGATGCCGACCACGCGATTTCGGGTTTTTAATCGAAATTTTAAAGTACGGTAAAGTAAGAGCCGGCTTCGGCTTCGTAGCCAAAATTGAATCCCAATATTGGCCATTTAACTATTAAAGTAAGTCTTAAGCCCTGCGCTTATACTAAATAGTTCATTTTATTAACCCATAGACAAAGTAAATTTTTCAATGAAATGTCATGAACGACGCGATCGAATTTTGTTACGAGGCTGCGTGGTTTTTAAACAAGTAAATTCAATCTTGATATATATTAACACAGAACACAGTTTTGATTAAGTTAATTCAGTGAGTTCTGTAAGGGCTACTGGTAATGTGGGGCGATTTTAAAAAAGAAGGCTCTAAACGTTGTCTGAATATCATAACTGTCGTGGTGTACCTCAAATCAGTTGTCGAATGCCATTTATTTCTCTGTCTAGACGCCCGCTTTTGTGTCAGAGTACGACTCACACTGTGGAAACAGCCTTGAACTATACGCCCACCATTTCGTAGCTGTATTTTGGTGGGCGCCCACGCTACCCACCACCGTCAGCTGGCTGCCCCACGATAAGCAACTTTATTCACTTGACCTAGATTTTATTTTTTCAACTAATAACGCTAATTTACAACATCGCTCGTAATTCGTGTTGATAGTACTCAAGTACGAACTTTGTGGAGTTTCTTGGGTATACTTAAATTAATATTTCCCGTTCTACGAGTAGATGGCATTTAAGTTAAACTGGGTTAGTTTAAGTAGGTAAAATATTGTAAACCCAAAGAGGTATATTGCTAATAGCACGATCAAAGTGCGCTGTGACTGTCAAACGCAGAGTTATGTCCCAATAACATCAGCCGTTACACGATACCATGTAATTAATCGCTGCTCATTACTTGCCCCGTGCTACTAGCACGCTCGGCACTGTGACTAATAGTTACATCAATTAAGTTGGTCTACTTGGCACAGAGATATCGGCGAAGCGGAATAAAAGCCTCTGTTTATTACATCTTATTAAAACGAGTAATGGTATCTTGTAAAGAGAGAGCTTTTCCTAACTTTTGTCAGTTTAACACGTCTAATTTCGTGTGTAACTTTGACATCTATGACGTATGTCAGATTCGAAGAGTATAAGACTAGACAGCCGTGGCATGAATCAGGTCAATTTCGTTCAATTTTTTGGCATCTTTTATACACGTTAAGGTATCTATACTTTCAAATATCATTGGTATCCCAGTAATGGAGTCTATGAATGTATTTTGATGTCGAATAAGAACAACAGTTTGTCAGTCGAATTCGGATGTATATATTGTCTCTATATCAACATTTAAACTCTTTTAGGCGGTAGAGTTCGACATGCATAATTTCTCTGCACAAATAATTATTCATGGTTAATTTGAGAAAAAAAAATTGTTTCTCTACCCAAGCACGTAATACTTACATGGGTAGATGCACTATTAAGCACACCCCTTTTAACGTCCCATTATTGGGCACGGGGCCCTTCCCTCAATGCAAGCGGGATTCAGGCCATAGTCCACCACGCCGGCTCAGTGCGGGTTGACTTCACACGTCTATAGAGAGTTCTCCAGTTAGTCAAATTCCCTCTGACGTGCAGGTTACTTTGCGATGTTTTCCTTCACCGTTTTTTTAAGCAAGTGATAATCTCGGATGAAAATGAGATTCGCACATAAAACCCTGAGGTGTGCTTCACGATTTTCGATTCACCAATACTAGTGTGGGATGTCAAACACACAAACATGATACCTAATACAGTAACATAAAGTATAAAATACCGTAACCCTGATAATTTGCATGATATTGAGTATAGTCTGTCAATCGAGTACTATTAACGGGGAAAACAAGGAGGTATGCTGACATATAAATAATATTTTATTATCCAACTGCCGGCGCTCGGTACCAGTCGATTGATAGAGTCATCGATACGGCTGTATTGTCACCATAATGTTCCTTCGAATTTATTGCTTCCTATTCTAAATGGTAGTACCGTTGCTTGTAGCTACTTCATCAAAACTAACTTAACTTTTGCAATGTTAAACCAATCAACAAGTAAGGTTTGTTACACTCCCAAATTTATAGCTTTTTAAGTATAAAATAATGCGTTTGTCAAACACAAGATCTTTATAATGAGATTGTGTGGTGTTTTGTTTTGATTACTACTACAGCCCTTTTAATGTCCCACGGCTAGGCACCGGCCTCCCCTCAATGCGAGGGGGATTCAGGCCATAGTCCACCACGCTGGCCCAGTGCGGGTTGGCAGACTTCACACATCTATCGAAAACTAGTCAAGTTCTAGTAACTTTTGTTCTAGTAAGTTTGTTTTGATTGTATAGTGTTAATTTGTTTTTTGCCCCGTATCTTCTTACACTTAATTACCTGTTTGCGTAGTGAAAGTACTGAATTATCTTTTAGACAGATGCCCCCGGTTTCATAGCTGATACGTGGTTATTTATTATTAAAGAATGGACACAAACAGCACGTAAAATACTCGTACCTCATTTATCCGTATTAGTGTATCAAGTATCCCAAGCAGCTGTAGTACTCAACTGATCCGAAGGTAGATATTTTCCACTATAACTTGTCAAATTTTACTAATTATTGTTTAATTATTATATACCTATCTGGCTCACTATACGTGTTAGTTTAACTGTATCTACAGTAAATTAATTATACATGAATAAATTCGTTCTTTCCTCAAGAGTACTTGACCTTTTGATTTTCGTGATTCAACACAATACATCACTAGTCCCCGTCTGCCGATAGTCGCCGACGCCGCCATTTATTTATGCTTTTTTTTGTTTCTTTTATACAGATATCCAAACTCCGCCAAGGTCTGAATTAAAGAGGTTCGTATTGTGATAAATTGTTTTTTGAGTCACGATATTTTGTTAAATTGTATTTTTTGCACAGTAAATCTATGGCTTATGTTTTATTTTACAATGTCATGTCGGGAAAACTTTTAAAAGTTTGTTTGTGTCAAAGTTTTTAAATATATTTGTACATTTAGATTTATTCTAGGTGGATGTGTTATAACCATAATGTGTGTAGTTCACATCATTGTTTGTTTGAAAGTACTTTCGTACTGCACATTCATGCTATCTTCAAGACGTCATTCAAGCGCACTTTGACCCTGCGAGATCTATTGTACTGCTCCCTCATAACTTTTTACTGTGATTTCTCAAAGTGTAGGAAATATGCTATTTTGTGAACATATTTTGGGATTACAAAAAGACTTGTACTCTTTACTTTTTAAAAATAGGTTCTTCCGCTGCAAGGTATTTACTTTAAAACACAAGACTCTTACCTTTTTCACCTGAAAAAATATAGAGTAGCCAAAAATAATAAAATAAGGAACTTTTTGAGTAGCTGATTGTGTTCTAGTATTATTATGTCAATGTAACTATTTTTTGTGCCCGTAAGAGGTCTCTAAAGTATGTTCAATGAGCCCTAATCCCGGTGATCCCAGGGTTGTCGATTCGTGGACCGCGGGCGAGGCGGCCGAGTGACGCAGCACGCCGCACTGCGACAGCCCGTCTGCCGGCCGGTACACCCGCGCGCACAACTGACACACTGATATACCGACCTTGAACCGATTGTGTGAACGCCTGTTTAACACAAGATAAATAATGTCATTTGAAATACAAATGCTCGTTGTAAGGGAGCATGGTCTAAATTCAAATGGCAATGTTTTGTTTTCGAATACAGCTAAGTGGCGCGGAGCGGCGCGACGCGTGACATCAAATATCTCGGAGTGCGCGATTGTACGCTCCGGGATTTATAATTTTTAATTTAGATTTCGAATACGCGAGTGACGCGCCCCTTCCTTTGTTTTCCGCTTACGGTTTTAATTTATGAAGTGTGACGTTTATTTGTTTGTTTTAACAGATAATTCTCGTTCGAAGTTTAAATTAAATAATGTGTTTTTTCAATGACGGGCGCTGTTTTTTATTTGTATGCTTGGCGGGAATTTTTGCGCCTCTGAATTAGTGAGCTACTTTTTTTTAAAATATTGTTTTTAAATCTCTAAACAGCCTCTATGTCGTTGAAATTTAATGTTGCTCGTCTCTATACTTGAATATTTTGTGCGGCGTAACCATGACTCAGGATTTACTTAATATAATGCACAAACATTGTTATCGCGACATCAAATTATCGAAATAACTGTTTCTTTAATTTTTTTAATAATCTCTTTCCGTGCTTAAAGGATATTAATAGAAGTTAATTTTGAAGGCATTTGTTTTGTGGTTGGGTTAAACGAATAAGGAAATACATGATTATTCGTGATGTTAACGCGTTTTAGCGGAATGAGCTGTAAATTCATATTTTGTTATTTTATGCGACTTTATAAGCAGTTTATCGGTCATTATAATAATATCATCTAATATACTTTCTCTGTCTAAGAACCAAATTGTAAAAAAATACAACAAAAAAAGAACGAGAAATAATAGATACGATGCTTAGGCCTAAATAACTAGTGATTCTGAAAGTAAGTCAAATAAACAATGCAGTAATATGTAGCATAATAAAATCGGAAATAGCTTTTTGCTTAGGTAAACTGAGAAGGGCGGGTGCGGTTGAAAATCTAGGCTTTGTGTTTACCTTAATAACATAGTGGGATCCCAGCTGAACTATAGAGTTTCAGATACGATAAATATATTAATAATATCGCCGTTAACGAATAGTCGTTAAGTAAGCGCATATATTACGTTTTCGTTGGAAAATTTACAAACAAATTACAGTAAAAGGAGAAGCCCCATCGACTCCACCCCGCGGCAAATTTTTTGACGTTTATCTGGCATCTGCCATTGAAGTTACCGGATCAAGTAAGTCAAACAATGGATTCATCCGCTATCTTTATCACTGTCATCATCCATTTTTAGGGTTCCGTACCTAAAGGGTAAAATCGGAACCCTATTACTAATACTTCGCTGTCCGTCCGTTCGTCCGTCCGTGCGTCCGTCCGTCCATCCGTCCGTCCGTCTGTCACCAGACTGTATCTCATGAACCGTGATAGTTAGAGAGTTGAAATATTTCATAGATGATGTATGTCTGTTGCCGCTATAACAACAAATACTTAAAACCAGAATAAAATAAATATTTAAGGGGGCTCCCATACAACAAACGTGATTTTTTTATTGTTTTTATAGATAATGGTACGGAACCCTTCGTGTGCGAGTCCGACTCGCACTTGACCGGTTTTTATTTATAATGTGTATTTATTGAATTTGCCCTGCTATTAATTACTTGACACTGGCTGAAATACCTGCTAAATGCCGGTGGAGCCATTTCTCATCTTATTCCATTATAATATCATCATTTCACTCATTTCGTAAAAAAAGAAGAAGTCATTTGATCCGGCAACTACAATGGCGGATGTCAGATAAACGTCAAAAAAATTGCCTCAGGGCCATACGCAGGGCGGAGTCGATATGACTTCTCTGTTTACTCTATGAGTGAAAGAGAACGGAGGGCAGGAATAGACAAACCAAAGTCAAAGATAAAAAAGCCTGTCGGTCTCGGATCAATATAGCCTATTATTATTATTGGACGATGATAAAAAAAGTTAATAATAAAAAACACAGTCCCGGCTTCCTGTTAATCTGTAGGAAACCCAATGAGTATGGATATGTGTCGCGAATACTAACACGCTCCGGACAAATTGGCCTCATTTGTACAAATCATGGAGTTACTGCGTGGCTCATTCAACAGATTTGGGGTCCTTGAACTACATATATTCAATACTTATACTTTTTTAAGCCTTGAGTTACATTGCTATTTTGAAGTGAATACATAGTAATAGCAAACAATTATCCTTAACATAAATGGAAATTTCATTCCGTTTTTAAAACAGGTGTAATTTATTTATTTATATAAAACATCCAATATTTTTTACATGAATCAATATAACATACTAATAAGGTAACACTAAATGCACAATTAATAAAGGTGCCACAACATGCATAGTAAGTAGGAAAATAGGAATAACTAATAAAATACCTACTTAATACATTGATACTTCGTAAAAAAAAACCCAGTGCAAAATTGTCCTACAAATCAATTGGACAAACAATGGTTTGTAGACATGTTTAACATTATAATTTTATGGGAACCTGAAAGATGGTTTTGCGGCCACCGCTGTCCACGTGAGTAATTAACTTTATTTGAGTACACCACGTACGCGTACGGGCACGGGACTCTTGATTGATTTCAACAATCAAAGCTTTTGTATTGCTTCCACTTAAGGTCAGTCGATCAAAGAAGTCGCCTGCCTTCATCAAAAGCCCAACTACTGTACATTACATTTAATATACTTAAGACGATATTAGGCCTAATAGGAGACTCTGTATGGAACTCGCGCTTGTAATTAGAGCTTACTTATAAATACTAAAACAAAACAAAACATTGTCTTGAAATTACGGTAAGTATGCAAATAGTAAGTAATTGATTAAAAGTAGATTATTTAATCCCCAGATAGGATGTCAAAAACTACCTGACGAATAATGTTATTTGAATGTTTATCTATGTTTAAATCTATAGATTTTATTTCTTAGTCGAGTTTTTCACCTATCTGACGATTGAAAAATCGGTGCCAGATACACAATTACATCAATATTTGTGTCGATTCTGTTAAAAATAAACTAAGCCACAATAAATTAAACATCTTACACACTTACAGAAGGACTGCCTTCTTACACAACGTATGAGCAAAATTTAAATATTTTTAGTGTTGCTATATACAACAAAATCGACATCAGTATCGTTCATAACACCTAATCATTATTAACTGATAGAATACTCTAACAAATGCAATGCAATATGCACGTAAACACTCCGTGCTTGTTCCAATTCAGCGTGGTTATTCCGCCTTCCTACTTCACTGCTAGTCATAAAAATGTCACTTGGCGCCCCCCCCTGGCCGGGTGGGGCCGCAATGATTGCCCGACTCGCGGTGCCAATTCGGCCTAACAAATCCCTATCACGGGACCAACTAAAATTGTTGTTATGACAAACAACGCGACTGGAGCCGCCGCGAACAGGCCATTACCACTTTTTACCTGCTGTAACTGGTTTTGTGTTCCGTCAGAGAATTGGCTCACAATTACATTGAATCACACGGAATTATGGTTTGGATTTTTATTCGCTAATGTTGTGTGTATAGCAGAAGGAGGTGATTTCAAAAGAGATAGTTTCCATGTTTTATACGAGCAAGATAAAGATATACATGATATTAGAACATAGGCAGGAAATCGAAATGAACGTGCTTAAATTATTTAATGCGTGAATGTGGAGGGATAAATAGCCAGAGAGAGACCAAAGATAAGATAGATGGACTTGTACAGAGTGTAGGAGAGCATTTTAGAAAAGCAAGATGAATGGAGGGTGTGACAGAAAAGGAAAGCGAATGAAACAAAAAGTGAGTTTGTTTGTGACGTAGTTCTTCCAAATACAGCCAAAGATATAAAATGTGTGATTCATTTACACTAATTACTTGTATCCTAATGTAGATAGTTTGTAGGTGGATTGTAAAGTCTACGAATTCGAATCCCAGTCTTACCAATTCACTCAATAGTAACTGATAGATAACTCTATTAATAGAGAAGAAATGGTGTATAAGACTAGGATCTCATGATTGATAGGTAAAGTTTGTACTTAACCAATCCACTGACCTCAAGTAATGCAAACAAATTGTTGCAGTAGTAGTAGATAAGTTTCCCAATTATTATGTCAGATGCATACGAAAACATGCGCGATCCAGGTCAGTGATTCGGTGAAACATTTTCTGGCGTGTAGCCATCACAACATGTTTGTATTTCTGGTAGCATCTGGTGTGAATACTGAAGAATTGATAGAAATGGTCTTCAGGTGGTGAAATGTCACTGTAAAGTAAATTAATGAAATCTCATGTTGCCATGAACCCTCAAACAAATTTATAAAAAGTGCTAGTGACCTATACGTCAAATACCACTTACTAACTTCGTCTCCTTTTTTCTGGAGATTTGGCGTAAATAAATCTTGACTAGGAGAGCTGGTGGTAAATTTCCAGAAATTGGTTAATATTCTGTACCACGTGGTCCCACTGCAGTAGTGATGCTCATTTTCCAATTATTGTGCCTAACCTGAATGTGCTTGAACCAGGTCAGTGTATCACGGTCTGGCGAGCTGCCAGGACATGTCAGGTGGCTTCAGAAGAAATGCTGGCATTACCGTAACGAATTAGGCAACTGCGTATAAGCTTTTTGGCTTTGGTTATAATTTAAAAAAGAGTTTGAATGTCCGTAGATAGAATCTACTTCATTTACGGAATATGATGAGACGAGAATTCATGCACAAACAAAGATTATTAATATTCTTCCAATGTTAAGTTTAATAGCAATATTTCATCGTTTATTAGGCATAGTCAGCAACTTTTATTATAAACATTGATTCGAGATTTTTGTGATCCTACTTCTGAACGTTATATTGTTTGCAATTATCAAGCTCTAAATAACCATGGAAGTGCCCAGTGTATTACAGGGACTAGTCGCTATGCCACAATTCACACAGCGATCCATGATATCAATATCCAATTGATAAGCTGGCCGTAAAATCCAAAGAACTAGCCAAAGTCAAACATGTAAACAAGGTTATCCGTGTCCGTTAAGATAGCTAGGTCGTACAAGTTAAGCAAGATAGAAGTCCGTAGAGAGTAAGCACTGGTCGGGGAATATATCAATAAAACAACTGGAAACACACTCAAAATGTAGACGCACTAAACCAGGGGTCACCAAATGGCGGATCGCGGTCCGCATCCGGACCGCCGACTCATTTTGTGCGGACCGCGACACACAGCAACTTGTACCACAGAGTAATTTTTAATAATTTAAAAATGTATCATTGATATGTAAAAAAAACCAGCCAAGTGCGAGCTTGACTCGCGCACCGAGGCTTCCGTACCAAAACTATGAAAGTACCAAACATTGCTTTAACGAAAATATAAACTGTACAGAGAGATACATTTAACTTTACCTTTGGTATACTGGTGTCCCCATACAAAGTAACTATAAAATAAGTTTGTAATCATTAAAAAAACATTTTCTAACAATGAAATAATTTTTCGGATTTTTTCCTGTATTTGTTCTAAGACCTTGCTTCCTGCCGATTTTCATAATTGTAGGTCAACGGGAAAATCTCTCTAGGGTTTTGATTCCCGTGCAAATGTACTGAAAATGCAACATAAGCCGCCGTATCTTTTTATTGCGTTAACCTAGAAGTTTGTTTTTTTTAGGGCACCAAGGGACCGCAGACATAAGTCTCTGTTATAAATTTCAACTTGATACCTTCACGTGTTTCTGAGAAAAAAGGTCTTGACAGACAGACAGACCCATTTTGGTCTTTTTAGGGTTCCATACCCAAAGGGTAAAACGGGAACCCTATTGCTGAGACTTCGCTGTCCGTCCGTCCGTCTGTCACCTGGCTGTATCTCATGAACCGTGATAGTTAGAGAGTTGAAATTTTCACAGATGATGTATTTATATTGCCGCTTTAACAACAAATACTAAAAAACAGAATAAAATAATTATTTAAGGGGGCTCCCATACAACAAACGTGATTTTTATGCCGTTTTTATAGATAATGGTACGGAACCCTTCGTGCGCGAATCCGACTCGCACTTGGCCGGTTTTTTATACAGTCTGACATATTTAGTTATCAATCCTTTTTAATATCAATGCCCAAACATATCATTGATATCTATGTTAAGTAATCACACGTTTAAGTTAGTTAAACGCTAACAAAACTGGATAAAACCCGGTTAGTGTTTCGAGGTCACATTCTGACAGAGCCGTGTCTAAGTTTAACTTTATTAGTACGTTTAAAGCCCCCGGCACACTAGAGCGTCAAGACTCGCGCGACAAAATAATTGCCAATACCAAACAAACTCTGTGTCAATATGCATAAAGATTCAATTTCTGTCGTAAAAGCCACGCCCCTACGCGTCAAAATTCACCCGCGCTGTCAGTGTCATTTCGTTGTAGAATGAACTTTTTCTATATGTCAATACAGTTCGTTTTTCTATGCCAACAAATTGGACGCGCGATCGTTGACGCCGCAGTGTGCGGGAGGACTAATGCAGTATGCATTGGATTCACCTTATCTATGGTGCGATGCGGCTGGAACAGAACGAAAGGTCATCGTTCAGTTGATGCATTTCATTCATTCATTTTTCGATTAGATCATTTCATTTTTTCGATTAGTATCAAAAGCGAGATTTCAAGCCATCCCAGACATTTTCCAGTACAAAAGATCATACAAATGGATCATTACACACCACTTGTAACTTTTTTCTTATTAAATTTGAAGACGGCTAACACTCAGCTTAATAACTCAAGCTATAAACTTGACTGTATGATCAATACACACCCGTGTAGCAAAAATTGTGCTTAGCTGAGTTAAACATCTCTGTTTTGCTATGGCTACATTCCTCTTTAACGTTGCGTACCTAAAAAGGAAAAAAGGAACCTTTATAGGATCTTACTTTGTTGTACGTCTATTTGTCTTTCTGTCTGTTTTGTTTACTTTTACGGATAGTTCCATGTACTATACTACAAACTTATCGAAACGCGCTGAGGTAACAGTGCTTTTCTAGTTTAAGACGATCAATTTTGTTCAAAATGCAAAGAAAAAAATCCCTGTCGGTTGATAACTTTTGTGACGACTCTACATGACTGACTTTATAGCATATTTTCGCCCAACAAATGCTCTATAAAAACTTTTAGAGAACATGGCCATTACGGCCAAGAGTTACATGATGAAACTGACTCAATTTGTTATTAATATTCCGTCGCCGTTCGCGAGTCTGCACCTTAATTGCTGCCCAACCTCCTCAGGTCTTAGCGTGATGATTTATGTCTGCCCAAAGACCCTATTAATGAAACACACTGAATCGTATTCCCGCAGCTTAACAGTCAGGGTAGCGCCGGGAGAAATACGAACATACAATAAATATTGCTAGACAACACATACTCATGGTATGACCACAAACTAAGTAAGATATGTGGTGAAAGGCTATTTGACACAAGAGACATTTTTTTAATTTTACAGGAGAACTTTATTCGTCGCAGAAAAAAATCGCTGATTCCATGTGTATGTACATAAGTCAATACCGCCCAAAAGTGTGGCTCAAGTCAAATAGCTTTTCACGCCTCGATATAATGGTCTGGGAGCTGGGGGCGATCCCAGTTACACCCAGACCAGGGCAATTTGCGAAATTTGTCGCTAGCGCGAATCGGAGCCGCCGTAGGGAGGGCCTGCAGGTGACAGGAACGGGGGTTACCTGTCACCCGCGCAGACAAGCTGGCCCTCAAGAAGGTAAATGGTACCTGTTTTCCCCGGAGAACAGGGAACGGCTCAGTGTGACATAATCAGCGAGATAAGTTTTGTCTTGGTGCACTTTACTCGTGCAAATCCAGAGCGGTCCAAACCAAGTCTTGATTCAGTCTATGCAAAGATACGAAATAATCTCCCGATGTGGTGATCCCGCACAGTCTATGCCACACTTGCTGTCTTGTCGCCCGTCTTGTCTGTGCCCAACCACCTGCACGAGGGAGGACCTGTATGCGGCCACCCCCAAAGCGATTGCTGTGGCAAAATTTCTACAAAATGACTAGAAAAGAAGAAGATCTCCCGATGTCATCAGCTGCCTCACGAACGATGTCTGCCCCAGAAACTACACATGCCCCAGAAATTCTCCTCCCGAGTTCAATGCGAATGTAGAATAAATTAAACGAGAAATTAAAAAATCTCATTCGATTATAACTCGTCAGCGACGTTAATCCAGCCATAATTGGGCGAGTTGCTATGAGCGCCGCGATAACACACAACAAAACGTTATAACTCCGAAAAAACTGTGTTTTACTGTTACCAAACTACTTTTGCTCGTTCCGAAATATAGTTTTAAGCGAGTAACAACTCTATACGCAAGTATTAAGGTGTTAGGTAATGTTTTTGACCGGTAAATCTTTCTTTGCTATGAAAATTGGTATCCTAATGGTGGGTCACGCAATGTTCCATAGGTGTGATTTATGAATTATATATTATTTTCCATTAATTGGAGTAATCCACAGTTTTTTATTGCCACAAATTACTATATAATTAATAGTCCTTTCAATATAAATGAGTTCTGACTACTATTGTTACTTCATTATCAATAATGGTTGTATTTTGTTCCAGTTTTATTGTTTTGGCCTTTAACTTGTAATATTTGCTATTTGACTTAGCGACATTTTTTCAACTTTACAGGAGAGCATACTCATTCGACGCAGAAAAAAAAACGCTGATTCCAAATATTTATTTAGAACAATATTTATTCTACAATTAGTAACATGGTTTTGTCTTTTTAAAATACAACAGCCTTACTACACTTGTCGGTACTGTACTGTGTTTATTAAAAAAAAATATTTACTCTATTTGCATAGTACTGTGTGTAACTTGCAGGCCACATGAGTAAACTATACCCGCCGGAAGCGAGTCACCAGAGACCGGAAATTGGTCGGGCGGTGTGGCGCTCGCGACGGGGTTGTGAACCCACAGATACTCAGTGGCTAGTCCTTGAAACTACTGTTACTTTGTAGTGTGTCTTCGATACACAGGATCGTAGTTAGATGAGAGTTTAGAAGTTAGGGTAAACTAATTAAAAATCGTATGATCGCAAACTAAGCAAAGCTTGTACTATGGTTAACTAGTCCTTGTAACATCAGCTATATACTATGCATGGGATACTTTTATTTCAGAAACAGAATTAGGGTTCCGCTGGAAAAAAAACCTATTGTTTCCGGTTTATTTCGGTAGATTTCACGCGGGTATAGCTAGTTGTTGTATTACAAATTTTTGGACCTCTAAAATGTTTGTCTGACGACAGATTTCGTTGCTCTACAATGGACTGCAGGCGATTCCAGATACACTCAGACCAGGGCACTCCAGCGCAGAAAACATCGATTCTAAATCATATTTGAGTTCTTTTTAAAGTTTTATTTTATTCTGATCAATTATTTATTTGTCAAAAATACTTTCATACTTACGAATAATCATAAAAAAAGTGATTTGTTTAAAGTGAATATTTTAAGGCGTGTTTGATTAGCTCGCCCGACATGAAGATTAACAATAAATTGGCAATTTATTTAGCTACCATACTTTCTCAAACGGTATTA
This sequence comes from Ptilodon capucinus, assembly GCA_914767695.1. Lineage (NCBI taxonomy): Eukaryota > Metazoa > Arthropoda > Insecta > Lepidoptera > Notodontidae > Ptilodon > Ptilodon capucinus. The sequence goes on from OU611811.1 coordinate 2,740,279, forward strand.
TTAAGGATAAGTATTGTAAGAATTTAGACCACATTGAAGATGAAAATCTAAGCGGACACTAACTGCATTTGAAAGATAACCAACAATATGAATAGTGGAGTGTTTACCTCGCCTCCTGACTGACGGAAATTGCCGATCTACGTAGTTATTGGCGAATAAAAAAGCATTGACCTAGATCACAGAAACAGACTTCAATAAGTATTTAAGTTAGTTGTAGAATCGTTTTAAATGGCTAACTTTTGACAGACTTTGTTTTGACTGAGTTAACGGACCGTTTAAGTAATATTAAAAACACCAAATTATTATATGATCCTGCCATCTTTATCACATTCATCACTCATATTTATTAATAATGTGTATTGATTGTATTTGCTCTTGCTGTTAATTACTTGACACTGACCCCAGCAGCCATTCCTCTTCTTATTCTATTAAATTTAATTATTTTGTAAAAAGAAGAAGAGTTATTACATCAAGAGGAACCTTTTCTATCATTTGACCGTTTTACACGTAAAATGTTGTTTAAGACTCTGACGTCTACGTACGCCAGATTGTCTATGTCAAGACCTATAAGACTGAATGGCCATGGCATTAATGTGACCCATTTTGGGGTACTATTTTTGACAATATAACTGAAAGAGAAATGGTGGTACAGGAACAAGGCCCCAAGTCCCCTAACAATTTTTGCTAAATTAATTTTTAAGACATAAAATCTATTTTTTTTATCAACGTTAGTGAAAATATGACCAGTGTAGACATAAGACATTATCGCCTTGAAGCCATTAGACCAGTCATATACAACCTACCATTGACAGAAGAAATTGTTTTCGTGCTTTAACAAATGAAGTCAATAGCATCTCAACGATAGTGTTAGGGAACTTGGGGCCCAGATGTCCTAACATTCTAAAACTGGAACAGTGTACAAATACCTTTCATTATCCTTAGATGCCACTGTTATATAACTAACAGTGGTAGCCATTAGGTGGTAATCAATCACTCTAAACATTATTACTGGCAATCACGCCTCGGAATAATTGATGAGCCAGATCGTTTCCTGCGCGTAGTTTAATAGACAAGATGATTGATATATTGTCCACCTGTTCGTTTGTATGTCATCTATACAAATAAATAAAACTGAAGTGTCTGTTTGTAACGTCAAAAGTACAGCTTATTACGAAATGCACTTGAAATTATACACTACCTATAAAGAAAATGCAATAAAAATTTTAAAAAATCCGTTCAGTCGTTTTTGCGTAAAAGAGCAACAAACATCCATCCATCCTCACAAACTTTCACATTTATAATATTATAGGATAGGATGTGATTAGTAGGAAGATTGGATTGGATGAATAAATGTTTTTTTTTTTTAAACTCAGTGCCCTTGCTTCCGTAGTAGCGCAGAAAGAAGGTCTGTCCCTTCGCGTCGAGACACGGGAGGCGCGGCCCAAAATCAATATCTCACATCTCGGGCTCGTGTACTTTGTTACCTCTACGTCGACACGTCGCGGCGGGAATCTAAATTAAATTACGTCATTTATCGGTTCTTTAAATTGATGGTATTCAGTAGAGTTTCCGAACATAACGATTCGAGTTCTAGCTAACACCAGCCACCATATACTCATCGTATGATCCAGAACTAAACAAAGCAAAGCATTACTAATGCTTAAACTGGAATGTGCTTAGAATGGAATTAGCTGATAGTCTTCCTAAGATGTAATAAAAAAAAAAGCTTGTAATATGTACAATGGACTGGGGCGATCCCAGACCAGGAAATATTTCGAACAGACCATTTCTGAAATTTGTCGCTGACAGGAATAGAACCTACTACCATCAGTTGGTTGTAAAAGATTTGGTCTTGCAAAGGTTAAAATAAGTAAATAATTATTTCCATATTGTTTAAATTTTAAACCTTTGTATATTGACGATTCATAAGTGCCTGTATGGGATTATTTGAACAAAAAAATATCTGATTATGATTCTGATTCTAACCTTTTTCATTTTTCTATTTGTTATAATATTTAGAGATTGTCTGAGCATTTGACGATGGGTTGGTCTAGTTTGAGCGTACGAGTTTGTCGCCCGGTTCACTAAACCAGTTGCTTGCGGGTTCGAATTCTAAAAATTACCTTTTTGGAATTTGCTTTTTGCAGAATTTGCCTTGGTCTGGGTGAAATTGAAATCGCCCGCAGTCCATGGTATGGTACCCATAGTAAAAGCTTTGCTTAGTTTGGGATCCCAGAGGAGTATTTCTTAATTTATCTGGTTTAAGTGCTACGTGTGGTATATATGGTATGTGAGCCGGGAATCGTGGAACAAAGGTGCTGGGGGCGTGTCTCGCTGGAGGGAGTTTGATCCTTGACCCCTTACGTCAAGGTCGCCGAACCCCATTCGTGTGGTCTCAGATGCGCGCCTACCTACAATATATCAAACAAATTGAGACTTTTGCTTTTTATTTCTTAGGTAGAAAAGATTAGATTTAATCTATAAAATTGAAGTGCTTGATTATGATGTCTAAATAAGAGATTTTTTACTAAATGTGTATAAAAGTAACCTACTTGTAACGAAAACACATTTTTTTTTGTGTTATTGTTCCGGGTAAACTCTCAACGGCTGGGCCGATTTCGACGGTACTTTCACTGGAAAATAGTTGATGTTATATGGAGTAACGTGGACTATTTTAATTTTGGAAAATTAATTGGGGTTCCTAAAAGTTCCTAAAAAATGTTTTTTTTTCAATTCAAGTAACAAACATGCATCTATCCTCACAAACTTTCACATCTATACATCTATACATACATACATACAAATAAATAAAATTGGAGTGTCTGTTTGTAATATCAAAATAACACTTTTTTACCAAATGCGTATGAAAGTATATACGATACCTATAACGAAAACGCAATTTTAAATTTTTTTGTCTGTCTGTCTGTCTGTCTGTTTGTTTGAGGTAAACTTCTAAACGGCTGAACCGATTTCAATGGGACTTTCACTGACAGATAGCTGACGTTCCAAGGCGTAACTTAGGCTACTTTAATTTTAGAAAAAGCATTAGGGTTCCGCGGGAAAAACATAATACCCATATTTCCGGGTAATCTCCCTAAAGTCCACGCGGGCAAAGTCGTGGGCACAGCTAGTCTTACATACAAATAAATAAAATTGGAGTGTCTGTTTGTAATATCAAAATAACACTTTTTTACCAAATGCGTATGAAAGTATATACGATACCTATAACGAAAACGCAATTTTTTTTTGTCTGTCTGTTTGTTTGAGGTAAACTTCTAAACGGCTGAACCGATTTCAATAGGACTTTCACTGACAGATAGCTGACGTTCCAAGGCGTAACTTAGGCTACTTTAATTTTAGAAAAAGCATTAGGGTTCCGCGGGAAAGACATAATACCCATATTTCCGGGTAATCTCCCTAAAGTCCACGCGGGCGAAGTCGCGGGCACAGCTAGTTTATAATATAGTCGAAAAGTAGGAAGTAGGGTTAGGATAGGACTAGTAGGGTACGAGGAATAAGGGATAAATACGAATACCCTTTAAGTTGAAGTAACGCATTTTTCTTTTTTAATTGTTGTTTAACTATTTACATACCTGTAAGTTTGTACGGATCCCTCGGTCCGCGAGTCCGCCTCGCACTTGGTCGGTTTTTTCACGTAACAGTGCAAACCGTAGCATCGATACTGCCAACTATTTCCATCAGTCGAGCGCGCACGCCCTGACCAATTTCAACAAAAAAGTTTGTAAAAAAAAAACTACGGAGCTTATTCGTTTACAAAACTACAAGTTCAGTTTAGTTTCGCCTCGGAGAGCCCTCGACGAGCTTACTTGGACAAATTGCACTCGAGTGGGTTGCGAAGACATACGGGAGCTAGTTCGTGTTGCTTCTCGCTGCAATTGGAGAAGCCCACGCAAGGCGTCCAGTCTCGAAAAGCAAGTTGTCAATTCAGCTGCTTAAATCAAATTTAGCATGAGTTAGATAACCAACTGTGTACTTGTGTCTTTCCTTCAAAGTTTATTGACTATTGTTATCGTTATCTGGGGGGATGGCTAGACCTTTGCCCAGCTATGGGACAATATAGGTAAATACCACATCTCAGTCATATACCAAGTTATTCCTTATGCATTTTCTTATTGTTGAATAATTTGAATTACGATTACTAATGAGTCATGCATCGAATTAACTCTAGATAGAAAAGTCATAATTGTTCCAACTCTTAAAATAATTATAATAAATTTAAAGTGTCACAATGGGCGGCCTTATCACTACAAGTGATCTCTAAGAAGCAATCATGAATAGTTTATAATGTTAAAAACTTTTCATATTACACCAAATATTATGCGCAATACAAAACTATGACATTCCACACAAAATATGATCAAAAGTACACTTTATCGGTCTTTATCAAGTAATAATAATAACTGCCGCGAGTTTATCCAACATCGGTTCCCGTATGTTTCCATTCTAAGCCTTCATTTTCCGTGTTCCCTCTAAATTTCAAATGCTGCGCTGGCTCCCAGAGGGGGTTAAGCGTTATATTTGCCTCTCCGCTCCAAATTCAGACATGTCTTTTATGTAGGTAGTTTGTTTATTTGAAGGATAATAGACATTTGAAAAGTTTTATAAGGCGATATAGCTGGAAATAGGGACGTAAGGCTCTTTATTGGATCCCGTATTTTGATATCTATCGAAACTGCGACGCGTATTCAGTAGTTGAAGCATATACGCCAAGACTAGACTTATGTCAAGAATAATGTCGAATTTATCACTTTTTCTCTATGAAATAAGATAGAGAGGGAGCGAGCGAATCGGTGACAGAGGTATGGTTCTTAGAATCAAATATTTGGTACCTTTATATTGCAAATCAACTATCTTTATAATGAGATCAATGACAAATCTCTGTGATAAGCTTATTAAACATTTATTCTAGGAAGTTTTTATAAAGTTGTTAAGATCCGTATCCGTATCCGTATCCGCGGATATACATTTTTAACGATCCGGCACGTCACTAGCTGAGTATACATGCAGCCTTGAGTATTGTAATTATAACGAGTTTTAAAGTCGTAAGAGCTGGGCTTACGTTTAGAAATACTTCCTCGCATTTTAGTGTCAAGTGGACTCTTATACGGAGGGCGTTTCACAATGCTTTCACTTGTCGAGTTGAAAGGGTATAGAGTTTGTCGAATTGTCGAGGTTACTATGCTAGCGGCTGTTACGGAAATAAATACCTTAATCAATAAGACATTAGGTAAGTAAATCAGTCTTCCGGTTGAAATGTTGAGACAGTTCTGACAATAGCGAACGTGTTATTTATCAGTTACTTTGTCTGATATGAAATACAGGGTGTATCAGAAGTCCGAAATAATACTTTAGGCACATATACGGTAGCTCATATTTGGATGCTCGGTGAAGACAGTTTATAACTAACTATCATAGACCTTTGAATATTTGTCATAGGTATCGTTTTCTGGCCTTTGGGTACATCCATAATTCTATTCAACAGTGTAAACTTCACAAATAAGGGGCAATAAAGAACATGAAAATTTAACATAGGACTCGAGATATTACAAGTAATAGAAATTTACGACGAAAAAAAAGTGGGAAAAACATGAGCTAATTTCGATAAAAAAATTATACCTTTCGGTTGTATACCCGATACTGATGCAAACGTCAAAGGATTATTTTGGACTACTGAAACACCTTGTATATTGTAAACTTGAGTAAAATATGAAATAAGGCCTTCCGCACACTGTGGCGTCCACCCTCGCGCTTCACTTTAGTTTAGACTACTCGGTGTCTTGTTGTAAAACTGAAGGTTGTTAACAGGCGTGTGGAGTATATCAACAGGCACTACGCCAGCGTGGTGGACTTGGGTCCAAATATCCCTCCTAATGGATGAGGAATGAATGTTTTATTGGAATTCGTAATGGTATATAATAAATTAACTGTGAAAACAAATCTAACAAAGGATAGGCGTTGTATGTATGTGGCCGGTCTGCATGCGAGCAATCAGCTAAGTGCTTTTCAAGATTGTGGACGCCAGGAGCGCTCATGAGGGCTGCCGCTTGCCGTCTCATATCCGCCTCCTATATTCAACAAACGTCCCGTTTCGCTAACGAACCGTAAATCTTCGGCGTTCGTAAAAACTACTACTATAAAAAAAAGTTTCACCCCTACGCGTTTAAATTCCCGTGTTTTAATTTTACCTATACCAAAATTAACTGTAATAAGGCTCATGAATCCTGGAGAGTCAAAACTCGTGTTTGTCAATACTAAAACGGACTGTATTGACTCAGACATAAAGTATATTCTTCAACGAAGTGACATTGACAGCGCGGGCGAATTTTGTCTCGTGTGGGCGTGGCTTTTACCTCAGAAATTGAAACTTTATGTATGACACACAGAGATTTTTACACAGAGTTCGTTTGGGTATTGGAAAAAAATAAAATAGCGCTTATTGGTGTGGGATTTTAGTGTTATTATGAAGTAGTTAGTAAGTGGAGGAAGATTGTCCTCAAACTAATATTGATGATCATGAAATAACTAATGTGAGGTTATAAATTTTGTTGCAGGTGTTGTTTAGTGGAAGATGTGAAGTGGTGCGCCCGCGCACGCTGCCCGCCCGCCGCCGCTCACAGCGGTCATGGCGTCTCGGAGATAGTGCCAGGTGATATTATTGTATCACTTTATGTGATTATAATATATCTATAACGTTCGGCATCGACTGGAGCGAGAAGATAACTAAACTTTTTATGAAAATACTAGGTGACCGGGTGAACTTCATACCGCCTTAGAATTAGTGACATACGAAAGCAGCGCCACCTACCGGGTTCAATTGTGAATCTAAACCATCCAGGGCGCCACCCAAACGCATACAAAAAAATCATTCAAATCGGTCCAGCCGTTTAGGAGGAGTTCAGTGACATACACACGTACCTACGGAAGAATTACATAAAGAATGAATTTCTTTGGTAAAAGCCACGCGACCTCGTGTCGAAATTCGGTCACGTTATGAATGATATTTGTTGGAAAATTAGCTTTTTGTATAAGTTAATACCGTTTGTTTTGGTATTGGAAACAAAAAAAATGTTAGATGCGGGACACAGGGCTAACATTACCGTTACACGCTTGTAAACACTTCAGCGTTTTGTGAGGAGAGCAAAAAATATAATTAAGTCGTTTGTATGTGTCAACACGGAGGAGAGCGTGCGGGAGCTTTATGAAGACTACGGTAGTGATGGGACACCTCAGACATATCGATAAACAAAAATGTAGATTATTCGTCAATATCGAGAGATAGAGCGACAAGTAGATTTGTGAATTGTGTTTGTAGAATGGTTACGTGTTTCAACGCCTTGTTAAATTCTCATACACAATAAAAACAACGAGTACGGCAGAATGACAAATTTAAAACCGATAGTCCGTCCCAACATTGGATAATTTTCTTTTATGTTATGTCACGTGTAGCAGGACCCATCACTCAAAACCTGCTGCGTTTATATTCTGCAATGTGGGTATTTCATCACGCCACTTTTATGATTAGTTTGTAACTCTTGTATGTACATTTTAAGTTTCTAAAGCACCTATCTTCAATTTACGAAACGAATTAAATGGCAAAATTCAATGGGACGAGATGAGGAATGTTTGCGGGTTTTACAGCCAGTGTCAAGTAATTATAAGCAAAACTAAATAACAAATAAATACACATTATAAATAAAAATGGGTGATGAATGTGATAATGATGGTGGATGAATACTCCCAATTATTGATGTTCATTCCCTTCAATATTTTTATCTCTATTTTTATTCTCTATGGTGGTGGACGCAAAATGCACGTGAACCACTGGAAATGAGGAAAGAATGGAAACTCATTAGTGACGTCATTAGAGGAGGATTACACCGACCGGAACTTTAAGCTCTGCGCGGAAATACTCGGTTTATAGCCTCGCAGTCGGCGCGGGCACCGCGACGAATTGAATTTTAGTTTAGTACCAACGGGCCTTAATTAATCGGATTAGAACCGGGTTTAACCTATATTCGTGATGACATTTGTATGATTACTTTTGTTTTACTCACTAATAAAGGCCGGTAGATAGTTTGATTAATAAGTACCCTATGCTCTAGTACATAGAAGGTAGATTTTACAATGCAGTTTTATGTATGGTTCTGAAGTAAAGCTAGCATGTATGTTAAGATTAGATCAGTATCAGAGCTTGTGTCGCTCTGAGTCGCTGTCTCTCTGTCTTATTTTATAGGAAAGCAGGAGACAAAATTAATATTTTCCGTGTCACAAATCTCGTCGTGGAGGACAGGCTTGCCGTCCTAGTGACAATACTGCCACAAAATCAAACTCTGCACATAATGAGAAATGTTTGAAATCGTTTAAGTATCAAACTTGGTATAATCGGCTCTTAATATTCCGTGCGAGTTGAGAACCGGGCAGTTGTTCTATTTCATATACTTACACCCTCCACACACCGGGGTGAGCGAATTTACTACAGTTAAAAAAAATATTGGTACCCTACATCAATATGCAATAGTTACATTATTTTACGAAACGAGGAATGAACAAGATTAGGATTGGCGGTATCTGCAATTATTGGGTATTCTACCAATGTGAAATAATAAAATAGCAAGGACAAATTCAATAAAAAAAAATATAAATAAACAATTGAAGATTGCATTTAGGTGGTAAAAGCGATGCGACAACGGTTCGTAATTCGTTCGCGTTATTGCCTACGTTTCGTTGCAATACATAGATTAAATTCAGCTTATTTTGGTTAAAAAAAATGGTTGCGCGCCTTTGGACACAGGGTTTTAAGTCCTGGTCACGCTGAGGCGTTAAGACGCCCGCGTCACATTTTATGCCATTACCAAAACGAACTCTGTGGCAATATACATAAAGATTGTATTGTCGTGGTAAAGCCCACGCGTCTAAATTCACTCGCACTGTCAATTTCATTTCGTTGAAGAATTATTTTTTTCTATGAGTGCGTGCATTTTGTGTGTGGTGGGTTTTATGTTGCCACAGAATGGTCACCATCATCCGTAGTAATTTTGTCGTCGGTATAAGAAGCAGTGGTAGCCGAGTGGTCGAGCATACACCTTACAATCGAAGTGTGCAGGTTCAAACCCCGGCTCGCACCTCTGGATGTGCGAATCTCATTTTCATCCGAGATTATCACTTGCTATGAAATGGTGACGGGAAACATCGTGAGGAAACCTGCACGTCTGAGGGAACTTGACTAGTTTTCGATAGATGTGTGAAGTCTGCCAACCCGCACTGGGCCAGCGTGGTGGCCTATGGCCTGAAACCCCTCGCATTGAGGGGAGGCCCGTGCCCAGCAGTGGGACGTTAAAAGGGCTGTAGTAGTATAAGAAAAAAATAGGTCGTGCGATTTTTGACGCTCCTGTGGATCCAGGGCTTAATACTTTATAATGGCATTGCAAATGGTTTGTCTTTACGTGTTTCAGTCTTAAATGACGGTGTAGTTTTAATTCGAACATTAATTAATTATTATAATCTTGCATTTAATTTGTGATAAGATAATCATCTTATAATAGATATACTTGTCTGCGTTGTTATAAAGAAAACCATTTATTGGGTATTTACGTTGTAATTTTATCAGTAGCGTGATGTTTATTTTTTTCTTGAAAAATGGCAGCGCGCCCACTAAGACAATGTGAAACGTACACAAAATCAGCATCTGTGTAGTTTTTTTTCTACATCAAAATTGCATTCCAAGTCTTATTATAATCTCACTTTGTTTATTCTTTTAGGGATTGAATCTTAATTTATTATGTAAGCAGTGGTAGCATCGCGGGCAAGAACGCCCGCCTTGAACGTAAGGGGTGGAAGTTCAAATCCCGGGCCCGCACCTCTGAGATAATTTTTATGTGCGAATGTCATTTTCAACAATGATTACCACTTGCTGAACGGTGAAGGAAAACATCGTGAGGAAACCTGCACGTCTATAGAAAGGCGTGTGAAGTTCACCAACCTGTACTGGGCCAGCGTGGTGGACTATGGTCCAAAATCTCCCTCGTAAGGAGGGGGAATATCCCCGGTATAATAGCAATAGGATCGCCCCCTATTACATTGGGACCAAAATACATCGGCGAAGTGTGGGCGCACTACAGTGCACCTCTGCCTACCCCTTCGGGGAATACAGGCGTGATGATTTATTTATTAATGTATTATTACTTTTTCGCAGTTTTTATACTATACAAGGTGTTTCAGAAGTCCGAAATAATACTTTAACGTTAGCACCAGTATTCGGTATATAACTGAATGGTATAAAAATTTGATCGAAATTCGACCATGCTTTTCCAACTTTTTTTCGTCGTGTATTTATATAACTCGTACGAGTCAGTTATATAACCCCTTTATATAACCCCAGTCCTATGTAAAGTTTGTATGTTCTGTTTTGTGAATATTCGTAGTAGCCCCTCATAAGTGTAGTTTACACTGTTGAACAGGGTTACGGATATACCCAAAGGCCAGAACACGATACCTATGACAAATAACAAAAGGTATATAACTCAGAAACTATGATAGTTAGTTATAAACTGTCTTCTGTATAGGGGGCGAGCCTATTGCCATTATACCCGGCACATTTTCCCTCAATACGAGGGAAATTTGGGCCATAGTCCACCACGCTGGCCCAGTGCGGGTTGGTGAACTTCACACGCCTTTCTATAGACGTGCAGGTTTCCTCACGATGTTTTCCTTCACCGTTCAGCAAGTGGTAATCAATACTGTTATAATTGATGTGGTATAGCACCTAATTCTGATTCACAAGCAGCGGTTTCTCGCGAAATGAGGGGAACACTTGAGCGGTGATAGGTATTCTGTGGAGGCGCGCGACGTCGCGGTCTCGCGTGCCCGAAGGTCGGTTCTTGATGCAGATACCGCGTATTTGCAATTCAAAAGTCGGCGCTGAGTGGTGGCGAGGCGACAGCCATCGCTATCAGTCCCCTTCGCCGACCTTGGCTTAATTGGTACCTAATTTGGGGTGAGTTGGACGCTCGGACACGGATTTTTTTTGTGTATATTCAAATGGAAATAATAGCAGTCTCGTTTATACGCTTTTTGACAATTTTATTCGAGTTTAGCTCTACATACAGACATGTTCGTCAAATTTGTGAGCAATTTAGAACAGTGTTGTAGAACACTTTTGTACGTTGTGATTATATACTAGCTAAATTATTAGCTAGTAGTTACGTTAATATTTCCTTTAAAATATATATTTTTATGGAACCGTTATAAATATTATATTTGATCTAATTATCGTGATTGCGGTTTGATGAACATATGGTACTAGTATTTTATTTTTTTTTGTAAAATAACCTTTATGGTGGTACCTAGTACTAGTGGGTAGATTTTGTAGGATTTAAATGTATGTAAGTTTATATCAAAGTCACGTGTACCATTGAGGACCCCCTCGCACATAAAAAGGAGGAGGCCCGTTCCCAGCAGTGGGACGTTAAAAGGGCTGTAGTAGTAGTGTACCAATTGCACAATATAAACCGATTTAAAGCCTTATAAGAAAATGAAGAAAAAACACTTAAAAGAAATAACAAGACCTTCAAATTTATAGATCCAAATGTCGTAATACAGTGTGAATATACCCGTGTCGTTACGCCGTTATAGCTGTCTTCACAACTCTGGAACGCTCAAAACGGAATTTATAGGCGATTTTATGTCCCACGGGAGCCTATTACCGACGCGACCTCTTGCACACCACCGTAACGGGAACACTTTCAGTACGAGTGCCGCGAGTTTACAGCTTAACCGGATACAATTACTTGAGTACATTGGAATTATGGACCGTTTTTGACGAGAGAAACCTAAATTTATTGGAATTTACCGTCCATGTTTACATTATGTACTTACTATGTATTTTTTAGTACAAAATGTTTGGTAAAGTCAAAGTAACGTCGAAAAAGTCAATACTTGCCTGTAATATATTTTTTGTTTCTTGTTGCTCAATTATCTCATTTTAGTTTTTAAAACTTGGTAATAGTTATTTTGCTATCTCAAGATGGATGCGGATACGTTGATAATTTATGAACAATAATTAAATATTAATTTTATAAATTAATAAATTTAAATACCTACGTATTTCTATTACAACGAAATCGTATTTTAGTAATTCTTGTTCTCTGACTGAACTGAGAATTAATTGTATCATTCATCATATCATTTCAAGCCTTGACTGTCCCACTGCAGGGCAAAGGCCTCCCCTCCCTTTTTTTACTTATTGCGGTCCATAGCCAAACAGGGCCACTCACCCCGGGAAGTGAGAGTCTTGCTCATCCTGCCATCTCTTTTTGGGCCTGCCGCGTTGCCGTTTCCCGTGGTTGGGCAGCCATTGCGTGGTTGATTTTGCCCATATCGTATCCGGCATGCGACAGATGTGACCTGTCCAGTTCCACTTAAACTTAGCAACTGAGTGGCCTACGTCAGCTATTTATGTTTTGGAGCGCAGGATCGAGTTTCTTACACGGCTTCTCATTTGTATCATTCGTTTTATATTTTGTATATACCTACATATCGTACCTATTTTGTTCATATCGACATATAAAAGGTGACTCAAGCGCCACGTTGGGCGATATTGAGTTATATATTAAATCGTTAGAATCAGCGAGTTATCCTCCAAATGTTGAACTGGGTTTTGTGCAAACTCGTACTTCTGAAATACCTGCCTGATTAAAGAATGAGACGACAACCCTGAGTAGCCAAGTATTGGAAAACGACTTCTTTAAAAATAACGTAGAAATATATAACTATCTCAATTTTGCAAATACGCTACCCTATTGCCGGTAGCCAACAATGGCCCTCAGTTGCTGGCAGTCGCATTGTTCGAAGCAAATGGGTGCAACGGAAACCCATTTGTGCATTGGACAGTTTGAGATTGTTGGTATTCAAAGGGTTAGCTAACGAGGTACGTTTTTGCTAGGGTTTTGTTGGTGGCTTTATTGGGTTAATGTAACAGGTTCAAACGGTTTTCACTGAAAATCAGTTAGTACTGGGTGGCTTAATGGTTACTTGGTATGATTCCAAATTAAGCAACGTTTATGATTTATGGGTATTGCTATTGCAGCTTAATTAACTTGTAAATTAGGAGGGCTATCAAAATGAAATCTAGAATTTAAAAAGTTAGGACAAATCTTAAAATTTTAAACCTAGAGTCGTACCCAGATGGAGTGAAAACGGGACAAGGAAGAAAGGTTTTTGCTTTAGGCTTGGCGGAGGTGCTATCACGCTTCTAGATGTGGTTGTCAGAATTTATTTCATTAGTCATCATTGTTAATATTGGAAATTTACAGGAAACCATTTCGTAATATTTTATTAACAGAATATTGGAGAGGAGATTAAAACTAAGCTTTTGTTTAACAAACATCAGCTCTCCCCTAGCAATAACCGGGAGTGTTTGCCCGCTGTCAATACAAACAAACAATCGTTCGTGGAATACCCGGCCAGATTCATGGAAATAATTGAAATACACAAGGTTCTATATCCCTTAATACCTTAATGGAACATGTGGATATTAATGGAATATTATATATCGGAAAATCGGGATCGCTGGCATTTTTAAAAAGGGCAGAACCGTTGACCTCGTTTGGTTCAACGATTTTGTCACTGAATCTATCCATTAGAATAAGAGATTATTAAAGGAAACACGAAACACCAATTTCATAATTATTATTTCACTACAACAGAATGAATTAGCTTTAACACGATATCTAGAAAAGTGGGGGTCAGTGTGTACCCTTGGGGGCGCTAACCTAACCTAACCTAACCTAACCTTTTTTTTTTTGTTTGCGCTGGGAAATGCTATCCCAGCGCAAACAAAAAAAAAAATAACCCTAACCTAACCTAACCTAACTCCATAGAGCCCCCAAGGATACACCCCAACCAAAGTGGGTACTCAATATAGTTTAACACAATGAGAACAATGGCATCTAGTTTTGAATCTTTTTAGACAATAGGAAGATAACAATATTTAAAGCAGGTAGCACAGTTAATAGCAGTAAATAGTAATGTCAATAGCTTACGACCTTTCCAGCGAAATTTCTGAAGCAAAAGAGAGCGAGGCTTTTATTTGTTCGGATCCACCATAATATTTTTTTCACAACTACACTGAACGTACCAATAAATTGAATGACGTTTTATAATTAACAAATATGCAAAGCCTTTAAAGCGATTAACTAATTTGCCAAAATTCACAAAAGAATTTAAAACGATTTTACATAGCAAAAATAGCTAACATAGTAAATAGGTAAACTTACTTTGTTATTAGAATAGCTAAACACTTCACATTATAATCAAATCATTGCAAATTAATGAAATAAACATCATTTTGAACGTTAGCTAGAGCAAACAGTTATAGTAAATTATGTAACGAATTTACATCAAATAATTATGTCTTCAATTTTAAAATAGGATTATCTTGATTTGAAGACCGAAGCGCCCTCGCGGCGACATATATCTATACTAATATTAATATTATAAAGCTAAAGAGTTTGTTTGTTTGGTTGAACGCGCTAATCTCAGGAACTACTGGTCCGAATTGAATAATTCTTTTTGTGTTAAATAGTTCATTTATCGAGGAAGGTTATAAGCTATATATCATCACGCTACAACCAATAGGAGCGGTGCAGCAAAGAATAATGTGGCAAAAACGGGAAAATTCCCGAACATAAATCTCGTATTATAGACTTATAATCATAGACTTTATAACATCACTCTACGCCAAAGTAACTATTAGCGCGGGTGAAACCGCGGGCACAGCTAGTTATATAATGAAATAAACATACTCACACAAAACATACTCATCTTATCGAGGGGTGAAAGGCTATTTCACTTAAGCGACCTTTTTAAAATTGTTTTTTTTCGTTTTTGAGTTAAAGAACATCCTGCAAAAACATTGTAACCGCTTATTACTATACATAACTTTTTTCATGAAATACAATAAGATACCTTGAAACTACGGATAACAACTGTTAAGGATATTGTAGGGATCAACCTTGAGATGATACAATTTTTTAAACTTAATTTTTTCTCACACCATAAAGTAGGAAAAAATAATTACAATGGAGGTGTCCAACTATAAAACTAGTAGTGAACTTAATAAGCACTTAACTCCGTGGTGGTATACCTCTGCTTAAATATCCCCATTTCCATATTCTAGATTGTTCATTTGCGCTCATAAATCAGTCTCGCGGGAGATTTAAATTCAATTTACATTCACCTTTGTTAGGAACTATAAAGAACTTGGTAAGACCATCCGTCTTTGTCACGTCGTTCACTACGCTAAGCAAACGCTGGGTAATTAATTAAGCATTTGTTTTGCAATCCTCCTTACTAATAATAAATACGTTTGTTAGTTTATCCACCATTGAATATAGAACAAAACAAACTTTTAATACACACTCTGCTAGGTTTTACTGGTTTTTAAATGGCATTTGTCTTCTACGTCGGTAATATGTGTGTTTCTGTTACAAGTTTGTTGTAGAGTGCGTTTGAACTACATTCAATTGACGTGAGCATACATATCAACATAAAAGATAGCAGAAGAAATCTCACAGGATTGGTCGCGCTACCAACTCCCTTTTATCGTCTCTAAGTTTTTAATCCCTTAAAGGGGTGAGTGCCCGGTGCATTAGCAATTGACCCACTCTGCTGCATTGAGAATTAACGCTGTGAATCGTTAATCAGCAGGAATCTTATCTTAAAAACCGATTTTGTCGTTTCAACACTGAGCATATAAGGTTAATGTTTTCAGTTCTGAGCCTTTTTATTATTAAAAAATGGTGCTATCTTTTTCAAATACAACCCTGCCATTGTAAGAACTTGATGAATGGCCCATTTGTATAAATGCCTACGTTCACAGATGCGTCAAAAGGTGCGCGAATATTTTTTGATCAATATGTTACTTAACTTATTGACTTATTGTTAACTTATTGAAGTAGCACATTTTTCCTCTAGCTCGGTGATAGAATTTTGAAGTCTGGTTGCGTGGGTTTAATGCACAGAAATTAAATCTTTATGTGGTAACATCACAGAATATATTTTAAAAAAAAGTAAAGTTAATTCGCTCGCCTCAGTGAGTGCAGGGGGAAATATGGAGGGCCGGCGAGTATAGGTTACCTAATATGTCACGAGTGTCAGACACTGGTCCGTGTGTATGACACTGTTGGAAGATTTAGTGCCTATTGATACTGATGAAAACAATTTTAGTGATTTTCGTTTGATGGATTTTGAGTGAGATCGATGACTTCACGTGGATACAAAAATTTATCTATGCGATCCAATAATACAATGTAATTTCACGTATTGCTCCACCTTGTACACTTGGGATTCCATTTATTTTCTATTCTATAAGTATTGTACTTGTCCTTTCCAGGTGAAAGCGGCGGTATGCGCGTAGTGTTAGCAGCCCTGACGGCGCTGGCGACGCGCGCGCTCGCCAGCCCGCACGAGCACCGCGCGCGCCACCACGCGCCCGAGCACGCGCCGCACTTCCCCGCGCCCGCGCCCCCCCAGCCCTACCGTGGACACGGTGAGGCCGTCCGGTACAACCCAGAACTTGACACTATCCTCCCTCGATTGGAGGACCATGAGACCTCCTCCAAACGAGCCAAGTTTGAGGACGCAGAGACCTCCTCCAAGAGAGCCAAGTACGATGAATTTTATTCTAATCATGAGCGAGCCGAGGAACTCATGGCCGATGAGCCCCAACTTGGACCCGACGAAGAGGATCCTCTAATCGTCCGCACCACCAAAGGAAAGGTCAGAGGGATTACATTAACTGCGGCGACGGGGAAGAAAGTCGACGCCTGGTTCGGCATCCCGTACGCCCAGAAACCTATAGGCGACTTAAGGTTTAGACACCCTAGACCGGTGGAAAGCTGGGGCGACGAGATACTGAATACCACGACACTGCCACACACGTGCGTCCAAATCGTAGATACTGTGTTTGGTGACTTTCCCGGTGCGATGATGTGGAATCCCAACACTGACATGCAGGAAGACTGTCTGTATATAAATATAGTGACTCCACGGCCGCGTCCTAAAAATGCTGCTGTCATGTTGTGGGTATTTGGGGGAGGTTTCTATTCGGGGACTGCCACTTTAGATATCTACGATCCAAAAATACTCGTTTCCGAAGAGAAAATAGTTTACGTTTCGATGCAGTACAGAGTGGCATCACTCGGGTTCTTGTTCTTCGACACTGCCGATGTGCCCGGTAATGCTGGTTTATTCGACCAGCTGATGGCGTTGCATTGGGTTAAAGATAATATAGCGTATTTCGGAGGGAATCCACATAATGTGACTTTGTTCGGTGAGTCAGCCGGCGCCGTGTCAGTGTCCCTGCATCTTTTGTCTCCCCTTTCGCGAAACCTGTTCTCTCAAGCGATCATGCAGTCTGGCTCAGCGACTGCACCATGGGGAATAATTTCTAGGGAGGAGAGTATTTTGCGCGGCATCCGTTTGGCTGAGGCAGTCCACTGTCCAAATTCTAAGACAGATATGGGACCGATGATCGAATGTTTAAGGAAAAAGAATGCCGAAGAACTGGTCAACAATGAATGGGGGACGCTTGGGATTTGCGAGTTTCCATTCGTTCCAATCATTGATGGATCCTTTCTGGACGAGGTGCCCACGCGATCCCTGGTCCATCAAAACTTTAAGAGGACTAACCTTCTGATGGGTTCCAATACGGAAGAGGGTTACTACTTTATACTTTACTACCTAACAGAATTGTTCCCAAAAGAGGAGAACGTGGGAATATCTAGAGAACAATTTCTCCAAGCTGTTAGGGAATTAAACCCGTACGTGAATGATGCAGCACGGCAAGCTATAATTTACGAGTATACAGACTGGTTGAATCCCGAGGACCCTGTGAAGAATAGGAACTCTTTAGATAAAATGGTCGGTGATTACCACTTCACTTGTGGTGTGAACGAGTTTGCTCATCGATACGCCGAAACTGGGAATAACGTCTTCACATATTACTATAAGCATCGCAGTAAGAACAACCCGTGGCCGTCGTGGACTGGGGTGATGCATGCCGACGAGATCAACTACGTGTTTGGTGAGCCACTGAACCCGGGGAAGAACTACTCGCCCGAGGAGGTGGAGTTAAGCAAGCGTTTGATGAGATACTGGGCAAACTTTGCTAGAAGTGGGTAAGTAACTTGTAATAAGATTAAATTGCTTGATTATAGTATCATTTCTACTGACACTACTGCCAGTCTAAGAAAATGCTCTTTAAAAGTATTTTAAGAAGAACTCTTTTTTATTTAAGAACCATTTTCCTTACTTTTAGGAATCCATCAATAAATGCGAACGGCGAGCCGACCAAGGTATCCTGGCCTGTGCACACGGCTCTGGACCGAGAGTACCTGACCCTGGCAGTAAACTCCACCGCGGTCGGTCACGGCCTGCGAGTGAAGGAGTGCGCATTCTGGCAGAAATATCTGCCGCAGCTTATGACTGCCACTCGTAAGTAACTTACACTTCCTCCTCCCTTTACACCTCCCCCCCCAGTGACAGTCTTTAGCATGACAGAGGGACTCCGGGATCTCCTACCGGAACGCACCGGTGCTATCATGTACCGTGCTCTGGAGCTCGTCTCTGAGGGAGCAGATATTCACTCCCCTTGCAATCCATTCAGTTCTGCGCTAAGATCTGGCCGAACTTTTGCTATGTTTATGTTGACACATGTTAAGGGGAGGAATTTTTCCTTATAAATTCTCACAAACCAGTTCCTTTCCATTTTTGGTTCACCCTAATATTTCATAATTTTCTGCCTTCTTCTTTGTAATAAAGGACTTGCTTAGATGATAATAAAGTTAATTTTGTTACAGATAAGCCTGATCCGCCTAAAAACTGTACGAGTAGCGCTCCCTCCATACCAGTCCCTTACGAGATCGTTGGGATCTGTATCGTCGTATCATTTGGCTTAGCCCAGGCCAACCTGTTCAAGTATATTACTTGAGCCTAAGCCAGTTGGCTCGAATAAACTTGGGTCTACATTAGCTTGTTCAAGTACACCTGTGTCCTCGCTAGCATGTTCAAGTATACTTGATTCCGAGCCATCTTGTTCAAATATTTTTGAGTCCAAACCATCTTGATTCAGTATAATCGAGTCTGCAGCAGCTTAGTCAAATATATTTGAGTCCTAGCCACCTTGTTCAAGTGTAGTCGAGTCCGCGGCAGCTTGTTCAAATATATTTGAGTCTAAGACATCTTGTTCAAGTATCTTGTGTCGATGATAACTTGTTCAAGTATACTTAAACCAAAGTCATCATCTCCCAGCGTAGTTGAGTCCACGACAGCGTATTCAAGTATACTTGAGTCCAAGCCATCTGGTTCAATCGTAAGTCCAGGATGTCTTGGCCAAGTAAACTTGGGTTCACATAAGTTTTTTCAAGCAAATCAGTGAGTCCAACTCAGCTGGTTTTATATCTGTTTAATTTATTTTTGTTTTTACGGATAGTATAAATGTACTTCTATAGTAAGCTATGCTGAATTTCTATTTATCTCGTCAATATTTACTTCAATGGCAATTCTGATGATTTTCATGGAATTAAGTATTTAATATACCGGGCTTTACCTTTAAAATGTTCTTATTGGCAGAAGAATGATTAATTCATATATTGCCCCATAGAAGTTTCCGGAATATTTTCTTGTCAAGTTATTTTTATATATTAGAATATATATTTTAATTATAAGCCATCTCAAGTGTTGAATTGCGCCAAGTCCATATTTGTCTAGATATCGCCATTATGACCTAAGTTAATAGCTGAAATTAAGCGGTGTATTAGGATTGTTTAATGTTTAATGTTATATTTTAAATGGAGCAATCGCTCCACCAACATATCACTTGTTAATAACAAATTATAGATTACTGGTAGTCGTAATTTGGTCATAGTATAAGTACATATCTCTATAGTAGGGTAACTTCAGCCACGTAACGTACGTACCTAACGTACGATGTAAACTGTCTTGATTAGACACTGGAGCGTTGACACTCACGCGTAATTTTTTTGCCATGCCAAAACAAACTGTATTGACTCATAGTAAAAGTTTATTCTTCAACTATATGACTCCGGCGAATTTTGACGCGTGGGGCGTCACTTTTACCAAAGAAATTCAATCTTTATGCACATTGACACAGAGTTCGTTTTGGTTATGGGAAAATTTTAGACGCGTGAACGTTGACGCCCTAGTACGCGAGAGGCTTAATGGAGGATGTTTTAATCAAGCGTCTACGATGGCGAATTAGGAGGACGTAGATATAATAATAATTAAAAATGTTAGCTTTAACGCGCCTCTAATGCAATACATATCACGCAAGGCATAGAAACATTTAAGTTCATTCTAGCCTTAGATAATAAGTCTTAATTATAAGCTAGTACAGTTCACAATTCTGTAGCGGACCAATATTAGAAAGTTGTACGTGTTATAATGGTTTGATGTAGAGAAAATTAAAAAATGGATCGCTATGGAAGTTATTAGAAACTGAAACGACGAAGACAACTCATTCAAAGACACCGAAGATAATCGTTACATATACTACCAAAGACTTATGTGAAACAATAGTTCGAAGCAATGTTTGGAAGAACACTGTTATACAGAACGTAGCATACAAATTTTATTACATTACATTTAGGGTCGATAATAGCTTAGAGATCGTAGCGCCCAGCTGTTCAGCTTTCGAATATTGGTGGACAATAGATGAAGATAAAATATTAGTACAATATTGTAAGTTCTCTTGCGACCGCCGAATCGATAATTCCTTTGATGTAAATAAACGAATTGAGTGTTTAGTGTTAGATGTAGGAACTCGTGCGGTCCCTTATTTCAATTTTTTGTTAAGGGCAACTCAAGCGGGGACCTATGTCTTAATATTTATCGTAAAAGAATAACCTGTTGTGAAAGACGATATTGATATTTAGATGCTAAATGTAATTATTACTTGAAGCTTTTGTTGTGTTACGTTCGATAGGCTACGTGTTGGCATACGTGACATCATAATGCGCCCCAAGTCCACTAACACTGTCCTTGGAAAATAACTGTGGCTCATTTATCAAATTATAGAAACAAAATATTTTATCAACGGAAGCTTCTATTCTTCTTTTAAGAAATGTATGAATATTAATGGAATAAGGTGAGAAATGGCTTCACCTGCAAGCAAGCAATTAATAGTATTAACAAATTCAATAAACACTCTTCAAAACAAACAAATATAATGAAGCCGGTTGCTAGAATATGACCGATGGTTTCAAGGTGGTCTCTGGTCATATTCTATGTATCTTCTATTGCAGTTTGTTAGTCTCGCTAAAACTCAAAACCAGCAAAGTACGAGACGCACACGAAGGGTTCCGTACCATTATCTATAAAAACGATAAAAAAACACGTTTGTTGTATGGGAGCCCCCTTAAATATTTATTTTATTCTGTTTTTTAGTATTTGTTGTTATAGCGGCAACAGAAATACATCATCTGTGAAAATTTCAACTCTCTAACTATCACGGTTCATGACATACAGCCTGGTGACAGACTGGCGGACGGACGGACGGACAGCGAAGTCTCAGTAATAGGGTTCCCGTTTTACCCTTTGGGTACGGAACCCTAAAAATTACTTGACATTTCGATTTTTTTTCGTCTTAATTCAGGAATAGTTAAAACGTAATTGATAAATAGTTCACCGGGTCATCTAGCTATGGATAAAAGATATTTTTACAAATTATAAAGTGAAACCATTGACATTGCACTACGATAGTGTTAGCAGACTCGAGGCCATGTTTGTTTGCTACGTAAGTTAAGCATAGATATAGTATTCATGTTTCCAGTTCAAATTCGATGTTTCACGGATTACGCTTATTTTAAACCTGCGTATATAAACCTATAGAGTGCCTCTTATTCACTTTTATATATATTGTTACACTAACATAGGTGATACTGGTAGATTTAGAGTTGCATTTCAATCGATGCACAGTTTTAATATTGTTTCACTTGTCATTACTTGACCGATGATAGACGCGTAGTGCCAAATGAGATGTGGAATGTGAGATATGACTTAGAACGATTTACATATTTTGCGACGCAGATAATATATCCTTTTTTATCTTTGGAAAATCCTTTATGGATACTGTGGAGGGTAGAATTAAAGGAGGGCAATCTCCTATGGGAAAAAAATTAAAGTGTCCGTCGAAATGCATGATTAGTAGTTCAAAAGTCGGTAAGTGCCAGTATAGACTTTTTGCTGTTACGCCGGATTTGGAATTAGCGATTTTTCCGATACCGGTTTATTCCCGGGGGGCGTCGATATGTCATTTATCGACACCAGCGCCATTGTGGAAGGTTTTTGAACTAATTATGCATTTCGACGGACACTTTTTCAATACCTAGATTACACTCCTTTACTCTACCCTCCATAATAGATACCCTGTTACCTGGAGGGTTGTTGCCATAACGGAGATGCCCTATCGACTACGCGCTGCGGCAAATTTTTCTGACGTTCATCTGAAATCCGCCATTGCAGTTGCCCTATGTAGTTGCCTATACGACAGGTAACTACAATGGCGGATGTCACATAAACGTCAAGAAAATTGCTGTAGAGCCATACGCAGGACGCAGTCGATATCGGTTCTCTTGTTACTCTATGGTTGTAGCAAGGTTATGTGGGAGTCCCGGCAGATGGTCGTACACGAACTATAAACCGACGGTGTCCCATCTTCCACCGGTTTCTGGGTTCCGTGGGATCACTAGCATGCGCCGCGACGCAACGGCGACAGATAAGATATCCTTATTTATGTTTTGAATATAACGTAACTGAATTTAAGTATCTACAAATTAATCTAATTATGTTGAAACGTAAATTATAATTTAGATTTGATTGTGAGATTATCTTGATGAATTGTGCTTCAAGAAAATATGAGGTTGTTTTATAAAACTGTCAGTGGCCAGGAAAAACTTCTGTCCAGTTCCTTAAAAGCAGGGCTTTTGGAAGGAACTTTCTGGAACGCCTTTAGCACTGACTTGTGTTTAACAATCATTATCATTTAAACTATTTTAATTTGAGGCAATGGTTTTAATATTTTTTTATTTTCACGCATTTCTGGAATATGTACATTTTATAATACAATATGTTACAATAAAACTCGTTCTAATCACTGATACTTTGCTTTGTAGCTCCGCTTGGCTGTAAAGTGACATGTAAAATATATAGCATCTATTCAATGTGTGTAAACGGCCTAAGAGTCGGCGATGAAGTTGAGGCCTACGAGAAAATTCGTTGTTTTAAAATCAAAGTTATCTTTTTTCAATTCTAATAGTGATTCGAGTTAGTTATAACAATTATTAGTGCTATGATTGCATTACTGAATAAATGTTTGCAATATTTGTGTTTAATTATAAAAAATAAATGCTTGTATATAATATCGGTTGTTTAATTAGAGCAGAAGACTTTACGACGGCCTAGTTCGCAATAAATTAATGTTTTTTATTTTAATTTTCAATAATGATGTGCGTCTGAGAGAACTTGACTAGTTCTCTATAGATGAGTGAAATCTGCCAACCCGAACTGGGCCAGCGTGGTGGACTATGGCCTGAATCCACCCTCGCATGGAGGGGAGGCCCGTGCCCAGCAGTGGGACGTTAAAAGGGATGTAGTTAGTTAATGATATTCACTTACTGTACGGTGACGGTAAACATCTTAAGGAAACCTGCATGTCTATAAGAACGTGTGAAGTTTACCAACCCGCACTGGGCCTGCGTGGACTATGGTAAAAATCTCTCTCGCATTGAGTTGACATGTGCCTGCTGCAAAACCAATACGCTCGCCTCCTATTACAAAAATACATCAGCAAAGTGGGTCCATTGCAGTGTAATTGTGCCTACTCTTCAGGACATAATGACGTGAAGATTTATCATTTTTAAACACTAATATTTTAACATGCACACACACACACCCACACACCCACACACGTACACACACACACACGCACACACATTGCTTTACTTTAAAACTCAACTAGGAATTACATATCATTACCTACTCGACAAGTTTATAAGATCTTAGCCAAGGCCAAGTTGGCCTCCAAAAAGCTGGGTGTGCTCGGTAGGGCGAGGCGGTATTTGACTGCGGCTCATCGCCTGCAACTTTACAAGGCGCAAGTCCGTCCGCACATGGAATACTGCTCTCACCTTTGGGCCGGTGCACCACAGTACCAACTTCTTCCTTTTGACCGCCTGCAACGAAGGGCAGTTCGAATTGTCGATGACAAAAAGCTTACCGATCGGCTAGACCCTCTGGCGTTGCGTAGAGATGTAGGCTCTCTCTGCATTTTCTACCGCTTCTATCATGGAGAGTGTTCCGAGGAATTGTTCGGTATTATACCTGCCGCTGAATTCTACCATCGCACGGCTCGCCACAGACTGCATTACCATCCTCACCATCTGGATGAATGGCGTTCCAGTACAGTGCGATTTACCAGGAATTTTCTCCCTCGCACCACCAAATTGTGGAATGAACTTCCTGCAGCGGTGTTCCCGGACCGATGCGACGAAGGTATCTTCAAGAAACGAGCATACTCATTCCTTAAAGGCCGGCAACGCACTTGCGATGCCTCTGGTGTTGCAGTTGTCCATGGGCGGCGTTGATCACTTACCATCAGGTGAAACGTCTGCTCGTTTGTCTCCCTATCTCATAAAAAAAAGCCATATAACGTAAATATTTTATTGGCCGTAAGCTAAACATTATATATGTAATACTTGTTATGTCTTTAAGGGCTGTAGATTTTGTTAAAATAAATAAACGCACTAGTGCTGTTAGCACGGAAGTCAAGACAAGACCTCTGTCTTTGATTGTCTGATTGGCTCGTTAGCTCTCTGTCTTATTTCATACGAGAGAAAGATATAATCAATATATTATTCTGTGACATAAGTCTAGCCTTGGCACTCATGCTACAACAAAAGTTTGCAGATTATTTTGATTTCAAATTATTACAGGTACATGAAACCGTTATTCGAAGCAATTAAGTTGTTTTTGGATGACCTTGACTAAATATTTGTAATAACTACGTAGGTACGCAGGTGTGTTTTATTTGCCGTCCACGAAGACCGAGATATCGGACATCATGAGGCCTACGCAGTTGGATTATAATCAGTAAGTAGGTACTTAAAATCTGATACTACGGACATGCAAATTCTCTCAGATAAATAACTATTTAACATTGACATAATTTTATGAATCAAGGAATTTTAAAGATTAAGACAATAATTTGGACTAAATTAATAACCGTATATTGATAAGCCCTTGAAACAGAATGTCTTTAAATACATCTATCAATTATAAGCGACTTCTTTATAGATAACTAGCTTCTACCCGCGACTTTGTCCGCGTAAATTTCGATTATTCAACATATTATAGCCTATATATTATTCTGATTTATTATTTTACATAATGACTAGCTTTTGCCCGCGTAGAAGTCGAAAATGGTTCTAATAGGATTTTTTCACTGACTTCAAAAAGGAGGAAGTTCTCAATTCAACCCGTATGTTATTTTCTATGAAACAAATTGTATAGTCAAAAATACTGATTTTACTGACTGTGATACTCGAAAATACTGACCTAACTATAAAGGCATTCCCCAAAATTTACACTACTTTAAATCCATCTCCCATGCGACATCGCGACGCTCACCATAAGGCGTTTCGTCGCTCATTATAGGTAAGGCGTCGCGGCGGTCCCTATGAGTCATCGCGACGTTCATTATAAAGCGTCGCGACGTTCACTATTCAGCATCGCGACGCTCACTATAAAGCGTCGCGATGCTCTCTATGAGTCGTCGCGACGTTCATTATAAGGCGTCGCGACGCTCACTACACAGCACCGCGATGCTCACTAACAAGCATCGCGATGCTCCCTATGAGTCGTCGCGATGTTCATTATAAGGCATCGCAACGCTTACCATAAGGCGTCGCGACGCTCAATATGAGGCATTGCGATGCTCACCATAAGGGGTCGCGACGTACATTATAAAGCATCAATTTAGCCGTTTTGAATCTGAATTAAATAATTAATTTCTTAATGAATTAAACTTATCAATTTTCCGGTATCTACGGAATAAAAACAAAAATTAAACTCAATTTCCGTAGAGGCTCCCCTTGAAATAACAAAAGTATTATTATTAATCTGGTTGAAGAATTTATTTTGTGATTTATCATTATGATAATGAAATTGATTGGTGTAGAGCTTACGACCGATAGATTAGGATGTCGGCAGCTAATTGGTCCACCGGATCAGTATAAAAAGGATACGGCCTTATAGGTGATGTATCATTACGTATTTGAAATTTTGAAGTAGTGCAAGGTAAGAATATTTCAGTATCACTAAACTAAAAGTATTGCCGTAAATTACATGAATGTTTGAGTAAGACGTCAATATTTGTGCCGCTGCCAAATATCGTTTAGTTGTCGTTTGTGTAAACAGAATGGACAACATTGTCAATTGATGTAATAAAAAGTGCTGTGGATTGATTCGCCATCTTTATCTGCGCCATCTTTATCACTGCCATCACCCATTTTTATTTATAATGTGTATTTATTGAGTTCAGCCTCGCGATTAATTACTCGACATTGGCATGAATACCGTGAATCACAGGTACAGCCATTCCTCATCTTATTCCATCGTAAAAAACAAGACCGTGTTTTTTTTTCATGGTTTTTTAACTCCTTCTCTATCCTCTATTCAACTATTTGCGTAGAAATCTCCATTAAGAGGAAAGATTTGTATTTTTGTATGTTCGTTACATAAACTTAAAAACTACGGGACCGATTTCAGAAAATATTTTGCCGTTAGAAAGGTACATTACCACTGAGTAACATAGGCTATATTTATTTATCCCAAAATATTTAAAAAAATGCCCACCCGTGCGAAGCCGGGACGGTCCACTTGTATTTAATAAAGGAAGAAATTATGATGATATTTCATTTGAACATAAACTACGACTGAACTATATAAATATTGTCCTGCTCAGACCGTGAAAAGGACAGAAATAAGCTTAGTTTGATATCATCAGTAGTTGTAGCATATTTACCAAGATTAGGCTTATGTCACGGAATGAGTTGATCTTGTCTCTATCTCTCGTATGAAATAAGACAGAGAGCGAGCCAATCCATGATATTGGTCTATATTCGATATGCGTGTACCCCATAAAACCAGTAGTTACAAATTATCTTAAATAGAATACCGTTTTTTACAGAATTATAAAAATGAAAGCCTTTGTTGCTTTTGCTATGCTCATTGCAAGCATAACTGCTCTGCCATCGGTTGAGAAACACCAATGTGAGTAAATAAATTATTGTTTTTTTATCCAAAAGTAGGGTTTATTACTATCTAAACACACTGGGGCGATCGAATTCACTTGACTTTTAAAAGGGTACTCTGTTTCAATTTACTTATAGATAGAATTTCCGTGGTAAAAGCCACGCGACTTGATTCGCTCTCGTCAACGATAACAACTTGTTGATAAATGTGCTTTTTTAACGTTTTAATAAAGTTCATTTTGGTATAATAGCGAAAATTTGGTCGAGCGCTTTATGAATAGGCAATTTGCACAGAGCTCTAAAGACAGTGTTTTGCTGTTTAAGGCAATAAAAATCCCAACTTTATGTTTTATTTGGAAATTACTGACTTCTATTACATAACTAGTCTTTTAAATACATTTTGTAACCAAAATAGAATTCAATTCCTTATTAAAACCTCAATAAATACTTATATTCCACAAAACACAACTGAAGAATCACTACTCGGCTTCATAGTTTTAGTTTTATTAAAGTATGTCCTACTTTTGATTTTGAATGTATATATTTGACTATGTTTTTAGTATATGTTAGTTTATTATTTTACACTACGTATTTATTGTTTATATTTATATGTATGTATACACATGTTATTAGTTTTTTTATTTTTTTATTTTTTCACAAGGTACACAACTGTCTGCCATGATGTCACTATGACAAAATCCTCTCCATCCAAAGGTTGTATGGAAGAGATCGCAGCTTGCGATAAGACCGCCCAATGTACACTTCTATTTTTTCTTGTTTTGTCAATATATGTTGTGTAATTTCTTTGTAACTATTGGTGTACAATAAAGAGTTTTCTATTCTATTCTATTCTATTCTATATTCCAGTGGTTGTTCGTGACGAGCGTCTGGTGTCTGACGCGATCGCCAGCGTGATTGAAGATGCCAGTCAGAGTATTAAGGACGCTGGACTTGACCCCCTCTACATCAAGAGAGAGACCACGAGCTATGCTCTACCAGTGCCAGTGTTAGTAACCGACATATAATTTTGACATATTTTTTTGCTGAATAATCTGCAGAAAGGTGAAGTTGCGAACATGTAGAGAATACTCTCAAACACGTGGTCCCTCCAATCTTAACGATTCTTAATGTCATTTAGTCATTAAAAAGTAAAGAAAAACTAAGGGTCATCCTAATAAGACCCATTTATTTTGAAGTTGTGGAGATAAGATATTACAGAAATGTATCTTGTCAGGCATCAATTCTGCAACTAAATCATTGTGACCTGCACCTAAGATCAAATTGTCTTAAATAAAGGCTGATAAAGGAAAGTTAGACAAAGATTTTAGATTGGAAAGTCTCGAAAAGTCTCTCTAATTGTGGACTTTCATGGTAGGGTAGGTAAGCTGAGTATAAAATCAAATAAACCATATCTTTTGCTTCCTTAGCATCTTCAACGCCGCCGGTTTCGTGGAGGAACTGCTCAGCACCGGTCTTAGCAACATCGTCATTAACAACATCAACTACGGCATCCTCACATCCCGTCTGACCTTCGACATTGAACTGCCCCTCATCAGCGCGACTGCTGGTAAGTCACTACTCGAGTTATATTTGGTTGAAGTACCTAATGGTGATGTGAACTGAATACCTGTCAGCATCATGGCAGGCAGCATCCCAGGACCAAGATGTGTGACGATGTGAGACGTTGCCCAGGAGTGGGACATTTAAAGGGTATATAAAAATATATTAATACCCAACTCGTCGTTAACTAATAAGTCTTTATCGGCCATTCAACAATCAACTTTGGCTTTTGTTACTCTTAGTAAATATATATATAATGAAGAATAGTAAAGTATGTTCATTAATTAATTTGCTGCATTACTCGAGATTTTTTGTTAATTAAAAAAAAATGAGTTAGTGGCCAATTCCGGATACGACTATTGGTCACCGATCCATGTGTTTACTTCCACTAAAGCTTCTGTTTTGGATGTGATTGTAGTAAGAGGTTCATACGCTAGAATGTTGCTATATGGTAAAAATTTAAGCATGGCATTATTATCACTTTAAGATATAATAATAGGACACA
Organism: Ptilodon capucinus; assembly: GCA_914767695.1. Classification (NCBI taxonomy): domain Eukaryota; kingdom Metazoa; phylum Arthropoda; class Insecta; order Lepidoptera; family Notodontidae; genus Ptilodon; species Ptilodon capucinus. The sequence goes on from OU611811.1 coordinate 2,769,691, forward strand.
TAATGATGATAACATATTCGAGGAATGCTTCTTAATCATTAGTATATTTGTGTATGTCTCCGTTTCAGATATCGCTGCTATTGAAGCTACTGTCTTCGGCAGCATATACGACGCTCAAGCAGCCGGAGGGTAAGTACCTTTATCTTCTTCCAAATAACGTACCGTACCGTACCTACCGTAGTACCGTTAGGTACTCAGAAGTTGCGACGTCTTAGAATAGTGAAATAGGGATTATAGGAATAATTGTTGGTTAGAGAAATGAAATTGTTTTTTTTTAAATGGACTACGCTGTTGGCCGTGAGGTGGCCTTTACAGCTTTACCGGAGCAGTGGCGAGCGCAGAGTGCACTCCAACCAAGGCCTTAGGGGCGGAAAAGGGTGGCAACTAGCTCAAGGGCGTCACAGAGGGCATGACCTCGGCTTGGGCAGTTACCGTGAGGGGAGTGGTAGTGACTGTGCTCGCAGGTGCAAAGAAGCACCTACGAACGGAAGAGGGGGTTCCTCAACCACGCCGGCGAAATCTGTGTCTGTTTTAAGGCTGGTGTAGGTGTATTGGTGGACTTCTCGACGCCTGGGTAGAGGAGGGCGGTGATCGTGTCAGGAGGATCAATTAACACGTGCCGCGGACGGCGGCGACGAGTTGATGATGTGTGCGCGGGGAAATGAAATTTTTGCATTATAACTATCGACATTAGAAGTGTCTTTTTAGCAAATCTACCCCGTGACAAGAAACACAAAGATTGTTTTCTATGGTACAAGCCACGCGTTAAAATTTACTGGCATCATCGATGACATTTCGTTGAAAAATAACTTTTTCTGTGAGTGAATACAGTTCACTTTGGTATTAGCAAAAACCATAAACGCCTGTAGATTAATAAAAAAATATACTGTTATAATCACGCCAAGGCATTTGTCAGTATTAGAAACACCTGTGCGCGACGTCAAGCTATTATTTAAACTATTTAAATATAATTGGCTGATGGCTTGAACGGATTACACTATCAGTGGGGATTTACATCTAGTAGTGATTGATTGTCTGATATAACATTGGTAGAATTTGATAACTGCTTATCAACATCATCGTCTTAATTATTATTTATATTAAATGTTCGATTATGTAATTTACGACGGGAGTCTGGGCCATACATTGCAGATAAAACTCATGAGAGAGTGAAAACTAAATTTTTTATATGTTTCTTTTGATTAGAGTCTGAGTATGCAAATAACTTTGTTCTTTCAAAGGTTGATATTAGTGTTATTGAATGTCTTGACCCCAAATAATACTGTTTATGTTATTAACCGAAAATTTCACATTCAAAATTCCAGAAGAAGAGTAGGCATTTGAGTCCGTAAGTCATTCTCTTTAAGTTCTAATTTAGTTGTTAAATTCAAACATGCATAAACTAAAGGTTCCACATGCCAAAATTTTATATATTTTCAAATTTCGTCAGATGTTTTTAGGGTTAGGGATACTGAGCTAACTGCTTGGATTGAGCTCTATAACTCAATGGCTATATACTGAGCGGGGATCGAGACTGAAACGGCAAGAATACAAGAGGGGGTATCTAACCCACAAATATAAAATTCGTTCGCTACGCTAACCGCTACCTGTGGGCTGATTCTCGTAATAAAAATCGTAGCGAGATCGTAGTGAATTTGTCGTTGATACGCTTTTTGGTATTTTCATCCGTCTATCGATCTTGAACGGAACATCGGAGTGTCGTTTTATTTGTTCGCAAAAACGTTGATCGTCCTCTAATCATTGCTTTTGTAATTTCAATTTATATTTATTTTTATGATTTTAAATGTAATTTATTTATTTTCTTTCGACGAAAATCACGATATTAAGTACAAAATACATGGTTTTGATATTACGAACATACCAATTTTGGATGGAGCTACGACCAAACGGCGTCAGAACTGCGGCGACGCTTGGACTATTTGTAATTACGGAAATTGGGCTACTGGACTATTGTCCCTTAATTTATAGCAGTACAGTAAGCAACAAGAGTAGTATGAGTTAATGGATCTTTCTCCCCAGTATTGGCATCCAGCGAATCCGCGTCAGGGGTGACGTGCGCGTGAGCATCGGTATCATCACCGGCATCTCCATCCGCAGCATCACCATCAACTTCACGCTCGGTGGTATCGTCGTAAGTACTCTTAGATCAATCAGATTTGGAAAAAAAAATTGTGAGCTGTCACGGGACGCCTGGCAGATGTGCAACATCGAAATTATTTTGTACAAGTAATAGGCATAAAAGAACAGATTACGACAGGAACTAAATATGGCTTAATGAAATAATAAATTCTATTATTTCCCTGAAACTGATGACTGTTTGTTTAATATTCATTTATTTTAATTAAATACAAAAAAATATTTTTAATTGCGATAACCCAATTGTTTGATTAGTAATAGTATTCGTTATTATTAGTTCAGTAATAGTTATATTCGATTCCATACCATCACACAGCGTGGCGACGCATCGCCCCGCCGTGAGTCGCCACGTCAACAATCGGTGTTACCTGCGGCTATAGATGTTTCACATTAAACTATTACTTCGACTCATGGTTATTTTTAAGTGACTTCAAAAGAAGGAGGTTCTCAATTCGACCCTAATTGTTTTTTTTTCAACGACTTTTGTAAAACGCTTTTGAAAATTTTATGATTGGTATGAAATTCTTCAAGGCCGGTTCCATTTCAGAAGAATAAGGGGCAAAATTATAAAATTATTTTTTTATTGAAATTATATTTGACATATCGTATTTCACATACAAAATAAATGTTTCAGAATTACTGAAAATACAAATTTGTTAAGGTTGAAATGAAGTGATGAGATTGGATTCCGGGCAACATCATATCTCCAGCCTTAGTGAACTGGTTTCGAAAAATATTTTTTAAGCGGGTCGAAATGACTTCGTAAAATTATACTTTTAGAAGGTAACAATTCGGCCAGCGAGTCCAATTTGGTCCAATTCATTGTGGTCATGGCACCATACAATTTGTGTAATTGGTTGTTATCTACTTGTGTGATTCATTGATTTAATATTTATCTTATTTTTCTTGCAGTCCAATGTGAACCTAGTCATTCAGGGCACTGACTACTCCAGCTTGTTCAACACCTTCCTCGGTATCACCATCCCCAACACACTCAATGCTTATTCGGTAAGTCTTTGTTAATGATAAAAAAAAATGTATGTCTTACACCCTGCAGCCTCAGAGACGAGAGAATTGTCTTGAATCTTTTGAAAATGTGCCCTGTTTCTATATAATTAAAGATTGAATTTCCTTGATAAAAGGTACACGTACAAATACGCAAGTGACGTCGAAGTAATTTCATTGAAAAATGTGTTTTTTTCTCAGATAATACAGTTCGTTTTGGCATTGATCAATATTTGGTCGCGTACTTTGATGCGACTGGGGTTTCCTTTGTTTGGCGATTACTATCAATGTGAGGTTATTAGTAGTTAAGCCACGCAACATAGCCAAAGTGCTAACGTTAGGAGTCGACTGGAGTCGGTGGATTAATGGCTAAGGATTGAACCCAGAACCTCTGAAATACGGGGCCCGTTCATCCATTAGTCTATTGATGCTATAACACATTCTAACGTATGCCTTTGTGACAATACCTTGTAATTAAAAATATGTTTTTATTTTTCAGTCGGAAGTGAATAAACTCATCGAGATTATCGCTCTGGAAGTCATCAACGACATGTTGTAAATAACTGAACCCAATTAGATATTACTATGAAACCTTGTTAATATGATAAGCTCAATAATTGTAAATAAATGTTATTATTTTGATTAGTTTTCATTTTTTTTTGACTTGTTCGACTTGAAGAGTTTTAAAGTGGAGTATCTTGGTTATTTGATTTTAATTTGAGACACTAGTTGAGTTTGACGCCCTTAGCGCCCAAGGGCAAGGGATACTTGATTTCTGAAAATGTACACAATGCCAATACTCATATACATAACTTCTACCTACGACTTCACCCGCGCAGACTTTGATTATTCAGTATCGTTATAAATTATATCCTATATGTTTTTCTGATGTATTCACAATAATACTAGAGATGAAACCGATATCCGGTATCCGGCCTATCCGGCCTTGTTTTCACTATTCAGCCGGATACAGGATAGTAAAATTAAAAAAAATATCATTATTTTACACAAGGCAAATCTTACCACAATATGTTATGGACACCGTTTGTTTTTATAATCGCACTTTAAAAAAAAAAAAAAATTACTTCAGTACTCAAAATTCACAATTGGCAAATTGTGGTGAATACCAAATTTTCCGCATTTGTTGGTAAGAGGCGACCGCGCTTGGCTCCGTATACCAGAGAAACTTCAGAAAATAGCCTTTCACTGTAAACCCTACTGTTAGGTGCTGAAAGATAAATTCTAGCAAATCTTGACAATTGAGGTAGTGATGCAAATTAACTGACCACCGTATGGGTCGTGATTGCGATCGATTCGAGATGTCTTTAAGAAGCGTCATGTAACGCGCTATAGGGCCGGATATCCGGCGCTCCGGCCTGTTAATTTGCCGCATATCCGGTATCCGGCCAAACCACTATCCGTTTCATCTCTAAATAATACTGCAAAGTTTCATCAAAATCTATTCAGAAGTTTTTGCGGGAAAAAGTAACATCCACCCACCCATCCATACAAACTTTCACATTTATAAAATTAGTAGGAAGATTAAATGTATCTGGCTATCCACCACGCTACTAAATTCGCGATATTGACTTATATACATGTTTGCAATCAGATATTTTTTCTGCGTCGTTTGAGTATGCTTTCAAAAAAATTTCGCTCTAGCCAAATAGCCTCGATATACAAGGTGGAATTTTGTAATGCCACCTAAAGGGAAGTACTCTTAATAGATAGAGAATAAAACTCAAAGAAAACATTCCTTTATTTTTGAAAATGAAGAAAACTCCATTTAAAGGTTTTCGAAAATTCGCATGCTACACCCGGTTATCGAACCAACTAAAATCTGTAAAAGTTACACCCTGTACTATTATTGCATCGATCGTTAGGGTCAATTATAAGTATGATATCTCTCTAACAAACTTGGTAAATTAAATTAAAGGAAAACTATGAAATCCGCGCTTACAAATTCAATGGGTTAAGTTAAAGCACTTTTACTCAAAAATCCATCTGTTTACTTATGTTAGTAATTAATAATTATCATAGACGTCATTTATGTTTTTGTAAATAATTAAAAACAACAGAAAGTTTCAGAAGTCCGAAATATTACTTTGACGTTTGCATCAGTATCGAGTATACAACTGAATGGTATAAAAATTTGATCGCAATTATACCATGTTTTTCAAACTTTTTTTTCGTCGTCAATTTCTATAACTCGTAATATCTCGAGTCCTATGTAAAATTTGCAAGTTTTGTTTTGTGAATATTATTACCTAGTCACCCCTTATAAGTGTAGTTTACACTGCTGAATAGGGTTATGGATGTACTCAAAGGCCAGAACACGATACCTGTGATAAATATTCAAAGGTCTATAACTCAGAAACTATGATAGTGAGGTATAAACTGTATTCACTAAGAATTACTAATTGTACCCTGTATAAGTAAGGAGTTCTGAAACATTTTTGATAAAAAATTTGACGCGCGAGGGTCGACGCTGCAGTGTGTGGTCTTATTAGGGTTCCGTACCCAAAGGGTAAAACGGGAACCCTAATACTAAGACTTCGCTGTCCGCCCGTCCGTCTGTCCGTCTCTCACCAGGCTGTATCTCACGAACCGTGATAGTTAGACAGTTGAAATTTTCCCAGATTATGTATTTCTGTTGCCGCTATAACAACAAATACTAAACAAAAGAATAGAATCAATATTTATGGGGGCTCCCATACAACAAACGTGATTTTTTTTGCTCGTTTTTATAAATAATGGTACGGAACCCTTCGTGCGCGAGTCCAACTCGCACTTAGCCGGTTTTTCATACCTACAACTGGGCCTTATGGCTTCAGTGGGGCCATTCGTGGTATATGCGTGAAGATTTATAGTTTATCGATGATAACATTTGAACACTGATTCTGTATTAGCCGATAACAATTGATAACGCAACCATCACGGTCAAACCACGCCGGCTAATTACATAGATTTAAAAAAGGAATAGACAAGCCTTTTTTTTGAAAGGACTTCGCTGTTGACCGTGAGTTGGCCTTTACAGATTTACCGAAGGATTGGCGAGAGACCAGCCAATTATCGTTTAAACTTATAAGGCACATCTATGGCCACTTTGATCGTTCAATGTAGATTTTTTAACAATCTCGAAGGAAAATGAGATTCGCACATAAATCCCAGAGTTGCGAGCCGGGGTTTGAACTATAACTTAAATAGACAAAATGTCACTTATCGGCGTTTAGCCATCGGACGGCAGTTCTGCTATTAGTGTACATTTTTGGTGTTAGCTTAGCATAGCATTTCAGCAGCGTAAATGAAACTGACCTGAAATTTTTATACAGGTATGTGCATAGACAAATAATTATTTTCAAATATTTGTAGTCCAATGATATCCCTTTTTATGGGTACATGTTGAGACCGGAAGGGGAAGAGGGGCTTTGTCCAGCCTTGCCGGATATTCGACGTAACGTACTTTAAAGTAGTGCATACAAACATCAATAAGAGTACTTACTAACACTTCTTGAACACGTATTGTTTTAAGTGCAATGTAGGCGTTTCTTTAAACAATATCTGTTTTTTGTTCGATTTTTGTATCGATAAGCGTTATCATGTAAGTCAATAATGAATTACATATTTAGTATCGTTCGATAGATATTCATTAACATTACAGCGAGCAGTGCTAGTGAGGTAAGTGTAATATTATTGCCGAGTTTATTATAATACAACATTAGGTGAGGAGCTCTATTTCTGCGGGATGTCAAAAGTGCCAAAAACCGCCATATATACGTAGATAAATCATTATTTCTTCGAAGTATAAGGTCTGATTAACTAGTAAATATGTTTAGTCATGACACTGTTATCATATTTTCTGTTATATTTAAATATTACTCAAAATCGTTTATGTCCTGATTTTTTTTAACCTTAGGATTTTGCGACTAGTTATATATATTCAATTATTTTGAATATAAATCGCATTGTAATGTCAAAATAATGAAAGTATTTGGAAATAATGCCCCAAGAATATTTAGGACTCTGTTATATTTGGAAGAAGGTTTAAAATCAAATGGCCTTTTACAGATAAAAAAATGCGTTCATGGATATTGGTAGCTCTCATTGGGCTCGCTGCGGCGGTCCCCGTCGACGTTGAAGTGTCTAAAATTGGTGAAGCATTGCTTATTCACGGTACGTCTACCTGCTTTAATTATATTTCTAACGAAGCAGAAGATACACTTGCTTTTAAGGCTGACATGAGGACACGGGGGCCTGTAGACAGTACCGTCTGACATTAGCACGAATGTGAGAGTTTTCACGCTACCTAAGACTTCTGACAAAGCAGAATGACATGTATAGTAGAAACGACAGCTTAACTTGTTCGTCGAAGCTCAAATGAGACGCCACCAGTGGTCGCCCATCCAATTTCTGAATGACGCAATGACTTAAAAAAAACTATAGATGCTTGCTCGTCAATAGGATTAGAACCCAAGATCTGTGAATCTCAAGGTATTTATACCCATTGAGCCATCACGAACTAAATTCTGGCCTTGTTATTATTAAAACAAACCATTGGCAACTCAAGACAATGTGATCTGTCTTAACCCAGTTTAGTAGAGTACATTTTTGAATGAATAGTAAATTCCTAAAAAATCATGTTTATGAGACTCAACTCTCCACTTTGGCGTATTTTTTTTTTGTATCAGTCTTCATGGGCAAGGTTTTGCCTTCTTCAATCAATGCTATCTAATTGAACATTATCTCGTACTTATGTTGAAACAAATCACACGAAAGTCCTTAAATCCGTTTGTTATGGTATTGATGTCGTAATTGTTCAACGTTTTTATCTCAACAAACATTTTGATTATGATAATGGGCTATTGTTTTCGAAATTGTTTGTTATATAATGCCTTGAAGTTACGATTAGGGTTTAGTGCGTGAATGCCTTCAAGTGTTATGTCTATTTACATGGTTAGTGATATAAACATTTGTTAAAAGTATTAAGAACTATATGACTATCTTATGTTTACACTAGTATTACTCGCAAAATAGTTATTTTTCTTCAATAACTTATAGCAATTATTGTGAACCTACTACTTCCTCAATCAAAGCGTATATCTTTTTTCAAGCTTGGACCATAGACAAGGTGTATAACCTATTTGATGTATTAAAAAAAATGACACCTAAAACAAACAGTGCATTTTGACATGTTCCTTCAATAATTCGCAGAAATTTCGTGCAAATTATGATACTTTGGTCCATCTTTGGCCATTTTTAGTTAGCTTCTGTAAACCTATTTTAATTTATGATCCGAGTAAGAATGAGAGAAAGGCTTGAGAGTCTGTCATAAGTGTCATGCTTCCTGGATGGGCCTTCGGGCTTCTAGAGTACTGCGTCATAACCATCTTACCCCTCCTTTTATGCCGTTGTTCTTCTATTTAGGTAACATCTATAAGCTTTACTGGTACATCAACAAGTCCTTCAGTTACAGACCATCTGATGGTGATGCTGTTATGATTATTACAGATGTGGAAACCAGGAATAGTGTCCTAGAGAATTTGCTGCTTGGTCTGATTGAGGAGCTGCGGGAGACCATGCTGACTGGCTCCGATGACGTACCAGTCCTGGACCCTCTGCGCGTGGACAGTTTCTCTGTTGATGATGAGTTATTGCCAGCATTACCTGAGTAAGTTCTACCATAGTATTATAATCATGATCATCATCGGTGTTGCCCACAACTCATATACATGTAGACAATTTTGTGCTTCCTGGCGGAACGCGAATGTTATAATCATTGCGTCGTAGCGTCATCCAGTCATTAACCGACTTCTAAAAGGAGGAGGTTCTCAATTCGATTGGTATGTTTTTTTTTAGTTAGGAGTTAGTATTGGACTGTGATAGCTAGATGATTCTAACAGTGGTATAATAGGGTTGGCTAGCTGGATAGTCGGTTGTACCACTGCTGTATCATTATGTATGCTGTACTGCTGAATCACTGCAATAGACACAAATTTACTTTTCATTGACGTGTTGAGACTTATTTATCTTTTTCTAGTCTTCGCGTGTCGGTAGCAGACGTGACTGTGTCCAAACTGAGCACGTTTGAAGTGGACTCTTTGAGCATCAACATGGCGTCGCTCTTCCCGCAAAGGTATCGTCTGCAGCTAGAGGGACACATACCAAACATTGCTGTGGATGTTGGTTAGTACAATACTTGAAATAATGACATACAGTAGAGGGGTCTTAACGTTCAAAATTTAAAATTAATTTAATCGTAGTACCTAACTATATAGATAGAAATAGAGTACTCTTTATTGGACACACCAGACAAATCAAATAATACAATATTCTTATTTCTAGATACAGTAGCTATGTACAATTGGGCGGTCTTATCGCTAAAAGCAATTTCTTCCAGACAACCAGTTTGGACGTGAAAACTAATCTTAATTAATTATGGGCAGCTGTTGGTGGTGTACTCAAATAATGAATCAATATATAAAATAGAAATACATACACATAAACATGCATACATAATTTATATATATAGATTTATAGGTGATAATAAATAGTTAAAGAAATAATACATGGATATAGTAATAAGGTAGGAAATAAAATAACAGTGTAAACAATAAGTGATCACAGTGATAAGTAATGCATGATATAATATTTTGTGCATGATATGAAAACAAATATACAAAGCTAAAAAAAACCGGTCATAAATTATGGCAGCACCGAAGATTGCTCTAACGAAAAGACTGAGGGACAACTTTGCGTTGAAAATTATTATACCGATACCGCGAGATAGATCGTGATCAGTTTACGAATTGCAAATAACTCTTACACTTTTCCATATTCCATTTTTTTGGAGTTTCAAGATGATTTAGTTCGTAATAGTATATCAACGGTTTAAGCCTCTCTTTCAGACTCGTCAGAGTCTAACCAGGGTATCTTTGTTTATACAAAATCTGTAGCCTAACATGGGGTAATTATGACAAGTATGTTTTCATTTCAGGAAAATATGATTTGAGCGCTCCAATAATGGGTGCCGACATTTTTGGAAACGGTGACGGCAAGTAAGTACAAACATCACTAATTAATTCCTCTCCATGGAGTTTCTTGCCCATTCTTCTCGATAGGAAACGCATTCCGAATAAGTGGTGAGATACTATTATTATATTTTTTTTACTGATGATTCATAAGTGCCTGTATTGGTTTACATAAATAAAAAAATCTGATTCTGATTCTGCTTCTCTCAAAAGAATCAACTACATTGGAGTACGTTGTTTCTTGCGACACACAGCAATATTTGTCAGTAACATTTTAAGCAACACCCGTAAATTACTCGTCAGCATATTAATGATGAGAATTACTTCGAGACGTCATCTTGTGCGAAGTGTCCATGGATTAAAGTATTAATCCATGGTTTTAAGCATACTTTGCAGTTGCTGTTCGCTAACATTTTCAGAACTGACCTTCACTTATATATACACCTATGATATATTTACCGTGTAATTGTAAGAACATTTTATGTTGGAATATGCCGATTATTTTATTTGTATATGGATGAACTTAATACCTTCATTGCGGGCCCAATTTTAGAGAACTTTCAGCTTGTACGGTTGGCGTTTCAATCAGTTGAACCTGATTTTTTTACAGTGCGTACGCACCAGCGTTAAGTCAACCTTGAGGCAGTTTCGACCTTAATCCGCAGTGAAGGTGTTAACGTGTATCTTATTATAGCTAACACGACAAGGCTCTACTCAGTCTATATTGAACTTTTCTCTCCAGGATCGACATCGTTGAACCCCGAATCACGGCAAACATTTTAATTGCGCCCAGAATCTCAATCATTAACGGCATCTTCATTAGCATCACACAGTGCAATATTAAGTTCAATTTGGGAGGATTTGAGGTGAGTCCTCTTAAAGTACTGGTGTACTGGCGTCTTCACATAGCGAGGGGGATTCGAGTCAAAGTCCAACACTCTAGCTCAGTGCGGTTAATGCTCTTTGGAATTTACTTCAGGACACGGCTTATTATCTTGTAAATGCTTTATATTTGGACGTAGTTGAACAAAAAGGATTCAATCCATATCGAGTCAGTTTTGAGATATGCCAGTTTGAGTTTGATAATGTATACATGTGGGACTTGTGGGATGGTAAAAATACTATTCGTATTATTTTTCAATGTGATATTTTTTGTTGATTGAAAAGGCCACCTTTGGGAACCGTTTGGTATACTCAACTCATTCTTGATGTATCCTTTTGCTTAGCTACGTCCATTTAGGAGTCTCGGTAAGGCGTCTCTCAGAGCTAGTAAAACTGAGTATACATCCTCTCATGGTAGATGAAATTTAGTTTGGCACTTTAGGGGTTACTATAGGTATATTTCCTTTTACGATTTCTTGTTATTCGAGATTTCTTTTTATCCTTTTACGAAATAAAATTAAATGAGTCAAGTATTTAAATAGCAATTATAATTGTATTAAGGGTGAAGAAAAAATCTAAAAGCAATTTCTATAAAGCCGCCATCTCTCAGGTTTTATGAGAAACTTTCACTTAAGCATTAAGTACCAACTAGGAGAAATAAGAATAAGGGTAGAGCCTCCTTGCAGTATAAGAAGACTGTGCCCGCCCGCTACTAGAGAGCGCTAGTAGTTAATTCCTGATATCTGAACACTTTTATTATGGAATAGCGCTAGTATTTAGTTTTTTTTTCCTCTAGTTATAGATGTTTTCTGGTATTTTTTGTTATCCCAAAATATCTCTAAAGAAATTGTGTCAACGTAGGCGTAGGTTGTACTAAGATATTTTTAGCAGTAACCAAACCGAAAAAAAAGCCGCAAGTCACGCAACTGTAAGGAGTTTTTACTCAATAATATGATAAATGTTTCAGCCTCATATCAATGGTATGATGAACGACGAGGGTGTCAATGACTTTATCAATTTGTTCTTGAAAAACTTGTTGCCGGAGTTGGTCGAGTTCTTTGAGGTACGTAATACATCTTCACGACTATATTCCCCGAAGGGGTAGCCAGAGCAATACAGTGCACCCACACTTCGCCGATGTATTTTGGTCCCAATGAAATAGGGGGCGAGCCCATTGCCATTATACCGGGCACATTCTCCGTGAATACGAGGGAGATTTTGGGTCATAGTCCACCACGCTCGCCCAGTGCGTGTTGGTGAACTTGACACGCCTTTCTATAGACGTGCAGGTACAAAATTCCTCAGTAATGCCAAGGTTTAATCATTTTTTGTAGCACTTAGCCAAAAAAATGCGACAATTCTAAAATAAGACGTACTTATTTCTTAAGCGTGAATTAAATGCTCAATTATTTTCAGGAGGATATCACTGAGTTTCTGAGCGCGACTGTTATGGAGATTGCCAATGATATACTGGCTGACCTGAACCTTGGCAGTATTCTCGGATAAACTAGAATAAATTGACTCGGATTTTTACTCGAAGACAATACTTTATTTAAGCAATAATACGTTTTTAATATTCATTTTATTAAAAATAGTTTTTTTTTAACTAGCGCAAGTTTTTTTATTTTCGCAACCATTTCGCATTAGGTCCTCTGACCCTTCCGAATTTAAATGCTTTTGCTTATAGTAAGCTTAATATGTAAATAAAAATGGTGGTGGTATTGGAACTGAATGCCTTTCGATTAACAGGCCAATACCAAAATGAACTGTATTAACTAATAGAAAAAGTTCATCCTTCAACTAAGTGACATCAATTGTACAGCTCAGGTTCAAATCAAAAATAAAAATATTGCCCGTCATGTTAAAGTGTAGCGTGTCTTGCTTTACTAACGTATTATTATCTTATCATTATTATTAAAAGCAGTTCTAAATGCAACACACTGGAGCTATATGTACCTGTGTATTTGTAATAAGTTTTGGCGATTTAAAAAAATGATCAGCCCACTGAGTTTATTGCCGGATCTTCCCAGTTGTGGTCGCGTTTCGATCCGGTGGTAGTATAGCAGAATATAAGAAAAAAAAAGTAAACTTGACAATTTGTAAGTGCCCCCGTAGGCCTATACAGAATAAATGATTTGATTTTGACTTTGACTTAATGGCTCGAGCGAATTGAGACGCGTGAGGGGCTAGTTTTTACCACAGAAATTCAATCCTTATGTATATTGACATAGAGTTTGTTTTGGTATTGGCAAATATTTTGTCACAGCAGTGCGTCGTGGCAGATCATTTTGTATTGCCATAAGGTGTTGAATTATAGGATCCTCACAACCCCGTAGCTCGGTTGAACGCTTCCATAGGTGATTTTCTCTCACTGCGCGATACATTTAATCCAGTGTTCATCGGGCAGCCGGCTTTATCGTGGTAATAGTACCTAAGTGCTCTTACACACGAGTGGCATGTTACCAACGGCATAGGCAACTGCAGCCGTCGACACGCGTCGGCGGCGACTGACGGCAGCCGTTGACGCGTCGACGGCTGCCGTCGACATCCAAACTATAGAGATCAGCGGCAGCCGTCGGCGGCTCACATAGTAGAAGAGTCAGTTGCAAAATGGATTCCGAAGAAGAAACACTTTTATTATTTTTACCGCACACTGGGGCGACGACACTCGCGCGTAAAAATTTCGCCAATACCTAAAACGTACCATGTGTCAATATGCATAAAGATTGAATTTCTGTGATAAAAGCCGTCATAATTCGCTCCCTCAGTCAGTGTCATTTAGTTGAAGAATGAACTTTATCTCTGAGTCAATACAGTTTATTTTGGTATGTCAAGAAATTTTACGCGCGTCGTATAGTTGCTCCAGTGTGCTTAAGTCTTTCCGTAACGTTATTGGCGTTCCGCACAAATTGGTGATACCATAGCAAAATCGCTTTGTTCCTTAGAGCCGCTTGCCGCTATAAAACGGTGATGACAGCGGCGTAAATGTTACGCGACATTACGCCAGGCGTCGCGTTTAGAGCGTAACGCACTCCGCACACTGGCGCGTATTAAGCCACTCATCAACATTTTTTCAATACCAAAAGGAACTGTATTGACTTGTTGACAAAGTTAATTCTTCAACAACTCTGTCAACTCTTCTTCAACAGAGTGGGTAAATTTTGACGCGTAAGGGAGCGGCTCTTAATACAGATATTCAAATTCAATATTTATGTATATTGACCATGGAGATATTATAACGGAGATGGCATTTCAAGCTCGCGCTGCGGTAATTTTTTCTGGTTTATCTGACTCTGCCATCTTTGTTTACCCATATAGTTGCCGTATACTACAGGTACATGAGATAACAACAATGGCGGAAAAATCGCCGCAGAGGTTTACAAAGAGTAGATTCGTTATGGGTACTATAGATACTCTATGTTACTGAGACAGAATTTATTTTGGCACTAGAAAATGATTGCCACTGTGTGCTTACCGCCCTGAACATACTGGAGCGAGCTAGTTCACAAAAAAAAAAATGAGAATGCGCTCTGTATTCAATATATTATATTGAAATTGAATTTCTTTGGAAAAGCCACGGAACTACGCTATTACTTCTGCTCACATTATCAATGTTATTTCATTGAAAAATGTGCTTTTACAGTAAGTTAATACAGTCAATTTTGATAGTGACACGATTGTCGAGTGCGTTTTGCCGCCTCTATCTGTGTAAGACTCAAAGCTGGTAAAGTATAAAATTAACGCAGGTATGTTAGTGTACTGACATTTTGTTTATGAGCGCGTTTGGTATAATGAAAGACAGTAAACCACATAACTTGGTATACCCCCTTCTTATATTATAAGTACAACATGTAGAGGGGTGAAAGGCTATTTGACTTGACCGACATTTTGCAGGAGAGCATACTCACTCGACGCAGAAAAATCTATCTATATACATATACATACATACATATATACATACATACATACATATACATACACATACATACATACAAATAAATAAAATTGGAGTGTCTGTTTGTAGTATCAAAATAACACTTTTTTACTAAATGCGTATGAAAGTATATACGATACCTATAACGAAAACGCAATTTTAAAATTTTTTGTCTGTCTGTCTGTCTGTCTGTTTGTTTGAGGTAAACTTCTAAACGGCTGAACCGATTTCAATGGGACTTTCACTGACAGATAGCTGACATTCCAAGGCGTAACTTACGCTACTTTAATTTTAGAAAAAGCATTAGGGTTCCGCGGGAAAAACATAATACCCATATTTCCGGGTAATCTCCCTAAAGTCCACGCGAGCGAAGTCGCGGGCACAGCTATTCTAAATATTTATATAAGTCAGTATCGCCTAGTGTCGCTTAAGTCTTTCACATCTCGTTATTATGTCGCACTCTTTACGTGTATTATAATAGAGTACATTTTAAAAAGCCATGCCAGGGTGTTATGTTATTTCAGTGGTGGGAAAACTTTCTTAATGGGGGACCAGAAAGTGTAAGAAATTTCAGAGGAGGGCCAGAATTATAGCAAAAATGCATTTAGCATTTTCTATTGAAACTTTTAATCATGTAAAACATTAGATACAGTATTACACACTTGCACAAACGTTATAAATAATTAGCGCGGGCCATATCATGTCGAAGGACCGTCGGCGATGCTATCGCAGGCCAGAGCTGGCCCGCGGGCCGTACTTTCCCCATCACTATGTAAGTTTATAATATTGTATATAAACTATATGATATTCTATTGTATAAACAATAATACTGTAAAGTTTCATCAAAATCCGTGCAGCAGTTTTTGCGTGAAAGAGCAACAAACATCCATCAATCCTCACAATCTTTCACATTTATAATATCAATAGGAAGTAGGATTAGTAAGATTTTAAAAAAGATCTGTGCTATGTGATATTGTTCACCGCAAAAGTGACAACGTCGAAGTGAGAAATTGAAAAATTCCATTACTCTATTCAATCTTTTGTATTCATTTCTTTACAAAACTTTCAAAAGTCCTCCTTGGAGTTTGGAACTAGTTCCTGCCTGCCCGTGTTGCGGCGTTTATTATATAGGGTGGCCAAATGTAAAAAACAATGTTAGGGACATATTTTAACTATTTTATAAAAAAAAACATACGGGTCGAATTGAGAACCGCCCCCTTTTTGAAGTCGGTTAAAAATATGGGTTTATGTACGCACTAGCTGAGAATCTAAATGAATTGTCTTATTTTTAAGCTTTTTATACTTTAGTTTACATTATTCTAAATATTGTGTAAATATATAGTCAAAGTAATTGTAATTCCAATATGGCGGATCATCCAAGATGGCAAAATAGTTATTTTTTCTGCCCTACCACAGTATGGGTATCAAATGAAAGGACTCAGGAGAACACGAAACCTAAGGGCAATTAAATAAAAGCTTGTTTTAAGAGTTTTTTTACCAGTAATATTGTATACATTCGATTTACATAAAATAAACGTTGACGCAAAGTATATTTAATGCATTAAAAAGAAACCTAAACAAATATTAACATCGCATTGCTATAATTAGCACGAAATTGTATTTTCATTTCGGTTTAATTCTCAATTAGCGTATTCACCAAGCGAACCGCAGAAAACGATCATAATTATTTTCGCATCCCGTTGCATGCTACTGAAAGTCGGCAACTAATTGAATTAGCTCGATATTTTTTGCAAAAGTATAAAAGTACGAGTAAAGATCGCCACACAATAAATTAAACATTAAAGGAGAGGACTTTGCTCAGAAGTGGGACACGAAAAAGGCTACTAAAAAAATAGTAGAAACATTTCGTCTTTCGCACCAAACGAAAAAAATCCTTTTGCCAACAACACATAAAGCACCTCCACGTTCTCCACAACATTTTGTTGAACTAAAACTCGCAAAATGATAACAAATGCTTCTATTGCGTGATGAGCACAAAACGTGCTGCTATTAAGAGAAAGCTTTTGGTACAATTTAATGTGAAAACTCCTTCATTTCAGATTATTTTTTTGTAATTTTTTTTAAACTGTCAGAAATGCCCTTTTACAATCACGTCTCTTTCAGTATTTATTTCGGAATAGACCATCATATAGTAATGAACTATCATATTCAGAAAATGTACAATAAAGTAATATTAAAACAATACTGCTTAAAGATATTGTGGTAAGGTGTCTGTGAGAATTCTATGGTTCCGTAACTTTTTGCTACTCTTAAGCTTCGCAATACTGGGATTTCTTGTACGAAAATGAAGAGTTAAGTCGCTTGTTCTTTCTGTTGTGTTTAGATCGAGCGTTTAAAAGCAACAGCTGCTTTTAAGGCAGGCCAAAACTAAAAAATAACCAATAAAAAAATATGAAAATGTATTATCTCAATTCACTTAATCGTTTACAAAAAGCTAAAGGAATTTTAAGAGTTAGAATTACCAGTCTAAATCATGTCGTATAGATCAACATCGGGTCAAGTTAGCTAGAGGCTAAAAAAGTAGGTCGGTGCCTAGGAAACATATAAAAATAACTAAACGAAATAGTGTTTTCCAACGGGCACGTGGCAGAAACAACAAAGACGTTGTCCGGGGCTTGGTTCGACATGATTGAAGTTTTGATATGAAAGGAAATCGGTACAGTAGTTCTACTACGAGTTTCTGTCATTTACGCTCACTAGACCTTACGTAAAATATTTGTATATTAGCTGCAAGCAGTGGTAGCCAACTCGGGTGGAGCCAGGTTTGTAACCCGGGCTCGCAACTCTGAGATTTTCGAATTTAATGTAATTTAAAAAATGATAAAGTTGTTAAACGGCGATGGCAAACATCGTGAGGAAACCGGCACGTCTGAAAAAAGGCGTGTGAAGTTCACCAACCCGCATTGGGTCATGTTATGATTTCCCATTTCATTTGACATATTATTAAGCACTCCTAACCGTATGTAGTACATATTTACTTAGGATCGTCCGCTAAGGGATTTTTGTCCCGGCCTTTTAACCATTGAGCTTAAAGCGACGTTATTTTGCGTTTAAAAAGTTGTATTCGAAAATGGAAGATTAATTTTGAAAAAAATACAACACTAAATAAATACATCATCACAACTGTATATACTCGAAGTTTAGGCAGAGGTGCACCCATACTTACATACTTACCACATAGTAAAGCGAGCTTATTTCTGTATACTGGATACTTTACGAGGGAGATTCGGGTAATCACCAGTCCGCCACGCTGGCCCAGTACGAGTTGATGAATTTCACACGCCTTTCTCTAGGCGGGCAGGTTTTCTCACGGTCTTTGACTTCACCGTTTGTCAAGTGGTAATCATTATTGTTAATGACATTCGTAAACATAATCTGAAAATTTCAGAAGTGGCGGTTTGAACTCGGACCAATTGCGTTGTAAGCTAGCCTTCTACCTATCAGGCTACTATTGCCTAAGACAATAACCTTCTAATATTATAAATGTAAAAGTTTTTGAGGATGGATGTTTGTTACTTCCTCACGCAAAAACTAATGAACGGATTTTGATCAAACTTTACAATATTCTTGTTTATACATCAGATAAACGTATAGGCTATAATTTGTAACGATGTTGAATAATCAAAGTCTGCACGGACGAAGTCACGGGCGCAAGCTAGTTTTACATAAGTACGATGCTGGGTCTAATAGCCTAATACCTGTAATTAGCAAGTGGACTTGCCTCTGCGCGGTCTAGATTAAAATCACATTTTATTGCAATTCATTTGAGCGCAGCTTGCTTAGTTAATACTAGTAGCGTTAATCCCTCAAAGAAAGTCCTCTCTGTTCTCAATGGATGGCTGAGTTGGCTCAGATTCGCCATTGTGCATTGTCGGGCTGCAACCGAATCGACTTAAGCGCTGCCCTCTAAGAACTCATTACTGCGATCACTGTAGTTGCACTGTTAAGTTGGCACAGTAAAGACGTGGAGTGGTCTCATTAAGGTAAGAATTCAGATAATGTAATGACTGGTTTTTATAGTTTTAAGTCCTGGGGACACAGAGACGTAAGACGCGCATTTTTTGCCAATACCAAAACTAACTCTGTGTCAATGTACATAAATATTGATTTGCTGTGATAGCAAGCCACTTGACCACGCTGCGAAATCCTCACGGGTCATTGATAGCAGTTCGTTGAAGTATGAGCTTTATCTGTAAGTCTATACAGTTCCTTTTGTATTACATTGACAACATTTTTGAAGAGAGTGTCTTGACGCCTGAATATGCCAACGGCTTTACACGAGTCCCGTAAACAGAAGTGAAAAACTTCCATACGACATGGTCTGGCTAAACCTATGGGGTTAACTCGCATGTCAAGATTAGATCTCAGTCACGGACTCGCTCGCTCTCTGTCCTATCTGATACGAAAGAAAAAGACAAAATTAACATATTCCGTGACGTAAGTCTACTCTTGGCGTGTGTCTCGAACTGGGGCAAACTGAACTTGGTGCAATTCAACCCCAATAAGACACAAATTTGTGCGTTCACCGCCAAAAAGAACCCTTTTGTCGCATCTCCTCGTTTCGAAGACACTCTTCTTAATGCCAAGCCAAGTATCGGGATCCTTGGAGTCGACATATCGAACGACGTGCAATTCCGCGGTCATCTGGAAAGTAAGGCAAAGTTGGCCTCCAAAAAACTGGGTGTGCTCGGTAGGGCGAGGCGGTATTTCACTGCGGCTCATCGCCTGCAACTTTACAAGGCGCAAGTCCGTCCGCACATGGAATACTGCTCTCACCTTTGGGCCGGTGCACCACAGTACCAACTTCTTCCTTTTGACCGCCTGCAACGAAGGGCAGTTCGTATTGTCGATGACCGATCGGCTAGACCCTCTGGCGTTGCGTAGAGATGTAGGCTCTCTCTGCATTTTCTACCGCTTTTATCATGGAGAGTGTTCCGAGGAATTGTTCGGTATTATACCTGCCGCTGAATTCCACCATCGCACGGCTCGCCACAGACTGCATTACCATCCTCACCATCTGGATGACTGGCGTTCCAGTACAGTGCGATTTATCAGGAATTTTCTCCCTCGCACCACCAAACTGTGGAATGAACTTCCTGCAGCGGTGTTCCCGGACCGATGCGACAAAGGTATCTTCAAGAAACGAGCCTACTCATTCCTTAAAGGCCGGCAACGCACTTGCGATGCCCCTGGTGTTGCAGGTGTCCATGGGCGGCGTTGATCACTTTCCATCAGGTGAAACGTCTGCTCGTTTGCCTCCCTATCTCATAAAAAAAATAAAATATGCTACAACAATTGATAAATTAGCTTATCGACTGGTGTCTGTTGTTTTTAACATCAATCATATACTACATGAAAATTTCTGCTAATTTGAAAATTTGTTGTAGGTAGGCTTTTTTTTTCTTGAAAAATGAAATCGGACTTCTTTATTATCTACGTTTGATAAGTAATTCAAGTTGATTTGTTACGCCTTCGTGTAGAAGAGGTTGATAAATATTCCATAGGAACATCTCCATACATTTCATTTTTCATTTCAGGTGACCTCTCGTCTTATCTTCACAAGACAAGCTCTCGGCGTCGCTTCTGTCTTCATTACCCGACTTCATACTTAATGAGACTCAATTTACATCTACTTTGGAACAAACATTTCGTCTCCAGTCCTTAAAAGCCTAGTTAAAAACATCTTAAACATGATACTTCCACAAAAGCTCTTATCTTTATTACAGCGCGCGACCAATTTTTCACTAATACCAAAACGAACTGTATTCATTTATCATTTAAGTGCATTTTCCAACGAAATATTGTTGATGACGCGAGCGAGCTTAGCTTTAGTTGAGTGAATTTTGCCACAGACATTCGATGTTTATGCCTATTGGAATAGAATACATTTTTAGAATTTCTCAAATGAATTCGCTCGCCCCAATATGTGTAGAATGTTATGATATCACTGTCCCGTTAGTGAACGTAAGTTCAGTGGCATTTATAAGGTCTCAGGTTGTATTTCCGGTTGGTAAATTTGTTAATTTCCACAGTTATTGTACAACACTAGCTGTGTAGTTTAATTTGGTGATAATAAAAACCGACTTCAAAAACCTAGGTGCACTAAAAAGCTACAAATAACCTTACAATTCATTACATTTGGAGTAGGTGCCAATCAACGACAGATAATGCAAATACACACATGAATTGGCACTGACTCCAAATGTAATGAATTGTAAGGTTATTTTTAGCTTTTTAGTGCATCTAGGTTTTTGAAGTCGGTTTTTGTTTTTTGTTAAAAATAATTTTTTTTTCACGATTTTTAGTGTCAATAAACGTTGAAAATTTGCAAATATTATCACCTTATAGCAGCCCTAAAAAAGTAAAGAATTACAGCCAATAAATCACCCCCCCTCCACCCATTTAGGGGGTGGGTTTCAATTTTTGTTAACAATCCGTATTAAACAAAAAAAGATTTTTCGAAATCGGTTCACTAACGCCGGAGATATGCTGTAGTCCGGATTGGACCCCCATTTCACCCCCTACATATTTTTTCTTTCAAAATTCCTGAAAGACGTGTTTCTTTATTTTGTATTTAAAATACATATACAAAGTTTTATGTCGATCAAAAAATATTTTTGAAATTATGTGACCTTCAACCCTTTCATTTCACCCCCAAGGGGTTAGATTTCTGATAATATTTTGGAAATGGGACCAACCTTGAAGAATTCCCTAGCAAACATCAATTTTTTTTTTTCGAAATCGGTCGACAGACGCCGGAGATATGCGGTAACATACATAAAAAAAAAACAAAAACATACGGGTCGAATTGAGAACCTCCTCCTTTTTGAAGTCGGTTAAAAATCAGCAGCATCGATTACTTTTTATATATTTATAGGCCCGAGCTGACTAGTCAAGCGCAGGCCACTTGACTCGCTGCACCAAGACCAAGTCGTTGCAGGTTTGATTCCTGTCATCAGAAAATTTCGTAATTAAACCTTGTCGTTGAGTAACTGGTATCGCCCCTAGACCAAAGTACAAGCGTTTCTAATTTTAGGATCATATGATCAATAAGTGTCGTCTGGAGATATTCATCTATCTTGTATAAAAAAAACTGAGGCTGTTCGTCAGTTTTAATTTTTTTATTTGCGCTTATACAGGTTGTTTAAAAAAACCATTGTATGTGATTCAAAGTTAGCCTGGTTATCCTGTTTATTTATGTATGTTCTGCACCTCGATCGATGCTTCTAGAACATTTATTATTAATTCTCATTCGTAATTATCCTCATACCAGCCAATACTCAGCCGGCATGCGGTTAACAATAACACACAAACGTGAGCATAGGTAGTATAATTGCGTGCTTAATTAATCCGCGCCGCGAAATAGCGGTGGACACCGCACATAGCGGCGGTGGACCGCCATGACACTGGCACGAAATCGCGAGGTCATTTAAATAGTTACTATGATCATCCGCCATCTTAATCACGTTCATCACACATTTTTATTTATCACTAGCTGTGTCGGCAACTACGCCCGCGTGGCATTAAGGGAGAATACCCGAAAATATGGGTACTATGTTTTTCCCGCGGATCCCTAAGCTGTTACAAAAAAAAATAGCAGCCTAAGTTACTCCTTGGAACATATAAGCTGTCCAGTAAAAGTCACGTCATAATCGGTTCAGCCGTTTGAAAGTTTACCTGGAACAAACAGACAGACAATAAATGTAAGAATCGCATTTTCGTTATACGTACCGTATATACGTTCATATGCAAATAGAAAAACAGTGTTTTTTTTATATTACACTCAGATTCTTCAATTTAATTTCTTTGTATAGATGTGTATTTATTGAGTTTTATATTGCTACTATTGATTACTTGACTCTAGCTGAAATACCCGCCAATCACAGGTTGAGCCATTCCTTATCTTACTACTACTACTACAGCCCTTTTAACATCCCACTGCTGGGCACGGGCCTCCCCGCAATGCGAGGGGGATTCAGGCCACAGTCCACCACGCTGGCCCAGTGCGAGTTGGCAGACTTCACACATCTATCGAGAACTAGACAAGTTCCCCCAGACGTGCAGGTTTCCTCACGATGAGATTCGCACATAAATCCCAGAGGTGCGAGCCGGGGTTTGAACCTGCACACTTTGATTTGCAAGACGTGCGTTCGACCACTCGGCTACCACTGCTATTCCTTATCTTATTGCATTAAAATTCATTCATTTCGTAAAAAAAGAAGAAATTGGTGTCTGATCAATGTGACCCATTCCGACATAATTTTTCGGAAGTCTTTCTGGAACATTTTTTTTTTCCTGTCCGGGCGCTTTGATGGCCCGGCCCGCGAGCTAAACCCTCTGACATAACATAATTCTGGAACATTTAGGTATCTGTACCTTTTTAATATCTATCATTTTCAGCCAAGTAGATCGGAAAATGTATAATAACAGTCTACCGAACAATTAATTAATACCTTGTTAAACAACAATAAACATTGTCTGTATCAAATTCTGATTGCGTTATAATTAAACTACTTGTCTACGGTTTTCGTAGCCCGCTACTAAATAATGCGATCGCAATTTGTGTTTGAAAGCCTTTGACGGGCCATCATGTCGTACCGCCATAAATGAGCTCATAAAATCTGGGACATGATTCTCATTAAGTTTATGCAGACGTTATTAAGCCTCACCCACACTGGCGTCAAAAATCGCGCGTCAGAATATTCGTTTATAGTAAAACGAAATCTTAATCTTCTTTTCGAGTCAATGGTCTACCTCATTTTGTAGAAATTTTGCCACACCAATCGCGTTGGGAGTGACCACATACAAGTCCTCCCTCATGTTGGTGGTTGGGCACAAGGGACAAGACAGCAAGTGCTGCATAGACTGTACGGGATCACCACAGTCGCACTGCGTTAGGGTGGGATCACTGCAGCCCCACTTGCACATGTTCAGTCTGCAGCGATCAACTCCAGTGCGAAGCCGGTTTAGGGTTTTCCCAGATTGACCACGGTCTCTGTGTCAAAGATCAAATTGCTGTCGTGAAACCCACGCCCACACGCGCCAATATTCGCTGCCAGTGTGATTTCGTTGTAGAATGAAATGTTTCCATGTGTCAATACAGTTCGTGTTGCTATGGCAAAAAAACTGATGCGTGAGAGTTGACGCCGCAGTAAGGCTGTTCACTTCAGAAATTCTGACCTCTAATAGATCCTCAAGAATTGAATTTATAACTAGGCATTTCTAGTATTCAAGCTTTGTGCTAGTGTGTCTACTCCGCCTCCGAGACAATTGTCGTGTCGAATTCAAATTTCAGTAACATTGTTTTTATTGTAAGATGACAAAATTAACTTTATATTATGTATTTGACAATATCAATCGCGACCTTCTTCTGTTACGAAATGAATGAATGAACTTAATGGAACAACATAAAAATGGCTAAACTGTATTTATTGAATTAGCTCTTGCTATTAGGTAATTATTTATATTTCACATACGCAAAGCGGTGGGCAGTGACTGGAAAAGAAGAGCCGAAGATCGGGCTCAGTGGCGCATCTTCGGAGAGCTGACACCGGCACACGTCTACGTCCAGCAGTGGACTGACACCGGCTGATGATGATGATTAATTATTTGAAACTGAGTACAATACCCGCTAATCCATTGCAGCCATTTTTCACCTGATTCCATTAAAAGTATTCTACACGACTAATGTCAGGATATATCGAAAATCGATTCCGTGGATACACGAATGAAAATCGATATATCATTGAAATCGAGATTTTCCTGCAAATTCTGTGATTGATGGTCGCGCTCGCATTAAGTGTACAAGCGCATTTAGGTAATTAATTGTTGGAAAGATCAAACGGCGTCTCGTTGGATGAATAAGGGGCTGGTGGAAACTGAGTACGTGATATCGGTTCGCTATAATATGCATATCTTTATATATGTAGACATCCTGTATAGTTATGGGTACCGCTTATAATGGGTACCAGTTTAATGTACAAATAAATCCTTTTGAGTAACTAAGACTTCTTCTCCGTCCGAAATGCATTTCGAATGAGTGGTATTTTACTGACACTAATGCTCACTAATGCAAATGCCTCTTAATTTTTTTAACAACATTTACGCCGTATAGACGGAACAGCGAGCGATATGTACTTGTTTTTTGTAATCTGTCTGCTCTCAAGGCATTGCTGTTCCTGAGAATGTATTACTCGCAATTATCATTTTGAAAAGAGTAACCTTTGAGTTTCTTACCGGCTCTACTCAGTGGAAGCAGCATTCCGAACCGGTGGTAGAATCTGACTATTTGTAAGTGCTTTTTGGCCGACACGAAAAAAAATATTGATTTAGATTTTTTATATTTTATGTAGAAAACCATTAGCGAGAAGCTATAGTAATCAATAATTTGATTCAGAAATATCAAAGAAAATAAATTGCATCGCAAAATACATCGTTTGATAGTTGATTGGGTAATTAAGCCCTGCGCTTACAGGCGCTTCAAAACTCGCGCTAATATATTTTTTGCCGATACCAAAACGAACTGTATTAACTCATAGAAGAAGCACATTTTTCAACGAAATATCTTTAATGGCTTGGGCGAATCAGGATACCTTGTCGCGTGACTTTGTAACTTCCTTCAAAAAGAAGAAGGTTCTCAATTCTTATTTATTTTTTAATGTGTTTTTTCTCTTTGTTTTGGGAAATCTCCGAAACGGCTTAATTAATTTGACGGGTCTTTCACTGGCAGATAGCTGATAATACAAGGAGTAACTTAGGTTACTTTAATTTTGGGCAATATTTACGGGTTCTACATTTCCGCGCGTGCGAAGTCACGAGCTTGGCTAGTTTTCAATAATCCAACTTTATTCGCTAAGTTCAGCAGATGGAGGGTGTTAAAGATAGACGCACGTATTTCGATGACAGAGTTTCAATCGAATTGAACGCGATAAGCGATTGGAACGATATGAAAAAAGCCATTATTGGGCTTTAATTATACGCTTAATTGGCTTAATTAATAACGATACTCTATAGATAAAATGAAAATGTAATTTTACCACCGTGCCTGTGGCATCTTAACGATAGAATAGTCTCATCAGTCTCATCGTATAAACCCAATCTTTACAAAGCTTGTACTATGGGAACCATAAAATGGACTGGGGGCGATCCAAGTTACAGCTAGACCAGGGCAAATTCCAAAAAAACAATTTCAGAAATATGTCGCAGTCGAGAATTAAACCCGCGGCAATCCGGTGCAATGGCTGACCGGCCTACGTTCGGAGCACTAGACCAAGTTGCCAAGACGAGATTAAGTAATGAAATAAGTATTTAATAACAAAAAATACGGTTACTTAAGCTCAAAAAGTATATGACATAATGCAAGTTCTGCAACCTAAGTATGTTAGAGGTTTAGCTCGCGGGCCGGGACAGTATAGCGCACAGACAATAAAAAAAAGTTCTGAAACCTTTAAGAATGACAACTCTTAGTGCAAAATATTTAGAATGTAAGCTCCGGGTATCAAACCCGAGACCCGGTCCACTGTTACCTAATACCGAAATGTTAATCAGTTTTGCTCGAGCCAGTCACGATAAAAGCGGTATATCCGATTAAACCGAGCAAACTTCCTCAGCGAGCTTCACTTTCCTTTGTTGTGTGATTAGTATAGATAATGGAACACTGAAACTGAAATCTTCAGTACTAAAATTTCAACTATCTGGTCTCGGAAAACAGACTTTCGTGTTGAAACTTCGATCTTAACTGGTAGAGACATATTGTAATAAAACTATTTTACGGATTTTATCGCGTTTATTTACTATTTTATTTTCCCGACGTTTCGGCTGCTTTACAGCAACCATGGTCACGGGGGGACTGAGGTGTTCGACGTCCTAAAAACGCGCGTAAATATAAGAAAACAATATGGTAGAGACATAATTTTGGTATAGGTGAAGAAGAATGTTATTTTTTTATACCACACTTTATATAAGACTATTTTCTGCCCGCGACTTTGTCCACGCAGACTTCGATTATTCAATACGTTATAAAATATAGCCTGTATGTTATTCTGATGTATAAACAGTAATACTGTAAAGTTTCATCAATATCCGTTCAGTGGTTTTTGCGTTAAAGAGTAACGAACATCCATCCATCCATCCTCACAAACTTTCACATTTATTATAAAAGTAGGATTTAAAGTGCGACCTATTTTCTGCTTATACCATAATGAATTGTATTATCAAAGTGAAAAGGCACATTTTATAACGACATAACATCAATGAGACGAGCAAGTTTTGACGGGTGGTCGCGTGACACTAACCACAGTAATTAAATCTTTATGTATATTGACATACATCACATTTTCATAAAATGCCAAGTTAGTCCCCTCTCGCCCCAAGGCGCAAGGGCAAGACAATCGGAAATAGAAGTAGATACTTATTATATACTATAGGTACGGCTTTGTTAGCTGACTACAAAGAGTTTTTTAATTAGTGAGCGAAAGGTAAGTATAGATATAAAATCGTCATGGGATCAAAAGATGTCCAGTCATAACTTTATTCTTGAAATACTTTAAAGGCACTGGGGCGTTGAAAGTCACGCGTCAGAATATTTACCAATTCCAAAACAAACTCTGTATCAATATACATAAAGATTGAATTTCTGTGGTAGAAGCCACGACTCTAATCGTCAAAATTCGCTTGCGCTAACAATGTAATTTTGTTGAAAAATGAACTTTTTGAATGAGTTAATACAGGTCGTTTTGATATTGGCAAAAAAATTGACGCGTGTTTCTTGACGCACCAGTGTGGCTGCTTAAGACTTCAAGATTAATTAGCGTTGGCAAGTATTATAAAAGATACCTTTTAAAGTTTATTTTTAGACTGAGAGGGGACACGATTAATGATTTTAAGTTTTAGTAAGGCCGTTTGCCTCGCCTACATCTACATCTCAGACATTTCTCAATTGGGTCTCTTCTATTATCTTCTATCCTGGTATTCTTCAATCGGGTCTCTTCTATTCTTTGCTATCCTGGTACATGATGACGGTTTGGTCTAGTAGCTCGCAGATCACTCGGCCCACGGGATGGCTGTGAGTTTGATTCCCGTCGACGGAAAATGGCCTTTTCAGAGTTTTCCCTGGTCTGGGTGTATCTGGGAGCGCCCATATAGTGCAAGCGTTACTTATTTTGGGATAATATGTTGAGTAGATTTTTCGTAATTATTTAGAAACTGGAGCTATATCCACCTATCTACCTCTCCCATACTGCGTTGAAGGCACTATACCAAAGCAATTATTTCTATAACCATCTGTGGTTTAGAATAATCCCTTCATTGTAAATGGGAGTAGACGTACCTTACTGTACTAGCTTCCTAAGCGTAAAGACTATATTTGTATTTAATATTAGACTTTCTTACCGGCTCTTATCAGTGGAAGCAGCATTCCGAACCGGTGGTAGAATCTGACTATTTGTTAGTGCTTTATGGCCTACACGAATAAAAAAAATATTTTTTGATTTAGATTATGTACTTGAAGTAAATATTGACGATTTAAAATGTTTAGCCACTCAGTTTCTTGGCGGATCTTCTCAGTCGAGGTCGTGGTTCGAGCCGGTAGTAGCATATAAGAAAACAAAATGTAAACTTGACTATTTGTAAGTGGCCACGTAGGCTTATACTCAATAAATGATTTGACTTTGACTTTAAGCTTCTAAGCTATAACTCTATCTTAAGGCTAGCCTCTACATTTCTTTTGCAGCCATTAACCTATTCGAGGGGTTCAAAGGCTTTTTGACTTCAGTGTTTTTTTTAACTCTACAGGAGAGCATACTCATTCGACGCAGAAAAAAATGCTGATTCCAAATATATAAGTCGATATCGCCCAAAAGTGTAGTGTATCACCCCTCGTATTAAATACTCCAAATAATTTGTTCTTTGATGTATCAACTGTAGCTGCATCCAATTATCCAGTTGCTCAATGCTCACAAATGTATAATGAAGATGGAATCTTTCACTCTATTTCGCTCCTTTGAAGTAAATAAAAGTTAAGAAAACAAATTAAATGAAAATATAAATCATGCTTTTAGATAAAATTAAAAGTACAAAATGAACTGTATTGACTTGGCAAAAATTTAATTAAACGAAATGTCATTGACAGCGCCAGCGCACCTTAACTATAGTCGTATTTTTAATTAGACGAAGTCAACTGACGTTTGCTGTGTTGTCAGTTTTTTATGAAATAAAAATAGTGTTGTGACAAAGTGAATGATTGAAAAAACTCCTGAACGAATGAAATTGCCTCGATTGTCTTTTATAGTTTGAAATGATTAACTATTCACCCTCATTGTTCATTCATCTGATTGAACGAGAACTGAACGCATCACTATTACTTTAAATATGGCAACATTATTTTACAAAGTGACATTAGCTACTGTCAGTTGGCTTCGTCTAATTAAAAATACGACTATAGTGGTGGCGTGGTTTTAAGCACAGATATTAACCTGTATATTCATCATAGAGTAAAAGGATAAGCCCAATCGACTCCGCCGTGCGGCAAATTTTTTGACGTTTATCTGACATCAACCATTGTAGTTGCCGGATCAAATAAGTCAAACAATATAAACGAACTGCGTATTTTAAAACTTTTACAGTAAAAATGCTATTAAACGATTTCAATAAATTATGCAAGAAGTTCTCCTTTGACCCATTTGTGACAACTAGCAATACAATAAGGCGGCGGCTCAACCTTAGGTTCTTTAGTCAATTAGTCTTTAATGAATTTATTTTATACTTTATATTAGTTTTGCTACTAAGTGATCGCTTAAAGGAAATATGATAACCTGTCTACTGCTAACCGTGGAAACCTATAATTGGCTTTATGTAATTTATACTCTTTACCTATTATTTTATTTTGGCTGTTGGTTTTCCAATCTTTAAATAAATAAAACGTATTTACTTAAATAAATACGCAGCTAGTTTATATTGTTTACTACTACTACAGCCCTATTAACGTCCCACTGCTGGGCACGGGCCTCCCCACAATGCGAGGGGGATTCAGGCCATAGTCCACCACGCTGGCCCAGTGCGGGTTGGCAGACTTCACACATCTATCGAAAACTAGTCAAGTACCCTCAGACGTGCAGGTTTCCTCACGATGTTTTCCTTTACCGTTTCTTAGCAAGTGATAATCTCGGATGAAAATGAGATTCGCACATGAAACCCAGAGGTGCGAGCCGGGGTTCGAACCTGTGCACTTTGATTGCAAAGCGTGCGTTCGACCACTCGGCTACCACTGCTTCTTATTTTATATATTGTTTATATTATATTGTTTGACACCTAAGAATGGCGGATGTCAAGTAAACGTAAAAAAATTACCGCAAGGCCATACGTAGGGCGGAGTCGATATGGCTTCTGTTTCCTCTATGATATACGTTACCACAAAGTGTTGAAAAAAAAACACGTGACTTTTGACAGGTTAGTATGCGCGGGGCATAAAAGTACGCTTTTTAATATATAGTTCGGAAGTGCTCATAAAAGAGCTGTTCGAAAAAGCGCATCTTAAGTTTCAAGTCGTTTAATATCACTTCTAAAAGTCGAAGATCGCTTTCGCTTCCGTTATTATTCTCCCATAAGACGGTCATTGTTGAAAATCTCTGGTTTTTCCCGTCCAAGCTCACATTTGAACTACGCCGATATTAGCTTGCATGCATGGGCGTTTAAAAACGGAGAGAGTCTAATACTACATAGAGCACTAAGAGACCGCAGGTTTTTGTTATAAATTTCAACTTGGTAGCTCCATGCGTTTCTGTGAAAAAGGGCCTTGATAAACAGACAGAGAACAAAGTGATCTTATAAGGGCTCCTTTTTAGGTAAGGAACCCTAAAAAGAAAAATATCGCTCATCTGAAACATATCTAGCATTAACTTTGACGCAAGAACACTTTTACTAAATGAAATTCGTTGAGGAAAGTGAAATTTGAAGGGAAAATGAGGAGCATTTTATGAATTCATCGTTACGCTGCTGGGAGAACTCATTCCGTTTTTATTATTATTCCTTTAGTTTTTATAGGAACCGGATTGTCTAACTTGAAGAGTTTAAGATGTATTATTGAATTTGTAAGTTGTTATTAACACTCATGATATTATACAAATAATTATAATTTTAAGAATAGTTAGACATAAAAGTGTTTAGGTAGCTAACAACGCGGTCTGACTGCAAAAAAATGAACATGTGCGTTCAGACTCATGCATCGAGGGTTCCGTACAAACTTATAGGTATTTCAATAGTTCATCCATCACCGAAATTGAGACTCAAGGATTTCTTAACATTAATATTATTAATTTTTTATGAATTTTTATACAACAAATTTAAGATTTTCAGATCCCCTTAACTTTACGATAAGACATAGCTTCTTGCCTAATTCCATGGTTCAAGGTTACCAGAAAGTATATTAGGTTTTCTTTCCCTTACGAGTAGGTATAAAAATATTTGGCGCGCTATCTTTCGATTGCGTTGACAAAGAAGTTTATTTTTTTACAGCTACAAGGGATTGCATACTTGAGCGCTTGACATTAATTCCAACTTGATATTTCCATGCGCTTCCAAGGAAAAGGGACTTGAACGACAGACAGACGGTTAGGCAGACAGTTCCTTTTTTCCTTCGTAGGTATGGTCCACAGCAGTGGTAGCCGAGCGGTCGAACGCACGCCTTGCAATCGAAGTGTGCAGGTTCAAACCCGGCTCGCACCTCTGGGATTTATGTGCAAATCTCATTTTCATCTGAGATTATCACTTGCTATGAAACGGTGAAGGAAAACAACGTGAGGAAACCTGCATGTCTGAGGGAACTTGACTAGTTTTCGATAGATGTGTAAAGTCTGCCAACCCGCACTAGGCCAGCGTGGTGGACTATGGCTCGAATCCCCCTCGCATTGAGGGGAGGCCCATGCCCAGCAGTGGGATGTTAAAAGGGCTATAGTAATAGGTATGGAACCCTAAAAAATACAGTGGATGACAACAGCAGTGTGAGATGCTTCTTACTCTCTTGATACCAAATATGTAACTCAAAGGAGTAAACGAATTACTTAGTGTAAAATAATTTATCTTGTCTAGTTTTTTAGATTGGATTACAAGTGTGACAGCTGTTTTCAAAGCATACCTATAGACCCAGAACGAAATAACTTCATAAAGTATCTAATTCAGAAAGTGTGTTCTCTTCGGCAATTCCTCCAAATATCTACAGATCTGGACCAATAGTGTAATGAAATTAATTAAATCGCTCCCTGTCCTACGATCTTCAGTATTCTGATTCCATTTTCTTTAAACGAACCAATCCGTGTTCCCTTCTCGGGAAAACGTTCTACGGATAGATAAGCAAAGAGGGTTTTAGGAGAAGGAAAATTTACTCTGTGCTTATATCCATAAAGATTTAATGTCTTTGGTAATAGCCACGCGGTGTGTCATTTCGCTGGCGTCGTCGATGACATATCGTGGAAATATGTGCTTTTACTAAAGAGTTAATAGATTTCTGCATCTTTATCACTGGCATCATCCATTTTTATTTATCATCATTTGCCTTACCTTGTCCCATTATTTGGGGTCGGCGCAGTATGTTTTTTTCTTCCATTCATCTCGCTTTTCCGTCATACTGACATCCACTCCGATCTCATTCATATCGCTCTTTATACAGTCCAACCATCTTTTCTTGGGTCTTCCTCTCGCTCTATATCCGTCCACATTTATACTCATCACTCTTTTAGTCACATGAAATCACATCCATTTTTATTTATAATGTGTATTAATTGAATTTGTCCTTGCTATAACTACTCGACATTGCCATAAATACCGCATATAGCAGGTGCAGGCATTCCTCATCTTATTCCATCAAAATATCATCATTTCACTCATTTCGTAAACAAAAAAGAAAGAAAGAGTTATTAGCGTTCATATTGGCTATGTCAATGTTTTTGTATATTATATGTGACATAGGACAACAAGCTTTTACAAAATTAATGAAATAGTGTAATTAAAAGGAGTAATCTTAGACATGGCTGCGTTTAGCGGGTTTTCTGCTTATGTGAAGTGATTAATAGTAAGGACAAATTCAATAAATACTCGTGACCTGTAACTAAATAAAACCGGGTAATAAAGGTGACAAAAATGGCAGATGACCCTCTGAAATGTCTTCGATTCCAATTAGTGCTAAGTAACACACGAACAAGTTTCTAATTTCCAAATCAATAGAGGTCTTTTCATTCGTTAAAAATAACAGCAAAGTTCTAACGAAGCGAAGTAACGTTTATCGTATCGTAGTAAAATATTGACATATTGATTGATACGGTAACCTAAACTGTTTTAGGTTACCGTAAAGAAAAGTGCTGAAATCATGGTTACAATCTATACATCTTCTATACATCTATACATACATACATACAAATAAATAAAATTGGAGTGTCTGTTTGTAATATCAAAATAACACTTTTTTACCAAATGCGAATGAAAGTATATACGATACCTATAACGAAAACGCAATTTTTTAATTTTTTTGTCCGTCTGTCTGTCTGTTTGTTTGAGGTAAACTTCTAAACTGCTGAACCGATTTCAATGGGACTTTCATTGACAGATAGCTGACGTTCCAAGGCGTAACTTAGGCTACTTTAATTTTAGAAAAAGCATTAGGGTTCCGCGGGAAAATCATAATACCCATATTTCCGGGTAATCTCCCTAAAGTCCACGCGGGCGAAGTCGCGGGCACAGCTAGTTTGAGATAATTTTCAACCAAAAAAAATCCTATAAATCAAGCGGAAGTTGGTGAATCACTGGGCAGCACCCGCACCGTCCACAATTACAACTTCTCTTTTATTACACGCCGCTGAGGGAATTGACTCGACAAAAACTGGGCGCATTTGGAGCACGACGTTTAGGGTTAACGAAAGGTTCGAGGAGATATATAATTTCGATGAGCCATGAATTAAAAAAATAATGTCAAAAAAACTTTAAAAAAAAACCGGCCAAGTGCGAGACGAACTCCCGCACGTAGGGTTCCGTACCAATATCTATAAAAACGGCAAAAAAATCACGTTTGTGGTATGGGAGCCCCCTTAAATATTTATTTTATTCTGTTTTTTAGTATTTGTTGTAATAGCGGCAACAGAAATACATCATCTGTGAAAATTTCAACTGTCTAACTATCACGGTTCATGAGATACAGCCTGGTGACTGACGGACGGACGGACGGACGGACGGACGGACGGACAGAGAAGTCTTAGTAATAGGGTTCCCGTTTTACCCTTTGGGTACGGAACCCTAAAAAATAATGTTAAAGAAACTTTTTAAAAACAAGCTTTCATTTAATTGCCCTTAGTTTTCGTGTTCTCTTCAGCAAGCCCTTTCATTTGATACCCATACTGTGGTAGTGCAGAAAAGTAACTATTCCGCCATCTTGGATGATCCGCCATATTGGAATTAGAATGACGTCACATAGCTAAGCATGCATTGTCATCCAAATTAAGCCTGTATACTAAAATACCCAGATATACATACATTGCAAGTTAATATAAAGCTTGTAAAATACAGTTTTATTGTTATAAGTCATGTTCGAAATTTTAAACTGTATTTCCAATAAACTCATGGTAAAAAAAACTTTTTAAAAACAAGCTTTGATTTATTTGCCCTAAAAATAAGAAAAAAA
This sequence comes from Ptilodon capucinus, assembly GCA_914767695.1. Classification (NCBI taxonomy): domain Eukaryota; kingdom Metazoa; phylum Arthropoda; class Insecta; order Lepidoptera; family Notodontidae; genus Ptilodon; species Ptilodon capucinus. The sequence continues at coordinate 2,804,378 of OU611811.1, forward strand.
CTTTATATTAAATGAAACCAATCAATTTAGTACATGTATTATATAATTTATTAAATGAAATTCAAAATACGATGGAAATGGGCTAGGCTTGAATATAAGAGCTATGACGTATAATGCGATCCAAATAAGAATAGGAATGTCAATAACGTCCATCTGTCAAATGTCACTTGAAAAGTATGGTTTGCAAAAAACTTATTTGCATTATCAATAATAATAGTCTTACATCACATTTAAATAAAAAGGTTAAATGAGTAGTAAATGGTCTTAATATAATATTTAATTATTTAAAGACATAATTCGTTTTAGTTCGTCACAATATGGCGCAAAGTCGATCCTATTCTCATTTGAATCGCATAGTAATTATTGTCATCTTGTTTATTTGCATAACCTATTCATATATTTTTACCCATTAAAAATATACCACAAACCTGGCTCCATTGAGGTCGATCAGAAGGAAATCCTCAGTAGATATACAACTAGATTAAAACTAAAACTGAATTGGAATAAAACTATTTTACGGATTTTATCGCGTTTATTTACTATTTTATTTTCCCGGCGTTTCGGACCACAAACAACAACGAAATATGAGGGTACCCAGTTATTGACTACGACATCAGGACGTCTAACACCTCAGCCCCCCCGTGACCATGGTTGCTGTAAAGCAGCCGAAACGTCGGGAAAATAAAATAGTAAATAAACGCGATAAAATCCGTAAAATAGTTTAATTTCGATGTATAGTATTCGCGTAAATATAAGAAAACAATATGTAAAACTGAATTTGGTTGGGGTGTATCCTTGGGGGCTCTATGGAGTTAGGTTAGGTTAGGGTTTTTTTTTTTTTTGTTTGCGCTGGGAATGCATTTCCCAGCGCAAACAAAAAAAAAAAGGTTAGGTTAGGTTAGGTTAGCGCCCCCAAGGGTACACACTGACCCTGAATTTCTAGAAATTATTTTAGCCATCACATATTCTCCTTTTGAATATTTAATCTGACAGCCCTATAGGACGTATTCGTTAAGGGTGGGCTGATTAATTAATTTGCACGTACCTACCGAACGGGTTCCGCGCGCCACTTGGTGTAAAAAGCCTTTGCTCATTGCCAAAATGCGGTGACTGAGAACAGCTTTTGTGAATTATCAACCCACAGCTTTACATTTTTTGAAGATGTTCTTCTTTTACGAAATAAAATGAATGATGAAATATAATGGAATAAGATGGAAGGAATTGGCTCTACATGCAATTGGCAGACATTATGCCGGTGACAAGGCATTTATTATTGACGTTATTCAGGAGCAACAAGTTGTCTAGACTCTAGACCACTAGATGTTGATGATGATTTTTTTTTTTTTTTTTTTCGCCAGACAACACATACTCATCGTATGATCCCAAACTAAGCATAGCTTGTACTATGGATACCATACAATGGACTGGGGGCGATCCCAGTTACACCCAGACCAGGGCAAATTTCGAAAAGGCCATTTCCGAAATTTGACGCTGGCGGGAATCGAACCCGCAACCACTCGGTTCAGTGAGTCAAGTGGCCTACGCTTAAACCACTGGACCAAGCCGTCGTCTATTATTAGATCTCTTCCAGAAAGGTCAAGTCCGCAGCACCCTAACCGAAGGAAGTGCATGAAAATTTGTACATCAGGATCGTAGCATGTGGTAAACTGTAGTATCCATATTCATATTCATATTCATTTATTTTGGTAAATATTAATTTACATGTCAATTATATCGAATCAGAATACAGTTAAAGTTCATTAATTATTTCAAACTTGAATAATAGACGAGTATTAAGTCCAAGTCAAATAGTGTCAAAAACGCCATAACATCCAATTAAATTATGTCAAATTAGAATTATATAATGGCAACTTAATTTGTAATGTCAAAACACAATTACACTAAAGTCAATATTAGGTATAACACCATGTCAGTTACTCTTTAAAAGTCAAAAATTCGTCAATACTATAGAAAGTTTGGTCAACAAGCCACCGTTTTAATCGAGACTTAAAACAAGATAAATTTTGAGCGGCGATTATATTTTTTGGCAACTTGTTATATACTGTGAGACCCATTACATGCGTAAGCTTGGACGACTTCGTGAGCGATCGTTTTATGGCTGTGAGCTTGTTCGCGTTTCTTGTGTTATACGAGTGTATCTCATTATGCGCAGAATAGTCTACCAAGTTGGTTCTGACGTACAATGCCACTTGCAGGATGACAATGCATGGCAATGTCATGATTCTTAGTCTTTTAAAGTGGGGTCTGGCAGAATTATCCTGGGGTATGCCTACAATGGCCCTAATAGCCCGCTTTTGCATTCGGAACGCCCGCTCCCAGTCTGCGGCGCGCCCCCATAGCTCAGCACCGTATTGCACCAGCGAGTGTACTGTGGCGAAGTAGCATGTGCGTGCCACCGCCTCAGACACAACTCGCGTTACACGGCGCGGTGCAAAACATGCACTCCCTAACCTGGAACATGAACAATCAATGTGCTTGTCCCATTTGAGCCGTGCATCTACCCGAAATCCTAAAAAATTCGTTACTACTTCCTGTTGTAAGCTAGCCCCATTGACAGACACGGAAAGGCTTCTAGACCAGTGACCTGACAAGTTGAAGTGGAGGAAGTGGGATTTTTTAAAGTTTAGTGCAAGTCTATTTATATTAAACCACCTAACTAATTGAGTAGTCGTCGAGTTTAGTTTTTCCTCAAGTTGGTCTACTGTGGTGGCGGTTACTTCCGCTGCTACGTCATCAGCATACATTAAGACTTCTGCCGCAGGTACTGAGGCTGGTAAATCATTGAGTAATAGGGAGAACAGTATCTACTATCTATCTACCTACCTACCCTTATATTACCCTATCTATCTACCCTTATGGGACACAGGCACCTAGGCGTAAGCATACGTGAGCGTATGCATGAAAATTAAATGAGTAGCTACCGCTTTAACATACTTACTATAAACAAAACAAAATAGTCGACATATTTCACTCAAAACGTCCGGAGAATTTGGTTACTTAACTCAGTATCTAAGTTATCAAGTTTGTAACATATTACCACAGTAAAGTAATAAATATCTGCTCTCACAGTCGCGTCAAAACAAACGCTACCATTTGAATGCCAATACAAAAACGATGATATGCTATATTTGCTTTGAAACGGTGAAGGAAAACATCGTGAGGAAACCAGCACGTCAATAGATAAAACGTGTGAAGTTCACCAACCTCCACTGCGCCAGCGTGGTGGACTATAGCCCGAAAATCTCTCTCGTATTGAGGGAAAATGTGCCCGGTATAATGGCTATATGCTCGCCCCCTATCACATTGGGACCAAAATACATCGGCGAAGTGTGCACCTCTGCCTACCCCTTCGGGGATTGTAAGCGTGATGATGATGGTGTATACCAAAACGAACTGTATTAACTATTGGAAGAATGACATTTTTCAACAAAATTTCATGTCACGAGCAAATTTTGACGTGTAGTCGCGTGGATCTCATCACAGAAATTAAACTTTTTTTTTAAATGTGTTTCAGAATGGGTTTAACAAACATGCTATACGTAAATATCACCAGACAACACATACTCATCGTATGATCCCAAACTAAGCAAAGCTAGTATTATGGGTACCATATGGACAAATACCTTTTTAATAAAAATGCTACGAATATATTTACGACTTCATATTTTCCTTTCGAATATGTTAAAGAGCTTATAGTTAAAGGGTTTATGAACCCATTTTGAATCTTACTATTTTAACGCAGAGTACATTTTCATACCGATGGCTTGGTCTAGAGGTTTGAGTTTAGGCCGCTCGGCTCACTGAATGCTGGGTTGCGGGTTCGAATCCCGGCAGAGTCAAATTTCGGAAATGGCCTTTTCGAAATTTGCCCCAGTCTGGATGTAACAGGGATCGCCCCCAGTCCATTGTACGGTACCCATAGTGCAAGAGTTGCTTAGTTTGGTATCATATAATGATTATGTGTCTTCTTGCGATATTTCTAAGGCGGCAAGTTAGTTCGCTCGGGCCTGTGAGTGCAGGTCGAAATGCTGTACCGAGTTTGCGGGTCACTGCTCAATCCCCCGCCCACACTTCGCCCACCACACTTTACCTAGTTGTATTAAATACAAACTTGTTGATATACAGCAAACAGACGTCCTTAAGATACCCTACTAATATTATCAATGTCAAAGTTTGTTGTTGGATGTTTGTTACTCTTTCACGCAAAAACTACTGAACGGATTTTATGGAAATTTACAGTATTATTGTTTGTATATCAGAATAATATATAGGCTATACTTTATAACGATATTGAAGTCGAAGTCTGCACGGACAAAGTCGCGGGTAGAAGCAAGTTGAATAAAATTGAGCAAATTAAACTTAGTACTTAGTAAATTCAAGCTGAAATCTTTTGAAAGTTATATTTTATTGAACGCTCACTTTGTATCAAATTGCTTATAATTAGAGAGGTTGACTCACCTCTCTGAAAATGGGTAAAGTTTTTTAAATTTATTGAATTTTATTTATGTCTCCGCTGTAAGAAATCAATCGTTATGTTTGATCTAAAATAAATAACTGTAAACTGTATACTGTAAATAACTGTTGTACTCTGTTGTCCGATTTCCTTTCGTGTTCGTATAATTTGTCCATGCTTTTGTTATTGAAATTTTGCCAATATCGGGTTTGCCACGTCACTCCACGTCAGCAAGAAAAATGTACTGTTGTAGTTGTTTCATTTTGATCTTGACGAAGTGCTTATAAGTTTCACTGAATTTTTTTACCAATACTTTTATTTTCTACAACATTTTTTATTTTATTTTTTAATTCACATTATTTTGTAGGTTACTTTTGCTTTCGCATCTAACCTCAAAGAGTATACCTCTTTCTGTTTTGTCGCACCATAGACTTTATAGCTTTATGCAAGCAGTTTATGGTGTTATGTCTATAATTCTTGGTTTTATGTGTTGTACAGCATAGATTATATTATCCTTGGTTTGCGTTTTTAATTTTATATGTACAGTTCTGGGTTCGAGCCCTTTAGTCTTAATTTAGTTATTTTCTTAGTTATTCTCTTTTTTGGGTTTGCGCCCGTGAAATCGCCAAACGGTCCCAATGGAAGACCAGCGCTGGTTCTTTTCAACCAGCACATGCTGAATTGGGTCCGTTTGTGGTGAGCAGATATTTTTTTTTAAATTATTACTTGTTAATTTTTTGTAATCTTTTATTTTACTGCTAGCCACAATAAAGTTTTTCTTTCTTTCTAAATGTAGCCACATACTAAAGTCCCCTGGGGTGTCAAGACGGGCATATCCATATTATCTGTCCATATTAAAATGAACTGTATTGACACATGGAAAAAGCTCAGTCTCCAACGAAATCTCACTGACACCACAGAAAACCACACATAAATATCACAGAAATTCAATCTTTATATATGTTGTCACAGATTTGATTTTGGTATAGGCAACGAATTTGACCATTCATTTCCGAAATTTGCTACCGACAGGAATCGAACCCGGTGCAATGACCCGAGTGGCCTACGCTCGAAAGATTACAACCCTACCGTCGTCGAATACATTTTTTATTATTTTCTCAAGTATTCTAACATAAACAGACGGGTATGTACCACGTGTTGTCAAGATGTGCCTCCATTTATAATCTTAATGGATTTCGTTTTGACACGCAAACTCCATTTGCTTATACCTAGATAAGAATATGTCTGCACCACCTGTAGCTACGTTGAAGGCTGGTATTTAGATGTTAGACGGCTTCAAGTATACCCACCCTATCTGGCTTGATTAAGGCTCCAATAAACAAACGCGTCGTATAAAATACAGAAAAAAAACACTTTTAAACGAAATCCCAAAGATACCTAACACATTATAATCCCAAGTTAGACTTTAAAAAATCTGTCTATATATGCAAAACTTGTACTATGGTTACCGTACAATGGACTGGAGGCGATTCCAGTTAGGTACACCCAGAATAGAGTAATTCCAAGAAGGTAATTTATTAAATTTCTGAAATTTTCGGAATTGAACTCACATATACTCGGTGCAGTGTGACAAGTGGTTGTTTGTATCTGCTCAATCCACGAGAGCAAGCCATCGTATATTGTCATCTTGGTCATACATAACGGGAGTAAGAAGGATGACAATACATAAGTATAGTTCCGTTGAATGCCTACAGAATCGACACAATTAGCTGATTTCCACAAGTATGCTAATATTAGTTCCGGCCGCAGGTATCCGTGAGGGCTCGCAATCAAATTCAGGTTCCGCATACACTGTGATGAAGCCTAATTGATAATGATGGTAATGTGGAGATAAGTGACTTGTATATTGCTTGTGCAAAACGAACTATATTAAACTAGCTGTGCCCGCGACTTCGCCCGCGTGGACTTCAGGGAGATTACCCGGAAATATGGGTATTATGTTTTTCCCGCGCAACCCTAATGCTTTTTCTAAAATTAAAGTAGCCTAAGATTACGCCTTGGAACGTCAGCTATCTGTCAGTGAAAGTCCCATTGAAATCGGTTCAGCCGTTTAGACGTTTACCTCAAACAAACAGACAGACAGACAAAATAAAATAAAATTGCGTTTTCGTTATAGGTATCGTATATACTTTCATACGCATTTGGTAAAAAAGTGTTATTTTGATATTACAAACAGACACTCCAATTTTATTATTTATTTGTATATGTATGTATGTATGTATATGTATGTATGCATGTGTGTATGTATATGTATAGATTAAAGATAAATATCCTTTAAGGCAAAAGTGAAGAAGGTTTGTCTGGCTGTTTTTTATTATGCGAAACACTCAAATAACATCTTTTATTCTCTACTTTTTACATCTATTGCATGTTTTTTTTTTACTATGTCATATAAGTATTTGTTTTATTATAGTTTTGTTTTTATTTTTATCTATGTGTGAAAATTGCTTATTACGCACTCAATAGACCGTCCGTTCAGTATTGTATTATTTATGTATCTCAAGGAAAACCTATTAATAGCCTTACTTTATGTTAAGATTTCTTAGGTTAAGTTCTCTATGTTACGCTGTTGGTTTTCTTAATAAAATAAATAAATAAAGCGAATTTTCCACCTAATGTTTACGAGGCCGCGAGCGTATTTTGATCACTTAAATTCAAACCATATTTGTACTATAACAGAGTACATTTAAACGAAAAAAGTCAATTTTCTTGCTCCAGTGGTGACACGGTGTTAATCTCCTAAATAGATTTTGGGAAAAAGAATTCGCAAACGTCTTCAACTTCTTATGTATTTAATAATACGAATATCGTCAGATGATTCATACACTCCCGGATCTTATCGCTGCTTAATATTCCTAAGGATTTCGGGTCAGAATTAAGCGGAATCCAATATAATCTCAAATCGATTCGGAAATCATTTATCACCTCGCGCCCTCGCCTTTGGACTTCGGGGGTCGCATCCGACTCGGGAAGGGTGCCTAAAGTATCTAATTGATTACTTTAATACCATCAAATAGATAGTCTTAAAAGTGACACTATCTTTTAAGCTATATATAACAACTAGCTGTTTCCGCGTCTTCGCCTGTGTAGAATTTAGGAAATGCAACCTAAGTTACTCTTTGTTACATCAACTATCTGTCATTGAAAGTCCCGTCAAATTCGGTATAGCCAAAACAAACAGATAGACAAAATTCTGTGATTCAATTCATTCAGTCTGTCAGTTATTCAAAAGAATAATTCTTGGTCTTTTTCTACACAACTTGGAAATAAACAAAATATCTAGAATTTGTAACTTACAGCTGTAACTTACTGTAACTTACAAACAGACTTAGCTTTTGTAACAAATTAATTTTCTTAAGACAATATTATTGTATTTTGGTCTACGAAGCGACGAGACTTTAGCATGTTACTATAGTATATTTCCTTAGTCTTAATAGCCAAGAGATTAGAAGGGTCGCTCTGGTTACCGAGAGCTTCCTGATTCCATTCCTATACTATACACTAAGCTAATAATGTGAGATTACTCCCTTAGCTTAGTTGGCTAATAGGTATTTTAGTAGGTATATAACTTGATAACCTCACATTACTTTTGACCAAAACAAAAAAAGAAAACAAACATAATGTGTAAGTAAAAAAACCGGCCAAGTGCGAGTCGGACAAAGGGTTCCGTACCATTATCTATAAAAACTGCCATTAAATCACGTTTGTGGTATGGGAGCCCCCTTAAATACTTATTTTGTTCTGTATTTTAGTATTTTTGTTGTTATAGCGGCAACAGAAATACATCATCTGTGAAAATTTTAACTCTCTAGCTATCACGGTTCATGAGATACAGCCTGGTGACAGACGGACGGACGGAAGGACAGCGAAGTCTCAGTAATAGGCTTCCGCGTTTTACCCTTTGGGTACGGAACCCTAAAAACGTGTTATTCTAAAGTAGAACCTAGGTCGAGTCTAATAGCTATTAAAAATAAATCGCTTACATTCGGTCCAAGAATGTTCACTTCACACGTGCCTACTTAAAAAAACAATTTTCATTCATAAATAACATCATCAGAAATCTTAAAAATAGCCGTAATTTAACCTCCTTGTTAGGCAGACCACGTTAGAAATGTCCTTGGAAAGAAAGAGGTATTCAATTACAATGTCACTCGCATATGCGATAAGCAAGATATGTTTCTTGTTTTTGAGAGCCTTTTCAAACTAGCGTTTTATACGAGCGTGTAAGCTCGTTTTTCAAAGTGCTTGTAAGCGCGTTTAGGTGCGCCTTTTGTCGCGCATCTCGTACACGCGTTGACGCGCCTATAAGCTTGTATAAGCGAGAGCCGCGATGTTTCAATTGTTTCTTCGTCGGAATTCATATTGCTACCGACACTCTCCACCACATAACCACATACACGCCGGAATAAGCCCGTGTACGCGTGTTCGGCTATTTGAAGCGCGTATGCCGGAATAAGCCCAAAAATAAACCCTAGCCTGAAAGCGTTCTGAGTGAAGGGAGGCGAGTATGGAGCTATTTGTATGCGGCCTGCAGACGGAGCGGGGTGACTTGTTGTTGGGTGAGTTGTTGCTGTTTTTTTGGTTCAAGGTCCTTTGGTATTGTGGCTTTAGAATAGGCGAAATCCTTTTTTTTCGGGACACTTGGCGCGATATACCACAACGATGTCCTACAGATAGAAGAAAGTATAAACATTTGAATCCATGTACAAACCTCCTTGATGTTTAAGTAAAAAACCTGATAGATATACATAACCTGTCACTTTAAACGCATCATAGTTTGCTATAAATTTGTGGGATAATCTGTGCATGCAGTACAGTTCTGATAGTATAGTACAGTATAATGTAGTGTATTATACTATCCTACTAATATTCTAAATGAGAAAGTTTGTGAGGATGGATATTTGTTACACTTTTACGCAAAAACTACTGAACGGATTTTGATTAAACTTTAAACTATTATTGTTTATAAACAGAACAACATATAGAATATAATTTACAGCGTTGTTGAATATTAATAGTCTGCGCGGACGAAGTCACGAGTAGAAGCTCAGCAATAAATATCAATACGCTTAGATACTTCAAATTGCATAAACTCAAGTGTAAACTGTACCTATAGATAAATACTAGATAAAATATTGTCCAAGATCTAGTTCGCTTGTTTTATTGCTCCATTCCCTAGCTCGATATCCGCACTTAGGTCACGTAAATAACTTTATATATAGCTACAGTAAGTTCAGGAGACAACAGGGCGGAGGACCTAAGTGGCCCCCATAAAGAACGGCTTACTAGGGGATCTCGATTCACATAAATATTGCTGGAACTTTTGTTTCTTTTCCTTCTTCTAGTTGAGATCGTTGGATTTGTTTTGCGATATCGGAAGAATAAATGTAGTTCCAAAGTCAAATCATTTATTTTGAATAAAATCAAAATCAAAATATTTTTTTTTATTCGTGTAGGCCAAAAAGCACTTACAAATAGTCAGATTCTACCACCGGTTCGGAATGCTGCTTCCACTGAGAAGAATCGGTAAGAAACTCAATGGTTACTCTTTTTAAAATGATAAATAGTAAGGATTATGAGTAATACAATCTCAGGAGCAGCAACGACATGAGAGGTCTACGGGGCACTTACAAATTGTCAAGTTTACATTTTTTTCTTATATGCTACCATTGGATTGAACACGACCTCAACTGTGAAGTTCCGGCAAGGAACTCAGTAGACAAATCATTTTAAATTTAACATTTTTTAAATAGCCAAATCTACTTCATTCAAATATCCAGGTATCCACCTCTAGTGTGACAATTGGACACATGAAATGTAACCTATGATTTAGTCAGTGGTTCCCAAACTTATTTTGTGTACTCCCCACTTTGAGAATAAATTCTTTTTTAGCGCCCCCATGTTTTCAACTACTTACAAACCACTATAGCGTCAAATTAAATTAATTGATTATTGTGAGCTACACAACGCCCCCATTTTTTTTTCTGGGTCTCTTCCCCCCTTTAGGTCTGCAGTGCCCACAAGGGGGCGTTATCGGCAAATTTGAGAAAGGATGATTTAGATGCTCAGTAAAGACGGACTATTGCCCGTTTTTAAGTTACATTTATTGGAACGAAGTTTCTTACGGCAGGCTTGGAGGGGATAGGGATTTTGCTACGCGACCGAACTGAAAAAAATGTGATGTAAAACCGTAAGAAAAAGTGCGTGGAATCAAACCGTTAAATGAGACGACTTTAGTTGATAATTTGAATTACGATGTTTTTTTATTTTATTACTTTTATATTTTGTTGTGTTTTTTTTAGGTTTTGCTATAGTTTTTATTTTATATACTAATAATAATACACACATATTAAATACATTGAGTATACTGCCATCTGTGGGACAGTCGTTGAACTATTAAAATACATAGAACTCCGGGTCGTTATGGACCTTTTTTGTTTTTTTAAATTTCATGTTATTTTGCTTTCACAAGTCTATACACGAATATAAACCTCTCATTAACAAAATAAAGTACGATCTTTTTTTGCAATTTGTGTCGATTCTACATTAGCCGAAGGAACTTCGTTTCTACCTGGTGTCCCACGACACCGTTTAATTTTTTTTATTATATTTTTGTATGATGTCAGACCCGGCCAATACTTACTGGGAACCAAATAACCGCGCCTCGTAGAACTCCCATTAATACACCAAACCCTTCACAGATCTCAGGGTATCAAGCATATAACATTTCCGAGAAGTATTCAGAAATAGAAAACAAATTCCACACAAAATTGCAAATCGGCAATTTTGTGTGTATATTTCAATGGGTTGCTGGAGGGTTTTAAAATACAGTTGGACCCGGTGGTCAGAAAGAAAAACAAGAACAACTGTTGCGGACGCCAAGCTTGCCCGAGGAAAAAAGAAGGATCACCGGATTGGTCAAGCCGCCTGTCCCCACTCGGAACTTTCCCCACTAGTTATGATACCAAAATTCTGTATATAGTAAATGATGAAATAAAATATATCATGTTCAAAATGAACTGATTACGAAAAAACCAAGAGTTTCATTGAAAGATACAGTCCACTCCAGAATAACAACATTACATACTTTGGAGTGATACTTTTTATTGCCTAGCTAGAAAGAATAGAAAATTATAAGTTACTAGTAGTAATTCTAAGGCGGCACGAAGGTGAGAGAGCGATTCAGTGAGGCATACTCCGTGATTAAAGTCTTGTCATGACGTACAAGCTAGCTGTGGAGGGGTTATTAATGTATCGTCTAACGCAACATTGTGTTCGTTATTACATACATAAGGTTAATTAATATCAAACGTAACGTTGAAACTCTATTGTGTGTGATATTAATATTGAATATTACTACATTGGTATCAAATATCGGAAATAATTTTTGATGTGTGAAAATTGTAGAGACATACATATTGACAATTGGAAAAACGGTTTTTTTTGACGTCTTGGTATAATAATGTTGTCGCTTCTAGTGACATCAAGCTAAAGCGTAGAACACACAGGGGTGTCAAAAGTCGCACGGCAGAATTTTTGCCAATACCAAACCGAACTCTGTGCCAATATGCATAAAGTTTGAATTTCTGTGGTAGAAGCCCCGCCCACACGCGTCAAAATTCGCTCGCGATGTCAGTGTCATTTTGTTGGAAAATGAACTTTTTGTATGTGTCAATAGAGTTAGTTTTCGTATGGGAAATTAATTGGCACGCGATCGTCGATGCCCCAGGAGGTTTTATAATCTGAAAAACTCATCATCATTTGCCTTACTTTGTCCCATTATTTGGGGTCGGCGCAGTATATCCTTTTCTTCCATTCATCTCGCTTTTCCGTCATACTGACATCCACTCCGATCTCGTTAATATCACCCTTTATACAGTCCATCCATCTTTTCTTGGGCCTTCCTCTCGCTCTGTATCCGTCCACATTTATACTCATCACTCTTTTAGTCACATGATTCTCATCTCTTCTCATCACATGTCCAAACCATTCTAATCTCCTACTTCTTACTTTTTCTGTTATGGGCGCCACTTTTATACTACCTCTGACATACACATTTCTCACCTTATCCATTCGCGTCACTCCACACATCCGTCTCAACATTCGCATCTCGGCATCTCGGGATCTGAAAACCGGAAACTTTATTAATTTTCAATATAGGTAGGTACATAATGTCTGTACAAGAAAAAAGTAATTGCTATCAAATTGACAGATGTCACGTTCTAATTTTCGCGAAAACTTTTTCGCTCCATTTCGAAGTGTCAAAAATTGATTCATCAAGACATAAAACGAAAATATAAATATTTTTTTAATAATGCTTTCATTCAATTTTCGTAAGGAAATATTTTAGGTTTAATGTATCCTTTTTGGTACACATTGAATATTGATCATAGTTTACTTTATTGTTTTCTTATATTTACGCGAATAATAAACATTGAAATTAAACTATTTTACGGATTTTATCGCGTTTATTTACTATTTTATTTTCCCGACGTTTCGGCTGCGGCACGGTTTCGGCACTTTCTGCGTGGATCGGACCGCAAACAACAACTAAATATGAGGGTACCCAGTTATTAACTATGACATCAGGACGTCTAACACCTCAGTCCCCCCGTGACCATGGTTGCTGTAAAGCAGCCGAAACGTCGGGAAAATAAAATAGTAAATAAACGCGATAAAATCCGTAAAATAGTTTAATTTCAATGTATAGTTTACTTTAGTTGATAAATAGGTACTTACAATTTTAGTTAACTATTATATTTTACAGTAGTGGTTACCTAGTGGTAGAACGCCCGGCTTGAACGTAAGGGGTTCAACTTCAAATCCTGGGCCCACACCTTTGAGATTTCATGTGTGTAAATAATTTTTAATAATGTTCCACTTGTTGAACGGTGAAGGAAAATACCATGGGGAATCCTGAACGATTATAGGAAGGCGTGTGAAGTTCACCAAAATGGGCCAGCGTGGTGATCTATGGCACAAAGCTCTCTTTTAGGGAGAATGAGCCCTGTATAATGGCAATAGGCGCGCCTCCTATTACATTGGGACCAAAATACATCGATGAAGTGTGGGCGCACTGTAGTGTAACTCTGCCTACTCCTTCGGGTTATACTCGCGCGGTGATGTAATAATTTTGTCATTGTTTATCAATTAAGCAAAGCCTGTAACTTTTACCTCCAATTTAATAGAAATTCGATTTTTTATTAAAAATTCTGACCCGCACGTCTTGACTCAGTGTGTCCGGAGCTCAACATGATAACACGAATTAGAAACATATCTCTCGTATTTGATTAAAATATTTTAACAAACACATGTCGCTAAAACTTTCAAAAATATTGTTATAAATTTTGCCCTTCGAAGCCCGATGTCCCCAAAAATATACCTACACTCTACCATCATGATTAAATCGGCATCAACCCACTCCGTATTTCCGAGAAGACGACGTGCGTCGAATATTCTGGACCCGAATTCGAACCCTCTCAACACCTGACGTAATGAACTATTGAGCCAATCGAGTGAGTAACGTATCCGGAATAAGAATCGAGACGGATAGTCGATTATGAATCGATTGTGATTACATTTGCGTTCGGATCGGATGATGTGATCTTGAGTAGGCGTTATTGTTGGGAGTTGATTTACTTATGCTTTGGGTGCGAGTACCAGAATTCAATAGCGAAGGGTGATGAAAAACGAGACACTATTTTAGGGTAAGAAATATGTTATAATTAGAAATATGTTTCACTTGCGTCGTTGAACTAATAGTGAAAGCTATGTTGCTATCCAACTAGTATGTTTTTTATTATTATTCCTTGATATTAATTTAATTAGATTTTTTAATAAAAATATAAAAAAATACATTTAAAAATATAAAAAAAACAGTTCCCATCTGGAACAGGGTCCTACTTACCAGTGGTTAGGGCTCCAGAGAGAGGAACTTCCGCACTATGCGCGCCGTCTCCAGAAGTACCGCTTCCTGAATTTGTCCCTTGATCCAGCTGTCTAACGCGAGCCTCTTCAGATGTTTGTTGAGGCTCTTGTAGGCCATGGGCGGAAACGACTATCGGTACAATGATTGCCGCATCAATGTCCCACATGTCGACAACCTCGTGAGCCAGATCAAGAGACTTGCTTTCTTTATATTTCTTTATTATTATTAATTATTGTGATATCAATGATATCAGTAAGTATAGATACCTAAATATACCAAAAATAAATGTGATTTTCTCTATATTGGTCTCATTGGCCGTTTAGTTTTACACGACTTTAGATAGACAATCTGAAGTACGTAGTCGACAAATTCACAAAATTGGACGTGTGAAACTGTCAAGTGTTCAGAAAAGCTCCCTCTTTGATATAAGAACTCGTTGGTTTCATTATTTAAAACGAATATTACAAATTGTGAATTTATTTGTTGGCATAACTAAATAATATGTGCTTAAATTTCTTAATTATTCAATCATATGGATAAATTGTTCATTATAATTATTAATCTTGAGAGTGAACTATTGACCGGTCAACAAGTTTGCTGCTGACCACGATAGATGGCGCTACTAGTCTTTTTTTATAGTGAATTCTTAAACATTATTATGCATTTTAAATGAAAATTAAAAATACCGGAACGTTAATAGTTTACAACGTTACATTAGTAGCATCCCCCAACCCTCCCTGCTAACGAGATCGCTCTTAATTCTCTATAAAGTTATCTCCCTAACGATTGGAATGGACGCAGTACATATTAATACTTATCTGTACTTTTTAATGAATGATCATCGTGAGGAAACCTGCACATCTGAGGGAACTTGACTAGTTCCCGATAGATGTGTGAATTCTGCCAACCCGCACCGGGCCAGTGTGGTGGACTATGGCCTGAATCCCCCTCGCATTGAGGGGAGGCCCGTGCCCAGCAGTGGGACGTTGAAAGGGCTATATTAGCAGTAGTACTTTTTAATATCGTCGAATGAAACAAACTGTCAAATATAATCGCATAAGTATCAACAAGTCTCAAGACAGATAAATTGTCTTTGGTATTAAAGAAAAACTAACTTTTTCCAGACGAAATATCCACCTAATTTGTATTTCAAATGTGCTCGACACTCCCCCTCGGTTCCCTCGCGCGAATGTTTTATTGTACATGTAAATACGGAGATAGAACTAAAAAAAATGATTCCGTACATGATTTTAAGAGGATTAAAAAAGTGTAACCAGCGGGGAAATCTCGCATGAATTAAATTAATAACTAATTTGACATAATGTCGAAACCAAACGCCAAATTGGTCGTATTTTTTGTTTTGTTTCGATATATGTCGAATTAGAGATGATGTCGATGAAGCGATAATTGGGCTCCAGCACCTATTGGGGAAAGAGAATTAACTTGTATTTTTTAGGGTTCCATATCCATAGGGTCAAATAGGACCATATAGGAACCATAATAGGACTCCGCTGTCCTTCCGTCAATCTATCCGTCCGTGATAGTTAGACAGTTGAAATTTTTACAGATCATGTATTTCTGTTGCCGCTATAACAACAAATACTAAAAAACAGAATAAAGAATAAATATTTAAGTGGGGCTCCCATACAACAAAGGTGGTTTTTTTACCGTATTTTAGATAATGGTACGGAACCCTTCGTGCGCGAGTCCGACTCGCGCTTAGCCGGTTTTTAAATGTACAAGGCCAAAGTGTATAGAGATTGAATTTCGGAATGTATGTCAAGTTTAGCTCGCGTCTTTGAAGAGATTTTGTTGAAAAATGTGCTTCGTCTATGAGTTATAGTTACTTTTAGTGTTAGCAAAAATTGGTAGCGCGCGATCTGAGGCGTCGGTGGGCGAATAATGTACCACCAATTTAAAAAAATCTATCTATCTACAAAGCACCTTATGGCAATTTTATTGTATGCAAAGTTTAAATGGATCATAACTTTCTGTAAATTGTGAGGCCAGGTTGAAAGTGTTTAGTGAAAATAAAATTGAAATCAGTCGAATGACGCTGGAGATATGCGTATCATACATAAAAATAAAAATAAAAAACATTAAATGTACGCGTCGAATTGAGAACCTCCTCCTTTTTTTTTTCGTCGGTTAATAAACCTATAATGTTCATTTTCAAAAAGGTCAGTCGCAAAGATTTGTAAACTTTTTAAAATCCTAATATAAATAAGTACCGTATAAGTTAGAAATTAGAAAGAAATATTGAAGGGGAATGTGCCCGGTATAATGACAATAGGCTCGCCCCCTATTACATTGGGACCTAAATACATCGGCGAAGTGTGGGTGCACTACAGTGCACCTCTGCCTACTCCTTCGGGGAATACAGGCGTGATGATGTATTTAAAAGGGAAGTGACCACGCTGAAAAATTCGCTCGCACCATCAATGACATTCCATTGAAGAATGAGATTTTACTATCACTCAAAACAGTTTGTTTTCGCTTGGAAAAAAATTGTTGCCCCAATGTGCCTTTACGCAACTTATCAATCCTGAAAATTGTCATAAATGCCGCACATTCGGAATGCTATTTATATAGAGAAAAATAGGTTAAGAAATCCATTGTCACTCTTCTTAGGGTTCCGTACCCAAAGGGTAAAACGGGAACCCTATTACTGAGACTTCGCTGTCCGTCCGTTCTTCCGTCCGTCTGTCACCAGGCTGTATCTCATGAACCATGATAATTAGAGAGTTGAAATTTTCACAGATGATGTATTTGCCGCTATAACAACAAATACTAAAAAACAGAATAAAATGAATATTTAAGGGGGCTCCCATACAACAAACGTGATTTTTTGCCGTTTTTTATAGATAATGTTACGGAACCCTTCGTGCGCGAGTCCGACTCGCACTTGGCCGGTTTTAAAATTATTTCTACACACGCAATTAAAAAAAATAGCGTCATCAATATCTAAAGCTCTACCATCGAGTTTCCATACTCCAAGAGTCGTTAGTCGTTCGCGTTAACGTAAAATATCACTATGGCGTATTGTTACAAACAAATACACAATTCTTTTTCCGTCAAAAAAACTCGCTGTAATGTAGAGATAAGGGTCGAAAGAGCAGAGTTAGGTGATAAATTGTTTTTAATGCGCTAGCTTCGTCGCGGCGTCTCTACCGCCCCTAATTACCGTTCTCACAGATAGAGGTCGCGATAAAAATTAATCGTGTAGTAGATTGTCGTAGAGGCTCTAGATCCAATTTTGTTATATTTCACAGCAGCAATGGTACACTAGTTGGGAGAACGTCTGTCGTAAACTCAATGGGTGTAGTTTCATATCCTGGGCTTACACGCAGAATGTAATTTTTGACAATGATTGCAGCTCGATAGATGGTGTAGTCGCACTTCTTTAAAATGGAGTGAGAAGTTCACAACCTGGATTGGGCTGCGTGCTGGACGATAGGCCACGAAAATAGATCGTAAAGAATGGGAAGGTGGCCGGTATGATGATAATATAATGGAAAATGCACGACAATACTCCACCGCTTGTTACTCTTAGGGGAATACAGGCGTGATGATATATTTGTATATACACAACTAGCTGACCGGGCGAACTTCGTAATGCCTTAGAATGAGTGACATACGAAAGCAGCGCCACTTATCGGGTCCAATTGTGAATCTAAACCATCCAGGGTGCCACCCAAACGCAAACAAATAAAATCATTCAAGCCGTTTAGAAGGAGTTAGCTTACAACGAAAAGTGGCATTGACTTTTATATATATTGATTATGAATAACTTAAACTACGTCCTGGGTTTATTTGGTGGTCATCATAATCAAGCAATGTGTCTCTTCTATGAGTAAAACATTTTCTTTTGGTATTTGAAAAAAAATCTCATACTTCCACGAAATATTATCGATGATGCGTACCTATGCATTTTGCAGCGTAGTCACGTGGCTTTTACCACGGCAACCCAATCTTTATGTGTATCAGACACAGAGTTCGTTTTAATGTTGGCAAAAACCTTGACGCCACAGTGCTTGGGACTTTCTCATTTCTTCCCGATGCTCAAGTTTTTACATTTAAAAAATGCGCAGTTTTTATTAATTGTTTTGCTCGTGTGTGTCTTCGTCGTAAGTGAGTCTTCGTAGTGAGTGCCAATCGATCTTCCAGACAGTATTAGGTCTACTACTACAGCCCTTTTTAACGTCCCACTGCTGGGCACGGGCCTCCCCTCAATGCGAGGGGGATTCAGGCCATAGTCCACCACGCTGGCCCAGTGCGGGTCGGTGAACTTCACATGCCTTTCTATAGACGTGCAGGTTTCCTCACGATGTTTTCCTTCACCGTTTCTTAGCAAGAATCTCCGATGAAAATGAGATTCGCACATGAAATTCAGAGGTGCGCGCCGGGGTTTGAACCTGCGCACTTTGATTGAAAAGCGTGAGTTCGACCACTCGGCTACCACTGCTTGGCTTAATATCTCGGTCTAATGTCACTGTCTAATCCAGTATTAGGTCTAATGTGAGTTATTATTAGCGGGGTATAGACAGACAGGATTCCTTGAAATATGTACCCTTGGATATTTATTCCCTTTTCCCTGGGCGCGTTAGCACGTGTCGCGATAAATCTCAGCTAACGCTTTCGTATTGTGGTAAAGGTGACAGTGTTTTAGGAGAAATTTTTGGGATAATCATAAAATATATAATAATTGAAAACATACAGAATGCGCATGTTTGTTTTAGGCTCAGAGCACACTGGCGCGTCAAAACGTGTGCGACAAATGTTTCGTTAATGACTGTGTTGGTACATCGAAAAAGTTCAATTGACGGCGTGTGGCTTTTACCACAGAAATTAAATCTTTATATAATATCAAAACAGAGCTAGTTTTTTACGCCAGTGTACTTGGGACTTTAAGCCATGCGCCCACAGATTTTTCCCATAGAAATACGAACTGTATTAACACTTTTCAGAAGCACGTTTTTCAATGGAATGTCATCGATAACTGAAGTAAATTCCGACGCGCGATCACGTGGGCTTTTTCACAGAAATTCAATATTTGCATACATTGATACAATGAACATTTTAACATTAAAACGTATTTGACGAAGTATTGAACGAAAAAAATATTACCACTTGCTGAACGGTGAAAGAAAACATCGTGAGGAAACCGGCACATTTATAGAAAGGCGTGTGAAGTTTACCAACACGCAATGGGTCAGCGTGGTGGACTATGGCCTAAATCTCTCTCGTATTAAGGGGAACGTGCCCAGTATAATGGCAATAGGCTCGTTCCCTATTACATTGGGACGAAAATACATCGGCGAAGTGTGAGATGTTGTTGATGTCTGTTTTTGAAAATTATAAAACTGTCCCATTTTTCTGTGGACTCATGGTCACCGTACTCCGGTTCGTGTTACCAATTTCAATGATGTATCGTTCCGGGCCCGTGCCGTGTTAAAGAGCACTTTGTTACGTTCTGCATACGGTGGGCCCAAGAATTATACGTTTTAGATGGTATTCGGGACTCGCCTTTTTGTACGGGTATCAACCCGTTTCAAGATAGAGAATTTTCGACAGTTCTACTAAAATACAGGATGTTTCAGGAGTCGGAAATAATTAATGGTAGAATTTGACTATTTGTAAGTGCTTTTTGGCCTACACGAATAAAAATTTTTTTTTTTATTTTTAATACTTTGACGTATGCATCAGTATCGGGTATACAACTGAATCAGATCATGTAACAAACTATCACTTAACAACAAAAACTAGACTAACAGACATCCTCATCAGAATTGCCCAACAAAAACGGAGGTGGTCTGGTCACATGATGAGAGCAAGTATGGAGAAATGGAGTAAAATAATAAGGGATTGGTATCCAAGAGATGGTAAACGCAGCAAGGGTAAACAAATGAGAAGATGGGAAGATGAACTAAAACAATCAGCGGGCCCACACTGGAGAAGAGTCACCCGCGACAGGACTCAATGGAAACAGCTAGAGGAGGCGTTTGCCGAAAGGTACACTGAATTGAGGGATATACTATAACACATACGAAAACGGAAAATACATCAATACATCAAAATACATCATCACGCCTGTATTCCCAGATGGGGTAGGCAGAGGTGCACTGTAGTGCACCCACACTTCGCCGATGTATTTTGGTCCTAATGTAATAGGGGGCGAGCCTATTGCCATTATACCGAGCACATTCCCCCTCAATACGAGGGAGATTTGGACCATAGTCCACCACGCTGGCCCAGTGCGGGTTGGTGAACTTCACACGCCTTTCTACAGACGTGCAGGTTTTCCTCACGATGTTTTCCTTCACCGTTCAGCAAGTGGTAATCATTGTTGAAAATGACGGAAACGGAAAATAATTCAGAATAAAAAGGCATTATTATTATTATACAACTGAACGGTATAAAAATTTGATCGAAAATCGACCATGTTTTTTTCGTCGTCAATTTCTATAACTCGTAATATCTCGAGTCCTATGTAAAATTAGCATGTTTTGTTTGGTGAATATTGGTAGTTGCCTCTCATAAGTGTAGTTTATACCGCTGAATAGGGTTATGGATGTACCCAAAGGCTAGAACACGATACCTGTGACAAATATTTAAAGGTCTATAACTCAGAAACTTGTTTAGGTATAAACTGTCTTCACTAAACATCCACATATGAGCTACCGTATATGTACCCAAAGTATTAATTCGGACTTCTGAAACACCATGTATAAATGTGAAAGTTTTTGCTGCAAGGTGGTGGTTAGGGGCTGGACAAATTTCGAAAAGGCCATTTAACAAATTTTCTGATTGGAATCGAACTTGAAACCATCTGGTGCAGTGAATCAAGCGGCCTACGCTTGAGTCACTAGACTAAGCCACCGTCATATTCCGAAGGTGTGAAGTATTTTGGAGCGGATATCCTATCCAGACCCTAGTGACGGGGCCACCCCCCTTCCACCCCTCTCCTCATCCTTCCCTCCCCTCCCCTCAACTCCTTACCCCTCCGTCGGACGAGTAAATGTTATGCATGGCGCTTATGCACTCGCGCGACGACGGGAAGCGAGTCTTTTGGGGAGTGGTGCCAGTTATAGCGGCCATCGATGTATTATTTAAATTTATACAGAAAAAAGTACATGTATCTCATTTTTTCAGTGTGGCAACGTTGATTCTTTTATCTTTACCGATAATAAAGGTTAAGTTAATAAAAGTGTTGGTTTAGTTAGTTATTTTGGAAATCTTAATCTTTATATAAAAAAAATAGGTATTTTATGAAAAATAATTGTTGTGCGTTAGTCTCGCTGACACTAAAAACGGCTAGTCCGATTAGAATGTGGTTTTTTGCTTTTGTTCGCTCTAAAATAGATGTGGTTTAAAATAAAAAAATCGGAAATGCAAGTAGTTGATAGTTCCTTTAAATATATCTGTGACAACCCTGACATTACTATTTACTTTTATAGGTATACTTACTTCTTAATAAATAAACAAATTCAATAAAATGATTGTTGAACCTCCAGTACTCAGGTGAAACGTCTGCTCGTTTGTCTCCCTATCTTATAAAAAAAAAAAAACTCTAGTAGTACAGTCTAGCAGTACTACTAAGTCACTGGGGCAAGCGAAGTACATTTTTTTAAATAAAAAGTGAAGTGAATTCGCTCGCTTCGGTGTACTCGGTTCGTTATTTATCGCTCGCAATGGAACCATACCTATCTTTAGACAAGGCGACGGAATGCCTTATGACGTATGCTCTGAAGTATATCGCATCGCAAACACACGAAGCGAGCGATAAATTATACACTCCGTCGAATTGTGTCATGCTCCTATATGTAGGTATCCAACTAAGTCATGTTTGTAAAAGGGATTTGTTTATTAACCAAACTTAAAGAAAACTCTATCCATCTGCCAACCTCATATATATGTTTTTTTAATGTACAAAATTATTCTACATTACGATCCACTTATAGTGGGTAAGTGAAACGTAACTTTCTTTTTATAAAATTGTTATAAAAATATGTCTCATTTTTTTACAAGCTTTATATTAGCTTACAACGTATGTATGTCCGGGTGGAATCTTGCAACTGAATCTTAAATCAGTTATCTTTAAGCGATTGAGCTGAAATTTGGTATACACGCTTATTTATACTACTGCTGGACATGAGCAATACAAAATACAGTACAACGGATACTCAAATATATATTTTTGTTAAAACTTTGTTCCGCACGATGTCTTCACTATAAAATAAACATTTAATTATAACAAACATGAATCGCAAAATCGTAAATGATCGAAAAACGGGACGATTCCAGTAACACTTAGATAAGACCTGCAGCACCCTGTTTATTACCAAAGTTTTGTACCTAGCAATATTGAAATAATACTGCTTATGAGTTGATGGTTGGTAGAAATTTAGACAAATTAGCATAGTACAATGTCAACTACAAGAACTACGTGATCACAAAATTAAAGCAATAGGTTTTAAAAAACCACCTACATCACCACAGCGCTTAATATAAAATGGATCTTGAAATAAAACTATTTTACGGATTTTATCGCGTTTATTTACTATTTTATTTTCCCGACGTTTCGGCTGCTTTACAGCAACCATGGTCACGGGGGGACTGAGGTGTTAGACGTCCTGATGTCATAGTTAATAACTGGGTACCCTCATATTTAGTTGTTGTTTGCGGTCCGATCCACGCAGAAAGTGCTTACGGTGTCCTGAGGTCTTGCAATGGTACACTTGGTTTTGGATTTAATCATATTGATTACTGGATCCCAAGTTGGTGGTAGCACCCAGCCATCTTCCCTATTGAAATTAGGATGTTTTTTAATTTCAATGGCCTCACGTATCATCCTTGGTCGGAGTCGGTGTTCTTTTGCGAGGATATGCGGTTTATCAAATCTGATATAATGGCGGGTGCGGTCCTGTACATGTTCACAGATTGCAGACTTCGTGGAGCGTCGGTGTTTCACGTAATAGTAAATAAACGCGATAAAATCCGTAAAATAGTTTAATTTCAATGTATAGTATTCGCGTAAATATAAGAAAACAATATAAAATGGATCTATTAAAAAATCGCTGTCGCCTTTGCCTTGTGAATGTAGTCTCAAATACGTAAAATTTTTGATAATGGTCAATATTCTGAATGCCGATATTCAGCTTACGCTTTCCATTGAGCAGTTTATTGCGACCACGATTGCGTTTCCCGGTTACGTTGAACTCGGTTCCACTGATGCTGATTAAGTGAACATTTCGCTTAGAGTATTTATCTTTCAACGTTTGATTGCAATAACTGTAGCAAACTAATCCGTAATATTGTCCACACTAAATACAGTGAGTGTCAGTGAATGTCATTATGACAAAATCCTCTCCATCCAAAGGTTGTCTGGAAGAGATCGCAGCTTGCGATAAGACCTCCCAATGTACACTTCTATTTGTTCTTGTTTTTGTCAATATATATTGTGTAATTTCCATGTTGGTGTACACTAACGGTAACTATTGGTGTACAATAAAGAGTTTTCTATCTACCTATCTATCCGAGTTATTATATAAATAATAAGTGATTACAGCCCTGCGCTTATAGGCGCGTGCGGCCAATGTTTTGCTAAGACCAAAACAAACTTTATCAACTTATAGAAAAATCATATTTTTCATTGAATTAATAACGCACGGTCACGTATTTTTTTAGTCACATAAATTCCATCTTTATCTATATTACACCAGAGTAAAGTTTAAAAACTTAAGACTAGTATTTTTTCGACAATAAATTTTATATCTACTACTACTACTACTACAGCCCTTCTAACGTCCCACTGCTGGGCACGGGCCTCTCCTTAATGCAAGGGGGATTCAGGCCATAGTCCACCACGCTGGCCCAGTGCGGGTTGGCAGACTTCACACATCTATCGAGAACTAGTCAAGTTCCCTCAGACGTGCAGGTTTCCTCACGATGTTTTCCTTCACCGTTTCATAGCAAGTGATAATCTCGGATGCAAATGAGATTCGCACATAAATCCCAGAGGTGCGAGCCGGGGTTTGAACCTGCACACTTTGATTTGCAAGGCGTGCGTTCGACCACTCGGCTACCACTGCTATATAAATTTTATATAATGAATCTCAATTTGTTCTTATATTGACCTCCATAGTCAATACACTGTCCAGTTTAGTACACGCACGAATAGATGGCGTTGCCCATTTATTGGTTCAATGTTTCGCCCCAAATTGCTGATATTAGGGTGAAGATGATTTTTGACGATAATGGCCGGCCATTCGGCTGATGGTAACATTTTACGGCCTGAAGCGGCTTTTTGGCGGCTATAAAATATATCTATTTACAACTGTGTTGCAGACTTTATAGTGTGTGTAAGGTTTTAGTGTGGGGGCAAATATATATAAGGAAATGACTCCGTAAGGTTGGTGATCGACAAAATGGGGACCACCTTTGTCTTTGACAAGAAATACAGGATTCACCTAACAGAGTGTAGCGACACAAGATCCATTCATAACGAGCTAGACATCTACACAGACGGCTCAAAAACTAACTCAAGTACAGGCACCGGGGTCTTCTCTGATGACCTGAACATACACATATCAACGCCATTAGGTAAGTACAATACAGTCTTCCAAGCTGAGTGTATGGGGATACTACTAGCAGCCAAAGCGGTCACCGACAGAGAAGTAAGGGAGCATTCGATTAGGATACTCTCGGACAGTCAGTCGGTACTACAAGCGCTTAACAGCAAAGTCATAACCTCCAGCCTGATATACGAGTGTCACCAAGCCTTAAATGAGGTATGTAATCAGGCAAACCAAATCACCCTACAATGGACACAGTGGAGCACGCGGCAACGACGCAGCCGACGAACTAGCAAGGAGAGGTTCAGACCTGGAACCAATAGGCCCAAGATTTTATTACCCCCTTCGTATACTTAATCAAATAGGAATTATGGAGACGCTTAGACATACGGTAGTTAAATTGACTTCGATAAACCAGATTTCGAACCGGAATTCGAACTTCGGAAATATTCGAAATTCGAAAATTGATTTTTTGTATCAATAATTATAGCCTTTGTCTCACATTCAAATAGAGAACGAATTGTAGTTATACAACAATGTAATCATTATTTCTAAGTAAATAATTACTGAGGAGTCTTAACTCATGGTTGCCAATATCAAAACAAACTGTATAGTCTGTGAGAAAAAGTTCATTCTTCAACAAGCGAATTTTGCTGCGTGGATTTATTCAACAGAAATTTATCAATCTTTATCTATATCGGCATAGAGTTGGTTTTGGTATTGGCAAAAATGTCTGATAAGAAGATAACATTAAGATGTAGATATTTTAATTTTCATTAACAATTATCTAACCAATTAAGTTTAAAATAAGTTATATTTAAAAAAGTATACTTCAGGCGTCTTGCTTCAACGATCCTTAAACGTATTTAGTAGCCAGTTAAAAGAATTTGGCCGCTAATCACGTTTTGCATCGTGCACACCAAAAATAATTCTCCTAGAACATTTTTCTAACTGCCAAAATTAAATTGCCCATGATAGTCATTAGTCTAGTCTAAAAATATAAACGGGTTCAAGAAAAATAAAAATAATTAAGTTTAAAGTGCATCTAAAAGGCATCCTTAAGCCATTTATTTTAAGTTTCGAAAGGAGATGAGATATTCATCTGCCAGCTTTAATCCATTCATCTTTTGCTCTCAGCGTAAATTGCAATTTGTGTCTCTATTTCTCTGTCACCATGGTTTAGATTACAACGGGACGTTATAATCTTAGAATAAAAAAACATTTTTTTTTTAAATATAGTAAAAGCACATGTTCTGTTGAAAATCAATTTTCTATTGTTTTTATTTTACCAAATGCAGAGACATTATAACCGTCTCTTACAGCATATTAAATACTAGCGGCCCGTCCCAGCTTCGCACGGGTTTATTATATATTCCACAATTTGCCGTGTGGAGTCCGGCATAGAATAGCTCCAACCCAACTCATCCCGCGGGTGTCGAACAAGGCGACTAAGGGATTATTAACTCGCGCTTCGGTGGGTAGCAGCGCCGTGAGCCCAACACCATCCATATACTGCGATCGCCAACCCGCATGCCAAGCGTGGCGATTATGGCAAACCCTCCCCCATGACAGACACAAATACGAATCGGCCCCCAGTCTCCGGTAGCGCCGCCGCTCCTGGCTTTGTTTATTCGTTACATACAAAATACAAATATTTCCTCTTTATAATATTAGTATAGATATACACGTAGATACAGACAACGAGTTTTCATACAAAAGAGGGAGCTTTATGGAAAAACTTATTATTATTATTGATGTAGGTACTAGTTGTAACACCTGAGCACCGCATTGCGCACTACAGATCAATCACTCAGGGTGGATGGTGCAACACGCAGACCCCTGGGAATCCATTTCAAGTAATACTTGGAAATATTCCACAGTTCTAATATTATAAGAGATTGAAACTCGACAACTCGTGTACTTCTGGCGCTCGAGTATTAGTACCTAGTACATAATTTTATAAAAACAATTAAGAACCTCCTCCTTTTTGAAGTCGGTTGACAAAATTCAAAACATTTTTACAATTCTGCAGGCAGCTGTATTGTGACAGCTACGATTAACAAATAGACAGATTCTACCATCAGAATGTAGTTTGCAAAGGTAAGTTATAAACACTTTTAAAGCCCTCAATAGTGTTTTAAATACGAGAACTGCTGCCGACAAACTGTTATGCAGTTTGGCAGACTTTTTTGATTGTTATAATTTTATTTTATTGAGAACAAATAATAAAAAAAAAAAATGTTGTAGCTTAGTCAAAGTGAAATAAGTTTTTAAAACCGAAAATATCCACTACAAGAAACTAGCCACGAATTTTAAATTTGTAAAATACAATACAATTTTAAATTAAACCCTTTTTAATACCTGGATAAAAGTATTATAACACAATGTTCCAAAAGTGACAACAGATTATATTTATTGTTGAGGGTTTTTTTGGTGAACTATTACGGTAAATAAAATAGTACAGCCTCCCTATTCTCACTTAAGAGGTAGGTAATTGCTACTGAGATTGCTCCCGGGGACGACTGCATAAACATTAAAATTACCCACTCGTTTCTACAAACATCACCGTCTTAGATGGAGAAACGCACTTAGCGGGATCAGAAGAAATTCACACATAGGAATAAATTAACTTAGAAGGTGAACTTTTGTGCGCCGATGAAAGTAGAATGATAATTTTTACTTAGGATAATTTACTGTATACATATTTTAATCTCTTTGCAAACTACATACAATAGGTTTATTCAGTACATTTTTTTTTACATTTTCATATATCTACGCTAGAAAAGCAATCTTTACTAAGCGACGTGTATCAGAAGTCCGAAATAATACTTTGGGTACATATACGGTAGCTCATATGTGGATGCTTAGTGAATACAAACTATCATAGTTTCTGAGTTATAGATCCTTGAGTATTCGTCACAGGTATCGTGTTCTGGTCTTTGGGTGCATCCATAACCCTATTCAGGAGTGTAAACTACACTTTTGAATGGCTACTACCAATATTTACAAAACAGAACATGAAAATTTAACATAGAACTTGAGATATAACAAGTTACAGAAATTGGAGACGAAAAAGAGGTGAAAAAACATGGTCCCATTTCGATAAAATTTTCATACCATTCAGTTGTATACCCGATACTGATGCAAACGTCAAAGTATTATTTCGGACTTCTGATACATCCTGTATATGGATACTATTCTAACGGTCAGTTTTTTCTGCGTCGTTTGGTAAATAACTCATTTTGCCTGTCAAGCATCCTTATTATAAATGAATCGAAATATGTTTTTTTTAATAATACAAGGAGCAACATTGCTGCTTTTTTGTTTATTGGGCTTTTTCCATTGTGTCTGGCCTAATGTGAGTCTGCCAAAATATTATTATTTTTTACGAAATGAGCGAAATGATGATATTTAATGGAATAAGATGAGGAACGGCTTCACCTGCAACTAGCGCGAGTATTTCGCCAATGTCAAGTAATTAATAGCAAGGACAAATTCAATAAATACACATAGTAAATAAAAATGAATGATGACAGTGATAAAGATGGCGAATGATCTGCCAAAATATTGCTGTTATACAATTATTTGACCGAATGATCTTTTATCACTGTCATTATCCATTTTTATTTATAATGTGTATTTATTGAATTTGTCCTTGCTATTAATTACTTGACATTGGCGAAATACTCGCGCTAGTCGCAGGTGATGCCATTCCTCATCTTATTCCATTAAATATCATCATTTCGCTCATTTCGTTAAAAAAAAATAATTATTTGACCGCTGACACATTAACAGCTGTCACAGCCATTTAATAACATAATATATATCAATATTAATAATGTATATATATTAACATATATATATAGATAGATATAATGTTATTAAATGGCTGTGAGAAATGTTAATGTAACAGCTGTTATATATATATTGTATATATTAAATCAATGCCAATTTTCGTTGTAAGCTAACTTCTCCTAAACGGCTGGACCGATTTGAATGATTTTTTTTGTATGCGTTTGGGTGGCACCCTGGATGGTTTAGATTCACAATTGGACCCGGTAGGTGGCGCTGCTTTCGTATGTCACTCATTCTAAGTAATATCTAAAAGAAAACCTATCATAGTAAAATAATAGGACGCAAATAAACAAACGTATTATTCAGTCACTATAGTAAAAATTCAATTTAACTTTATTTACAAATCTTTAAAGTTGAGTTCGCTGTAGAAAAATGATATTGAAGCACTTTACGAAGAAGGTTCATTGTATGTAGGTCCTGTGTCCATTATACACTGGTTTTGTACAGTCAGCATCAAACATATTAGAACGAGCAAAACTGATGATTAGAATAACTACTTTATAATAACCATATCTCAATAGCACTTGGAGTGTTTCACAATGCACAAAGTACACAATAGCTGTCATTCTAAAACCAATGCTAATCCATTGCGGTAAAGTTTAATTTTCTTAGTTGATCTGATAATTTTGAACAATCTGCCAGTCCGATATTTCTGATGCTGCCTGTACCTACTGATTGTCTGTATATTGTTCAAGAGTTTGTTAGAATATTGAAAGCAGATTGACCTTAAAGCAATAATGTGCTCTCATTCGATACAACCTTTGAGTAATTAACAACTGGACATGACTTCCATATGGGCACCAATTTGCTTAAGCTTATGAGCTAAAGATCATTTAGCGAGCCTAACCTGAGTACTATTTGTGCCATCATAGGAATGGAGGGGCAACTATGATTTTATTTACTTAGCCTAAGTTCCTCACACACACACATTCCTCTATCATAACAGTTTTCATAAATATAAAAACCGGCCAATGCGAGTCGGGCTCGCACACGAAGGGTTCCGTACCATTATCTATAAAAAAACCAAGGTGTCAAAGTCGCTTTTCAAGTTACGAGTGTTTTTTCGGTTTGAGTTAAAAGCTTCTACTTTGTATATACACCAAAATTTTAGTCCTAATTTATGGAAATTATTTAAGCACTGTGTCAATTTAAATGGTCAATTTAAAATTTGAAAAAGATAAAAATAAAACGCACTTGATAAAAATTTTGAACCTTAAAAACTAAAAACGAGCATTTTTGCTTTTTTACTACAGAAATTCAATATTTATGCATATTGACATAGAGTTCGTTTTCGTACAATTTGATGCACGAATTTTAACGTCCCAGTGTGCGAGGGGCTATTTATTGTTCGCGCTTAATCAGAGCGCGAACAATAACGCACGCGTCAGATGAAAATTACTGTAAATTTGGGGTAATATTATATTATAATTATATCATTATATTATATTATATCAAGTCGAGAAGGAGATGCCTTTGCCCAGCAGTAGGATATCCAATAGGCTATCAAAATAAAATGTGTCTTTACCTGTCCTTGATTTTCCATCCTTGATTTTGTTCCTAGTTTTTTCCGTCTGAAATAAGTTTTTGTCTATAAGGTTTAATATCCTGCACATAATGTTAGTATCATCAATCGTGAGGGTATCGACACTAAACTTGCTTAATATAATAAAAAACCGGCCAAGTGCGAGTCGAACTCGCGCACGAAGGGTTCCGTACCATTATCTTAAGAAACGGCAAAAAAATCACGTTTGTTGTATGGGAGCCCCCTTAAATATTTATTGTATTCTGTTTTTTAGTATTTGTTGTTATAGCGGCAACAGAAATACATCATCTGTGAAAATATCAACTCTCTAGCTATTACGGTTCATGAGATACAGCCTGGTGACAGACGGACGGACGGACGAACGGACGGACGGACGGACGGACGGACGGACGGACGGACGGACGGACGGACGGATGGATGGACAGCAAAGTCTCAGTAATAGGGTTCCCGTTTTACCCTTTGGGTACGGAACCCTAAAAATTACAATGACAGCAGGATTTCTGGTTGAATGTTAAGGCGTTTATATTGATAATGGTTTGGTCAGCATAGGCCCTGCAGCTCAGTACACTGGGTGGTTGTGAGTTAGTTCCGTCGATCAGTGGGAAATTCTTTAAACTGGGATATCCCCCAGCTTAGTCCCTTGTATGGTGCCCATAGTATAAGATTCACTTAGTTTGGGAGCATACGATGAGTATGTGTTATATGGGGATATTTATATTTAAATTTGTAAATTAGTTACACGCTTTACACGGAAAGGTAAATTTAAAAAAATGCGGACTGATTGTGCCACCACCTCCACATCACAACTCATCTAAGGATATATCAGTACTTTGTTCTTGGGCCTATAAAACAGTACCCTCTAGGGTATCGTTGGAACTCCTGAAATGGACCTCTGAATATTTTAGCGGTTACACAAATATTTGCGGAAACCCTTGGTCTGCTCGAATGGTGTAGTTTCAATAAACGATGTTTTCGTATATGTTTTACGTCCAGCCAGGCGATTATGTAACTTTAATTGCCAATATTTTTCGTTTGAAATCACAAAAAAAACATGGCGGCTTTTTCATACATTTTGACAGAAGATGATTAAAATGAGTCTTCAATCCAAATACGTAATAACCCTCCTGAAGACATTGAGGCAAGCGATTTTTGCATGGACGCATTTCGCGATACCATTATAAATAGCTTAAACACATTTATAAAGTAAGGGTAAGTGTCCTTATTTATAGCAGTGGCAGATATCTCTTATGTAGTTATTTATAATGATTTTTTCCATCAAAAATCTGGTTAGAAAGCCTTTTGGTATTAACCATAGATTTGTAAACTGATTATAAATTAACGACATTAAGTAAAATCTTTTTTTTACCCGCCATAGAACAATACTTCCATTTTCAAACTGGATCGATCGCTCAACGAAGGAGGGCGGCCATTTTGAAGATATAACAGTTTGCGATGCGCTTTTATTTTTAAACCCATACCATACAACGGCATAACTGTGACAAAAAAAAATTAGATGCAATGCAACTTGGTCACAAGTAGACGAATAAATTAATATTGCCCGACAAAACATTGTGTGATCCCATACTAAGCATAAGTTGTACTATGGGTACCTAAGAATGGACTGGGGGCGATCCCAGTACACCCAGATCAAAAAGATCTTGAGCGTATGCTGCTCAGTTCACTAAACCGGGTGAATACAGGTTACATTCCTGACAGCGGCAATTTTCGGAAATGACCTTTACCTTTAATGTCTTTGGAGTAGGGGAATAAATAAATCAACATTTAAAAAGAAATGCACTTTTCATTTTAGATTATCTATACTAATATTGCATAATGAGAATGATAATAATACTGTGATAAATATTATCGTACAATTCTCATAACCGATGCTTTAGTTCATTCAATCTACATGAAGGCATTACCTAATTGTGATGCAGCATAATCAATGCGTTGCGGCCTCACATCCCCGGGGCACGGAGTCTACCAACTACAGTGTATACACCTAGTTGTCAGATCTAGTAAAACAATAATATTGCAAAGACATAAGGACCATAATTACTTGTAAATATTTCAATGGTGGCAATATTCTCATATATTTATAAGTAAGTCTACGGAGAAAATGGCAAACGAGAGAACTCTAACGAGGCAAGGCAGCCAGGCAGGGTATGATCGCTCGGCGCAGACACTACGACAAAGAGTTAATAGATCTGTCACAGATTAATGTCGTTTTCCGCGAAACCACAGTACGATAAGTTGGTAGAAGAATAAATTAATGGTAAAAAACTTTTTAAAAACAAGTTTTTATTTAACTGCCCTTAGATTTCGTGTTCTCAGCAAGCCCTTTCATTTGATACCCATACTGTGGTAGTGCAGAACAAATAACTATTCCGCCATCTTGGATGACCCGCCATTTTGGAATTAGAATCACATCACGTAGCTAAGCATGCATTGTCATCCAAAATAAGCGTGTATACCAAATTTCAGCTCAATCGGTTAAAGATAACTGATTTAAAATTCAGATGCAAGATTCCACCCGGACATGCATATATTGCAAGCTAATATAAAGCTTGTAAAAATAATTGAGGTCGGCCGAAGCAGCGCCAACGTTACGCCATTATAAAAAGAAAGAATAAGCGTAAGCTTCATCCCAAGAGCCGCAAGATTGCTAATTTGAGTAGGACGTGCAGTATGTAGTGTTTATTACCAAAATTTAATATTTCTAATAAATACAGTGTCACGAATTTTGGACCGAGGAATCTCTAAATGGAGCGAGGCGCTTGGCCCATGAATAGTGCATGAGGCAAGTTGCGCGACGATCCCACTACTCCCACGGGTGTTATTCCATGCCTCCGGACGGCCGAAACAAAATAGAAACTGTCCGCCTCTGATGGACGTCATTTCTGTAACGATTTTACAGAAACTGACACAGATAGTGAAATCTGAGTACATCACACGAGATAGACTTCGAAAGAGGTGTAATGGTTACGATTTTCTAATTGATAGATAAATAAAGTTCAATATTCTAAAATGCAACCGTCACAGAACATAATTTTGTAAGTTTAAAATACTTGGATCCGAGACGTGGTCGCTCACAATGGGACTCATAAGACGGCTCAGAGTCACTCAACGTGCAATGGAGCGAGCTATGCTGGGAGTTTCACTGCGCGATAGAATCAGAAATGAGGACATCCGCAGAAGAACCAAGGTTACAGACATAGCTCGAAGGGTTGCACGTTTGAAGTGGCAATGGGCCGGACACATTGCCCGGAGAACGAATGGCCGTTGGGGCATCAAAGTCCTAGAGTGGCGGCCACGAACAGGCAAGCGGAATGTGGGACGACCCCCGACCAGATGGACGGACGACCTCACCATGGTCGCCGGGAGTCGATGGGCGCATAAAGCCCAAGAACGTAATTTGTGGCGATCTATGGGGGAGGCCTATGTTCAGCAGTGGACGTCTCTGGCTGATAGATAGATAGATAGAAAATACTTGGCTAACATTATCATATTGCTAAGTACATATCAAGTATTTTTTGTTATACTTACAGTTAATATATTGATATAGCTTTGTGACGATAAAGGGTAATATAGGTGATTTATCTAACGAAATAAAACAAAAAAATATGCAAAAATACGTTTATTGACTAATCTATAGTTTTTCAAGCGGTTCAAAGTCGGCCTGAAAAAAAGCAATATGGTGGTAAGCGGGATAATCACTCGCCCTATTAGGTCTACGCCGAACAGATAAAATACCCGGGTACACTGGAGTGTTATAATTTTAGCCCATACCAAAACGAACGCTATGGTAATGTTTATAAATATTAAATTTCTGTGGTAAAAACCACAGCCCGCGCTTCAAAACTTGCTTCCACTAGTAATGTTTTTTTTTTTTTGAACGACTTACACTGTTGGCGATGAGGTGGCCTTTACAGCTTTACCGGAGGAGTGGCGAGCGCAGAGTGCACTCCAACCAAGGCCTTAAGGGCGGAAAGGGGTGGCAACTAGCTCAAGGGCGCCACAGAGGGCACTACCTCGGCTTGGGCAGTAAGCGTGAGGGGAGAGGTAGTGACTGCGCTCCTAGGTGCAAAGATGCACCTACGAGCGGAAGAGGGGGTTCCTCGACCTCGCCGACGAGATCGGTGGGGCAATTAATGTTATTACGTTGAAGAATGAACTTTTTCTGTGAGTCGGTAGAGTTTGTTTTGGTATTGGCAAAAACATCGAGTCACGCGCCATGACACACCAGTGAGGGTTGGGCTCAATAATCACCTCATGATAGAACCACCACTTTTTGGAGTCATCGGTGTTCTGAACTGGCATCAAGTCAGCGAACTGGGGCGCTTCTGGGTTTATCTTTATATGATTGTATGCGTCCTAGATATAATTATATTTGAGTTATTGACTTTATATCTATAAAAAAGTATTTATTGTTTATAAATACTTTTTTGTAAATATAAAATAAAATAATTCTAAATAAAACCATACTTATTTACATAAAATATATCTGTGCCAAACCAATACCTAACAAATCTTGGTGCACAGTAATTTATTCGGCACTTTATTAATGAAAAGTTTTGGAAATTAAGCTATCCTGGTACACTAGCATACGATTTGACATGATTTATTTCAAAATTGTATTCATTCAGTACCTATGTCAATTTTGCAAAACTCAAGACTAGTTTTAACAAGTAATTTATCGTCTGTTGCAAACGAATTATTGTTGAAAGCGCTTTGTATCGCTTTTGTAAGTGATTTCTGGGTGGATCGGAATGACTATTTTAGAGGTTACGTGTTACGTTTAATATGCGGAGCGTGCGGTTTCATCCGCACGTATGCTTACTGTGTCGTAGCGTGATGTTATAAAGTCTTTAACCTTCCTCAATAAATAGGCTATACAGTGCAAAAATATTTTTTTAAATCGGACTGGCAGTTCCAGAGCTTAATGCATTCAACCGAACAAAGAAACAAATTCTTCAGCTTTATAATATTAGTAGGTTTGATTGCTCCAGAAGGAGGAGTATTTTTTTAAATTACATCTTACCTTTAAATTCCAAAACCACGCTAACTTTGAATCATTATCAACATTGTCCTTATGATTTAGCTGTTGGATATCTAGATCGGATGAATCCACATGAACATCGTCTGATAAGTTGTCATCAGAATGATGCCAAAGCATCGCCATTTCCTTATTTTCACGGTAATTTTGCCATGTCGGGTTCTCTCTTAACACTTCGTCGAGATGATCCAGGTTTAAGTATGCGTACTGGAATACATACAGACTATAAAACTCATCTTCGTCTTGTACAAAATGAATGAAATGGTGAAATATTAAAAATAAGATGAGAAATGGCTGTACCAACGATTTACGGGTATGATAATGTCAAGTAATTAATAGAAAGGACAATATTAATAAATCCACAACAATACAAACAAATAAAATTTAAGTGTCTGTTTTAATATCAAAATAACATCTTTTTACTTATTACATATTGTATGAAAGTATATACGTCAGGTTGGAGAATAATGTAATTTTTAAAATGTCTCTGTCTCTTCATTCCGAGTAAACTTCCAAACGGCTGTAACGGGAATTTCACGAGCAGATAATTGATGTTACAAGGAGTAACTTTGGCGACTTTTATTTTAGAAAACGAATTAGGGTTCTTAGATGCCACGCGTACGCAGTCGCGGTCTCAGCTAGTTTAAAATGATAGTGGGTAATAATGAAGATTAAAGATACCTTTCGGCGTTATCTTACAATCAATATATTGTGCCATCTGTCGTGTTGAAGACTTCTTTCAGTAACATAGTTTTCACCGTCATTCCTACTGACATTGACCTGACTTCGTGATTCGATAAATGACAAGATACATTGAATATCGTAATGAAAATAATCGGTAAACGATGGAGTTTTGAAATCAACTAAAATCAAATCGATTATCGATTTGAGGAGTTGATGCCCAGACACATTTAACATTTCCCTAATGGTTTTCCTATACGTAGTAATTATGAGACTCAAATGTTGTACGTACAGAATTGGAGGCACGAGTTCTTGGGCTGTGAATCAAAATACTCGATTATTAGCAAAGGTAGGATTGTAGCATATGACAAACGGTTATCTCTGCCTATACCCATGGGACATAGGCGTGAGTATACGTATGTATGTATGTATCTTTAACTAGGTGTACGTGAACAATTTAAAAAACGTATTGGTACATGCTTGCAACAGGATTGAACCCACGTATTTTTAATTCAATATACACTGACACTCTTTCAACAATTGAAATAATTTTCAGTTTTGGGTCAGTAGTTCCGGAGCTGACTATCAACAAAATACTAACACACTTATAAGAAATTTTAATTATTTATGCAATACATGATTATTTTATACCTTTTATTAGTGCTGCGTTGGCGTTGAATATTACTCTGTAATAACATAAATGCAATACTTTAAAAAAGCTATTTCAATATTAAAATGAACTGTATCGACTCACAATAAAAGTCCATTCTTCAATGACATGTAAATGGCAGCGTGAGTTTAAATGGCAGCAATTTCACGCATGTGGGCGTGGCTTTTACTACAGAAATTCAATCTTTATGCATATTGACATAGAGTTCGTTTTTGTACAATTTGATGCACGAATTTTAACGTCCCAGTGTGCGAGGGGCTATTGATTGTTCGCGCTTAATCAGAGCGCGAACAATAACGCACGCGTCAGATGAAAATTACTGTAAATTTGGGTTAATATTATATTATAATTATGTCTTTATATTATATTATATCAAGTTGAGAAGGAGATGCCTTTGGCCAGCAGTAGGATATCCAATAGGCTAATAAAATAATATGTGTCTTTACCTGTCCCTGATTTTCCGTTCTTGATTTTGTTCCTAGTTTTTTCCGTCTGTAATAAGTTTTTTTCTATAAGGTTTAATATACTGCACATAATGTTAGTATCATCAATCGTGAGGGTATCGACACTAAACTTGCTTAATATAATAAAAAACCGGCCAAGTGCGAGTCGAACTCGCGCACGAAGGGTTCCGTACCATTATCTTAAGAAACGGTAAAAAAATCACGTTTGTTCTAGGGAGGCCCCCTTAAATATTTATGTTATTCTGTTTTTTTGGTTTCTGTTTTTTATTTCAACTCTCTAACTACCACGGTTCATGAAATACAGCCTGGTGACAGACAGACGGACGGACGGACGGACGGACGGATTGACAGCGAAGTCTCAGCAATAGGGTTCCCGTTTTACCCTTTGGGTACGGAACCCTAAAAAACATTAGTATAATTATGTAAAATTAATCGGCTCATTCTTACATATGGTTCATAAGTTGTTTTACTAATTTATCTCGCATCTGTAAAAGATGTACACGTAAATAAAGATATGGCAAATAATTCAAATTTACGATAAACAATTTATCTATTAAATGGAAAAAAAATGGAATTTAAATTTAATCACTTTATTAGGCAAAAAATTAGTTGACACAACCGGCGACCCTAGAGCAGACAATTTCCTCGCTCAACGAGTGGCTCTAGCCATTCAGCGAGGGAATGCAGCAGGCGTCTTGGGTACGCTTCCGCATGGGCCATTTTTTTTACATATTTTATTAGTTCAAACTCATTTTAACTTTATTTTGAATTGTAAATATTTTGTAAATAAATGAACTTATAATATCTTACCGGTTCAAAATTAATTTCAATAATTTTTGGTTTCGAACCCTTTGGAGAGTATGCTGATTGATACACCCTGGAAAAAATGGTAATATCAATTTATTACCGCCTAGCCGAGAATTTAGAAACCCAAATTTCTTCCCAGAATAAAAGTAGCCTAAGTCTCACCATAACATTAGGTAGGTATCTGCCGGTGGAAGCCTCACCAACATCGGTACAAGTGTTACGCAAATAAGGACGTTGTTAACAGTCTTAGGTATTTGACTTAAGCGACACTCTTGAGTGATATTGAATAATAATACATAATCACGCCTGTATTCCCCGAAGGGGTTGGCAGAGGTGCACTATAGTGCGCCCACACTTCGCCGATATATTTTTGGTCCCAATGTAATAGGGGGCGAGCCTATTGCCATTATACCGGGAACATTTTCCCTCAATACGAGGGATATTTTTGGGCTATAGTCCACCACGCTGGCCCAGTTCGGGTTGGTGAACTTCACACGCCTTTCTATAGACGTGCAGGTTTCCTCACGATGTTTTCCTTCACCGTTTCATAGCAAGTGGTAATTTCGGATGAAAATGAGATGGGTTTGAACCTGCACACTTTGATTTGCAAGGCGTGCGTTCGACCACTCGGCTACCACTGCTATTACCGTGATATTGAATTATGTACATATTTGGAATCAGAGAATTTATCTGCGTCGAATTAGTAATTTTATTATTAGTAATCTATAGGTATATGATAGCAGTGGT
The DNA here is from genome assembly GCA_914767695.1 of Ptilodon capucinus. Classification (NCBI taxonomy): domain Eukaryota; kingdom Metazoa; phylum Arthropoda; class Insecta; order Lepidoptera; family Notodontidae; genus Ptilodon; species Ptilodon capucinus. The sequence continues at coordinate 2,843,198 of OU611811.1, forward strand.
AGCCGAGTGGTCGAACGCACGCCTTGCAAATCAAAGTGTGCAGGTTCTAACCCCGGCTCGCACCTCTGGGTTTCATGTGCGAATCTCATTTACATCCGAGATTACCACTTGCTATGAAACGGTGAAGGAAAACATCGAGATGAAACCTGCACGTCTGAGGGAACTTGACTAGTTATCGATAGCTGTGTGAAGTCTGCCAACCCGCACCGGGCCAGCGTGGTGGACTATGGCCTGAATCCCCCTCGCATTGAGGGGAGGCCCGTGCCCAGCAGTGGGACATTAAAAAAGGGCTGTAGTTATTATTATAGGTATATAGTATCTAATAAGAACCTGGCAACCTTGAGCCATACATACCCAATATTCCTCTTTCCATTGTCTTTTTCCACACGTCTTGGTTTCTTTTTGCGCTGAAAATATATGTTTTATGAAACATTTGACTTAGCTTTTCCTATTATTTCTTCTTCTTTTTTTACGAAATCAATGAAATGATGATATGATATTTAATGGAATAACATGAGGAATGGTTCCACCTGCGTTTAGCGGGTTTTTCAGCCAGTGTCAAGTAATTAATGGCAAGGGCAAATTCAATAAATACACATTTTAAATAAAAATGGATGATGACAGTGATAAAGATGGCGGATGAATCAGGTACTTACTTGCTTACTACGAAGCAAAGCTGTCAGTAACGCACCATAGCTAAAATTTTAAAAGAACTTCTGGTTTTTTTTGGCGTGCTATTTCATACTATAATGCGATAAGTAAAAATAAATGAAAACCAATTAAATAAATAATACTTTACCTGCTTTCTTCTTCATTATTTCTTCTCGATGACATGGAGTCCTGACACAAAATCAAGATGATTAAGTATTAATCCCGTTTAGAACCAAACTGATTTGTAATCACATTGTTAATCGTTAAAAATAATCTTTAAAACTAAGGTTTATTTCGTGTCTGACTTGTAGCCTAGAAGCGAGATGGGTTCTTAGTGTGTCTTATCATTAAATTATCAGTCTCAACTTTGATTTCAACTGTTCGAGAGAGATATAGAGGGAGCGAGAGGGAGATATATATTGAACTAATATTGGAGATATATTCACCGCCATAGTTTCACCGTCATTCCTTCTTCGGAACCCAGTGTAGAGCACCCTGTCGTTTCTTCCATCCCATCTAATTTTTCCAAAATTAAACAAAATTGTAGATTGATAGATAGAAAACTCTTTATTGTACACCAATAGTTACGTAGATATTACACAAATATATTGACAAAACAAGGAACAAATAGTAGTGTACATTGGGCGGTCTTATCGCAAACTGCGATCTCTTCCAGACAACCTTTGGATGGAGAGAATTTTGTCATAATGACATGATGGCAGACAGTTGTGTACCAATCTATTATATAAATATACCATACATATACATAAATATAAACAATAAATACGTAGTATAAAATAATATGCTCACATATACTGAAACATAAAATATAAAATATGTACATGTGGTTAACACATAATCGTAATAATACACACACACAGCTACAAAGTAGTTCATTCCATATATCTGGAGTGGTCCTCTTCTTGCCATGTCAATTACAGGGTTCAAAGTGAGAGCTAAATTTTGAGTATACTAGTCATAGACCTATAATCACCATTCTACCAGCTCGACATTATATAGAGGAGAGAAAGGCTATTTGATTTCAGCGGCATTTTTTAACTTTACAGGAGAGCATACTCAATCAACGCATAAAATGAGCTGATCTCAGATATGTATACGAGCAATATCGCCCAATAGTGCCGCTTAAGTCATGACCTTAAGCCTTACAAGTACGTTTTTTTATCATTTTAGCATTCGCAAAAATGCCAACCGACATTATGAATTTTGACATAAAAAATCAACAGGAACTTTACCTTATACTCAGATTATCAATATTCCCATAGACACCAGCTCCATCATCCATGTCTTTATGTGGGAATTTGACGGAGGACTTAAGCATATCCAGAGAGGGTCTGATGAGGGTGTGTCCCGGGAGGATGGGCTCCGCCTCGGGCAGGTGACTGGCCATGGACGGAGCCCCAAGGATGACGGACGACCTTGATGGATGGAAGTCATAGTAGCGCCTCTGAAAATGTAAAAAAGGAGAGATGTGTAGTATATAGTTCAATAGGAATAATCTTTCTCATTACCGCGTCGACATAAGTTTTGTGTCTATGAACTGACAAATAACGTCGCATCGAGATATGATAAGATAAGACATAGATTATTAGTCGTCATTAGCTCGACAAGTTGGAAGGAACAAAGGGAGATACGAGAGATGTAGCGTAGTAGAGTAAAGTACGGCGACGTTAGATTAAACATGTAGTATTTATTTGTTATTTTAAGTCGAAAGAAAAATACTGAGCATGTTGTTGGAACATAAAAAATGTAATCTTACCGATGGTAAAAAATCTGCTACCGGAATACCCAGGCTCTCCCTACGTCTTAACTGTAAAAATGTATGTAAAATTGTTTACAAATCATGAAAATCATTGCATCATAGGTAAGTAAAATATTCTTACCGCAATATGTTCCAATTGCTTTCGTAAACTGACACCATCGCACTTCCAAATGCTCTGCAATTAAGATTAACATTTCAAGAATGGACAAAACTCAAAAAAAAACAGTAAAACACGACAAAACCCGCCCGACAATTTATTTTGCCAGTGCCAAAATGATCTGTATTAACTCGTACAAAAAGCACAATTTACAATGCAATATTATAATTTGCATGAGCAAGTTTTGTCACGCAGTAACGTGACTTTTGACACAGAAAATCAATTTACATTAAAATATTGTTAGCCATATTAGCACAGGGTAAATTAAAAAAAAAAACCAGTAAGGTCGCTTATGCGAGTATGCTAGGAGGTTTAACTTACTACATGAGTTTAAGTAAATCTTATTGAAGCTGAAGAGGCTGATGTCAGTTTACAGAAAAGTATATTTTGCGACCGACGACATTAAAAAGTACAGATACGTATGTGATGTTTTGGACTAAATCGGTGATCAAATGCGGTGGGGCGACAACGCTCGCGCGCCATATAAAAAAAAACTGTATTAACTCATTTAAAAAGTTCATTCTTCAACTAAATGACACAAACAGCGCGAACGAATTTAGACGCGGTGGCGTGGTATGTACCACAGAAATTAAATCTTTATATATATTGACACAGAGTGCGTTTTGGTATTGGAAATTATTTAGACGCGCGAGCGTTGACGACCCAGTGTGCCAGAGACTTTAGTTATACAGATTAAGCTTTAGTTATATAGCTTTAGCTTTAGTTATATAGCTTATTATCTGACATAAGTAAACGTCAGAGCCACACACAAAATTGGAAGTCAAATGTTAAAAAACGCTCCCAACTCATTCATTTCAACATTTTATAGTTGCTCACTATAATTTAGTCAAACGTATGGACCAATTAGTAGATTCAGCAGTAACTGTACTAACATTATCAATTAATATAATTACCAAACGCGATTTCATCTGATACATTTGCTATGTAAATGGGATTGCTGTGCGCTGAATTCATCAATTTCGTTAATGGGTGTTCGCGTAAATTAGCAATTTTAACTAAACGCCGTGTTTTGTGGCATTTTTGCTTTTGCAATGTTTTTTCCTCGTGGTCGTGAGAAAATTGTTTCCAGAAAATACTTGCAACCATCTTCAAATAATATACCTCTGTATAATGCTACCATCATCATTACATGATTGTCAACGGCTTGGTCTAGTGAATCGAGTGATTGCGGGTTTATTTTATTTATTTATTTTTATATAGTAAAAATAGCAGTGGTAGCCCCGCGGGCAAGAACGCCCGCCTTGAACGTAAGGGGTGCAAGTTCAAATCCCAGGCCCGTACCTCTGAGATAATTTTCATGTGCGAATGTCATTTTCAACAATGATTACCACTTGCTGAACGGTGAAGGTAAACAACGTGAGGAAACCTGCACGTCTATAGCTTTCTATAGCGTGTGAAGTTCACCAACCCGCACTGGGCAAGCGTGGTGGACTGTGGCCCAAATCTCCCTCGTATTGAGGGGGAATGTGCCCGGTATAATGGCAATAGGCTCGCCCCCTATTACATTGGGACCAAAGTACATCGACGAAGTGTACGCGCACTACAGTGCACCTCTGCCTACCCCTTCGGTAATACAGGCGTGATGATGATGATGATGTATTATTATATAATAAAAATAAAATAAAAATTTCGGGTTCTAATCGCGCCAGCGGCAAATTTTGGTCATGTCCTTTTCGAAATTTGCCCTTGCCTGAGTGTAACTGGAATCACCCCAGTCCATTGTATGGTACCCATCATTGTACAAACTTTCCTTGGTTTAGGACCATATGATGAGTATGTGTTGTCTTGTCTGGCGATATTTACTCAATCTTCCCATAAGGCAATGAACTCACACTTTACAAAATACAATAGGGGATTCATACTATTTACTTGCAGATTTTCATGCGTATTTTTGCAATCGTATCAAATTAGATAGTGATATTGGAAATGAGATTCTTGGTGATTAGAATTAAGCACAATAGGCATGTAATGAGAACAGATAAGAAGCAGGTGAATAAAAGAGTGATGAGTATGAATGTGGATAAATACGGAGAGAGAGGAAGACCAAAGAAAAGTTGGATGGAGTGTGTAAAAAGTGATATGAATGAGATAGGAATGGAACATCCAGTCTGATAAAAAAGCGAGACGAATTGAAGATGACATAATGCGCCGACCCCAAATGATGGAATAAGGTAAAGCAAATGACTGATGAATGAAAAGAATTACTCACAATTGTTATAAAAAATACACAATTAATCAGATCCATTGCATTATCACACCATACTCGCGCTAATCATGAGCCAATCTTGGTAATTTAAAAAGTCAGTAAGTTTCTTTTTATACCAACATGAGAACAAAATTACCATGAAATTGGTAACCGATGTGATTATGTTTACAGTTTTCAGGTTTCACGTGTGCATATTTGTTGATTAAATTTTCGTTATAAATTAACGTATGGTTACTTACCATATATGGTGTTCGTTAAATGGATAATTAACTCCGAGGTGCGAAATGATATGTGTGCGAAGTGCCCTTATTCAGTAATTATGGATATTGGTAGTATTTTTGCTACTACCGCTTCTACCATTATTACTTCCGTACGCTGGGTTTTTAGACACAAAAAATATTACAATCTATTTATAGACGCAATATAAAGCTCTGTTTTCCTTGAAAAGCTTTATATAAGACACAATATTCATTATTAAAATCACCATCGAAAGCTGTATTTCGAGACAAAAGCTGAACTTTTCTTTTCAAATAGGAATCTAATCTCTGTGAAGACGTTCAAACAAAATTAGAATACTTCAATGTTTGTGTAAAAAGCGCTGAATTTGTATTTTTTTGTTTTATTTAAAGGTAACTCACACCCGTTTTAAATTCATATTCCTATAGAAAATTAATAAAATTTATTAATTTTTCAATAAAACTTTTTGTCTAAAGAGCATATCTAACAGAAGATTGCTCACTGAGCACATACTCGTATCTATGTAATTGTTTATTCAAGCATACCTAGTATTATAAAAATATGTATTGTATAAGTTATTGATGAATACGAAAAGTATACAATCTCACGCAAAATCCGTTTTAAGTCCCTTTATATTCACAATTTTTGCTCTGCGTTTCAATGTCAATTGACTTTAAAAACGGAGTGCCAAGAACCGATTCCCAAGTCATTTGAGGAACAAAATACACCTAAAAGTTTGGTTTGGAATTTCTGTTTAATGCAAATTGTCCTATCGATCGATAAGCTGATCGCAGCTGCCTTGCTGACACCAGGATAAACGAAAATGTACCTTTCCCTTCGTAAAATAGAGTTGAAAATATTCCGCAAGTCTGTCCAATAATCGTGAGAATGGTTATCAGTTCATGAATTTCAGATAGACGTCATCTCACGGTAGTTTTAAGAATGGGAAAGAAATGCTATTTGATTTTGAAATGAAACCCAGGAGAGGGGTGTTCACCTACCCATGATATAAGTTTGAGTTCGAATAAACGAAAAGCTAAAAAAGTTATAGTTTTTCAGCAGTAGTCTGGTTGGTAGAAAGCCCGCCGAGGTAGTGCTGCTTAAAACCCCGGTCACGGTTCTCTGACATTTTCATATTTCATGTGCAAATGTAATTTTCAATCATCATTACCACTTATTGTAGGTACGGTGAATAAAAACATCGCGAGGAAACCTGAACGTGTGAAGTTCATCAATTCCCACTGGGCCAGCGTGGTGGATTATATCCCACTTTTTTCTCGTATTGAGGGGTAATGTGCCCGGTATAATGGCAAAAAGCTCGTCCTCTACTACATTGAGACCCTTTAACTACGGTGCGCCTCTGTGTAACCCTTCAGGGAGAACAGGCGTGAAGATGTCAAACAAAAGATGGAAAATGGAATAGTGATAACAGTTACTTCAGTAGGTCGGTGGAATTAGCTTTGTATCCGCCCTCATTTTACCAACACACACCGGTCCCAACAGTTTTTCAGCTCATGACTAATAGCTTCCTTTGCTTTGTTTCGCAAATAACTAATGCGGGTCGGAACGAGGCTACACCTAAGTCTTTGTTTTAGACTTGGAAATATAGCTTTTAGCTATTTAAACCTTGTACCTGTAAGAGCGTCAGAACACGTGTGATATATATTTTCAAACAAAATGTACTGTATTAACTCACAAAAGAAGCATAGTTTTCAATTAAATGTCACCCATGATGCTAGCAATTTCGGTAACTTAGTCGCATCGCTTTTGACAGAGAAGTTCAAACTTTATGTGTATTTGAATAGAGTACGGTTTTTATAAAAGTCAAGTAATTTTGCTCGCCCCGGTATGTGTAAGTTGTGAAGCTATTAATCCCTTATGTTAAGAACTTTTAGCACTAATGGTTTCATTAGTTCATCGTAGAACTTAATTTTGATTTGATATGTCCTGACAGCTTTTAACTTTATTTTCACCCAAGTTTCATATCAGTCTCCATATTAGCTACTGTGCAAGGTATTAGGTAGTTCATTTCCTGTTTTAAAATAATAATTATTAATAGGAATTCACTGATGAACGTGGGTCAATATGTAGTCAATGTATGTAAATTGCGCAAATGCGTGAACATTTTACGAGAAGAAGTGGAACTGCTTTGGTTCAGCTCAAAATTCTGAAAATGAATTCGGTTTAATGAATTGATCAGCAGTTATTTGAGAACCCCAGAGCTATTTCTATATGTCTGTTCCTCTACGACGATTTCCTTTACTATATTGTTTTTCACATTTCGTTAATTTTTATACAGTTAACTTAGTACAAATTCTGTCAACAAATACATCATCATCATACATCATCACGCCTGTATTCCCTGAAGGGGTAGGCAGAGGTGCACTGTAGTATGCCCACACTTCGCCGATGTATTTTGGTCCCAATGAAATAGGGGGCGAGCCTATTGCCATTATACCGGGCACATTCTCCCTCAATACGAGAGAGATTTTTGGGCTATAGTCCACCACGCTGGCCCAGTGCGGGTTGGTGAACTTCACACGCCTTTCTATAGACGTGCAGGTTTCCTCACGATGTTTTCCTTCACCGTTTCATAGCATGTGGTAATCTCGGATGAAAATGAGATTCGCACATAAACCCAGAGGTGCGAGCTGAGGTTTGAACCTGCACACTTTGATTTGCAAGGCGTGCGTTCGACCACTCGGCTACCACTGCTTATGCGTCAACAAATATAAAGTAATATTAAAACAATACTACTAAGAGATGTGGTGTTAAAGCCCCCGGATACAGGGGTGAAATTCATAAATTAAATTTACAAATAGAATCTTAGTAACATTCATTTTGTAGTTAATTTGAAATTTTTAATTAAATCGATAAAATCTTTTAATTAATTGATCCGAAATTGATTTCTGACGCCTAGCATTAAATCTTTTGCAGCTATTGTGTGAAATCTTACACGTCATATATTCATTAACTAGGTACCTATTTCATAAGAATGCGATAATTAAACAAAACTCCTATTAGAGATAATTTCTCAGCTGGTCGCTGCAGGCTGAACGCTTCATAAAATTAAGTCTGAACGTACCCAGAGTTCCTACTGAAATACGTTTTGTACAGGAAATGGATTCGCCACAGAAAGGTTTAAAAGAGGAATACGTTTGAACGTGTCGACATTTTCGTATTGGCTATTTCCTGTGTCTGAACGTTCTTTTTGTTAAAATTTTGTTCGTTTTATTGTGGTTTCATTTTGGAGAATATATACAGGGGTATCAGAAGTACGAAATAATATTTTCGTTACATATATCTATTAGGTTGTCTAATGTGATATTATGCATAGTGCAGTAGTTAAAGCATGTGCGCCAAGACTAGACGTATGTCACGGAGTATGTTGTCTCTTTCTCTCGTATGAAATTAGACACAGTGCGAGCGAGTGAATCCGTGACAAAGGTCTTGTCGCGACATGCGTGCTAACCCCACATGTAGAATCTTCTTTAATATCATAGTTTCTGAGTTACAACCCTGCCCCGATTTTCGTGCGATCGAGATTCATCTCTATTCGAGATATCTCGAATCGAAACGTCAAATCGTATGTATTTTTAGGGTTTCGTACCCAAAGGGTAAAAGGGGAACCCTATTACTATGAGTTCGCTGTCCGTCCGTCCGTCCGCCTGTCTCTAGGCTGTATCTCATGAATCGTGATAGAGAGTTGAAATTTTCACAGATTATGTTTTTATAGATATTGGCACAACAATCACGTTTGTTGTATGGGAGCCCCCTTAAATAATTATTTTATTCTGTTTTTTAGTATTTGTTGTCATAGCGGCAACGGAAATACATAATCTGTGAAAATTTCAACTGTCTAACTATCACGGTTCATGAGATACAGCCTGGTGGACGGACGGAAGGATGGACGGACGGACAGCGAAGTCTCAGTAATAGGGTTCCCGTTTTACCCTTTGGGTACGGATCCCTAAAAAGGTAAGAAAGTTGACTAAAGACATAGAATGACGTTATTAAACATTTCTTTATTGCTTGTTTTCTTTTTCAAATTATTATAATAGAAATTGATAGCGTCGCATTTCATCCCATAGGCTTGTAATCATCCTGTAAAAAAAAAACACCATACGTGGATTATTCCTCTAATTATGGTAACACGTTGAACCTTAAACGGAACATATATGTCCCATAAATAAGCCCACAGGAGCGTCGAGCCACGTGTTTCAATTTTTTTTCTGCAAAACATATCTCCCGTCAATTAAGCCCGCAAATTTTCTTATGTGCGGAATTTGGGAACACTAATTATTTTCCCAAAATTAAAGTACAGTTAGGTCCTTGTAACATCAGCTTTTTGCTCATGAAAGTCCCGTCAAGAACTGTCGAGCCGTTTGGAAGTTTACCTCAAACAAATTATAAACAGTAAATAAAACAAATTATAAAACTAAATACATAATCACGCCTGTAATCCCCTCAGGGGTAGGCAGAGGTGCACTGTAGTGCGCCCACACTTCGCGAATGTATTTTGGTTCCAATGTTATTAGAGGCGAGCCTATTACCATTATACCGGTCACATTCCCCTTCAATACGAGGGAGATTTGGGGCATAGTCCGCCACGCTGGCCCAGTGCGGGTTGGTGAACTTCACACGCCTTTCTATAGACGTGCAGCTTTCCTCACGATGTTTTGCTTCACCATTCAGCAAGTGGTAATCATTGTTAAAAATGACATTCGCACACGAAAATTATCTCAGAGGTGCGGGCCCGGGATTTGAATTTACGTTCAAGTGGCTACCACGGTAGATAAAATTAAAAAAAAACCGTTTTAATTACTTTTATATGCATTTAGTTAAATGCTAAACAGACGCTTCAAGTTTATTTATTTGTAAAGATCACTAGAAAACTAGATAGAAAATCGCTAGAAAACTAGGAAATAGTATTTTATACCATCATTGTTCATTTAGTTTTCTTTTTCACCAAAAGTACAAGCACATACCTGATTGAAATACCACCACTTCCGGTTAAAGAATAACTGCGGACCCGTTGGACCTAAGGAATGTAATTGTGGACCAAATGGATTTATGTTCATGTGATCACCATCCATCTAAAAAAATACGTTGGAAATAATAATATTGTATTAAAGGAAGCATAATGCTGTTACCGTGTGAGCGAAGCCTTTTGTTTTTTTTTATTTAGACAATGGATGGCTTTGCCTAAGCACACTGATTCGTCAATACGCGCGCGTAGATTTTTTTGCCAATACCAAAAGCAACTGTATTGTCTCACACAAAAAGAATGAGCATTCTTCAACACCGCGAGCGAATTCTGATGTGTAGGGCGTTGCTTAACCCACAGAAATCAAATCTTTGTGTATATTGACACAAGTTTCGTTTTGGTATTGTGAGCTCGGGTCATTTACTACTATTACTAGTACATCCCTTTTAAACGTCCCACTGCTGGGCACGGGCCTCCGCACAATGCGAGGGGGATTCAAGCCATAGTCCACCACGCTGGTCCGGGTTGACAGACTTCACACATCTATCGAGAACTAGTCAAGTTCCTTAGAGGTTTCCTCACGATGTTTTCCTTCACCGTTTTATAGCAAGTGATAATCTCGGATGAAAATAAGATTCGCACATAAATCCCAGAGGTGCGAGCCGGGGTTTGAATGCAAGGCGTGCGTTCGACCACTCGGCTACGACTGCTATCCACTCAGTTTGGGAGCTGTAATTTATGAACTTACATAATGATTCCACATCCAGTTCTGCCTGTATTTATTCTTGAATATAGTGAAAGGGTTCCCGGGGTTCCTCTCTAATTCACCAGAATCATCGGAGGACTCCTTCGTGCCGGAGCCGGCGGAGGTGTTATAATTCTCACTCCTGTCCCGGTATTTATCGACATGCTTGTGGCGACGGAAGCCAAACTAATAATGCAATAAGACTATGATATTTAATAATAATAAAGCCTCGTATTCATGGTAAATATTAGTTTAGCAACAGTTGATCGACTTTGTTGATGAACGGCGAGAATGCTGCTGGAAACTTTGTTTAAATCAATATGTTGTCCACACACGCCAGTCTGCGTTAAAATGTTGCCCGAGGAAGTAGTGTGAGGAATTTTATTAATTGCATAATTTTATCGTTGCTCCACACTACCGCCATGTATATAACCATTTCAAACACGTCCACACACGTCAACATTTGTTGATAAACTGATGTTTTCGCTCGCCGTGGCTTGATCAACTCCGCAACACAATTGTTGTCTGCATTATGTTGACAGCAACTCGGCAACATGTTTATGCAACCATGTTGCTAAACATATGTTTACCATGAATGCGAGGCTTAAGATGACGGCTTGGTCTAGTGCTTTGAGCGATGGCTACTCGGGTCACTGCATAGGTGGTTGAGGGTTTGAATCTTGCAAGCGGTAAATTTAGGAAACTGCCTTTTCATGTGGAAATGAAATTGCCACCGGTCCGATATGTGGTACTTACGATGAGCATGTATGTTGTCTGACGTTAAAAAGAACAAGTACTTTTTCGTAACTTTTCCAATGGACGGACCGGCTCACTGCACCAGTAGGCTTAGCGTAGACATAAGTTATATCTCTTTCAACTGTCAGATTTGTCAAGAAAATAACGTCACACCGAGTCATGTCCAAAAAGCTCGAAGTGACGTCATCGTCGTCGACAAATCTGACAGTTGAAAGAGATAAAACTTATGTCTACACGATCATGCTAAAGGTGCAGGTTCCATTCCAGTTAGCAACAATGATCGTTATGGCCTTTTTGGAATTAGCCTTGATCTGGGTATAACTGGGATTGCCACCATGTACGTTACCCATAGTACAAGCTTTCCTTAGTTTGAGCTTATACGATAGGTATGTGTTGATGGAAATCGAACCCAATACCAGCAGCCGAGCGGCCTGCGCCAAGCCGTAGTCTATATAATAATTTCATGTAGTTTCATCAAAAGATTCTTACAGCGTCAACTTCGTCAGGTTGTTTTCCGTATCTGAAAAATTATTTTAAAAATATATATAAACAAATCCGAGTTGTTTTGGTAGGGGGGTTTGGACCACAGTCCACCTCCCTCGTCAAATGCGGGATGGTGGACGGTTCGCCAGAGGCCCACTGCTGAGCAAAGGCCTCCCGCCAGTGGGACATACCATAGGCTATAAAAAAATTATCTTAAACTGGATAAACTTTGGTTCACTTGCAATTCATTTATTTTATAATTTTCCTATTTAAAAAAAAACTAATCGCGATAGAGTTTAAAAAAAAAAAAAAATTAGGTACATACTCGTCTAATATTTCGTTTGCGTTGTTTTCTTCTTCCGGTACCTGAGATAAAAAGAGTTATGGAAATTAAAGCTATGTTTCTACTTATATAATTTAAGTTAAACCCATATTGTTTTCTTATATTTACGCGAATACTATACATTGAAATTAAACTATTTTACGGATTTTATCGCGTTTATTTACTATTTTATTTTATTTATCGGACCGCAAACAACAACTAAATATGAGGGTACCCAGTTATTAACTATGACATCAGGACGTCTAATACCTCAGTCCCCCCGTGACCATGGTTGCTGTAAAGCAGCCGACACGTCGGGAAAATAAAATAGTAAATAAACGCGATAAAATCCGTAAAATAGTTTAATTTCAATTAAGTTAAACCCAATATTCTATAGTTAAAGCAATTTAATTGATCAATACTCACAATATCACCATTATTTAGTAGATATTCTATTTCTTTAGCCTTTCTGTAAAATAAAATTGTGTTTTTATTTTAACTAGCTTTGCCCGCGATCCCATCCGCGTGGAACTTATGAACCCTAATTATTTTGCTACAGTATTGTAGCCTGATTTATTCCTTATAACATCATGATAAGAATCCCGTCCAATGACTCTACCCGATTTGGAGATAGTCCGTAACAAATAGACACGTAGACAGGCAGACATTTTTTTTTCAAAACTGAGGCTTTGTTCTATGTACCATGTATACTTTCATATTGTATACCTTGTATACTTTCATTGAGTACAGACTATTATATTGTTTTCTTATATTTACGCGAATACTATACATTGAAATAAAACTATTCTACGGATTACGCGATAGAATCCGTAAAATAGTTTTATTTCAATGTACAGACTATTATTTTAATATAAGAAAGGGACACGTATTTTTTTTATTTGTGTAGGCAATAGACATAATTTCGTCTGTGTATGTGGATCATGGAGATATTATAACGGAGATGGCATTTCGAGTCCACGCTTCGGTAAATTTTCTGGTTTATCTGACTCCGCCATTGTTGTTTTCCCATATAGTTGCTGTAGAATAGAGGTACATGAGATACCAACAATGGCGGAAAAATCTCCGCAGAGCTATACAAAGTAGATTCCAGAGTAGAGTCGTTATGGGTACTCTAGATACTCTATGATGTGAACTTACGATGATACATTTTTAGGTTTTTCAGCTCCTCTGTCTATTATAATCTGTAACATGATGAAAAGTTTAGTAGTCATCATTTAGTTTCTAGTAAAATTAATATTTCTTAATCCAATGTACTTACAATTGCTTGATTCCTAGAGAAAATAAATTATATATGAATTCCATAACCATAATTAGGTAAAAGCAGTGGTAGCAGAGTGGTCGAACGCACGCCTTGCAATCATAGTGTGCAGGTTCAAACCCCAGGGGCCCGATTTTCGTTTGATAGACATATATCTCGATTCGAGATATCTGGAAAATGACAAAATATGTCGAATAAAAGCGAATTTTCGTATTTTCGAAATGTCACGATAGATATATAGCCTTAGAAATGCAATTTGTGATGACATGCAATGTCGAATGAAATATCGAACGTTATTATTTTATTTTTTACGAAATGAGCGAAATGATGATATTTAATGGAATAAGATGAGGAATGGCTTCACCTGCGACTAGCGCGGGTATTTCGCCAATGTCAAGTAATTAATAGCAAGGACAAATTCAATAAATACACGTAATAAATAAAAATGAATTATGACAGTGATAAAGATGGCGGATGAATCATCGAACGTTATTCTATGATTTGATCGGATACGTCAAATCATTTTGACGAGCGAAGTGTAAACATAATTTATTACATTAAAACGTTCCATTCCTTTACTAAATATTTGATATTGACCTTATGAAATGTAGTTATAGAGTTTTTTGCTTGGCGTAAATATATTGGATTTATTACTAATACGGCTCTATTCTTATTTATACACCTTAACAATATTTTAAAACATTCTAAACGCCCAGTCGATATATTTCAAGTCTAATCAAGAAAAAAACGGAACGCCATTTAATAAAATTTCTGTTGTGATTGAAAACAGCTTTTTTGATAAATATCGACATTTTGGTGACATTTTTAATAGAGATTTTAAAATAGTGATAATCTCAAATCGAGATTTATCTCTATCAAACGAAAATCGGGCCCCTGCTCGCACTTCTAGGTTTATGTGCGAATCTCATTTTCATCCGATATTACCACTTGCTATGAAGCAGTGAAGGAAAACATCGTGAAGAAACCTGCACGTCTATAGAACGTCTATAGGCGTGTGAAGTTCACCAACTCGCACTGGGCCAGCGTGGTAGAGTATAGCCCAAAAATCTCCCTTGTATTGAGGGAGAATGTGCCTGGTATAATGGCAATAGGCTCGCCCCCTATTACATTGGGACCAAAATACATCGCCGAAGAGTTGGCGCACTGCAGTGCACCTTTGCATACCCCTTCAGGGAGTATAGGCGTGATGATGTTTATATATAATTAGGTAAACTAGGTTAGACAATCAACAAGTACAGCTTACTCTTTATTTCCATTATTATGATTTAGCTTTTTTATGGCGTTTAATATTGTTGCCTGTAAAAAATATTTATTTTATTTAATCCAATTATCTATACAAATAAATAAAATTGGAGTGTCTGTTTGTAATATCAAAATAACACTTTTTAACCAAATGCGTATGAAAGTATATACGATACCTATAACGAAAACGCAATTTTAAAATTTTTTGTCTGTCTGTCTGTTTGTTTGAGGTAAACTTCTAAACGGCTGAACCGATTTCAATGTGACTTTCACTGACAGATATCTGAGCTACTTTAATTTTAGAAAAAGCATTAGTGTTCCGCGGGAAAAATATAATACCCATATTACCGGGTAATCTCCCTAAAGTCCACGCGGGCGAAGTCGCGGGCACAGCTAGTATATACTAAAAATACATATATAAGTTTCCACTCACCAACATGTTGTTTCCTTTTCTGAATCCCGTGTGCATAATACGATTTCTAGTTTTTCCATAACTATAAAAACAAAAAAAGTTTATCTATTCAGACCATAGATAATAATTTATAAACGTCAATTATATAAGCAACGTACGTTATGCCCAAATTACCGTAGTTCCCGTAAACGGCATTTTTGTCGTCACTGGGATATTTAATGGCGGATTTTAAACTGTTCTTGGATGGCCTCAGTAGCGTATGCCCCGGTAATATTGGATCAGATTCTGGTAGCTCCTGAATGTCATCAATTTCTTCTAAATTCAGTCGTCTTTCCTACAAGAAAATAGCAAAAAACAATAAAACATATTTTTTCTTCTTTATGGTATGGTATATCACAATTTATTTCCACAGATAAAAACAAAATGTGGTGATATTTATTTATACCGACAATTTATTTCTAGCTCATATTATTTTTGTATAATGACTTTGAAGTTTAAATTAATAGACAACAAAGTTTAAAGAGTAAATCTGCCATCAAATACACAACATCGTTACATGTAAAGTTTGTATTAAAACACTCGCGACAACAAAGTTAGTTGGCGTTCCGAAACTTTGCGTTTAATTAAACGCAGCTGACAAATTATAATAATAAATAAAAGACACAAACTTTACAAACAAGATGCACCCGTCTTGTTCGTGAAGTTTGTCAATTTTAGTCACTTTTATCCTGCATTCCCGCGAGCGTGCGAATTAATAATACTTTTTTTGAAAATGAACGCTGTATTCAGGTATTCTGCCAGTCTCAAGTAATTAATAAATAAATATCGCCTGACAACACACACTCATCATATCGAGGGGTGAAAGGCTATTTGAGTCAAGCGACATTTTCGAACGTAGTAGTGTAGTGTAGTAAGTAAGCACTTTCAGCGTGGATCTGACCGCAAACAACAACTAAATATGAGGGTACCCAGTTATTAACTATGACATCAGGACGTCTAACACCTCAGTCCCCCCGAGACCATGGTTGCTGTAAAGCAGCCGAAACGTCGGGAAAATAAAATAGTAAATAAACGCGATAAAAACCGTAAAATAGTTTTATTTCAACGTAGTTCCTTATCGCGCGTTGCGAAAGGGAGCTAGACGGAAAAAATTAAAAGTGTAACGAAATTTTGTAACGATACTTTTACATATGTGTGTGTGATTTTTATTGTACGACGCTTTTACATATGTGTGTGTGATTTTTATTGTACGACACTTTTACATATGTGTGTGTTCGATTGATTTCGATTTCGATGTGTGTATGTATATGTAATTTTTTTTTATTTTTTTTTTTATTTCAAAAGGAACTTCGTTCCATCCGGGTGTCCCTTGACACCTCTCACTTTTTTTTTTACTTTACCGGAGAGCATACTCATTTGACGCACAAAAATTCTCTGATTCCAAATATGTATATAAGTCAATATCACCCAAAAGTGTCGCTTAAGTCAAATATCCTTTTACCCCTCGATATGAACAAAAACTAAGCAAAGCTTGTATGGGTATTATACTGCGGGCGCCACCAGACCAGGACAAATTCCGAAAAAAAACATTTTCAAAATTTGACACTGGCGGGAATCTGACCCGCAACCATCCGGTTCAGTGAGCTGAGCGGCGTGCCCCCTAACCACTAGACTAGACCAAGAGCTCGTCAAAAATTGTACATTTTTATATATATAATTCTACTGTATGTGTGTATGTCACTGAACTCCTCCTAAACGGCTGCACCGATTTGAATGATTTTTTTGTATGCGTTTGGGTGGCGCCCTGGATGGTTTAGATTCACAATTGGACCCAGTAGATGGCGCTGCTTACGTATGTCACTAATTCTAAGGCAATTCGAAGTTCTCCCGGTCAGCTAGTAAATATTAAATTTCAGTCGTTTCAAGTATCGCGATATTGATGACGTTCGTTTAGTGCAAAAATGTACTGTTTCCATAATTTAATACAGTGGCCCGATTTTCGTTTGATAGACATCAATCTCTATTAGAGATACAAAAAAAAAACATACGGGTCGAACTGAGAACCTCCTCCTTTTTGAAGTCGGTTAAAAAGATAAAAATACGATAATTTGACGTTCCCTTTCGACAATTCTCTAATAGAGATTGATGTCTATCAAACGGAAATCGGGCTCCCTTTTGGTATTGGTAAAAAAAATCGAGCGTGTTTTGACGCGCTTGTGGGTGTCGGGCTATGCTCAAAACTCATATGAGAAAGGGCGTTTTAACTCTCCTGTGTTCATAGTAGTGTGAGTTTCGTGAAAACACAATGAAACCAAGAGCACTATTCGCTTTGTTAAAAGTTTAACCGCCCACAAAAGGTTGGTTTCTGAGTTAGACTTTAGTTTCAAATGGTTATATTATTCTCCAACATTTATTGAAATTCCAATCTATGAACAACCAATGGCAATTGACAATGTTCTACAATCCATTGTGGATGTATCGTAACTTTCAATAAATTTCAAGGGTGAGTTTTTTTTTTAAATAACAACTCGAGTTTTTTAAAAAAATAGAAACTGTTTAATAAATACCTTTTTTGTTTTAATATGTTTTTATATTTTAAGCAGTTACGACAAAGTATATTTTGCTTTAACACTTAAAGACAGAAAATTGAGTAGAGCGAGGAGTCACTAAACGCCATAGAGTATCTAGAGTACCCATAACGACTCCACTCTTATATAGCACTGCGGCAATTTTTATCACGTTTATCTGAAATCCGCCATTGTAATTAGCTGTAGTATATTGTTTGATACCTTAGGTACTTACTTAATCTGGCAACTACATAGGATAACAGCTATGGCGGATGTCAGATGTCAAAAATTGCCGCAGAGCCATGTGCAGGGCGGAGTCGATATGGGTTCTCTAGTTACTCTATGATTTCAAGACGTATATGACTAGTCAGCGGCCGTAGCATCAATGACACCGATTTTTTTTGTGAAGTCTTTTCGGAACACCAATAGGTATCTATACATTCCAACTATAGACAAAATTCATGCTTTGTCAGGTCAGCCAAAGAGATAAATAAATTGGTTGTCTTCCCTGAACTTGATTTGTTTAACTCTAATCCACATAATTTTAAAATCTCGTACACATATTAATGCTACCCGAAACACAAGTTTTTGGGTTACAATCATGTCCTTCCACCCTTATTTTCACTATAGTGTAATCAGTGTTTGTAACCTGTTTCGTGTGTAAAATAAATAAATAAATAAAAAGTACTATTGAAATCTTGGTTTGATGGTTCTTCGACTGTGTAGTTCTTAAATGGTGTTTTAATTGAAACAGGTGGTACATAGATAGCCTTTAAATGTAGTCATCTCTGTAACAAACATGCATTCATCAAAACATATGCGAAAACATGTTAATGGTGTCTAGATTTATATAGAGCTTAAATAAAGTTATTTTTCACTGTTTGTTTTCCGAATAAAATGAATAAATCATTGCTCAGTATTTAGGTACCTGCAGTTATATTTGTCAAAAACTACGATGCTGTTCATATTAATTAAATGTGTTAATATTTGTAATCTTATACTTGTTACTGAAAATAATTAAAACGCACGAAAAAGTATCGCAAAAAGTAGAACATTAAATATTTTATCGTTCATTAGTGTCAGAATAAGATTTAATTAAATTTATAGCGGGAATAATTTTAGTTTGTGTGCTAAAATGGCTATGGTTTGCTTTTAATTATTTTTGCTTTTCTATTACACACTTAATAACTATGTTTGATGTAATAAATTAATATTTATTTTCGACAGACAAGCATATAAAAAACTACTTTTGATCTAACGATACTGTAAACGCACAGACTTAAAATTCTATGGTTAAACGCAACTTTTTTTTTATAAATTCAAACCATTAAAAAAAGGATAAGCGTCTCCATAATAATTCAACCTGCATTGATAAATCTTTTTTATTTCATAATATACTAAATTTGAAAGTTTGAAAATGGAACCGTGGCGATCAATGAAAATAATAGAAAACGTGTTCTCCGTTCGAAAATGGACCAAATAAACATTTTGGTGGAGAGCGCAGACACCGAAGTTAAAAAACGAACAATACATTTGAATAAAACACAATGAGCATATATGCGGTAACTTGAAGTATAAATCATGGAAATTTGAACTTGATTTAGAGCAGCATAGAGTTGAAAATAGTTTAAAATTAAATGTTGGGTTGGTATGTTCTTGTGCAATTTGGTTTAGTTTATGTTTTTGCTTGTGTTTCCGGGCATTTTGCGCGGGTTGACACTTTAGGGAGGTGACGGATTGTGTAGCCAGACTTCGCTTTTGTTGGTCATATGATGTGGATACAACGGTAGAAAGATGGTAACCATGTATAGGCACATTAATGTATATGTAAAACCTTCTTTAAATAATTCCTTTTCTCCTTTTTGTATTATAGTACTTAGTCTTAGTACAAGCCATCGAGGTATATAACGGAGATGCTCTATCGACTCCGTCCTGCGGCAGTTTTTTCGACGTTTATGTGTCATCCGCCATTGCAGTTGCCGTATACTACAATAGCGGATATCAGATAATAGTAAAAAAAACACTTTTAAAAACAAGCTTTTATTTAATTGCCCTTAATTTTCGTGTTCTCCTCAGCAAACTCTTTCATTTGATACCCATACTGTGGCAGTGCAGAAAAAATAACTATTCCGCCATCTTGGATGATGCGCCATATTGAAATTAGAATGACGTCACATAGCTAAGCATGCATTGTCATCAAAAGTAAGCGTGTATACCAAATTTCAGCTCAATCGGTTAATGATAACTGATTTAAAATTCAGTTTTAAGATTCCACCCGGACATATATTGAAAGTTAATATAAAGCTTGTAAAATTCAGTTGCAAGATTCCACCCGGACATATATTGAAAGTTAATATAAAGCTTGTAAAATTCAGTTGCAAGATTTCACCTGGACATACATTGAAAGTTAATATAAAGCTTGTAATAATGCCGCAGAGCCTAACGCAGGGCGGAGTCGATATGGGTTCTCTAGTTGCTCTATGGTCTAAGCTCGCAAAATAAAGTTAATTTCGATAAATATTATATGCTCACAAATAAATAACACACACGACGACCAAAATAAAACGACAACGAAGATTGAATTTCCAAAATGGTAAAAAACAAAATGGTTTTGAATACCATTCGAAAGGCCAGATTTTTTTGCCTCGTTAGGTACATATAAATCATTTTACGATTTTTTGTCGCTTGGTAAGGATTGCCATTCAATCGTTGATATGTATGTGAACTATGTATATGTATAGTGAACCTAAGCTGCAGCCCCTGGGGTGTACACAAGTTTACATCTGAAGCGAGGTAACCAGTTTACGTGAGGTAGATGTCACGGTTATCGGTAGTAAGAATACCTGTTGAATTTAGCTTTGAAAATGTGTTTTAATCTTTTTCTTATTTTATTTATAGCTGGCCTCATATAAAGGATAGAATCAGTTTTTTTTTAATGATGTATCTAAACTAGATAACTTTTTGTAAAAGTAACCCAAAAAGATCAATCTCACCCAGTTTAACGGTCTAAATAAATAAATATAACCATGCACCGGGTGGGCATTTGTCCCATGAACGACATTATCTCTAATTCGACAATTATGTCAAAACAAAACCG
Organism: Ptilodon capucinus; assembly: GCA_914767695.1. Lineage (NCBI taxonomy): Eukaryota > Metazoa > Arthropoda > Insecta > Lepidoptera > Notodontidae > Ptilodon > Ptilodon capucinus. The sequence goes on from OU611811.1 coordinate 2,864,161, forward strand.
TTTCTAGACTCGACTCATGTGTTTATACAGTCAATACACATATCGAAGAGTGAAAGGCTATTTGACTTAAGTGACATTTTTTTAACATTATAGGAGAGCATACTCATTCGACGCAGAAAAATTAGCTGATTCCAAATATAAGTCAATATCACCAAAAAGTGTCGCTAAAGTCAAATTGCCTTTCACCCCTCGATATTACTCGTGGAGGAAGCATTTGTTTTGTAAAATAGCGTAATTTTGCACAAAAAGTTAACCTAATTAACAAATTCAAGATAAGAAAGGTTTGTTTATATATTATGAAATGTTTTTTTTTTTTAATGGACTACGCTGTTGGCCGTTAGTTGGCCTTTACAGCTTTACCGGAGGAGTGGCGAGCGCAGAGTGCACTCCAACCAAGGCCTTAAGGGCGGAAAAACGGTGGCAACTAGCTCAAGGGCGCCACTGAGGGCACGACCTCAGCTTGGGCAGTTACCGTGAGGGGAGAGCGGAGAGGGGGTACCTCGACCTCGCCGGCGAGATCGGTGTCTGTTCGTTTATGAAATGTTACATGGAGCAGCCCCTTCACCATATAATTATCATTCACCACCTTCACCTTCACCACCGTATAATATCTTGCAGCAATGTTTTTTAATATCACTTTCAGTTTTTGTCAGTTATTAACTCAGCACAAAATTTGCTAAAAATCTTCAGTTAATATTGAAACAAAAATTCATTAAGAGGTTGTAAGGCCTCAGATTATTTAATAATAGTGATAATTTCCTGATAATATAAAACAAATATTACGCTTATTGTTTTCTTATATTTACGCGAATACTATACATTGAAATTAAACTATTTACTATTTTACTAAAATAGTAAATAAACGCGATAAAATCCGTAAAATAGTTTAATTTCAAAATATTACGCTATTTAAAACGTTCGCAATGTTCCAACTACAGTTAAATTCACCCTATCATAAAATCGATTTTGACGTTAACTCAACTACCTTACATTATGAGGGAGACTCATATTTGCTATGAAGCTAAATTCTATTGGACACCCCATCCCGATGAATTATAATGCACTGAAGACACAATTTAAAATGATGTTTACATCCTTGCTCGTGTTAAAATATATACAGCTGGAGATAATACCGTATAGGCATATATTTAAGGACGGAATTTCAAAAGCTAACGTTTGAAGATAGCTTCAGAGCAATTATAATAAGTAGAAGCAATCTACCCGTTGGTAGATATGAATACAATGTTCCAGACCCGTACACACAAGGGCTTCAAAGCGCGCACTGAAAATTAAAAAGAAACTATATTGACTAATAGAAAAAGGTCTTCTTCTTCTTTTTTTACGAAATGATGATATTTTGATGGAATAAGATAAGGAATGCCTGCACCTGCGATATGCGGTATTTAGGGCAATGTCGAGTAATTATAGCAAGGACAAATTCAATAAATACACATTCAATAAATACACATTATAAATAAAAATGGATGATGACAGTGATAAAGATGGCAGATGAATCCAGAAAAAGGTCATTATTCAACCAAATGTCATTAACAGCGCAAGCTGTCTTTGCAGCGTCGTGTCGTCGTCGCAATCTTTATATTGGCACAGAGTTCGTTTTATTATTGACAAAATGTTTACAGTTCGCATCTCGATGCCCCAGTATCCGGTCCGTCTATGGTACAAAGTGAAGTACACATTCACGAATTGACTTTGACGAATCCGATCACAGTGAAATAACTTTCACTGAGTCTCACAAGGTTTTGTGATTTTATCTTTTCCAATTTCGCTCGAGTCCCAAACGCGGATGTATCCAGGCTCAAGTGATCCGCGCCGCCGCGGATTAAAATTGACGAGAAGATCCGCGATAGCGAACGAATCTCGTATCAATATTTAACTCGGCACACCGGTTAGAAATTTAAAAGATAAAATTACCTTCGTATATTATGTATTTTTGCTTGATAACTCATAGATACAAAACTAGCGGTCTGCCCCGGCTTCGCACGGGTTTATAATATAGCCTATGTTATTCAGTGATAACGTAGCGTTCTAACAGTAAAATATTTTTTGAAATCGGTCCAGTAGTTTTCAAGTTAATATGTTGCATACAAATCAAAAATACAAATCTTTCCTCTTTATAATATTAAGTATAGATACTATAGATGTATTAAAAGTAGTACTCGTGATTTTTTAACATTTAACATACCAAAGGTAGAAAGCGGAAATGTCGTATCTTGAAAATGTTCCTAAATGTCTTGTTTATATAGAATTGATCAGGAAAAATCTGCGTCCAATGATCCATGTCTCATCTGTCTACGACGAAAAAAATGAAAACAAAATCTTTTTTCAATGGTCTAGGTACCATTAAGAGCAGTGTAGACGTAAGATATTGTCACCTTGATGCAATTTAACTAGTCATATTCTAGTTACCATTGACACAAGATATAATTTTTATGCTTTCAAAGTGGAGTCACAGCAACTCCACGACGATAGTGTTAGCAGACTTGGGGCCCAGATCCAGTGAGCTGAGGGGTCTACGCTTTAAACACTAGACCAAGTCGTCATTGGAAGGCATTTCCACATAGATTCAAGAAAACAAGAAGAGTTTAGATTAAGTACCTTTGTTTGGTATCCAAAAATATACCGTCAGAAATACGCCACCAGCGTTAAAATATGGAAATAATTCCAACACAAAATTACATCAAATATCTCACTCCCTAATCTCCGGGGGTCCCATATAATTTGTTAATCTGTCGTCGCACGGCCAAATGCGAATTTCCCGGTTCCACCAAAGTTTAGTCACGTAGGTGGCGTATTCCATCATTTCTAACCACACTATGAACTGTTATGGGGGAATACAACATGGGGAAGATATGGGAAAAATACGTGCGTTACACAATATTGCGTAACAACTGACTCTTAAACGATGTTTTTAATTTTCCTACACGATCCAACACCACCTTTGTAAAGGAAAAATATTGCAAATAAGAATATTTTTTCGTTCCCTTTTTATTGTTTTGGTTACAATTCTAAAGTAGGCATACTATTTATTATGCTAATCTTTTGGATGAGATTAGTTCTTTTACCAATTTTAGTCCTTACTAGCTGTGTCCGCGACTTCGCCCGCGTGAACTTCAGGGAGATTACACGGAAATATGGATATTATGTATTTCCCGCGGAACCCTAATGCTTTTTTCTAAAATTAAAGTAGCCTAAATTACGCCTTGGAATATTAGCTATCTTCCAGTGAAAGTCCCGTCGAAATTTGTTCAGCCGTTTGGAAGTTTACCTCAAACAAACAGACAGACAGACTGACAGACAAAAATTTTTAAAATTGCATTTTCGTTATAGGTATCGTGTATACTTTCATATGCAATTCGTAAAAAGGTGCTATTTTGATATTACAAACAGACACTTCAATTTTATTTATTTGTATAGATGAATGCATACCGAATGGGATGTAGTATGGTATTGTTATATTAAAAAAATATATATATAATTAATATTTAATCGTCCCTGTGTACTTTCAAAATTTATTATAAACGGTCATAATTAAATTAATAAATAAATTATTATAGTTAAAAATCTGGGAAACCTTTCATAATCGTTTGTCATATGAAAAGCGATTTTTTTAACCTTACAGGAGAGCACACTCTCATTCGACGGAAAAAAAATCGCTGATTCCAAACATGTGTATTAGTCAATATCGCCCAAAAGTGTCGTTTAAGTCAAATAGCTTTTCACCCCGCAATATGTCAATAGAAATCCCGTTATCTTCACCAACTAAAAAAATGATTTAGAATAGGAATCGAACATGAAAGCTTATCAAGCCCATCCGATGTCGATAAAAGTCTTACCGGAATTATATTAAACGTTCTGTATAAATCCAGGTCATGTGCTTCTATTATTGACATAAGAATCTGTAAAATATTCAAAGTAGATGTAAAAACAAAAAACCGGCCAAGTGCGAGTCGGACTCGCGCACGAAGGGTTCCGTACCATTATTTATAAAAACGGCAAAAAAATCACGTTTGTTGTATAGGAGCCCCCTTAAATATTTATTTGATTCTGTTTTTTAGTATTTCTTGTTATAGCGGCAACAAAAATACATCATCTGTGAAAATTTCAACTCTCTAACTATCACGGTTCATGAGATACAGCCTGGTGACAGACGGACGGACAGCGAAGTCTTAGTAATAGGGTTCCCGTTTTACCCTTTGGGTACGGAACCCTAAAAAATTTCAACTATTTACTTATAATTATAAGTTGAAGTAGTAGATAGTGTAGTTGTAGCATGAGCACCAAGACTAGACTTTTGTCACATAACATGTTGATTATTACTCTTTCTCTCGTATTAAATAAGACAGAGAGCGACCGAGCCAATCCGTGACAGAGGTCTTGTCTTGACATGCGTGCTGACACCACAGCTGTACCCTAGTTGGTAGAACGCCGCCTTGAAGTCAAGGGTTGCAAGTTCCAATCACAGACTCGCACATCTGGGATATCCAAACTTCTTTTTTGATAATTACAACAATTTGAACTGTATGGGCAAATATCGTGAGGAATACTGCACGTTTACAAAAATGCATGTGAAGTTCACCAACCCACACTGGGCCAGCGTGGTGGGTTATGATCTAAATCTCCCTCCTAAATTGGTAATATAGTAATAGGTTCGCCATATTACATTGAGACCAAAACACATTGACTCAGTTCACCTCTGCCTCCCGCCTTCGAAGATGATTTATATTTAACAAAAAAAACAATAATTTGTATATACTTACCACAATTAAAACCCATATCAAAGCCATATCACATTTATATAAATAATTATTACAAAAGAAATCAAATAACTCGAGTCATATCACAACGCACGCCATGGGTGCATAGCAATAAAAGTTTTTCCATCAGCTAGTCACAGTATTGGATGCATACCGTGAAATGGAATAGTTACTGCAGTAAACATGCAATCAATGCCCCTTAGCTTGTGTCATAGCTTCTTGAAGTAGAAGACAACCTTACTCAATGACAGTGGTACAAAAATCATATTTACAAAAAAGGTCCTTTACATACTTCGTGCACTTTCATTTTCAGTCTAAAACTGTTCTCCAATGCTGTTGTCAGAAAATCAATATGTGTGATTAAATTAGATCTAAAATGGATTCATCCGCCATCTTTATGGCTGTCATCATCGCATTTTTATTTATAATGTAGTATTTATTGAATTTGCCCTTGCTATTAATTACTTGACACTGGCTGAAATACCCGCTAAAGGCAGGTCGAGCTCATTTCACTCATATCGTAAAAAATCAAGTAGAAGATTTGAAATACTTTGTGATATAATATTATAAATATTTATAATAATAATAATAATACATCATCACGCCTGTATTCCACGAAGGGGTAGGCAGAGCTGCACTGCAGTGCGCCCACACTTCGCCGATGTATTTTGGTCCCAATGTAATAGAGCCGAGCCTATTGCCATTATACCGGGCACATGCCCCCTCAATACGAGGGAAATTTTGGACCATAGTCCACCACGCTGGCCCAGTGCGGGTTGGTGAACTTCACACGCCTTTCTATAGACGTGCAGGTTTCCTCACGATGTTTTCCTTCACCGTTTCTTAGCAAGTGATAATCTCGGATGAAAATGAGATTCGCACATGAAACCCAGAGGTGCGAGCCGGGGTTTGAACCTGCACACTTTGATTTGCAAGGCGTGCGTTCGACCACTCGGCTACCACTGTTTGAAACTCGGCTACCACTGCTTTATACTACTAATACTGCTGCTAAATATTTATATGAACAATAATTTCAAAATATCCTGTAGACCCGTCTTTATGCATTTTACTCGCTTTCTCCTCTTTTAGCTATAACATTATAATTTATAAAATATAGCCATGTCTATTTTCAATATCTATACAATTTCAATTTTCAATATCAAATATTGCAATTTAAAGTGACTTTTTTTCGATTTTTGTGAGTAATTTGATAACGTCGTCGTAAATACTCCTAGCTCATTACGTCTAATATAAAACACATTTTATCAAATCAAATGTAGCTATGTGTGAAGTAAACGCATTACGGGTAATATCATAACATACATCAGGAGTTACTCAACCATTAGAAGATCCATTAGTATAATATTTTTATTCGTACCTTTATTATTTTTTCCACCAAACAAAAGACTCTCACTTAGTATTTTACGAGCTCCCTAAACGACTGTCCTCGACTGAAACACGCTTTTCAAAACTAATGATACGAACTCCAAATGACAAACCAAATCATTTTGCGGTCATCAAACTAACGTCTATAATACAGTGAACTTTATATTGAAAGGCATAGAGGTTATTACACATTTCGAGATTGTTCATCAAATGTTATTTCGCTAAGTGTTCTTATGGATACCCTTGCAGCAATTCATGCTTTATCTCCATCTATTTTGTGTGCAAGTTCTCTTGAACCGAGTAGTTGAAGGCCGATATGGAGTGTCTTTTATTAACCTTTCTTTACAATACACTATTTTCAATTAGCTAAGGTTGATTTTAGATGAAACAAATTTGATACGGTTATTAATTGTAGTACTTTGAAAAACTGTGCATGTATGTTAGGAGAATCTTGAGGAAACCTGCACGTCTCAGGTAACTTAACTAGTTCTTAATAGACGTGTGAAGTCAGCCTATTATTGGGCCAGTGTTGGACCATAGTCCAGCCCAATGTGCGAGCAGTCAGGTATTGCGTGTGACGTTAAAGGGCCTAGTTATGAAAGAACTATATAATAATGTGTGTGCTTGTACCTAAAGTAATAATAATTGTTACGTAGTGTGTTTTTAATTATTTAGTACTACTCTAGGTATATAAAGATACCCCAAAAAGAAAATGTGTTTGATATTATAATTTTATTAATGAATTGTATTTTCATTGTCAAAGCAAAATATTGCGATTCAATTCCAGTTACTTTGAATAGGATGCCAAAAGAATAAAATGCTTAGCAAAAGATTTTCAATCAATTTAAATATGCGTTTCAATATATTTTTTCAATCATACGTATTCAAATGAAGGTACAATACAATATTTAAATTAAATTAAATTTATATTTGCTTACTTATTTAAATAAATAGAGGTACATGTATATAATAAATACTTGGTAAGGCACTTAAAATTAAATTCAGAACTGGTTTCCACTTAAACTTCAATATGGGCCTTGTCGTTTGAAACCAACACGACATAAGTATTAGTAAATAATATAAACAAGTGTAGTCCCCTTACTATTATTACTAGCAGTATTATTTTGACGGGTAAAAGGTGAGTTGACTCAAGTGGCATTTTGGTAACTTTGCACGAAACCCAGCAAAAAAGACGGATAAAAATTTGCTGATTTCACTATATAACACAATATCGCCCAACATGGCACTTGAGTCAATTCACCTTTTTCACCCGTCGTTATTGATACAACTTCTTAAATAATATTGCTATAAGAAATAGGGTTATGATCGAATAGAAATAGTCACACTTATCAGCGGAAACCGGTCAAGAATGTTTCTTTGGTAAAAATAATGTTTTAGGAAAACTCAATTAATAGGCGGACGAACTTTGTTAGCAAAACTACCTATCACATTGCCCGGGGGTGAGTAATACGCCACGACGAAAATTCTACCCTCTTTGGACTTCGCTACGCCAACGCCCAGCTCTTTACTGTCCTCCCAAATAACCTGAGTGAAATGTCCCGAGTTCAAATCGTTGGGTTCCCTACCAAACTTATGGTTATTTACTTCACTGTACCATTTATCAACTGGATCCCTTCCAGACACAGTGAAGTTAGGATCGCTGGACCAAGCCGAGTAAATGTTTTCACCATAATCATTCTGATCTCTATGGTCTGTTTCTCCTTTCTTCGCTATTGTTTTAGCCCACTCGTCGGCGTATTTACACAGTTTCTTGTTTATTTCTAGCGGTGGCACCCCATGCTGATGTCTGTACTCGTTGTGGGCTCGCAAAAATTCATCTTCAAATTTGTCGTTAGATATAGAAACAGATCTGAATTTGCTGACCAAATCTGATGCGATGCCACTCAAATTCTTGCTACTCCTTTGTCCGGGGGACGATGGTGCTAGATTATTGTTAGATTCTCTTGGAGAATTGTTATAACTTGTCCTAAATTGATTGGCGCCAGGAGGTAGAACATTCTTGGCGAACTGTCCGCTGTAATTTCCAGGTGGGTAGTAATTGGCGACGACGTAAAGTTTACCAGATTTGCTCTTAGCGCTACCTAGTCCCAATTCCCTTGTGCCCTTCCATATTATTTGCGTGAAGTGCCCGCAGTTCAATATGTCCGGTTCTTTACCGAAGGAGTAATCGTTTATTTCGCTGTACCATTTGTCTACGCAGTCTCTGGCTTTGATTTTAGTGGTCGGATCCGCTGACCAGCCGCAGTACACGCTTTCGCCGTAGTTCTGGTTGAGGCTGTACGCCATAGCGTCTTTCTTCGCGAGTTCTTCGGCCCATTTTTGGCTGTACTTGCATATTTCTTTGCTGAGTACTAGTGGTGCTACGCCGTGCTCCGATCTGTATTCATTGTGCACCTCTAGAGCTTCGAGCTCGAATTCGTTTGATTTAGAGCTGAAGAGTTTAGTCTGAAAAAATTGTAATGTCAAAATTAGTCAATAGTATTTAGTGTGTCCTTTTAAAATCCCATCATATGGTTTAGTTTTACATATCTCGATAAGTTATGTCTTACTATTGTATTGTATTTTTGTATGTAACGAATAAACTTGAAAACAACTGGACCGATTTCAAAAAATCTTTTGCTGTCAGAAAGCTACATTATCACTGAGTCACATAAGCTACGAGTATATTTATTTATCCCAAAGTAAAAAAAAACATGTCCACCCGTGCGACGCGGACGCCGGGACGGGAATATTGAATAAAGTATTGAGATTCTTGAAATAAAATTGTTGTATTTGGATAGTTCATAACAACGAATTATTATATCAAATAGTTATTTTCCTAATATTTGACACTTTCACTCGTCCAACCTCGAAATTGACATTGACGAACAGATAATCTATGTTAAGACGTGTAAGATGCCATGGCATCAATTTACCTATTGAAGAAAAAAAATTGACGTCTTTTTGATATTATTTAGGTATCTGTTCATTTTAATATCGTTGGCTCATATTATCTACTAATAGGTATACAGTTATAAAGCTGCACCAATATTTACTCAACTATGTTTGTCATTTAATTTTCTGTTATCTTGTTCTGATAAAGCATTATTATACTAATGCCTAATGTTGTTTATATTCTCGGTAATGATTACACTACTTCCGCTATTATCGAGTTAGTCATAGTATGATTGCATTTTTTTAATCCCATTATTGAACCAGTTTTATAGTCATCACATCATCACGCCTGTATTCCCAGAAGGGGTAGGCAGAGGTGCACTGCAGTGCGCCCACACTTCGCCGATGTATTTTGGTCCCAATGTAATAGGGGGCGAGCCTATTGCCATTATACCGGGCACACAGGTTTCCTCACGATGTTTTCCGTCACCGTTTCTTAGCAAGTGATAATCTCAGATGAAAATGAGATTCGCACATGGAACCCAGAGGTGCGAGCCGGAGATAGAACCTGCGCACTTTGATTGCAAAGCGTGCGTTCGACCACTCGGCTACCACTGCTTACAGTTTTATAGTGGTTTATAAGTAAACAATATAAGGTCCTAAGGTCCTTAAATGAAACCCGCTGCAAGTTGGTACAAGAGATATATATTAATGTGTATGAAACTTTACATAGGGGTATTTAAAACAAAAAACGTCTTTAACTCTCTTGCGTAAACAAAACCATTCTGCCTTCTCAAACTATCCTAGTGACATCTATCGCAGGCCAGTGTAATAAAAACTCAATATAACGTAATTATGATTGAAGCAGTGGTAGCCTCGTGGGCAAGAACGCCCGCCTTGAACGTAAGGGGTGCAAGTTCAAATCCCAGGCCCGCACCTCTGAGATAATTTTCATGTGCGAATGTCATTTTCAACAATGATGACCACTTGCTGAACGGTGAAGGAAAACATTGTGAGGGAACCTGCACATCTGTAGAAAAGCGTGTGAAGTTCACCAACCCGCACTGGGCCAGCGTAGTGGACTATGGCCCAAATCTCCCTCGTATTGAGGGGAATATGCCCGGTATAATGGCAATAGGCTCGCCCCCTATTACATTGGGACCAAAATACATCGGCGAAGTGTGGGCGCACTACAGTGCACCTCTGACTACCCCTTCGGGGAATACAGGCGTAATGATGTATTGATTGTACTAGGTTTAATCAAAGGCCTACGGATTTGATGTCCAGGTCATAGAATAGGCTGCCGTGTGAAGTGGTGCTAAGAATTTTATAAATAGCACCATATTTCTATCATAACATGAGTATATTAGTGAATCTCTACTGACCACTTCAAGGTACACACGCTTGATGATTATAATAGTAAGTGTCTTATGACCAAGTTACTAGTTAGTACTAGCAAGCCACTTCACAATCGACTCTGCAATTTGAAAATAGGTTGACTCTTGTAATTCTAAGATATATTATATCCGTATTATTATTTTTGGAAATTTCTTAAAATGTAAAATTTATTCAAGGATAAACTGTTTAGACCCAGGCTAAAAATATATCTAGATTAAGTGTTAGAACTAGCTCGGAGTAGGTCAATCTAATTTATCCTAGACATCTTGTAATAATTGTTAGTTTTAAGATGATGATTTTTTTAAAACCGAGTTATCAACTGTAGGGTTTCAAAGCATGTAATAAATGGGTTATAGTATTGACTAACGTTCGATGTAATGTCTTGTATCGCCCCGTTAAGTCGACAATCCATTATATTTTCAACGAGACGTTAGTCAAAAACGTCTAGCAGTTAGCCAAGCTCGCTATAACTGCTATAGCTCCTTACTAAAAATAACATAAGCTTGATATCGTCGCTTTTTTATGTCAACGGTAGACACAATTATCTATGACTTAATTTTTTTAGTGAAATGATTGAATTATAATGGAATAAAATGAGGAATGCCTGCACCTGCGATAAGTGGGTTTTGCCAATGTAACAGCACGGAAAAATCATTGATGTACACATTATAAATAGGTTATGAATGTGACAAAGACGGCGGATTATCCACAATTAAGTCAACTGTGGACACCGTTGTGACAATAGCGGACACATAAAATTATATCTGCCGAATCTCACGTAACACGTTACACGTTTCCATGCGAGTAATTATCTGAATCTGTTATCAGTCTTACATTTAATAATAATGTTTGTATTATCGCTTGCATTATTATTTCCTTACATCTATATGCATTTGCAATTACATACGTCACGATGCGTTGGGTAATAATTACAAAAATAACCTAATTTAATAATTATCTGTGATATTACATGATATTTATCACGTTCATCACCCATTTTTATTTATAATGTGCATTTATTGAAGTTGCTCTTGATATTAATTACTTGACAGTGGCTGTAATACCCGCTTACCGGAGCGGTGGAGCCATTCCTCATCTTACTCCATTAAATTTCATTCATTTCGTAAAAAAAGTAGGGAAGTTTTACCTGTTGTAATGATAATTAAGAGTCTTTCTGACATATTTACACAACGATTAATTACTTTCCTGAAATTTATTGATCGACTGATATGGAGATATTTCTTTCTCTCGAACTATATTATATTGAATGCAGAACTAATGACATTTATGGACAAGTATTTCTCTATGAGCTTCGCAACATTATCAATCTATTGCCATCTTCATCTCTGATACTTGTGATACTTCTGATAGCATCACACGTTCCTATAGTAATCAAGTATAATCGATGTTGAAAAAACAAATGACACGTAAGAGTTTTTAATTTGCAGATAAATTTGACAAGGCACGCTATATCGAATTGAAGCATGAAATATTATTACCAATATAAAACTAATTTCATAGAAATATTTTATGATTATTGTACTACTTAATCTATGAATTATCGTATCGCTCTATGCGTATTGTTAATCCATTAATCTTTTCAAATTCCATTCTAATAAACATGATAAGGATTGTATGTATCTAAAAAGGCACCTTTCCTGAAGTTGTGTTTTTGACAAAAAGGACAGTTACAAGTAATAAGTATAAGTCAAGTTATGTTAAGTTATAAGTATAATGATAAACCTAAAAGAGTTGGTTAACTATGGCAATATAAGGGAATATAGTAAGGAGCGGGGGTTGTCGAATTAACAACTTTAAAAAAATGTCAGATAAAACTTAACCAAACCAATATTAATTAATCCTACTCACATTATAAATGTGAAAGTTTATGAGGATGGATGGATGTTTGTTACACTTACACGCAAAAACGTCTGAACTGATTTTGATAAAGCAGTGGTAGCCGAGTGGTTGAACGCACGCCTTGCAAATCAAAGTGTGCAGGTTCAAACCCCGGCTCGCACCTCTGGGTTTATGTGCGAATCTCATTTCCATCCGAGATTACCACTTGCTATAAAACGGTGAAGGAAAAATCGTGAGGAAACCTGCACGTCTATAGAAAGGCGTGTGAAGTTCACCAACCCGCACTGGGCCAGCGTGGTGGACTATAGCCCAAAAATCTCCCTCGTATTGAGGGAGAATGTGCCCGGTATAATGGCAATAGGCTCGCCCCCTATTACATTGGGACCAAAATACATCGGCGAAGTGTGGGCGCACTACAGTGCACCTCTGCCTACCCCTTCGTGGAATACAGGCGTGATGATGTATTATTATGATTTTGATAACACTTTACAATATTGGGTCGTATTTTTTTCTTTTGTGTCGACATATCTCGAATAGAGATTTACGTCAATGACACCAATTTTGGTTAAATTATTGGACGTCATTTTGACACATTTAGGTATCTATAATTTCTAATATCATTGGTTACACCATTGATATTACATCATTATTTCTTGGTACCTATAATTATTATTCAATCTATTTTCCTCACATAGTTTCTATATCCTTCCTTATCCAGTAATTAGTCATATAAAGGTTTAATTAGAAATATTTATTATATAATTGGACAACTATTTACAAAATATTTACAATGCAAAATAAAATAAGTTCAAACTAATAAGAAAATATTATATTTATAAAATATGTAAAAAATTTGGCCCATGCGGAAGCGTACCCAAGACGCTGGCTGCATTCCCTCGCTGAATGGCTAGAGCCACTCGTTGAGCGAGAAAATGGCCTGCTCTTGGGTCGCCGGTTGTGTCGACCAATTTTTTGGCGAGTAAGTTCATTAAATTTTGGGTGTTTGGACCCCATGGACCTAGGGTTTCGACTCCAAAAGGAATGAAAATATATTCGGAGCCGATAACCTCGTACTTCCGCCGTTTCAGAGTCTCAGCCGCCTCCGCCGCCGAGCCCGCTTTCTGAGTGGTTCCCGAGAGATGGGAAGGAGCCAAAGTATCAACGCAGGTTGCATCCCATACCATGGCTCGTCCCATGCTCCAAGGAACCAGAGACATTCCGTCGGGTCTCTTGCCATCGTCACGCACGATACCTTGCGGCTCTAAAATGGCCGGTACGTTGGCGGTGGCAAGAGAACGACGGATGATGTCATTCAGAGCAGCATGACGAGAGTGGCAGCCAGCACTCCTAGCGCAAGACAGTCCATGCCGTCCAAGCCGATCGACGACAACTCCGCAGGTTTAATTCAATAGTTAACGCCAAAGGTCCAATTGTATGAGGTAAATATCCCCAATCTGGGTTTAATTGGGATACTCCATTGTATTTTAAGTGTTAATTAGCTTGTGACCGTTATTATAAAGCTAATTCCAAAAATAAGAATAGGAATGTCAATAACCTCTATCTGTCAAATGTCACATGAAAAGTATGTTTTGCAAAAAACTTATTTGCATATCAATAATATGTAAATTATGTAAATATATCAGTACCTACATCAAATTTAAATAAAAAGGTTAAATTAGTTATAAATTGTCTTAATAGAATATTTAATTATTTAAAGTTATAATTCGTTTTTTCACGTCTCAATATGGCGCAAAGTCGATCCTATTCTCATTTGAATCGCATAGTACTGCTACTAACGTATTTCACAATAAAAGAACGATGATGAGGACTGATTAAGGTAAATTGAACTTCAGTGTAAGTATCGGCTATTGTATGTTAGTATCAATAATTAATCTGTGTTATTTTCATCTCTACTTGGTCTCTACAAGCCAGTGGTTTCTTTATGATTTGTGAAAATAAATATAATCTAACTGTCTAATTGTAATGCTTTTTACTATATGCATATGAAAATATATACCTACAACAAAAATACATTTCTATTTGTCTGTCTGTCTGAGAGGCGACCACTAATATTTAGAAAACAGAACTTGTAAATTTCGCTTAGGATATTTTAAGACTTTTAAACAGACGGCGAAAAAAATAATTTAAAAGAAACATACAGGTCGAATTGAGTGCCTCCTCCTTTTTGAAGTCGGTTTAAAATCATGAACGATCTTCCATATTTTTTTTATACCATTCGAATGTATACCCGATAGTCGTGTAAACGGCCAAGTATTATTTCGGACCTCTGATACAGCCTGTATATAATAGCAATATAACTCAGCCAATTATATTGAGACCAAAGTGCGAACTCCAGTGTATCTCTGCCTACCCCTTGGTAAATACAAGCGTGATGATATATGCAGCCAACCAAATAAAATACATATTTACTACACCGCGTTATGTACTCAAGTGCATACACTGATAAATTTCAATATTACAGCGAGAATATAAAATATTGTTAACTACTAGTTAACCCGGCGAATTTCGTATCACCTATTTTTATTATAATTTAAAAAACCCTGTATTGAAGCACACAAAAAAAAAAAAAAATCGGGCGAGTCATTCTCGAGTTTCAGTGAAACAAACGAACAGCAATTAATTTTTCATAACAGCTGGACTGATTTTAAAGAGACTTTCGCTGGCAGATGGCTGATATTATAAGGAGTAACTTAAGCTACTTTGTTTTTATCCAAACTCCACTTGAACGAAGTCATATGGTATAAACAAACAGCTAGAGGTATATTTTATGGGATGGTATAAGTACAATTTAATGAGTATAGTCTTATACTCCCTTTAACAAGAAGGGAAGGCCTTTGCCCGGGAGTGGGACACTAAGGTAAAAAAAATAAGGTATAAAAAAATATTTACCATTTTTACCCCGGGTTCCGATTCAATATAGTTGTAATGTAAAGAGTTGACAGTGATACACGTCGCCCCAGCGCGGAGCCGCGATATATCCTGTCCAATTGACGTGTTCCACTTAATCCTCACTGTACGAATGGTTACGTTATCGCGATAAGGAGAGTACCTAGCTGCTTTACAGCGAATGTCGATTACAATCTGAGTTTTGATGTTAGCTGCACAATATGCTGTTTGTTACCCTCTGCCCTGATTTTTTACCGCCGCTTAAGTGTTTTTACCGTAATTTTAAAAATAAATGTCAAAATTAATTTAATTATGCTCGTGTAAATGTTTACTCACGTAAAAACACTTGTGGTGTCAGCGTCATACATAAATAAATTATTTTGGACTATTTATATTTAAACTGTCTCCGTGAATTTGAAACTGAAGTATATTGACGTTTATTTGTTGAACAATGACGCGATTTAGTTTTACAATCGAATCGGACACTCGATAAATCGATTACAAATATCCGTTAACGATGAGAGGTTCATGAAACATAATGTCGCTTTTGATAATGAATTATGTCGATAAAAAATGAAATAACTTGTCGTTCGCGTGACCGAGTTGGGCGTATTCAATGATGTACAAACGACGAATCAAACGATAATCGAGTTAGCTAATTCATGTGGGACAATCGCTTTGGAGAATCATAAATAGTCGCTCATGATTTTTTACTACAGATTCGATTTAAATAGAAAATCTCATAACTTTTTAAGAATATAATGAAAAAAAGGTTTACATTTATTTAATCCAAGATCGTTTAAAATCGTCATGATGCGTGCGTAGTTCTTGCCAATACCAAAACGTACTGTATTACCTCAGAGAAAAAGTTGTTTTTTAAACGAAATGCCATTGACACCACAAGCGAATTTTGTCGCATGGAGATCCACAGATGTCACAGAAATTCAAACTTTATGTATATTGACACAGAATTCGTTATATTTTTCCAAAAATGTAGGCATACGACTTTTAACGCTCCGGTCTTCAGCAAGATTTTTTTCGTTTTTAAATTAAGTACGGTTTAAAACCTTTTGAAAGAACACTTTTTTTTCAGTCACCACATGTCAAATTCACTTGCAAGTAACAACACTTAATGGAAATCCCAACTGTTGCCCTTTTATTCTCATCTCGAAGGCAACAATTCACACGAATCCACGTTTTCCTCGCAAATCTGCTAAAAGTGTTTTGCTATCATTCTTGGTTGTGGTCAGACAATGGACATTGACACAACAAGCCGACCATCAGCGTGTTGAGCATGCGGACTATAGGGTTCCGTCGATTAATCATACTACAAATTCCATATACCTCAATAATACTTATTTCCAGATTACTCGCAACAGTGGAAGTCAAGTGAATGCCCGCCCAATATTTCTCTTTAATCTCCCGCGCATTTTGGGGGAATATGCTTGGTATAATCGCAATTAACTGCTATTACTTTGGCTCAATGATGTATATACATTACAAGATGCATTTGTTTTCAATTTGTAACACAGGAAACAAAGACATTGCATTAACAGGTCATTAACAGCGTTAACAGGTCATTAACAGCATTAACAGGTCATTAACAGGTCAATGGTAGGCATTTCTAAGATATAGGGTATATTTTGATAGGAATTGAGAACGGTTTGGTTTAGTGGTTTAAGTGTAGCCCGCACCGATTGGATGCAAGTTCGATTCCCATCATCGAAATATTTAACATCAATATTGAACTTATCAGATTGTGCCCTGATCTGGGTGTAACTTAAATCACCTACATTACATTGGTTGTTGGAATCATGCGATGAGTGGGTGTTGTGTGGGGATATTGATTAGAATTTTTTTTTTTAAGTTGAGCACTGATCAAGGGCATATATTGCCCATGACAAAAGAAAATCAATTGTTTAAATTTTTCTTGAGTGGTTAAAAAGTGTTGTATAAAATATTTTACTACTGAACCCTTGTAAGGGCAAGCGGAGTCACGCAAATTGATAGCACACGTAGTATGACGAGTCGTTACGGAACAGCGCTCGAGCGTCCATTGTTTAAAAAGGTAAATAAAAATAAGGCAGATTACATACGTGCGACTTTATATGTAAAATACACGTGACAGCCAACATAGAATAATAAAAAAAAATGTTTTGTGTGTTTACTTTAGTTTGAAATTATGAAACTGGCAAAATACCTTCGGATAGTGTCGCCATATTTTTTCAGAATAAAATATAAGTTATCCTTTTTATTATTACATCATTCATATAATCCAAAGCGATGGTAATGGCTGTTGCAATATAAATATTCCGGGTTCAAACCCTGGCTGTGAAACTATACACTTGAGTGAATTATCGTGGCTGTCATGCTGTTTACCGTCTTCAAAAAATAATGAGGTTCATAATATGACGATTAAAATATCTACTCTATAGGAAATACATTTTCAGATTATTTCTTAATTACTTAAGTCTCTGAAGTAAGATTTTGTATTAATTTCAAATCAAACGTTGAGGCAAGAAGACTGAGAGAGCACGTTCTCAGTAAGAGATTATTTGGACATGTGATGAGAAGAGATTAGAAGCATATGACTAACAGAGTGATGAGTATGAATGTGGATGGATACAGAGCGAGAGGAAGAACAAAGCAAAAATGGATGGAGTGTTTAAGTGATATGAATGAGATCAGAGTGGATGGCAGTATGACGGAAAAGCGAGACGAATGGCAGAAAAGGACATACTGCCTCTATCCCAAATAATAGGTAAGGGTAAGGCAAATTATAAAACATTGAGGCAACTCGCGTCGCTTGCATGATAATGCACAGAAAACTGCAGGAATGCTGTTAGGAATATTAATTACGCACTTTCTTTATTCACTGGGCCTTGGTCAAGGTAAGATGTCCTAAAACTGATGGAGGTTAATGTGACCTTATGACACCGCTCTCTATATTTGGAGGAAACAATACGCATAACATTATCGGTACTTAAGTAGTATACTTAGCAAATTATTGCCGTGAGAACGTGGTTTGGATGTAATTTTTTATTGCAGAAACTCGCTTAGCACGCGGCTTTGTACGCGCGGCATTAAGGAACCGTAATTATTTGTCCACATTAAAGTTGTATAAGTTTATCCCTATAACATCAGCCATATGCTAGTGAAAGTCCCATCAACATCGGTGCAGCCGTTTAGGAGTTTACCAAATACAAACAGGGGAAAAAAACACAATTTTAAAATTTTGTTTTCGTTATAAGTAGCATTAATATTTTCATATGCGTTTAGTGAAACAGACTCAACAATTTTATTTATTTGTAAATATTAAAAAAAAAAAACCGAATACTACTACAGCCCTTTTAACGTCCGACTGCTGGGCACGGGTCTCCTGTCAATGCAAGGAGGATTTGGGCCACCACGCTGGCCCACTGCGGGTTGGCAGACTTCACACATCTATCCAAAAATGGTCAAGTTTCCTCAGACGTGCAGGTTTCCTCACGATGTTTTGCTTCACCGTTTCATAGCAAGAAATAATCTCGTACGAAAATGAGATTCGAATATAAATCCCAGAGGTGCAAGTTGGGGTTTGAACCTGCACACTTCGATTGCAAGGCGTGCGTTCGACCACTCGGCTACCACTGCTACTACGGCTGACTTCTAATCGCATCAACTTGTATGTAGAGGACCCAAAAAGTTGCCTATAATATGACGACGATTTGGTCTGAACGCAGGCCGTTCGGCTCACTGCATCAAATAGTTGCAGATTCGATTCCGACTTAAAGAAATGGCCTTTTCGGAATTTGCCCTAGTCTAGGTGTAACTGGGATCAGCCCAAGCCCATTGTACGCACAGGACAAGCTTTGCTTAATTTGGTATCACATGGCGAGTATGTATTGTGTAACAATATTTATTTATATATCTACGTAAGGCACATGTTATGAGAAAACAAAAAGAAAATATCACAATTTTGGGTATGAAAAAAAATCATACGCGTCGGATCGAGAACCTCCGCCTTGTTTAAAGTCGTTTAAAAATAATAATGTATTTCAACATACAGTGAGTTTCAATCGCGTTAGCTTGTATGTGGAGAGCCTAAAACAACTGACTGGCGGGCCAATTAAACCATCATATTTTGGCCGTTAACCTTAATAATTGTGGGAACACTGGTCGGCTCGTGGAAGCGACTAGTTACCGGTTATCTTATAATCGGAGGATATTCTGAATATTACACTCGTTATTAAAGGCGCAAAGTGTGCTTTACCTGCGTCTGTTTATGGAATATCATTACGCCTGGTTTCTACATGGCGATAGATAGAGGTGTTGTACTATTCTTTAGCTTCTACATTTTATTAGGGAATATCATCACGCGTAAATTTCGCACGTAGAGATGCAACATTAAAGGTTCACATTTCGCTATTAAAGGAGATAGGGGCGAGCTCATTGTTAATTAGGGCAGATGCCAACTTACGTAACCAAAAATCAGTGGTAGCCTAGTTGGTAGAATGCCCGTCTTTCACGTAAAGGGTGCAATTTAGGATCCCGAGCCTGCACCTTAGAGATTTTCATGTGCGAATGTCATCTTCATTAACGATTACCACTTGCTGAACGTTAGTAGCAGTGGTAGCCGAGTGGTCGAACGCACGCTTTGCAATCAATGTGCGCAGGTTCTATCCCCGGCTCGCACCTCTGGGTTCCATGTGCGAATCTCATTTTCATCTGAGATTATCACTTGCTAAGAAACGGTGACGGAAAACATCGTGAGGAAACCTGTGTGCCCGGTATAATGGCAATAGGCTCGCCCCCTATTACATTGGGACCAAAATACATCGGCGAAGTGTGGGCGCACTGCAGTGCACCTCTGCCTACCCCTTCGGGGAATACAGGCGTGATGATGTATGTATGATGTATGACTTGCTGAACGATAGAAATCGACGTATAGAAATGCGTGCAAAGTTTAGCAACCTGTACTGGGCTTGCATGGTGCACTATGATCCTAAATCATCCTAATATTGAGGGGGTATGTACCCGGTGTAATGACAATAGGCTCGCCCCCTATTGAATTTGATGCAATTTGATTCGGATGCAGATCACCTCTGCATACCCCATACGGGGATTACAAGCGTGGTTAATGTGAATATTTTTCCATTTTTTTTTGGGTCTTCCTCTCGCTCTGTATTCATCCACAGTCATACTCATCACTCTTTTAGTCACTTGCTCCTCATCTCTTCCCATCATATGCCCAAACCATTCAAATCTCTTACTTTCTCTGTTGTGGACGCTCCTTTTATATTATCTTTGATATCTCCTTATCCATTCGCGTCAGTCCACACATCCATCTCTACATTCACATCTCATTAGAGTGGAAACGTTTCTCTTGAAATATCAGATTTCGTATATGTCCCTAATATATAGGGTATATCAGAAGTCTGAAATAATATTTTATTGATATAGATATCGACAACGAAAAATAAGTT
Source organism: Ptilodon capucinus (assembly GCA_914767695.1). Classification (NCBI taxonomy): domain Eukaryota; kingdom Metazoa; phylum Arthropoda; class Insecta; order Lepidoptera; family Notodontidae; genus Ptilodon; species Ptilodon capucinus. Next base: position 2,884,847 of record OU611811.1, read on the forward strand.
GAAAACACATGACCGAGTTTCAACAAAATAGTTGTGCCATTCCGTTGTATAACTGATCCTCATGCAAACTGCCAAGTATTATTTCGGACTTCTGAAACACCCTGTATTTCAGACTTGTAAACATTTTCACGATTTCAAAACTACAATATTCTCTTACAGCGTCCCTCCATTACGTTCATAGTCCTTATCGCTTCATCGATAAGCGCGTTAGATACGCCGCGTTACGTGCGCCAGCCCACCGCCGACCGTCCTTTATCAGATAAATATGTACTTACTAATTAGCGTAACTGGGTTGAAAATAAATTGACCCAGAGTTTTGTATTGAACACACCGGGGCAAGCGAATTCAGTTGTAATTTTTATAAATATAAATAAAATAAATAAATACATCATCACGCCTGTATTCCCCGAAGGGGTAGGCTGAGGTGCACTGCAGTGTGCCCACACTTTGCCGATGTATTTTGGTCCCAATGTAATAGGGAGCGAGCCTATTGCCATTATACTGGGCACGTTCTCCCTCAATACGAGGGAGATTTTTGGGCTATAGTCCACCACGCTGGCCCAGTACGGGTTGGTGAACTCCACACGCCTTTCTATAGACGTGCAGGTTTCCTCACGATGTTTTCCTTCACCGTTTCATAGCAAGTGGTAATCTCGGATGAAAATGAGATTCGCACATGAAACCCAGAGGTGTGAGCCGGGGTTTGAACCTGCACACTTTGATTACAAGGCAGGTAAATAATGATCACCAACACATACCAACACATCGTATGATCCCAAACTAAGCAATGCTTGTACTACAGGTACCATACAATGAACTGGAGGTGATCCAAGTTAGACTCAGACCAAAGTAAATTTCTAAAAAGTCAATTTACGAAATTTGCTACTAACGAGGTTATCGAGCCCGCAAACACTCGGTGCATTGAGCCGAGCGTTCAACGTTCAAACCACCAGTGCAATCCCGTCGTCATTTTGAAAATGTTCTCTGTCGTAAAACACATAAAGATCGAATTTCAATGGCAAAAGCCATGCGACTAAATTCGATCGGGTCGTCAATGATGGTTCATTGAAAAATGGGCTTTTTGGACGAGTTAATACAGTTCGTTTTGGTATCGCCAAGAAATTGGTAGCGCGCGTTTTTACGCAACTGTTTGCCCAGGGTTTACTATAGAGCAATTGAGACCTGTCCTGATCTGACCTGTCTTGCAGCTATGCTTAAGTTTTTGACAGTTAATCTCAATACGAAAGATGTCAAAAATTTACAGTTACTATTGTAACCACAATATTTTAAGAGGTGGTGGTTTAAGGCCCCTCTTTGTAAATGTGAATGACTAGAGCTTTTTAAATGCATCAACATTTCACGCACCCATAGATCTATACATTGCTTCACTTTCTACGTAAGTGTTGCAGAGTCGTACCGTTTTAAACGTCCATGATAAACGATAAATTCATATCGATAATATTCATAAGAAATTATAATCTGTATTTACACTAATTATAATTGCTTCAAGGACGTACAAACAGTGTCTTTTATTTGTATATCTCAGAAACTGCTCGTTCCATCTGTTTGACAGATGCAGTCAATCACGAATGCTTTGACACTGACCTATTTAAGAACACTGTGTCGTTATTCAAATTATCAAGCCCTGCGCACAAGGGAGCGTCAAACGCACGCGTAAAAATTTTACTAATACTAAAATGAACTGTATTGACTTATGGAAAAATCTCATTTTTATTATTATTACAAGCTTTATATTAACTTGCAATGTATGTCCGGGTGGAATCTTGCAACTGAATTTTAAATCAGTTATCTTTAACCGATTGAGCTGAAATTTGGTATACACGCTTATTTTTGGTGACAATGCATGCTTAGCTATGTGAGGTCATTCTAATTCCAATATGGCGGATCATCCAAGATGGCGGAATAGTTATTTTTTCTGCACTACCACAGTATGGGTATCAAATGAAAGGGCTTGCTGAGGAGAACACAAAAACTTAGGGCAATATAAAAGCTTGTTTTTAAAAAGTTTTTTTACCATTAGTTTTTCAACTTAATTTTATTGATGGCGCGAGTGAATTTGGATGCGTGCAAGCGTGACTTTTACCACAGAAATTCAATCTTTATGAATATTCACGCAAAGTTCATTTTGACATTGGTAAATTAATTGACGCCCGCTGAAACGCTACATTAATTAATATTGCCAAATTTTATATTGATACCTATATCTGGCAAAAAACATGGACAAAAATGGGTCTCAGAGGAGAAGTTTCTCAATTCAATTGTTATTTTTTTTGTCTTGACATAAACAAGCGGAAATATGTAGATGTCAAAGTTACACATAAAATTGGACGTGTGAAAATGTCAAACGTCAGAAATACTTCCCTCTGTTATAATAACTCGATCGAATCTGGATTCATCCACCATCTTTATCACTGTCATCATTAATTTTTATTTATTACGTGTATTTATTGAATTTGTCCTTGCTATTAATTACTTGACATTGGCGAAATACCCGCGCTTGTCGCAGGTGAAGCCATTCCTCATCTTATTCCATTAAGTTTAATCATTTCACTCATTTCGTAAAAAAAATAAAAATAACTCGATCATTTACTCGTAATTACAATGATTATTAATTATAGAATTTGTACTATTTTTAATAAGAACAAAGTGACCAATGGCGGTGATTCTGTTACATACAAAAATAAAATAAACTTGCTATTGCCCTCCTTCTTACAACCGTAATGTATGAGCGAGATTGCAGTAGGGTATAGTTAGGTACCAACATAACGAAGTCCATTATCGACACTCAATGTACAGATAAACTATTCCAATTTTAAATATTCATTTTTTTTCGATAAAATTATCTATGATAAAAAAATTATACAAAAAAGTATTTATATCTTAATAAAGATAAATGTACTCACGATAATGGAACATCCTGGTAACACACACGGTGTCTTCATCTTCCAGGTAACACTAAAACTAAGTTATATTTAATGGAACAGATCTTGGATGGTGCTTTATTGTTTAGAATTAAAATCGACTGCATCCCACTATGATAGGAGACGATATTGTGTTCTGAGATAAGTGACGTGCGCGGTATGGTACAAGTTACATGTGTTGAGCGGTTCCACATTGATTAATTCAATGTGGCAAAAATATAAGCCTACTTGCCCCCTTGCCACGTGTCTTGCAGCAATGTTTTCAATATTACTTTCAGTTTTTGACAGTTAGCTCACTACAAAATGTGTAAAAAATTGCCAGTTCCCATTAAAACAACAATACTTTAAGAGGTGGTAGTAAGTGGTAGCCGAGTGGTCGAACGCGCGCCTTGCAATCAAAGTGTGCAGGTTCAAACCCCGGCTCGCACCCTGGGATGTGCGAATCTCATTTTTATCCGAGATTATCACTTGCTATGAAACGGTGAAGGAAAACAATGTGAGGAAACCTGCACGTTTGAGGGAACTTGACTAGTCCTCGATAGATGTTTGAAGGATTCAGGCCATAGTCCACCAGAACTATGGCCTGAATCCTTCACACATCTTCCTCCAACACACCATCCTCGCATTGAGGGGAGGCCCGTGCTCAGCAGTGGGACGTTAAAAGAGCTGTAGTAAATAAGTAAGTAGGGCCACAGGGGTCTAACCCTCGCAAGATCGACATCATCTCGACATGACATGAACAATTTCGTGAAGTGAAGTGATTTTGTGAAGTGCGCGCCGATTTTTTTCGATCCAAAATTTTCCAAAATTGGGGCGGGGCATAGCTGCGTCACAGGGTCCGGCACCGGCGCCCCCCCCGGGGCAATCGAACGGTTATGTCGAAAGAAAACGAAAAAATACGACAAATTAACGTTTGGTCTCGACATATCTCGAATTAGAGGTATGTCATTCATGCGCGAATTGACCCGCTGTTCTGCTGTCAGTTGCGTTAAGTGACATTTCCCAATATATTGAACCTACTGTTCGGCCCAACAAATCGGGTGCCAAATTGGACCTTACGGAAATGCTCGCTGCCGCTTTTAACTTGCCCCACATCCTTATCTCTCCGTATTACAGTTAAGAATGTTAGTAGGTACTTCCGCGGGATACACGCAATATATCAGATAAGTGGAGTTATTTACTACATTAGTACATAGTTTAGCGTAGATCAAATTAACGTTGACGTATTACGTAATATGTCATGTGGAAGGTAGAGTTTAGAAAGTGGGGGAAGGGAATCAAGACACATTTGGTACATATCTGACTTGCAATAAGGCTGATAACAGTTTGGCTAACAAAATACAGCTGATATAGATAAAAAATTCGTATCAGATTAAGCGATTTTTTTTTTACATTTACCTAACAAATAGGAACAATTTTAAGCATTCCTCGCACTGGCGCGACAAATTATTTGCCAAACCTCAATGTACTCTGTGTCAATGCTCGTAAAGATTGAATTTCTGTGATACAAGCCACACTCCCACACCGTCAAAACTCGCTGAGGAATGAACATTTTGTGTCAGTCAATACGGTTCATTTTGGTATTGGCCCACTGACTTTATTATGAAAAGTGCTTTGTAACGGTAATTTGAATGGTTTATAGATACACTAGAGCAAGGATTCTAAAAGTGGTCGATATCGACCATTTTGCGGTTGGTCACTTAACCAACCCCAATGTTTTTAAATGGGGGTCTGAAGTATCAGTTAATTTTGGAAGAGAGGTCTCTTGCCCAAAATGGTTTGGGAATCTAGATCTATAACATTCGTTTATTTCTGAAATGGTTGGTAAAGAAGCTACAGTATGGACATGAGTTGCACAATAAATACATATAAAACTTTCCAAAACATGTTTAAAGCATTTTCATAAGATAGCGTTTTCCATTACTGATACCTAATACGGCTTCTAAAACCGTTTCAGCGTTAGACGTCAAAGATAAAACCGTTATTTGTTATCCGTCCTTCTTACTCTAGCGTAAAAAAACATCGCTGTCTCCCTCTATCATGTCGTGACGAACGGCGATTGTAGTACGCTGCCGGTGAGTTCGGTGATTGAAGAGATTTCACGGAAATACTTTTGGCGGAATGGGCTATTTTATGGGCATCCACTGTACCGTGTTATAGCTCTTTCGATTGCCAATATGGTGCATAAGGAAGTAGATAATCTTTACGCGTATGGGCCATTTGAAAGACGACCTTCTAAAAGTACTTGAAGCCATAACGCACTGTTTAGAAAGATCCCACACTCTGGGACATCGAAACTCGCTCGTCAAATATTTAGCCGATAGCAAAATGTTTTGTGTCAATATGCATCAAGATTGAATTTCTTTGGTACAAGCATAGAGATATTATAACGGAGATGGCATTACGAGCCCGCGCTGCGGTAAAATTTTCTGGTTTATCTGACTCCACCATTGTTGTTTTCCGATATAGTTGCCGTATACTATAGGTACATGAGATAACAATCATATCGGAAAAATCGCGTGGAGTCGTTATTGGTACTCTAGATACTCTATGGGTAAAAGCTATGCGCACGCGTCATAATACCCTCGCGCTGTCAGTTTCATTTCGTTGTAGAATAAACACTTTCGATGTTTCAATGCAGTTCGTTTTTCGTCAACGCACCAGTGTGGGGGGGGGGGGGGGGGGGGGGGGGGGCTTATGTTTCCTTTACATTTCAATTATGCACTATTAAACTTTATGAGTATAGACACAGAGTTCATTTTGATATTGGCAAAACATTTTGACGCGCAGCTTTTGAGACCCCAGTGTACGGGGAGCTTAAAGCTCTCAATCACATGCCGTGAGTATGAGAAGCACGACGCGTGGGCCTTAAATAAATCAGGCCAAGCAATTTCACCCCCATTAAGGCGTCGTAATCACCTTCTTGTTACCTTCGGATATAATCGCTGTTCATCATATTGGCCCAACTCCTACACCCATAAGCGCGCAAAACCGCGCGCAACAATTTTTTTTCTCAATATTAAACGGGACTTTGACGACATTAATCCGGTGTTTTTTTTCCTGTTCGGGCGCTGTCTGGCTCGGCCCGCGAGCTAACTCCTCTGACATTATCAGAGTTCTTAATACTCTAGTGGTTTCAGCATAGGCCACATATTGGAAAAAAGCAACCATGGAGTTTTTTGCCCATTCTTCTCCATAGGAAATGCATTCCGAATGGGTGGTAGGGATACTATTATTATTACTTATTGACGATTGATAAGGTATTGGTTTACGTGAATCAAAATAATCTGGTTCTGATTCTGACTCGGCTCACTACACTAAGTTTTTTTTGTCTGTCTATCTCTTTATTCCGGGTAATCTCCCAAACGGCTGGACCAGTTCCTTAATTCCGCGCGTACAGACTTACGGGCTTAGCTACTGTATAATAAAAGAGAATTGAAATACAACGGCTGAAAATAGTCTCAAATAGAATTCAATCATCCTATTTCTAGAAGCAGACAACAGAACCTTTATCGAGCAATCCGTCTCTGAGCAATGAGTTTCGCAGTCAAATAAAGTAGTCTATTACCTACAATATTCTCCAATTTCGGCAGGTCGCCGAATTTATTGGTTTAAGCTAGGAAGTTGTATAACTTGGGTCGTAAATGTATCGGGTATCAAGGTTTTATTGCTTGTGTTGCGTAATATTATGGTTATATGTTGGTTTTATGAATGTAGAGACTTAGCAAGTCAAGATACACGCTGCAAAACTTTTGCCGACACCAAAACGAACTGTATTGACTCATAAAAAAGCTCATCTTTAAGCGCAAGCGAATAATGTAGCGTTGTCGCGTAGTCTTGCCACAGAAATTCAATCTTTATGTTTATTTGCATAGAGTTTATGGTGTTGGAAAAAATTCTGCACGCGTTTTGACGCTCGGAGCTCTAGAACGCTTTAAGGCGCTTTAGGGTGCTCTAGAGCGCTAGGGAGAGCTAGCAAATAGCTTTGACTATTTTAGAAAAAAAAATATTTTTGTGTAAATCATAAGAATTGAATGTATGCAATAAAAACCAACCACGCGTCAAGATTCAGTCGGATTATCGAAGAATTTTTTTATAAGCTTTATATTAACTTGCAATGTATGCATATTTTATAGGAAACATTTTCTTTCATAGAATTAATTATACATAATAAGTATGTAAAGCAAGACTAGTTAGTACACAGGTAAATCTCGCGACAAGCTTTTATATCATTAAATAAATTTTGTAAAACATGTTCTAAATTGATTGGTTTGATTTAGTATAAAGTTTATTTTTTTCTTTTAAGGGCAAGCTTGTTTTTAAAAAGTTTTTATACCACTTTTTAAAATGGGTTTCTTGAGGAACACGTTTTTGGAGCCATTCCTTTATTTCCTTATCTTATGCATTAAAATTTCATAATAACTCATTTAATAAATGAAGAATAACCTAACATAAATTATATGAAAAATTAACTCGAACACACAACAATGAAAGTGAGACATCGAACAAAAGGCAAAAAAATGGGGCGTCCCAAATCAGGGCTGAATTTTCAAACCTAAATAAAGACGTTCAAGGCAGAGCCGACGTTAGTGATACAAAAAATTATGGATTATCCTGTTTATGAACCCGGCAAATCTGGTGTACCTATAAGTTCCGTATCGCTCTGTTTACAAAATTAACATTTCCGGAAACGTATTCTCGTGTAAAAGAACCTGAAAATGTTTTCGTCACATTAATCTCAGTTCAGATTACACTTCATTGCAATTGGAAACTAACCAATAACTTGTTATGTTATTAAATATTAAGTTAAGGATATTTAAGCATAATTTTTTTTTACGAAATAATTTAAATGATGACATATAAAGGAATGAAATGAGGGATCGCTCCACCTGCGGTTAGCGGGTATTCCAGCCAGTGTCAAATAATTAATAGCAAGGGTAAACTTATAAATAACATTGGCTGATGACAACATTTCAGCATCAGAATCAGGATCGCCGTAATCAAACATAATGTGCATCACTCTGTCTGTAACATACCTGAATTGTATCATATTTTATATATAAAATTAAGTCGACAATTGAAGTTCCATTTAATCATATAACCTTCGCTGAAAACTAGGCAGAAAACCGTTACAAAACGCAGGGGGGTAATTTGTACCGCATTTTCCATTTTCGCCGTTCGTACAGAAGCGAACAATACCGATCGTTAGAACGCTGTAATGGTAGGAAATTACCTGTACAGTGATTTATAACACCGTGCTTTATCGGGGCCTGCACAATGTGGACCGCTGACCCCAATAGATACTGGATCAATCTTTTTTAAAGACGCGATTGTATTCGCGGCATAGTTGAGGAATGTTTATTGTGATTGATATCGCATTAGGTCTATTTGGACCGTTACTGCATTTATAGGAATTTGTGCCAAATTACTATAAATTTGGTGGTTCCTTTGGCTACCGCTTAAAATAACAATAACCTAGAAATTTTAAAAGATGGTGGATGACCCCACATTTAAGCTGTTAGAATCCCCTGTAAACTTAGTTACAAGGCCCCTGTCGGTTACCTTGGTTACAAACTCCTGTCACTTATCTTAGTTACAACTTGTAGTTTCTGTTACTTGCCTTGGTTACAAACTCCTGTTACTTACTTTAGTTGCAACTTGCAATTCCTGTCACTTGCCTTGGTTACAAACTCCTATCACTTATCTTAGTTACAACTTCTAGTTTCTGTCACTTGCCATGGTTACAAACTCCTGCCACTTATCTTAGTTACAACTTGTAGTTTCTGTCACTTGCCCTGGTTATAAACTCCTCTCTCTGACCCTATTTACAACTTACAAGTCTCTGTTACTTAAATCCAAACCCTTGTCGCCTATCGTACTTAGAATTTGCAAGTCCCATCACTTACCCTGTCACTTACTTAAGTTACAAGAACTTGTCAATTTGAGTAAAATTGGTTGCATCAGATTTATCAAACACCTCCAAACTTTGATCCCGTGAGAGTCTTTATAGTGCCATCAACGACTAAGTTCATAAAATCTGATAAGACAAGTTAAATCTGCCGTGTCGCGTAAAATTTCCTCATTTCATCGCAGTTTTAGGCACCTAAGTGCTATCTGGAGACTTGGAAAAGTTAGTGAAACAACTCCCCCGCGCTAATAAGAAGCTTTAACGAAACTTAGGAAAGTACGGTTTTAATGTAGTGTTTGTGAACTAATGTCAATTAGGCCTTGCTATTCCAAGTCTAGACTCAAATTACTTTATGTTATAGAGGGTGTTTCAGAAGTCCGAAGGTTACTTTGGGTACATATACAGTATACGCATGACTCATATGTGGATGCTTACTGCAGACAGATTATATCTAACTATCATAGTTTGTAAGTTATAGACCTTTGAATATTTGTCACAGGTATCGTGTTCTGCCCTTTAAATACCTCCATAACACTATTCAGCAATGTAAACTACACAGAGTGGTGACTACCAATATTCACAAAACAGAACATGAAAATTATAAATAGGTCTCGAGCTATTGCGAGTTATAGAAATCAGTGACGAAAGAAAGTTGGAGAAACATGGTCGAATTTCAATCAAATTTTATACCATTCAGTTGCATACCCGATACTGATGCAAATGTCAAAATGTTATTTCGGACTACTGAAACACTCTGTATGGAGGTACGTATACTTTGACGGTAAAATTATTTCTTCAATTTGTCTTAAACTCAGTTTATTAATTTGACGTTTAAATGTTTGATACATCGGAGGACTACAGACGACGGCTTGCTCTAGTGGTTTGAGCGTACGCCGTTTGGGTCACTAAACCAAGTATTTGTGGGTTCGATTCCCGCTAGTGGTAAATTTCGGAAATTGGCCTTTTTAGAAATTGCCTGTGTCTGGGTGTAACTGGGATCGCCCCGAGTCCATTGCATGGTACCCATAGTGCAAGCATTGCTTAGTTTGGGATCATACGATGAGTATGCGTTGTCTGGCGATTTTTAACATTTTCCATACGTACTAGCATGTACTAGCATTGTTTTTGCCCATTTGCCAAATTCTATTTCAACATAAGTTATATTGAAATAGAATTTGGCAAATGGGCAAAAAACAATGCTAGTACGCTAGTAGTCCAGAACTTAATACTCGTGGTAGAGCGTAACGGGATAAATTCTAATCGATATGGAAAACATTTGCCATCGAATCTACTGAGCCAAAAGTAATGCAACTATAAATTTAAACTGTAAATTCTATTTCAATTTACGTTACGTTACGTTAATATATAATTTGGCAAATGGGCAAAAAACAATGCAAAGAACAATTTTGTGGTAAAAGTCACTCGTCCTCGCGTCCAATTTATCTCGGGTCATTGATGACATTTTGTTGAAAATAAGCTTTTTCAATGTGTTAATACAGTTCCTTTTGGTGTGATCAAACAACCGTGGTCGTATTTGGAGGTGCCTATGAGCTCTGCGACCCTTAATGTTTTATTATAGTTATTAAACATTATTGACGCTCTTACCTGTTTTAGCTATTATTTTTCGGACAGGCGTGTTTTATTAATTCATATCCATATCACATTTACTATACATTAAATATTTTAGGGAAATAATAAACGTATTAATTACAAAATAATTCAAATATGCATTGTTTCAGTAATTACCGGAAATTTGTTTTCACAAAACGCCTGATGTAAATTGATAACCAGTTACTAGCGTTCGACATAAATAATAAATTATTCATAACATAATAATTATCAGATTTCATATTTTTTTTAAATTATGTGCCCGCAGAACATCGGATAATTTATACGCAATATCGAATCAGTAGCACTACTATTTGTTTTACGCTACTTTAAACAGGCTACTCGATTGCGTCTGCCTCAATCCATCAGTTTCTTCAAATCGAGGGTTGAAAAGTTATATGAGTTAAGCGAAATTTTTTTTAAACTTTACAATAGATAGAGCATACTTATTTGACGCAGAAAAAATGGCTGTTTCCAAATATAATATCACCCAAAAGAAATATAATATCACCCAAATATTTCAATATCACCCAAATACTTCAATATCACCCAAAAGTCGCTTAAGTCAAATATAGCCTTTCACACCTCGAAATGTGAACACTAAGTCCTTAGTGTCACCTTTTCAGCATTACGTTCTTCTTTCTGTACGAAATTATGAAATTTTAATGGGATAAGATAGCAGTGGTAGCCGAGTGGTCGAACGCACGCCTTGCAATCAAAGTGTGCAGGTTCAAACCCCGGCTCGCACCTCTGGGATTTATGCGAATCTCATTTTCATCCGAGATTATCACTTGGTATGAAACGGTGAAGGAAAACATCGTGAGGAAACCTGCACGTCTGAGCGAACTTGACTAGTTCTCGATAGATGTGTGAAGTCTGCCAACCCGCACTGGGCCAGCGTGGTGGACTATGGCCCGAATCCCCCTCCCATGGAGGGGAGGCCCGTGCCCAGCAGTGGGACGTTAAAAGGGCTGTAGTAGTAAGATGAGGAATGACTGCACCTGCCATTCTGCCAATGTCATTTAATTACTAACAAGGACAAATTAAATAAATACACATCTATACATCTATACAAATAAATAAAATTGGAGTGTCTGTTTGTAATATCAAAATAACACTTTTTTACCAAATGCGTATGAAAGTATATACGATACCTATAACGAAAACGCAATTTTGTCTGTCTGTCTGTTTGTTTGAGGTAAACTTCTAAACGGCTGAACCGATTTCAATGGGAGATAGCTGACGTTCCAAGGCGTAACTTAGGCTACTTTAATTTTAGAAAAAGCATGAGGGTTCCGCGGGAAAAACATAATACCCATATTTCCGGGTAATCTCCCTAACGTCCACGCGGGCGAAGTCGTGGGCACAGCTAGTTACAAATAAAAATGGGTAATTAATGTAATAAAGATGATGAATGAATTCTCAGCATAAATAAAATAAAATAAAATCTCTTCTTCTTCTTTTTCAGCCTGTGTCGACCCACTGCTGGGCATAGGCCTCTCCTCTTTCACGCCATCCGTTCCGGTCCCGTGCCAATCTGGTCCAACATGTCCCGGCCACCTTCCTTATGTCATCGGACCATCTGGCTGGTGGTCTGCCTGGTTCCCGGTGCCCTTTATAAAATAAAAATCTTTATTATTAACCAAAATAATGACAGAGCAAGTTATAGTTACTGTAGAACCCAAATAAGGCCTGGCCCGTGGGGTTCCGTTAATATTAAAGTGTCAAAAGTAAGTATGTATGTGAGGTAAGTAAAAGTTAAGTTCATAAATACATTTAAGATTTAATCAGTTAATTATTATAACATTATTTTGATATTACTGTACTATGAAATCTATCAAATATCTAATAATTATAATAAAATACTGCTAACGATTAGGCAATATGGGTGGTATTTATCCAAGGATAGTATAATGTATTCCCACTTCAGTGGTATTAGCACGCACGTATGGTCTCTGTCTAATTTCATACCAGAGAAAGAAACAAAATCAAGATATACTGTAACATAAATCTTGTCTTGGAGCTCATGTTAAACCTACAGCATATTATAAAAAAAAGTTAGTTTAGTTTCCAAAGCTTCCATTTATAGCGTCAATACACCGCCCGGTCTTTCCAAACTCAAAGTTCTTGTCCTTTGAATACAATTTTGCAGATTAGATCGAAAACTCGGATCTCGGCAGTACCAATTCATTAGCGCCCGACTTTCAATGCAAACTCCTTTTGAATAGCGAAATTCTCTAATGCAGTATTTCTTTGACATGCAGACACCATTAAGGGAGAATGCACAGTGCAAGAAATTGTCAGTAAATTAGTCATGCCATTTTGAGCATTTGTTTTTAGTTGGAAAAACGATCAAAGTACCTTTAAGACCTTTTCACTCAACGAATTAAAGGCGTCAAAAGTCGCGCATTAAAATATTAGCCAATACCAGAACGCACGCTATGTCAATAAAAATAAATATTAATATTCTCTGGTGAAAGCATCAAGATATATAAAACGATTTTTTTAACCTTTAGTTAAATTGCGACTCTTAGGGCAAATATCGTATTGAAATCGTTGAAAGAATCTAATTATCAGCACCTCGACACATTCCTTTGAAATAAAATTAAAGCAAAAACATTTTAAATTACAAGCTTTATATTAACTTGCAATGTATGTCCGGGTGGAATCTTGCAACTGAATTTTAAATCAGTTACCTATAACCGATTGAGCTGAAATTTAGTATACACGCCTATTATGGATGACAATGCATGCTTAGCTATGTGACGTCATTTTAATTCCAAGATGGCGGAATAGTTATTTTTTCTGCACTACCACAGTATGGGTATCTAAGGAAAGGGCTTGCTGAGGAGAACACGAAAACTAAGGGCAATTAAATAAAAGCTTGTTTTTAAAAAGTTTATTTACCATTAATTTTATACCTAACTCCCAGTTTCGCTGTGAACTGCTTTGACTCAAAGAAAACTAGTTCACTAGTTACTCTATGGATGAAAATTCGCTCGCGCTGTCAGTGTCATTTCGTTGAAGATTGAACTTTTTCTTTGAGTCAAAACGGTTCACAGTGAATCTGGGAGTTAGGGATAAAAAATGTTGTTTGCTTTAAATTTCATTTTCATAGGAATGTATTGTTTTCTTATATTTACGAAAACTATTTTACGGACTGTAAAGCAGCCGAAACGTCGGGAAAATAAAATAGTAAATAAACGCGATAAAATCCGTAAAATAGTTTTATTTCAATTCATAGGAATGTGTTGAGGTGCTAATTATTAGATTCTTTCAACGATTACATTACGTTATTAGATCTAATAATCTTGATTTAAAAGATTATAAATTAGTTTTAAATTTTCCCTTAAAACACAAATCATTGCTCTTATCGATACTAGGTTACAAGTTTTATTGATACTTCGCTTCTAACATTATTGGGCACCATATCCAAATATCTGAAATTTATATGCCTTCCGTTTACACACATATATCATCTCCCCTCACCTCGTTTAATCCTTCTTTTTAGGGTTCCGTACCCAAAGTGTAAAACGGGACCCTATTACTTAGCCCGGAGACAGACGGACAACTTCTGTCTCCAGGCTGTATCTTATGAACCGTGATAGTTAGACAGTTGAAGTTTTCACAGATGTTGTATTTCTGTTGCCGATATAACAACACACACTAAAAAACAAATAAAATAAATATTTAAAGGGGCTCCCATACAAAAGACATGATTTTTTTGCCGTTTTTATAGATAATGGTATGGAACCCTTCGTGCGCGAGTCGGACTCACACTTGGCCGGTTTTTATTCAATTTCATTGGAATCGGGTTTATATAAAACAAATGTTTGTTGTGGGTCCAGTTTATTTTTAAAACACTTTGTAAAATTATCGATGATTTTGAAAATAAAATCGAGAATGTGCCCGGTACAATGGCAATAGGCTCGCCCCTTATTACATTGATACCAAAATTCACCGGCGAAGTGTAGGCGCATTGCAGTGCACCTCTGCCAACCCTTTCATGAATACAGGCGTGATAATTTATAAAATTCATCCTTCTGATTATTATCTTGTAAAGTCTCACCATAGAATCTCAAGTCTCAACGACCGAACAACTGTGTTACATACTCTGTTGTTGGCAAAATCATCGAATAAATACGATGGAGGCCATCTCTTTTAAAAAGTGGAGTGAAGAGAATCATAGTTTGTTATCTAGTTGCGTCTTGACGCCCCAATGTGGCGCCCCCGGGGCTTTAAACAGCGTCATTGCTTTGAATATTATTTCCTTTACGTTCTGCTGCCGTTCAATTGTATGCTACCTAAAAAAATTTATAATTCAATTGTATAATTATTTAAAAATACATCATCACGCCTGTATTCCCCGAAGGGGTAGGCAGAGATGCACTGTAGTGCGCCCACAGTTCGCCGATGTATTTAGGTCCCAATGTTATAGGGGGCGAGCCTATTGCCATTATACCGGGCATATTCCCCCTCGATACGAGGGAGACTTGGGCCATAGTCCACCACGTCGGCCCAGTGCGGGTTTGTGAACTTCACACGCTTTTCTATAGACGTGCAGGTTTCATCACGATGTTTTCCTTCACCGTTCAGCAAGTGGTAATCATTGTTGAAAATGACATTCGCACATGAAAATTATCTCAGAGGTGCGGGCCTGGGATTTGAACTTGCACCCCTTACGTTCAAGGCGGGCGTTCTTGCCCACGAGGCTACCACTGCTACTTACCACTGCTTATTCTTTATTTTTACAAAATATAATTAAGTAGTTGGCCTTCTAATGCATATACCTTGTATTATTGTACCATTTACATCCGAGATTACCACTTGCTATGAAATGGTGAAGGTAAACATCGTGAGGACACCTGCACGTTTGAGGGAACCTGACTAGTTCACGATGTGTGAAGTCTGCCAACCCGCACTGGGCCAGCGTGGTGGACTATGGCCTGTATCCCCCTCGCATTGAGGGGAGGCCCGTGCCCAGCAGTGGGACGTTAAAAGGGCTGTAGTTATTGTATCATTAGTTTCAATTGTTTTTTTATAGTTACAAACGACCCCCATATCTTGACCCCATGACCTGATTTGTTTCCCATTAAGGGTCGGCCGCATGTGGCCACCCTTATTTCAATATCGTCCGCTCAATATATTCCCGTTAAAGGTCCATTTGATTGACCGTTAGTGTAACGGTACGTTACTTTGTGTTACTCATCCATGAAAAGGGAAGGAAGTATTGTATTTGGGTAAAAAAATCAATTGATCGTATATTTCTACCACGTATATAGTCAAAGAGAGAATTGTGATGTTATCATGTATGTAGCAAGTTTAGCTCTACTTCTTTTATCTATATCTATCTATACATACATACATACATACAAATAAATAAAATTGGAGTGTCCGTTTGTAATATCAAAATAACACTTTTTTACCAAATGCGTATGAAAGTATATACGATACCTATAACGAAAACGCAATTTTAATTTTTTTTGTCTGTCTGTCTATTTGTTTGAGGTAAACTTCTAAACGGCTGAACCGATTTCAATGGGACTTTCACTCACAGATAGCTGACGTTCCAAGGCGTAACTTAGACAATTTTAATTTTAGAAAAAGCATTAGAGTTCCGCGGGAAAAACATAATACCCATATTTCCGGGTAATCTCCCTAAAGTCCACGCGGGTGAAGTCGCGGGCACAGCTAGTTCTATAATAATATTATAATGAGCAAGGATTTGTATTTGTGTATGTAACAAATAAACTTAAAAACTACTGGCCGTTAGAATGCTACATTATCACTGAGTAACATAGGCTTTATTTATCTACTATCCCAAAATGTTAAAAAAAATGTCCACCCGTGCGAAGCCGGTTCAGGCCGCTAGTATTTATATAAAGTTACAATTCGTTCACAGCTGAATTACAAAACACTTTTGTTTTAAAAAAAGCCATGTACAAACTACTTATATAGGGTGTATCAGAAGTCCGAAATAATTTTTAGGTAGATATGCGGCAGCTGATAATATGTAGATGCTTAGTAAAGACAGATTATACCTAATCGTAGTTTCAGTGTTATAGATCTTTGAATATTTGTCACAAGTATCATGTTCCGGGCTTCGGGTACATCCATGGGGTCATGGATGTACCCGAAGGCCAGAACATGATACTAGTTTACACTGCTTAATAGGGTTATTAAGCAGTGTAAACTACATTTACGATGGGCGGCAACCAATAATCACACAAGAGAATATGAAAATTTAACATAGAACTCGAGATATTACAAGTTATAGAAATTGGTGAAGAAAAAATAGGTGAAAAAAACATGTTCGAATTTCAATCATTTTTTATACCATTTAGTTGTGGATACTCATGAAATCATCAAAGTATTATTTCGGACTTCTGAAATACCCTGTATAGCCCTGCGTGTGACAATTTTTTTTCAGTACTAAAAGGAATTGTGTGTAACTTATAAAATAAGTACATTTTTCAATGAATTACATCGATTCGGCCTTTATCACAGAAATTCAATCTTTATGTCTATTGATATAAACTACATTATCCTAAAGGGTGATTCACTCACACCAGTTGCTGCTGGGCGTAATGCTAGTTACCTGATCACAAGTGGTCTACATAGCACTAAGTGGATCATAACTTATTTTACATAGAAATTAAATGTAACAAATCTGTGTAAAATAGCCTAAATCCTTAGATAGATAACTCTTTAATAACAATTGTAGAGAAAGAGATTGTTATTAACAATGGATTTCCGCAATATGATTCCTGATTCCATCAATTAGATAACTCTTTATTGGTCCACTCCTTAAAGTAACACAAATTATACGCCTACGATATAACTTTAAAGTGTAACAATGGACAGCCTTATCACTAAAAGTGATCTCTACCAGACAACCTTTAGATGGAAATGAATTAAAGTACTAGTAAGGACGGGGTCTACTAAATAAATATGTACAACATAGACTAATAAATACGATATATAATATACTAACTTGGCTATGAACGACTTATTTAGTAAAACCAATTTGGGACAAAATAATACCGGCCGATTGTGGGCGGACAAACGTTAACCTCTGCTTATCCTTTCAAGCAATACAAGCTAGATATTATTGCGATTATAGAAAGTTTATTCTCACGCTGCCCACACACTTATTGCTATCATATTCCGTATAAATAAACCTGAATATATCCGTCTAGACGTTTTTGTCTGATGTTCAAAAATAAAAGCCAACTCTCATAGATGATGTTGATTTATGTATGACTCGATCATATTCCTACTTATATTATTCTTGTGTCATGTAAATTTGTATTTTGCGATAATCGAATGTGTTCGAATCATCATTAGGTTGATATTTGAACGAAAGAATGGTAAGTTATGTTCGATAACTTAAGTAAAAACCTATTATTGGACTAGAAAATGGATCATACATAATTCCACTCTATACCCATCTACGGCGAAGCCAAAAGGAAGGGTTATGATTTTAATAGTCTATGTACGTATGTTTGTATTTACGTTTATTCCTCCATAAGTATATATTCCTCCGGGGCGGTAAGGGGGAGAATGACAATAACATATAGTCAGCCCCAAACCTCACCTGCACGACCTAGGTACGGCGGCTTTCCAGCTGTCGTGGTGCCCCCCTGCTGGATAACAGACGAGGCAATGGTGAACGAACCGTGGCGGTATAACCACCGACCTGCTCGGGCAACCAAGCAGAAGAGGCTACAGCGGCCTTGGGGTTTAAATAATCCCTAAAATGTCCGGCGCAGAAGGCAAGGGGAAACTACTGCGGCTTCATTCCCAAGAGAGTCATTTGTGACCACGACCGCTCGGTCAAGAACGAAACGAATGAGAAGAATATTCCTCCGTAGCGCCTAAACTCTTTATCCGATTTGGATTAATAATCTGACAATCGATTCGTCATTATAGTCTGGGTAACATAGCCTACGTTTTATCTGACTTCAACAATAGGAGGAGTCCATTTTATCCTATTACCGTAGTTGGGTTACAGGATTTTAAACTTGTTTCCGTATTCATCTTTCAAAGTTAACCTCCGTGTTTGATATATAACTACAGCCCTTTTTAATGTCCCACTGCTGGGCACGGGCCTCCCCTCAATGCGAGGGGGATTCAGGCCATAGTCCACCACGCTGGCCCGGTGCGGGTTGGCAGACTTCACACATCTATCGAGAACTAGTCAAGTTCCCTCAGAGGTGCAGGTTTCCTCACGATGTTTTCCTTCACCGTTTCATAGCAAGTGGTAATCTCGGATGTAAATGAGATTCGCACATGAAACCCAGAGGTGCGAGCCGGGGTTTGAACCTGCACACTTTGATTTGCAAGGCGTGCGTTCGACCACTCGGCTACCACTGCTATTATAGATAGCGTGTTTGATAGTTTGGCCTTAATTATGATAGAAAGCCACAGTTTTGGCTCAATCAATTAGTTTACATAAAGCTGACGTAGACGAATAGGCTGACGGCAAGTAAAAAAAAAAGAATTAAATGAACTCCTTTGAATCATCGAAGAATTGATCCTAAGTTTTTTTTTACCATTACCTAACGGCTAAACTCAGTCAAAAGACTTCGAACAAAATGCTTTTGTAGTTTCCAGAGCTTCGAGTATTCCAATAGTTCTAGTGCTGAGCTAATTTTAAATGCAAATGCTACCTTCGAACAGTTGTAAAGATGATTACATACCTTTGAACAATTTAAATTTATACACTTCATTAATTCGTTTTGTACTAATTGAATTACCAATAACTTGAAGAACATGTTTTTATATTAACATGTATGTTTTAAGGATAAAATATAATTGTATTTAAGATTTCACAATGAACCGATATTAATTATTTAATTAAACCCCCAAAATTTCTAAAAACAACTTAAATTGATTCTATGATACCATTTTGGGAAAAATAGCTATCGAAACAAAATGTCTCCTTAAAATTAATCTTTTTACACCCTGAGACCATAGGGTCCATAGGGTTAAATTTCTTACAGTACCAAATAGTACTTACGTACCAAAATGAACTCTGTGCTTATTTACATAGAGTTTAAATTTATGCAATAAAAGCCCGCACGTCAAAATGCCTAAATAAATAATTTTAATCTGTGCAACTGGGAACTGATGCGGCACATTTTCCAGTATAAGATAGAACGAAAATAATAATGTTTTAAAGATCTAAAACAACGCCAGATTTAAGCTTGGTTCTTGTCACTCCACTGGGTAGAAGCTATATGGTAAATGTACTGGTATGATCTGAGGGCACCTGGGATGGTACTCGGATTAATAGCTACTGTACTAACTATCTTAAGACTCTACGGCTTAAAAGCTAGCTTTGTGTAAGTTTTTTTTTTCTTAACCGTTTGTGTCCCACTGTTGGGCAAAGGTCTCCCCTACATCCTTCTATGTTTAAGTATTGATACAAAAATGTGTTCTCGCCCTAACAAGTCCGAGGCAAGTTTCCTAACTACTACAGTAATCTAAGAACAGAAGAATAACAAAGGAACGGTTCCGTAAGACAAAGAAAATCTTGGTTCTTAGAAGGTAACTACTTGTAGAATCTTTATAAGTTTTATTATTTTTGTGGCGTAGCGGACTGTTCCAAGAAAGTGCAGAGGCAAGATCTGTCGTTCAATTTATTGTACATAATATAGGCTATTTATTCTTAACAATATTTCTCCAATCTCTCAACAAACTGAATTTATTATTATAATATTATATGTAGGTATATATGTATGTATGTATGACAAAGGTATATTATTATGATTATCTATATTAATTATATAGTATTTAAGTTTACAAAATTTTATAATATTATTGGCTTTAATCATAATTTTGTTCGTTTATG
The DNA here is from genome assembly GCA_914767695.1 of Ptilodon capucinus. Classification (NCBI taxonomy): domain Eukaryota; kingdom Metazoa; phylum Arthropoda; class Insecta; order Lepidoptera; family Notodontidae; genus Ptilodon; species Ptilodon capucinus. Next base: position 2,905,161 of record OU611811.1, read on the forward strand.
TAAGTATTTTACCATAGTATTTTTCTTATTCTTTATTTCTCGACTCCTTTTCTCTGTTTGCATTCGCGACCTTTTTTTTTATTTCTTGCACCCACTTTGTTTGATTTTTTTCTCTCTCTCTACATCACTCTAAGGTTGGCTGGTAGAAAATGCCTGAGGCATTAAGCTTACCTTGTACATTTTTTACTTCTGTATAATTGTGCAAAAATAAATAAATAGGCATCAAACCTCCTTTGCTTACTCCATGTATTAAAAAGTAATAGATTTTTATTTGTATATGTCAGCGCGGCGGCTAAGCTATATAGCCGATCACACCTTACACGGGCGTTACGGAGGATAGCTGGTGGAGTAAGGGGAAATTATGGCAACTGACCTGGTCTCCTAACTGGTGATGCCCTAGACACGCTACGATCACCTCGATTACGGGTTCCTTCTTGAGCTTGTTCTCCAGGTAGCATGTCACAGCCTGGGAGCGCTTCTTCTCGGCTTCTTCAGGTCTTTATCACCACAGCGGCCTTCAATAACTAGCGGCACTAGATGTACGGAGCAGCGGACTTGTAGGTATTTCGTTCACTATATTCGCGAGATGCAGTTGAGGGCCCTTAGTACATGGCCTCAGAGTTTGCTGAGCAGCAAAGTGGCGGCGGCGGTTCGAAAAAGGGGTTTCAAAACGGGTGCGGTAGCTTACGTCAACAGAGGTTAAACGCAGACTGCTTGTAATGACAAGCCGTTTCATAGTGCAGCGGTTGAAAGGAGTGATAGGGATAGCCGCTTGAGATATACAATTAGAGGGTTAAAATAAATAAAAGCACCACCGTGAGTGGCGCGAACAGTATATAACAAATTTTATCAAAGAGCGGTATAAAATGATGAATAATAAAAAAATCCACAATAAAGATAATTTTTTATCGACATTAAATCGATAACGTATTTAAGTTAATATCGCCCAAAAGTGTCGCTTAATTCGAATAGCCTTTCACGCCTCGACATGTATTAAAACAGAATACATTTTCAAAAAAGTCAAGTTAATTCAGCCTCCGGAATTGCTACAGAACCCTAAATAATGTTTTAATCTACTTATCTTGCATTTAAAGTAATCAAATTAACAAGAAAACAGTTCTCTTATTACAAAAAAACATGTTATCACAATAAATTATTTTAGTAACACGTCCGTGGCATAATATGTCCCGATACGCACTCGGGGGCCGTTCAGACCGCCATATCAGAACAGCTGTTATGATTTAACCCTCCCCGGGGTACGGCCGGCGCCCTGATGCGAATGCCAATTTCTTTGTAAGGGTTAGAAATATTTTGTTTGTACTTTTGAAATAAAGGCCGACTTGACATTCCCAAGTGGGGCGAAGGTTGACACGAAATAAATAACCTCAGCCTAGATTTTTTTTTACAATATAATTTTACGGTGATCTTGGCGATTTCAAAAAACCGGCCAAGTGCGAGTCGGACTCGCGCACGAAGGGTTCCGTACCATTATCTATAAAAACGGCAAAAAAATCACGTTTGTTGTATGAGAGCCCCCTTAAATATTTATTTTATTATGTATTTTAGTATTTGTTGTTATAGCGGCAATAGAAATACATCATCTGTGAAAATTTCAACTCTCTAGCTATCACGGTTCATGAGATACAGCCTGGTGTCAGACGGACGGACGGACGGACGGACAGCGAAGTCTTAGTAATAGGGTTCCCGTTTTACCCTTTGGTTACGGAACCCTAAAAATGATCAGCCCTCTGGGTTTTTTGCCGAATCTTCTCATTTGAGGTCACGTTTTGATCCGGTAGTAGTATAGTAATCTTTAAGGAAAAAAAAATAAACTTGACAATTTGTAAGTGCCTCCATATGCAGTATAAATGATTTGTCTTCTTAAGTTTGTATGATATAATTCGTATCTTTCAATATTAATTAGTATATTGTTAAAATAGTTTTTTTTATATTACTGTAAGAAAAAAATGATCTGGGTTATGTCATAAAACCCTAGGGGGCAATTCTCGCATGGTCGACAAGATTTCAATTTTTTTTTGTTTCGACATATAATGTCGAATTTGAGATAATGTCGGTCATCCGAAAATTGTCTGCCTGGTTCACAGAAAAACATAAAAACTCTTTGTTCAAAATTATATTAATGTGAATTTTACGCGATAATTACAGTGACTGTTAAAGCGCCATCTATTAGTGACAAAGTGAACTCTATTATAAACGATTTTTTTTTCTTTGCCAGTCGAGACTATATAGTACATCCTATGATCCTAAAGTAAGCACAGCTAGTACGGTCTGGCCATCTCAGTTACACCTAGACCATTGCTATTTCAGAAAAAGGCATTTAAAAAAAATCCCACTGACGAGAATTGAATCCGCAACCATCAGGTGCAGAAGTCCGATACGATGAAACAATTAAAACAAGCCATCGTTAAAAATTTATCGAACACAAAATATGTCGTAAGCTTTTAATTAAAACTAGACCAGTGGTGGGCAAACTTTCTTAATGGGGGCTAGAAAGTTTGAGAAATTTCAGAAGAGGGCCAGAAAGACTACTCTTATGAAAAAGTGGGGTCTCCCACTAAGAAGAAATTCTTAGAATTTTAGCCCCGAGTTGGGAATAATAGAGAGGGAGCACTGTACTAAGTAGAATCTAATTTATACTTCAAGACCGTCAAAGTATAATTATCGCGGGCCATATACTATTCATGTCGAAGGACCGTCGGCGGGCCGGATTAAATGCTTTCGCGGGCCGGAGCTGGCCCGAGGGCTGTACTTTGCCCATCACTCAACTAGAAACTCAATACTTTTACCTCTGACCCTTATTCTAAGCAAAGGCGAAACTTTTAATAGCATTACTGCATTATTTCGTGTTTCGAAAGGGACGGACACAACAAAAAATATTCCAATTTAAAATTCGTTAACTTTTTGATCCTCTTAGAAGAACTTAGGGAAACTCCTTTCACGGTAGAGCCAATTATGTTGCGAGTTTCAGTGAGCTGTAGTAGAGTCTTTGACATTTAAATGAGAGGTGCGTGTGTACTGGAAGAAATACGATATATTTATTCCATTTTAGTTCCGAAGCAGGTATGTCTCCTAGAAAGCCAGGATGATGGGTCGGGGGGCTCATTATCCATTGCACGGCTGGATCGGTCTGGGAGACGGTCGAGAGTGTACCAGGCCGTCTCTTGTCAGCGCCAGAGACCCAGCCATTGTTGGGTTATCCGCTGGTGCGTCGCGGTGCATGTCAAAGCGATCCCGTAGCGCCTCGATATAAGCGGAAGTTGGTACACCGTCAGTTTTTACCCATATACATATGGCCTTCTGCCGGGACTTCCACATAACTACTTGCCCCGAGGTGGCAGGGTATTCATAAAGGATTTTCCGACGTTAAAAAAAAGGTTTGTCTCCTAGAAAAACAATGTCAGCTTTATTATGGCATAGTTGAAAAAACGGAAGTACTCATATTGAATGTACGATGTTGGATATGCGGATAGGTCTAGTAGTGTGAGCGTAGGCCGCTTGGTTTACTGAACCAGGTGGTTGAGGTTCGATTCCAGCCCATGACAAATTTCGGAAATGGCTTTTCTTTAATTTGTCCTGATCTGGGTGTAACTGGGACCGTGACGCCCTCAGTCCATAGTAAAGTAGTATAAGCTTAGCTTAATTTTGAATCATACAATAAATATGTGTTGTCTAGCGATATTTATTTATTTATTGATTTCTTGATAGTTAAAATAATCAAAATCAAGAAACATTTTTTTTTAATATTTTCCGAGGAGTAAATGCTCGTAGCGTTGACCTCATTCTTACGAGCCAGTCCTATAGGCATTCACACTTTAAAATTATAACTCATCATAACTTCGAACGACACTTGAACTTAATCAAAACTTTTTAGATAAACGAGTTAGCAATTAAAGTCGCTACGTCGTAGCGTATTCGTAGCACGCGTAGCGGACTTAATTCGTAGCACGTAGCTAGTTCATTCGGAATACAAAATTGTCGTATGCTGTTTTTATTTTTAAAATCATATCTACTTTGTATAATCATAGACGAGTTTTTTTTGGTAAGTACAAAAATACTCTATCAGCATTAGCATATTTGAATTTGTTCGGCAAACATAACTTACACCTGTTAATTTAATTGACGAAAATAATTTTATGTTACTTACTGACTTCTACGTAAGCCTAAATATTTCTACACGAAAAAAGGGTCAGACATTTAAGATTAACTCATAAGGGCTCGCACATAATCCAAGAAGGTATTCCCAGGGGTGTGAGCGTCGAGAAATAGCGAACGAAATGGACTCAACATTTTCTAAAATTAGAATCATTTGCTACATAAACCTCAACTAGGAATGTAAAAAAGATTAATGTTTAGTTTTTTATTAATAAAAGGTTACTTATATATACTTATAATCTTAGCTTATCACATTACGGATAGTAAAATGTTTGCATTCTTCGTTTAGCAAGTGTTAATCTAACAAATAAATAAAATTGAAGTGTCTGTTTGTAATATCAAAATAACACTTTTTTACAAAATGCGTATGAAAGTATATACGATACCAAAAACGAAAACGCAATTTAAAAAAAATGACTGTCTATCTGTTTGTTTGGGGTAAACTACTAAACGGCTGAACCGATTTCAACGGGACTTTCACTGACAAATAGCTGACGTTCCAAGGCGTAACTTAGGCTACTTTAAAATTAAACTATTTTACGGATTTTATCGCGTTTATTTACTATTTTATTTTCCCGACGTTTCGGCTGCTTTACAGCAACCATGGTCACGGGGGGACTGAGGTGTTAGACGTCCTGATGTCATAGTTAATAACTGGGTACCCTCATATTTAGTTGTTGTTTGCGGTCCGACGTCGGGAAAATAAAATAGTAAATAAACGCGATAAAATCCGTAAAATAGTTTAATTTCAATGTATAGTATTCGCGTAAATATAAGAAAACAATTAGGCTACTTTAATTTTAGAAAAAGAATTAGGTTTCCGCGGGAAAATCATACCCATATTTCCGGGTAATTTCCCTAAAGTCCACGCGGGCGAAGTCGCGGGCACAGCTAGTCATTACTAAAAAATGATATTCGCACATGAAAATCGGAAAATCCTAAAAATGCGAGCCCAAGGTTTTAACAAGCACCCCGTTACGTACTGCTGCCAACATTTCGTTTTTATCCATAAACCATTGCTATTAATATTCAGTACTGTAAAACATCATTTGTTTGTAGATATATAATATCCATCTACCGATACTTATTATCCTAAAATAGCAGTCTATACTCACGACGAGCTTAAAATAATCCTTTTAATACTATTGCGTTGGCGCTACATTGCTATATTCGCGTGGGTGTCAGGAAAACAGGCTCGGTACCAACTCTACATTGCCTTATGGGGCTAGAAAAAAAATTAAGCCCTTTTTACGTCTCACTACCGGGCACGGGCCTCTCCTAAATGCAAGGGGGATTCAGATAATAGCCACAGTAGTCTAGTGCGGGTTGAGAGACTTCACACGTCTATCGAGAACTGGTTGAGTTCCCTCAGACGTGCACGATTCTTCACGATGTTCCCTTCACCGTTCCCTTCAAGTTATAAAGTCAGATTAAAATAAGATTCCTAAATAAAACCCAGAGGTCAAGCCCGGGTTTGAACCTGCTCTCGGCTACCACTGCTTTAGAAAATATGTTTGTTATTGCTAATTTGGAGTCGAGAATACATGGAAATAAAATTGGACTACTGTAAGATTGTATGAGATCAGAATATTTTGTTAAATATTCGTAGAATTAAGAAATGTAAAGTCAAAAATTAAATATTTCGTTTTTTTCAAGCCCATGGTGGCACTAACAAATTGTCATTTTGTTTTTTTTTTATAAGCTGGAATTTTGGAATTTTCTTACACTAAAGACTATTTAAATTAATCGAATATATTGCCAATATATTCTATTATGTATTATATTATAAATTAGCAATAGGTTGCCTTATATATTAATAATAGATTATCTCAAAATATCAAAGTTAGGTAAATTAAACGCCAAGCGTAGCTAGAGAATTTAAGCAAAAACTAAACGCACACAAAAAAATGGTGATGAAGCAAAATTATTGAAAATTGTTTTTGTAATTCGCAAAAACTCCACAGTGTTCGTCCCGCGCTTAAGCTGTGAACACAACAGGTGCGGCTAGCGCCATTCGGCTGGTAGCGTCGCAGACGACGCACGTGCGCGGTGCTCATATTCCACGCATTCGAAATTTAAAAACTTTTTCATGACATTGTGTTTTGTGCCAGTGATTAAAATAAGTTTGTGGTTTATATTTTTTAATTCTGTATAGTTTTTTAAAATTCATGTTATAGTGTTCGATTTTTGAAGATGGACTGAACCATGAAGGTACGTAATTACTTAAATATTTGCGTGGTTTATAATAATGCTTCGTATAAATTACGTATTTTTTGAGAACTCATTTCGTAACATTACATTATTAATACATACATTACATAATTACAATAATTAATTTTAATTTGTTAAGTAAAAACAATTTTGTGTTATCTATGATTTTTTAATTGGTTAAAAACTCAAATATATTGGATATAGGAATACGCATTACGATTAGCCAAGTGAATTAATTGTTATTACTTTATACCTGAAATTAAATTTTTATTTCATCTTTTGAGTATCTACAATCTATTATTATTAACTTTTCATATTTTAAAACGTATCGGTAAGTATCCTGGCAAATTATAACACAAGAATTACCTAGTTTAAAGTTTTAAATTGTTCATTAATTAATAAAACACAATTTTCAATATTACAAAATGCCTCATGCGACGCTTGTAGCGGCGTACATTTCTGTTTCAAAGGTATTTTAATTATTGGATAAAGGCTTTAGAAATAACTTTGCATTATACAGTCGCGTACACACTGGGGCGTCAATAGCCATGCGTCCTAATTTTTACCAATACCAAAACGAACTCTGTCTCAATATACATAAAGATTGAATTTCTGTAGTAAAAGCCACGTCCCCACGCGTCATAATTCTCTTGCGCTGTTGACGTCATTTCGTTGATTATTGAACTTATTAACCGACTTCCAAAAAGGAGGAGGTTCTCAATTCGGCCGGTATTTTTTTTTTGATGTGAAACATCTAATGGAGCGCTTGGCGAGTGAGAGCAACTGTTGATGCCACGATGCCGTGATGCTTAAACTTCGAGCAGCTCCGTGGCTCCTCGGTTCTTTCCGCCACTTAGACTCCGCCCACCGGCTGACTCCGCTCACTCGGCGCTACGACGCTTCTCTCTCTCTACTCTAAATAACATAATGTTTCACATCTGCCAGGCGTCCCGCGACGGCTACTTTCATTATGCGTCAATACAGTTCGTTTTCGTGATGCTAAGATGTTCGAACCACGTATTAACGCTCCGGTGTGTGGGGAGCTGAATCGTGGTTTCTGCTACGTACAGTTACCTTGTGTAATGAAAAATTCAAAGTATGTTTGGAGGCGAGCGCGGGCGCTATTATCGCTTGGAGCTTTAAGCATAATTTAAATACCTCTACTTTAACTTGTGATACAGTCAATTATACTATAATCTGATATTTGAACTGCACAATAAAGCCACGGGGGCGTCTAATTTTTTGACTAGTATTGACTCATTTTTAGGGTTCCGTACCCAATGGGTAAAACGGGACCCTATTACTAAGACTCCACTGTCTTTCCGTCTGTCACCAGGCTGTATCTCATGAACCGTGATAGTTAGACAGTTAAAATTTTCACAAATGATGTTTTTCTGTTGCCGTTATATTAACAAATAATTCAAAAACAGAATAAAATAAATATTTAAGGGGGCTTCCAAAAACAAACGTGATTTTTTTTGCCATATTTTGATAGATAACGGTACGGAACCCTTCGTGCGAGAGTCCAACTCGCATTCGACCGTTTTTTTTAATTTTGCAAAGAAATCACATTGAAGGCGCAAGGGGTTTTCGACGCGTATGGGCGTTACTTTTACCACAGAAATTTAATAATTATTTATATTAAAGCAGTGGTAGTCTTGTGAGCAAGAACGCCCTCCTTGAACGTAATGGGTGCAAGTTCACATCCCGGGCTCGCACCTCTGAGATAATTTTTTAAATTTCATTTTCAACAAAGATTACCACTTGCTGAACGATGAAGGAAAACATCGTGAGGAAACCTGCACGTCTATCGAAAGGCGTGTGAAGTTCACCAACCCGCACTAGGCCAGCGTGGTGGACTATGGCCAACATCTCCACCGTGTTAACGGAGAATGTGCCCGGTATAATGGCAATATGCTCGGCCCCTATTACATTGCGCATTCGGATGAAAAAAACATCGGCGAATGGTGGACGCACTGCAGTGTACCTCTGCCTACCCCTTTGGGGAATACAGGCGTGATGATGATGATGTATATTGACACAGAATTCGTTTTCGTATTTGCAAACATTTTGACGCCCTGTGTGAGCGGTCTTAATAGTACTGAGTAACGTGATTCGTGTTCAGACAGACACAAAAAATCTGAAAATCGTCTCTTTCGCTATTGTTTTTCGATCTGGCTTTTTTATTTGATTATATCTGTCTATAGACAAGGAACGCACTATGCGCTTATACGTACATAGTTTAGTAGTTGACCTCTGACATTGGAGCTATGTCTATCTATGTGCTTAAACTACGTTTTTGCGATTTAAAAAGAAGATAATCTCACTGAGTTTCTTGCCGCATCTTCTGGGTTGAAGTCGCGCTTCGTTCTTGTAGAAGTATATATTAAAAAAAGGTAATTCGTAAATTTGTTAGTGCCCCCGCAGGCTAATACAAAACAATTGATATGACTTTGACATTTGCATCGTCTGTAGGTAAGATAAAAAAACATATTGAGACATCCGTCATCTTTAGTAGGTACTCTCATCACCCATGTTTACTCATAATGTTTATTTAAGTAAATTTGTTCATGACATTAATTAATTGACATTGATGAAATAGCCGCTTACTTGCGGGTGAAGCTATTTCTCATCTTATTTCATTCAGTTTCAATATTTCATTCATTTCGTAAATGAAAAATAAAAAAACCAAGGTCGATATATTTTATATGATGGAATATCAAATGATTTCCGCATGCTAAACGGTGAAGGCACACATTGTGAGGAAACTTGCACGTCTATAGAAAGGCCAGCCTGGTGAACTATGGCACAAATCTCCATCTGATTATGGTAGAAGTGGCCAATATATTGGCAATATGCTCGCTCCTATTGTGTCGGTGAAGTGTGGTTGCACTGTACTGCACCTCTGCCTACCTCTTTAGAGAATACGGGCGTGTTGATTTGAGATTAAAAAATGGGAAATCTCTACCAAATACTTACCTACCAAAAGTCACCGTTATAAATCTGTATAAACCATTAGAAATAGTATCACGAATACCAAACAATAGATATGAATCTTTCTGTCATTATATTTGATAACGCCTGACAATACAGGACAAAAGGACGGCTGTCTTTTCACGGGAGAGGGACCTGGAACGGTATTTATTTCAGTTTATTTATAGAATACACATTCGTACCATTCATAATGGAAATTGATAACATGGTAGCCGAGAGGCCGAACGCACGCCTTGCAAACAAAGTGTACAGGTTGAAACCCCGGCTCGCACCTCGTTTATGTGCGAATATCATTTTCATCCGAGATTACCACTTGCTCTGAAACTGTGAAGAAAAACATCGTTAGGAAACCTGCACGTCTATAGAAAGGCGTGTGAAGTTCACGAACCTGCACTGGGCCAGCGTGGTGGACTATAGCCTAAAAATCTCCCTCGCATTGAGGGAGAATGTGCCCGGTATAATGGCAATAGGCTGGCCCCCTATAACATTGGGACCAAAATATATCGGATAAACTAACCCTTAAAAATTAAGGTTACATAGCTTACTTTAAACAAATATATTATGAAGTCAGAAATATTTTAGTATAATATATTTAATAATATTTTTGACGCGGTCCGTCTTACTAAAAATCCGGTGTAACACAGCTCCACTCAGCCGTTACTTAAGAACTTTCTTTGTTGCAAATATTAACACAGAAGAAGGGTCAAGGGTGTCTATGCATAGGTTTACATGAAAGTCACATGCAAAATTGCACGATAAACTGTCAAATGTTAGGAAAAGCTCCCTCTTTGTAATAATAATTCGTTGGTCCCATAGTGTCTGAATAGTAAACAAAACTGGTATAGCAATCATAAGCATATTTTTTCCATAAATAAACCGAGTGCTTCTATTAGCCAAGCCACAACTCGATAAAGTACAGCTTTTAAAAATCCAATATTGGAAAATCCACAGTACGGCTCTCAGCTAAACTTGGTTAGGACATATTGAAGAGGTTTAACAGTTCGAGAGATGCATTCTTGAGTCTCGATAAAAAAATACAGATATTTATGATTGCTTGGTAATTCTATTTTTTTTTTTTTGCAGTAAACTTCAAACGTCCTAGGTATCATTCATAGATACTGGCTTATATTTTTATGTTTGAAAGTAAAATCTGTACATTAATTATTATCATTAAAAAAACTCGTGCTAAAACTATATTTTTTGTGTTGAAAAATCAATACTTATGGGAAAAATCAATAGATATTTCGTCCGGACGACGCGCCGTCCCGCTTTGGTTTTTTTACTAATGCTAAAACCAACTCTGTTTCAATATACATAAAGATTGAATTTCTGTGAGCATCGACCAGGCGTCAAAATTCACGCTGTCGATGAAATTTCAATTACGACCCGCACGTCGTGACGCCACAGTGTGCCCAGGGCTGTATAAGTCACGCCAGTACACAGGGTTATTCAGAAGTCCGAAATAATACTTCGACGTTTGCATCAGTATAGGGTACACAACGGAATGGTACAAACTCGACCATGTTTTCCTACTTTATTTTCGTCGTCAATTTCTATAACTCGTTATATCTCGAGTCCTATGTAAAATTTGCATGTTCTGTTTTATAAATATTGGTAGTCGCCTCTCTTAAGCGAATTTTACATTGCTGAATAGGGTTATGGATGTACCCAAAGGCCGGAACATGATAACTGTGACAAATATGCAAAACTATGATAGTTAGGTATAAACTGTCTTCACTAAACATTAACATATGAGCTACCGTGTACCCAAAATATTATTTCGGACTTCTGATACACCCTGTATAACACGTACCAGAAGAGAAAAAAATTGAAGTCCTCACAAATAAAATTGCTCAATCAGCTAATAGAAAATCGTAAATCCAAGCGAAATTAAGCAAACGAAATGAAAGGTCAGAGATGATGCGAAGTCTTATCTACAGGGCTTAGGTAGCAATCTGGCTCCGGGCAAGTGGTCCTTGCTTAATCTCCCGTCAAATGATTGTCTAGGTCAGTGGTGGGCAAACTTTCTTAATGGGGGGCCAGAAAGTTTAAGAAATTTTACAGGAAGGCCAGAATTATAGCAAAAATAAAACCGGACAAGTGTGAGTCAGACGTGCACGATGGATTCCGTACCAATAAAATCCATAAAAACGAGCAAAAATCACGTTTGTTGTATGGGTACCCCCTTAAATATTTTTTTTTCCTTTTTTTTAGTATTTGTTGTTACAGCGGCGATAGAAATACATTGTCCCATTATTTACAACTTAACCTACCCCGTTTTCTTTCAACTGTAAAAAATAGTAAAAACATCATCATAGTAAAAACGTCAGATTTGTAGAGAAAATGACGTCACACCAAGCCATGTCCAGTACAAAAGGCTCGAAGTGACGTCATTTTCTCAATAAATCTGACAGTTGAAAGAGATAAAACTTATGACTACACTGTCATGTTAAGCTAACTGACATCTTTGTCAGTACAAAACTAAAAAAAATGGAGGCTTAATCATGGAGATACTATAACGGAGATGGCATTTCGCGGTAAATGTTTCTTGTTAATCTGACTCCGCCATCTGTTTTTCGCATATAGTTGCCGTATACTACAGGTGCATGAGATAATAAAAATGGTAGAAAAATCGCTGCAGAGCTATACGAAGAGTGGAGTCGTTATGGGTACTCTATATTCTCTATGAGCTTAATATACATTATAACTTGGATTCGTATGCCATTAATTAGCAGTCAGCCAATGTCAAAGACGGCAGAGTGCACTGATAATCCCCCCTGTTCATTAGACAGACGTGTTACGAACCTTTGTTACGTCACAAACCTGCCAAGACCTTTGATGTCAGACCGTGATAAATGGACCTTATCCTTTTCAGCGTTCAAAAACTGCTTTCAAATGATCATGCCGTCTTTGTCCCTCTCATTATCTCAACCCTTTTTAACATTCCTCCGTCTCGTACCTTCCCCTTGTTTTGTCCCCCTCAAACGGTGTTTTGGTGTTCGCTTCCTGAGAATTTCAGTGCGGATTACGTGGGCTTAAAGTTTTATTTTTCGTGAGCTTTTCGTTTGGGCCTTTATTTAAATCGGCGCATGGAAATTTGCAGATTAGCGTCATTTTCGTAGGAAAAAAAAGCTTGATAATTCATTCAGAATCATTAAAATAAATTTATCTTGTATCAACTTGGACCATCGCTCCACAAACGTAACCTACTCGAAATTTATTTAAAAAGTTTTGTAGACACTCATCAGAATAACAGCGGTAACCTAAATTCTACCTAATCTGTGGATTTGCCTTGCTAAGGACAAAATTTAATCCTCTCTATTTGGCTTTAAGATTCATGTGAGTTTACATTTTACCAAGGATACGGCTGTCAGTGCAATCGTCCCAATCTTATTTATATGACGACATTTTGGTTATCCATAGAAACTTCTAACTGAAGGTTCCCTAACTATCGCTAGGCTCTATCCCAACAAGTACCATTTTAGAAATCCCATTCAAAAAAAAAAAACAAAACTGAGACTATTGATCTTTATTCTGGGATTGAAATAAAACTATTTTACGGATTCTATCGCGTTTATTTACTACTAGCTGTGCCCGCGACTTCGCCCGCGTGGACTTTAGGGAGATTACCCGGAAATATGGGTATTATGTTTTTCCCGCGGAACCCTAATGCTTTTTCTAAAATTAAAGTAGCCTAAGTTACGCATTGGAACGTCAGCTATCTGTCAGTGAAAGTCCCAAGGAAATCGGTTCAGCCGTTTAGAAGTTTACCTCAAACAAACAGACAGACAGACAGAAAGACAAAAAAAATTAAAATTGCGTTTTCGTTATAGGTATCGTATATCCTTTCATACGCATTTGGTAAAAAAGTGTTATTTTGATATTACAAACAGGCACTCCAATTTTATTTATTTGTATAGATTTTATTTTCCCGACGTTTCGGCTGCTTTGCAGCAACCATGGTCACGGGGGGACTGAGGTGTTAGACGTTCTGATGTCATAGTTAATAACTGGGTTAATAACCCTCATATGTAGTTGTTGTTTGCGGTCCGATCCACGCTGAAAGTGCTCACAGTGTCTTGAGGTCTTGCAATGGTACGCTTGGTTTTATTCATCATACCTTAATGCCATACCTTGTCCCATTATTTGGGGTCGGCGCAGTATGTCTTTTTCTTCCATTCATCTCGCTTTTCCGTCATACTGACATCCACTCCGATCTCATTCATATCGCCCTTTATACAGTCCATCCATCTTTTCTTGGGTCTTCCTCTCGCTCTATATTCGTCCACATTTATACTCATCACTCTTTTAGTCACATGATTATCATCTCTTCTCATCACATGTCCAAACCATTCTAATCTCCTACTTCTTACTTTTTCTGTTATACGCTTGGTTTTATTCTGGGAATTTAATGGCACAGACAAAAAATGCTCTTAAGTCTCAATCTTAAGATTGATTGTGATGTTTTTGTTATAAAAAATTTGTTACCAACCAAAAATAAGTAAACAAAAATAACCTTTGTATCAATACAGGTGTATCAAAAGGCACAGTTCTGGGTCGCAGTTTCCGTCTTTTGATCGCGTTGCCTTTTGTGCCTGTGACGCGAGTGACGTCATCCCCCCGTGTTTACCCACTGTCATCCGTCAATCACTGATTACCACTTTTCGCCGACCTCTTTGAAGTGAAAAATAGTAATTTCTGTGATAAGGGAAGTTTGGTCGTTTCTAAAGAAAATGTTGTCACAAAACTTTCGTAAAATTGAAGTCATATCTTGATTAAAAGTTAACCTTATTTAAAACGTATTTTTACGGAACTTATTTTAGAATGAGTTAAATATTATTGAAATTCAAATATCATCAAGCAACAGTTAAGCCTCACGCGCACCCTGGGTGTGGACGTTCGCGAGGCAAATCTTCAGCCAATGCCAAAACAGACTCTGTGTCAATATACATACAGATTAAATTTCTTTGATAAAAATGACGCCAAAATTCGCTGGCACTGTCGGTGGCATTCAGTTGAAGAATGAACTTTTTCAATGAGTCAATACAGTTTGTTTTGGTATGGCAAAAAATTTACGCGCGAGGTTCAACGCCCCAATGGGATTTAAATGTGTTCGAAGTATTTTGACGTTCCGTGATAATTCGGTCTATAAAATATAAAAATCTTATTTATATTTATTGTCTAACGTAAAGAAAAAAAATGATGCATCTATAATGGGGATTGTAGAACTAAGTATATATACATCATCATCATCACGCCTGTATTCCCCGAAGGGGTAGGCAGAGGTCCACTGTAATGCACCCACACTTCGCCGATGTATTTTGGTCCCAATGTAATAGGGGGCGAGCCTATTGCCATTATACCGGGCACATTCCCCCTCAATACGAGGGAGATTTGGGCCATAGTCCACCACGCTGGCCCAGTGCGGGTTGGTGAACCTCACACGTCTTTCTATAGACGTGCAGGTTTTCTCACGATGTTTTCCTTCACCGTTCAGCAAGTGGTAATCATTGTTGAAAATGACATTCGCACATGAAAATTATCTCAGAGGTGCGGGCCTGGGATTTGAACTTGCACCCCTTACGTTCAAGGCGGGCGTTCTTGCCCGCGAGGCTACCACTGCTTTTAAGTGTGTGTGCTTGTAGAACTAAGTACTGAAACATTTATTGAATCAGAATCAGATTTTTTTTATTCATGTAAACCAAAGTGCCAGTAGCACTTATGAATTTATGAATCGTCAGTAAAAAATTAAATAATATTAATAGTATCTCTACCACCCATTCGGAATGCATTTCCTATGGAGAAGAATGGGCCAAAAACTCCATGGTTGCTTTTTCCAAAAAGGATTTACATGTATTTGTTATTTGCATTACAATGTGTTTTTCTTAATTAACAATTATACAAGTTAATGAGGCTATACATTCTCAAAACACAAAATTAATCAGCAATACAAATTACAAAGCTGTGTCAGTGTAAGTGTAATTGCAAAGAGAAAAATGCAGTGCATCTCTGCCTACTCTTACGGGGAATACAGGCGTAATGCTGTATGATGTATATATTGACGGCTAAAAGGCGAAATGACTCAAACGCCATGCTGGGCGGTATTGAGTTAAATATATCGTTGGAATCCAATAATTTTTCTACGTCTTTTGATTTGGATTTCGGGCAAAGTTACCAAAATGGCGCTTGAGTTTGTCTATTAAGGTTACTTCTTGGAATTCTGTAAAGTAATGCACCTATGGATAAGATGACTCCTCCTGCGATATTTTAAGGTACGTCTTGAGAAAATACATCTTTCCCATTTTTTGTACTTAGTGAGTTTTTCATTTCACCTGTCGTTATATTACAATTTAAATAGCTTTTTGTTTAAAAAAAATGGTTTGACATGTCATAGAAATAGACACGGTAAAAGTTTGGTAACAGATAAGACTAACAAAATAGTGAGTAACTGAGGATCGATGGGCCTAAAGAAACATGGCGCGCATTAGTCACTGTCAACGTTGTTTATCATTGTCGGTGTCCAATAATTAAAGGACTGGGGTTTGTGCGTGTATCGTCGAGGCCAAGGCTCGAACGAAACTGGATAAGGACGTGCCGTGATCAATAAGATTAAGCCCTCTCGTACACTGGTGCATCAAATATTTTACAACACTAAAACGAACTGGATAGCAGTGGTAGCCGAGTGGTCGAACGCACGCCTTGCAATCAAAGTGTGCAGGTTCAAACCCCGACTCGCACCTCTGGGATTTACGTGCGAATCTCATTTTCATCCGAGATTATCACTTGCTATGAAACGGTGAAGGAAAACATCGTGAGGAAACCTGCACGTCTGAAGGAACTTGACTAGTTCTCGATAAATGTGTGAAGTCTGCCAACCCGCATTGGGCCAGCGTGGTGGACTATGGCCCGAATACCCCTCGCATTGAGGGGAGGCCCGTGCCCAGCAGAGGGACGTTAAAATGGCTGTAGTAAGTAGTGGTAACGAACTCTGTGGCACTATGGATAAAGTTTGAATTTCTGTGTTAGAAGCCACGCTACGACATTTGCTCGGGTTGTAAGTGTCTTTTGAAGAATGAACTCTTACAGTTGGTAAATTATGTATCATTGTGATTAGGTTGGTATATATACATACATACATATATATTCCCCAAAAGAAGAAGAAGAAAATATTATTTTAACTTCTGTAACACTCTGTATAATATTGTATTATTTGTAACCGCCGAATCAAAGCGAAAATACATTTGGAATTCAAGCCACAAGTTTATCTGTGCGTAACATTTTAGGGCCGGGATTGTGGCCAGCGTTTACGGGAGACAGGGTGCGGCGTGCGAAGTGCGGGATGGGAAATGCGGGGTGCAAAGTGCGGGGTAGAAAGTGCGACGTGCAAAGTGCGGGCAACCGAAACGCTGTATTTTCATAAATGGAAACACAGTCCTCCAAATAAAATATTGCTTGTTTACAACAGTTTTTTTGCCAAACCATAATGTGCTCTGTGACAATAAAAATAAAATTCGCTCGCCCTCGTCATTTCGTTGAGAAATTAAATTTGAGTCAATAGTTCGTTTTGGTAGAGACAATAATCGATGAATTTCGTTGAAAAATGAACCTTTTTCATATGTTAATACAGTTCATATTCGTCACACGAAGAAAGAATAGGGTAATGTACCCAGTTACCGTCATCAAAATAAACTGTACTCATAAAATTATTTTACTCCAGCGTTCTTTTAAAGCTACAAAATATTTATTCATTGTAACCTGCATTTGACAGGTTGACATCGAGTGCAGCCGGTCATTGCCGGCCTCGCCCGAGGCGTGACCACATATAAAGGCACACCCATATCACTGTTCATATACATTAACTACACGTTCCTCAATTAAATACTTTGTAGCACGCTAACATAGTAAATCCCTTAATCCCTGAGCACACTGCAGCGTCAAGACTCGCGCGTCATAATTTTTACCAACACTAAACTGAACTGCCCCCTAACCACCACCTGTCTGTCAGCAATGTATTTATTACCAGGGATGTTAAGGAGCTCCGTATCCGGAACCGAAACTATCGGATATCCGAAATAAAACAATATCCGTAACGGTAACCGAAATTGATATAAGCCTATAGCCCCCCTATCCGAGATAATTTTGGATAGGGGGGCAGACTGATAATCGTTATGAGATTTATGTATTGTTTTTGTATTTTCCAGTACCTGGATAACACTTAAAGAAGCTATATTAATAACTGGTGGCCCGTCGTGGCTTCGCACGGGTTTATAATCTAGCCTATGTTACTCAGTGATAATGTAGCTTTCTTACGTCAAAAGAATTTTTGAAATCGGTCTAGTAGTTTTTAAATTTATTCGATACATACAAAAATACAAATCTTTCCTCTTTCAATATTATAAGTATAGATAGATCAGGGATGTTATTGAGCTCCGTAACCCTAACCGAAACTATCGGATATCCGAATTATAACAATATCCGTAACCGTAACCGATATAAAAGTCTCGAATAATTTCCGATAGGGGGGCAGACTGATACACGTTATGAGATTTATGTATTGTGTTTGTATTTTTCAGTGCCTGGACAACACTTAAAGTAGCCATATTAATTACTAGTGTTTTTAACAGTTAACTCAACATAACTTCTGTCAAAAATTGTCATGACACTATTGCAACAGCAATACTTTATAAGGATTCATCGCCATCTTTATCACTGCCATCACTCATTTTAATTTGTGTATTTTTAAATTTGACCTTGCTATTAATTACTTGACACTGGCTGAAATACCCGCTAAGGGCAGGTGGAGCCATTCCTTATCTTATTCCATTAAATATCATCATCTCATTCATTTCGTAAAAAAAAGGAAAGAAAGAAGTTACTTTTAGAGGAGGAGGTAAGGCTCCTGTATTGATTTACTGAGAAAGCTCTTCTTCTTCTTCTTTTTTTACGAAATGAGTGAAATGATGATATTTTGATGGAATAAGATGAGGAATGCCTGCACCTGCGATATGCGGTATTTATGGCAATGTCGAGTAATTATAGCAAGGACAAATTCAATAAATACACATTATAAATAAAAATGGATAATGACAGTGATAAAGATGGCGGATGAATCCCTGAGAAAGCTCACTGTTCATCGAAAGGTCATTGACAGCGCGAATTTCGACAAGTGGTCGCGTGGCTTTTGGCACAGAAATACAATCTTTATGTCAGTTATCATAGAGTTTGTTTTGGTATTGGGAAATATTTCGACGCACGCGTCTCAACTCCCCATTGTACTAGGGACTTTATTTTGTCACCGTTTCAACGTAAGTGCCTAGGCAATTACCGAATGGGTGCCAAATGTAGCCAAACGACACCGCCGGTTTTTTATATTATTACTTCAAGAAAAGCTGTTTTCCTAAATATCGCTGTCCTTCTCACAGTACTACTGAATAACACAGACGGAAATATTTTAACTCTTGGCATCAATAGGTGTCGACATAATTTACATATAATACTTTGATGTTTGCATCCGTATAGGGTATACATGGTATAAAAATATGATTGAAATTGGACCACGTTTTAGCTACTTTTTTTCTTATGTAAGATTTGTATGTTCTGATTAATAATAATATTATTAGTCACCCCTTATAAGTGTAGTTTACACTACTGAATAGGGTTATGGATGTACCCCAAAAGGCAGAACACGATACCTGTGACAAATATTCACAGGTCAACTCAGAAACTATGATAGTTAGGTATTTATCTGTTTTCACTAATCAGCCACATATGAGCTACCGTATATGTACCTGAAATATTATTTCGGAATTCTGATAAATTTTCAAAACAACATTTGAAATAACCCCTAAAGCCATCAAGTATCTCTGCGTCACTAAACCTAAGTGCTCGCGAGCGCGATGACACGACAAAGGTGACATAACGAAACGTTATCAACAGTTCACAGTTCACCAGTTGTACCTCCGCCCTAAGCCCACCTGCTGTGAACTTAAATGGACTACTTTTAAAACCGAGTTTCGAGAATTCTCGATAGCGTCTGCGGTTTCTAAAGTTTCTTGATACGGGACGAGCGATCTTATTTTGCGAAGTATTTGTTGGTTGGTGGCACCATACTATGTGTATTGCCGTCCTTCTTACGGCCGTAATGTATGAGTAAGGCAGCAATAATTCTAGTGCTGTCTTATATCGAGGGGTGAAAGGCTATTTGACTTGAGCCGGATCAAGTTAGTCAAACAATATAAAAAAGCTGCGTATTTATTAAAGTTTTACAGTAAAAATGGTATTAAACGCTATAATACGTATGTACTTTAATAAATACGCGGCTTGTTTATATTATTTGTCTCCTTAAGTACTTACTTGATCTGGCAATTACAATGGCGGATGTTAGAGAAACGTCAAAACAATTGCTGCAGGGACATACGCAGGGTGGAGTCGACATGGCTCTGTTTACTCTATGTATTCTAGCTATCATCAATATATATAAAAATCAATGCCACTTTTCGTTGTAAGCTAACTCCTCCTAAACGGCTGGACCGATTTAAATGTTTTTAGGGTTCCGTACCCAAAAGGTAGAACAGGAACCCTATTACTAAGACTTCGCTGTCCGTCCGTCCGTCCGTCCATCCGTCTGTCACCAGGCTGTATCTCATGAACCGTGATAGCTAGAAAGTTGAAATTTTCACAGATGATGTATATGTGTTGCCGTTACAACAACTAATACTAAAAAACAGAATAAAATGAATATTTAAGGGGGCTCCCATACAACAAACGTGTTTTTTTTTGCCATTTTTGTAGATAATGATACGGAACCCTTCGTGCGCGAGTCCGACTCGCACGTGACCGGTTTTTTTTGTATGCGTTTGGGTGGCGCCCTGGATGGTTTAGATTGACAATTGGACCCGATAGGTGGCGCTGCTTCCGCTCTAAGGCGGTACAAAGTTCACCCGGTCAGCTAGTTGATTATAATTCTTACGCATTTTAAGTAAAGCTACTGTCATTCTACAATAAAGGTGTTAGTAGACCTGAGGCCCAGATTAAGTTCCTTAAAGTGATAATAAAGACGTATAAAGCCGTCAAAATGGTACGTAACACACTGGAGCGTCGACGCTCGGCCGTCAAATCTTTTGCCATACCAAAACAAACTGTGTTGACTCATACAAAACGTTCATTTTACAACGAAATGATACTGACAACGCGAACAAGTTATGACGCGAGGACGCGTGGGTCTTACAGAAATGATTTTTTATGCATATCGACGCTTGAAAGGCAATCCTTATTAAGCAACACAAAATCGTTTATTGAGTCATATATACCATTCGAAACGTCAGATTTTTCTGCGTCGTTTGGCATATATGATTCACTTTACGATTTTTAGAGATTGCCTTTCAAACGTCGATATTGGCACGGAGTACGTTTTGGTACGCAAACATATAGACGCGTAATTTTAACGCCCCAGTGTGCGGGGGGATCTTAAGAGCGTAAAAGAAAAGTGCCAGTAATTGGTCCGCGAGTGAAAGAGATGGGGGTATACACGTGATTGTCAGAGTCGCCCTGATGGTAATTGGGGCCATAGAACGAGCGTCATAAACGCTACGTTCCACACTTCAACTCGACGTTTCTTTTAAGTGTTATTTTACGGTATTAGTCTTAGCGAAAGACGAGCGTCTGGCCTTGTAGCATGACCGCGTATACATAAGATGTATCTCTATCAACTCTCAGATTCGTCGAGAAATGACGTGACTTCGAACTTTTTGTACTGGACACGGCTCACAGTAACGTAATTTTCTCGACAAATCTAACAGTTGAAAGAGATAAAACTTATGTCTACACGGGCCAACTAAGGGTGCTGATTTGGAAATTTGTCTACGCACCTATAGAGACATTTCTATACGTAGACATTTTTCATTTGGATAATTTATTAGGTATATAGTTGGACCCGATAGGTTGCTATTGTGACATAAAAAAATCTCGTAAACATAAATACTATTCTAAACAATATGAAACTAGTCTTTCAATCGCTTATTTGAAAGCCTAATTTCAGGTAATAGTATCAACTATAATATACAGCGAACATCATTTTAGACGGTAAGCTTCGCCAAAAATGTTTATTCCGAGTCCGCCAGCACAATTTCTGGACACCTGCCTAGCACAGAATAAAGTCCTCATCACACTGCGTCCAGCTTTTTTCCGCATTTTTATTTTTTACGAAATGTGTGAAATTATAAAATTTGAATCTGCGGGGAGCAGGTATTTTTAAGCCAGTGTCAAGTAATATTTTGTTAATTACCAACGTAATTAATTTCATTCGTTTTCAAATATTAAATATTTTTTCAAAAATACATTTATTAATATAAAAAATAGTTCCCCACCGGCATCTGGAACCACTGTTCCAGATGCCAGTGGGGTTGGGTTGGGTATGGTTGGTTGTTAATGGTTGTTAATATATTCTGTTATAATAATAAAAACAGATTCAGAAGGCTGTACTTCTGGGGACGGCGCGCATAGCGAGGTAGTTCCTCTCTCTGGAGCCAGGGCTCCAGGTCAGGTCAGAACCACTGGTAACTAGGAAGTGTCCTAGAAGCCTTCTGAATCTGTTTTTATTATTGCTTTATTTATTTATATAACAAGTTACTTTATAAGACGGAGAGCGAGCGAGCAAATCCTTGACAGAGTTCCAGCCTTGACAAGCGTGCTGGACACACAACATCGCCAAATAGCGTAGCTAACGCTGGAATAGTATCATAGTTAGACCAGTAATAAAATTTTAGTGTAAGCAATTTCTTTTTTGCCCGACACGTTATTTTCTTAGGTGCTCTATATAAGCTTGGTTTTAGTGTACCTTAGTTAAGACGTCGCCATTTTTTCGTTATTAAATGGTTTTCACTCGCAGCTGCTTGTAAGTAGCTACATTTTTTGAAACGTGTTCAATGCGAGCATGTCTTTAATAAGGATTTATGCATTGAATACTGTACAATAAATACTTAGTCTTTGTTGAATATACACACGGATTGAATATCTCCGGCAAAGAATGCGTAACATAATTCACAAGCGTCATCAAAGACATTTCGTTGCAAAAATATACTTATTTCATGACTTAATAAAGTTCTTTATGGGGTTAGCAAAAAATATGAGCTGAACAGGAAACAGCGCCCCTCAATTTCGAAAGACAAAAAGGGCTCTTAGCATGACAAATGTCTACATTACAGACACATTTATCATTCTTAAATCATTCATAATGTCTGGGGAGCGAGATAAATAATTAAGTGTGCTTGAAGCTTAATTGAAATGGCGGAAGACATTTGTTTCATTTTGTTACTGTCACCGAAACAGACAGTGTGGGCTAAGGCTCTATTCACACGGTAGAGCCGCCTGCCCGATAATTATGAGCTTATAGAGAATGGATGAGAAGTGGCCAAACATTTTGTATGGTGGCTCTACCTTAAGTTTTACGATCGATGTCCACTAGCGTCTACGTAAAAAACTTGCTAGGTTCTATTGGCCATACGATTACTACAGCTACAGTTCCCGTTATGTAGCTTCAAATTTATATATGCGCCTTAAGATTGACAAATGAACCGCTTTTGTCGTAAGCGTGCAATATTCATTAGCGCGATGTAAATTATATAAAGTGCCATCTAGTGAGTAATGAGAAATGTAAATTCCCCATTTGAAATGCGGAACGATGCGATTTTTTTATTTTAATTTGTTAAAGGTAAACATGCCACGGAGTATAAATAAATAAGAAATAATAATTTCAGGAATAACCTCTTAGTTGGTTTTAGTGAATTGGGCGATCCCAATTTATAGTATGGTACCCATATTGCTAGCATTGGTTAGAACAATAAGATCTGTTAAATCTGACGTAAGTGGAGTGTGAAAATTGAATAAGAAATAAAAATCGCCAGATAACACGTACTCATTATGATCCCAAACGAGAATCAAACCTGTAACCACGCGTTTCAGCGAGCCGAGCGGCGTACACTCAAACCACTAGAACAAGCCGTTGTTAATATGGTTGGTTTTTAATGGTTGTTAATATATTCTGTTAATTATAATCTTCTCAATTATCGAATGTCGTTTCGTCTGTCAGCATTTAAACTCGATCGGATTTCAACTTTTAAATTCGATCGATTAACGAGAATCATCCGCCGGATCCCATTGTCATTCGATTCGAATTTCATTCGGAATAACTGATTAATCGAGAGTCAAGCATCGAAATGTAATCGGTTCTGGGATCGAATCCCATTTGCAAGTAAGGTACTCAGTACTAAGAAGTTAACGTCTGTAGGGAGGGTCTTTAATTAGTATTTGGATAGCAATCTAGATAGAAATAGGTCCTTTTGTTATACTAACACAATTGGGAATACTTGGGTGTAGTTAATGAGGTAAGTGAGGTTTTAGAAAAACCCTTTTTACATAAAAGTCGCCTGACATACAATTCTTGTCTGCTTACTCATCTATGGGGTCAAATTAAGCACCACTTGCACTATGGGTACTGCAGGCGATTCTACTTACACTAAGACTAGGGCGAGACTAAGGCAAGACGAGGGCAAAACGAGGGCAAGACTTTTTTTTTTACTGTGCTTTACGCACAGTCTGCCACTGTCCTTCTGACATGATCAGAAACCTTGTTTTATTTTTTTTATTGTCCTATTTAGTATTTTGAAATATTTGAAGATTGTTATTTTGAATTTGATTAATTTTTATTACGTTTGTTAATTTTAAATATGTATTATTTGTATGTTACTCATAAATTACAACGGAATTTTGATTGAATCAAAGGTATAGATGGATTTTTATTAGCATTAATATTGTACTGTTCTCACTTATTTAGGGGCAAGTCGAGGGCGAGACTAGGGCAAGACGAGGGCAAGACGAAGGCAAGACGTGGGCAAGACTAGGACTTGATGAGCGCAAGACTAGGGCAAGACTTGGACAAGATGAGGGCGAGATGAGAGCAAGATTAGGGCAAGAGTAAGGCAAGGATAGGGCAAGTTGAGGGCAAGATGAGAGCAAGATTAGCGCAAGACTAGGGCAAGAGTAAAACAAACTCAGTAAAGGCCATTTGCCGCTGTCAGAACTCGAACGCACAGTGCAGAAAACCGAGTGGACTACGCTCAAACCACTGCATTTGTTCATAGTCACGTCATCATAAATGTTTTAATTCTTACAATAAATTTGAAATTGATTTTATCTAATGTCGAGTTCCTAAAAAAAATAATAGTCAATAGTAAAAGCATTGATTAGTTTTTTAAGCATCGGGAGTGTTACTTACCAAAATATCTAGACTAATGTCTCGTTGGACATTTTACAGTCCCTTACAAACGCTTGGCGTTTCTTGTAAATAGAAATAAGACATTCGTGGTATAACAGAAAGTTTAAAACATAAATTTATTCCATTATTATTTATAAAGCAAAATACATTTTTTTACAAGGTAAATCGTATACTAGCAGATTTGTAAAGTTTACAAAGAGGAAAATATTTCGCTATTTTATTGGGTATCGCTTTACATTTAAAAGTTGTTGGGTAATGAGAAAAATAAATAATGAATTGTGTAACTTGATATAAGATTCTAAAAGATCTTGACGGCAAAATACAACATTTGTATTTTAACGGACTTCCAAAAAGGAGGATTTGTTGTTATATTACGATGACGAAGTATCAGTTACTGGGTCAGTAGAGCTGTTATTTTCGTTACAATCTACAATTAGACTAGCTTTGCTATTGCTAAGTATTTGTTTGCAGCCTTGCCAGTTTAATTCCTCTCCATCCAAAGGTTGTCTGGTAGGGATCACTTTTAGTGATAATGCCGCCAATTGTAACACTTTCAATTTATATGGTATATATAGATAGATAACTCTTTATTGCTTCACCTCTTAGAAATATACGAACTATACATGTACGTTAAAAAAATAAATAAATTAAGTGCAACAATGGGCCAAATAAAAACTTTTTAACAAAAAATTTAACCGCCGAAAATTAAAAAAAAAGTGTTCTCTACCAGGCAGCCTTTGGATGGTGAGGAATTAAAGTACTAGTAAGGAGGAAGTGTACAAAACATATATACGATAACATAAATTAAATTTATATACGAGAATATACTAATTTAGTTACGAACGACTAATTGTGTAAAACAAATAACCGTCAATAAGTAAGTGAGTATGTAAATAAACTATATATCGGCAAAAATACTTATGAACAGCGAGCAAACAAAGCAGAAATTGCAGGAAATCATCGCGTCAGATAGTATACGGATAGTTTGTATTACATTAAGAGGTGGAATAATAGAGTTATCTATCTATCTATGTACAGGATGTAAGCCTTCATCTCATGTGCAAATCACTAATCAGAGTGGTTCGTCCGACTACTCTCAAAGGATTTCTAAATGCCGGCGCTCTAATATGCATTAGGACTACGCTGGCCAATGTTATATAGCTTAAGCGTACTATAATCATGCGACCACAGCCGCTTCAAAATGAACTTTATTAACCAATAGTAAAAGCTCATTTTTCAACGGTATGTCATCGATGAAGTGAACGAATTTTGTTGCGTAGCTTTTGCTACAGAAATTAAATCTTTATGTACATTGATAGCAGTGGTAGCCAAGTGGTAGAACGCACGCCTTCGAATCAAAGTGTGCAGGTTCAAACCCCGGCTCGCACCTCTGGGATTTATGTGCGAATCTCACTTTCATCCGAGATTATCACTTGCTACGAAACGGTGAAGGAAAACATCGTGAGGAAACCTGCACGTCTGAGGGAACTTGACTAGTTTTCGATAGATGTGTGAAGTCTGCCAACCCGCACTGGGCCATCGTGGTGGACTATGGCCCGAATCCCCCTCGCATTGAGGGGAGGCCCGTGCCCAGCAGTGAGAAAAGGGCAGTAGTAGTAATAGTACATTGATTGATACAGAGTACAATTTAAAAAAAGTCGAGTTATTTCGCTCTCCACAGTCAGTGTAGGACGTAATCGAATGACATCCTACAGCTATAATTGAGATAGCTTACACCGAACTATTTTGCAGTTATGTTATCCTGGTAACTATGATGATTTGCCGATAAAACAAAATGTGATTTATGTGTACATATATCGAGGCGTGAAATACTATTTGAATAAGGCGACATTGAGTTAACTTATTAGAAGAACATACACATTCGACGCAGAAAAATTTGGTGATTCCAAATCAATCCCAATCAATCCCTCGATATAAAAATGAGCTTCGTCCATAAAACCCCAAAAGTACGAGCCAGGCTTTGAACTTCTACGCTAAGATTGCAAATTTATAATTCGCTAAGATTGATTGACCGCTAATATGCTACCAGTAATTTTGAAAAGATTCCGATCGACATACTTCGATGTTCGAAACAGATCGAAACAGATGACTGTTTCCTCATAACCTGCAAACGACTTATCATAATTTGATAAATTAATAGGTGGACTATTAGCCACGGCTATCCTCTGAACATCACGATTAGAATATTTTCTCGTGTGATTTTTCAGTGCTTTAATTTATGAACATTTTTGTTACGTATAAAATGGTAATTACTAAAAGTAAAGTGGGTTATACATAATTAAATATAACGTTACATACATAAATAAACACAAAACTAATAAAGGCCCACAAAATAAAGCTTTATTTTATTACCTACGAGGTAATGACAGCTTAGAAACAACGCGACTACGCCTTTCAACTGAAAGGAAATTGCTCATTCCGACAAAGTAAAGGCGGGCGCACACATGCGACTTTTGATGTGAAACATCTATAGGCGAGGGGTACATCTGATTTTTCGCGTGGCGAGATTTGCCGACGCTTCGCTACAACAAAATGAAATCAATCTTATTACTTAATGCATTAAGTATAGTTTTAAATGCGGCCACGTTTTGTACTCCTCGGCTTCTCGGTTCTTTCCACCGTTTAAACTCCGCCACCGGCTGACTCTGCTCACTCGCTCACTCGCCGCTACCACGCTTATGTTTTATGTTTCACATCTGCCAGACGTCCCGCGACTCTCAGACGACCCGCAGTTTTTTTAAAATAAAATCAAAATTATTACCTTTATTTATGGTGTGTTATTAAAAAAACGAATCGTTACTGGTAAGAGAAAATATTAGCTATATTGAGGAATAAGTTACTAAGAGGTTTTTTTACTAACGTCTCACCGAAAATGTTAAACCGAGTAGTTTCTTGATTATAGGAATCGGAACTTACTGGTGTTTTTGTGAGGTAGCCATCCCAAAGTTCCTACCTTGGGTCGCTAACGATAAAAGAGGGTTGATAACTCGTTTATCCCTTTTAAGCGTTAGTACCAACTATGAACTCACACTGCGTTTCATCCTTTTAGTGTAGGGGTTGCAAAAACATCTGCTAATTATGAGACCCTATTCTATTCTTAGGTTAGAAAACGAGTCAGGTTATTTTTGGTACTATTGTGATAAGGATAATGTTAGTTTTTTTTACCACATCGGTACTGACAGCACAAGAAGTGCTGACAAAAACTTCAGACAAAAATCGACAAATACGATGACTGTACTATCTACAAGTTTTTTTTTAAATTTTTCACATGTGTTGTACCCCCGATGCACTTGTAAACGCGATCAAATCAAAAACAAAAATCATTTCTTTAAAGCAAAATGACTTCGACATTTTTTTTGTCCACTAGGTGAGTCTTGGGTGGTAAAACGAGTCACTTGCAGCGGAAACCTATATTCTTCCTAGTCTGGCCATTTACCTTACTAGATTTACCTTCTCAATTTTTGCGTCCGAACAATTATTTGTTTACCTTTTACCAAGAATAGGGCTGATAGAACAATCGTCCCAATATTATTTTGATAACCACTAACATTTATTTTGGTAATCAATAAACACTTCTTAAACTACCGGTGTTTTAACGATCACTTGAAACTGTAGAAAGAAAAGGTTCCGGCCATTATGTGCAAATTGTTGAGGTTATATTGGTACTAATTTAAATTGGGAACGAGCTTACTGCTAATATTTATGAATCGACAAAATTACTAAACTAGGTCGTCTGTGCGCGCTCGTCCTTATTTTTCACGTGAACTTAGAACTAGACCGATGTTAAATAAAATTGGTGTTTGCTTTATAACCCACTTTTGTTACTGATAGCGTTGTTATTTCGGCGATTAATCAAATTACAAGGCTATCCGACAGTTAGAGGGTATAATAACTTTATTATGAGCTATTTTCACTATTATTTTATAGCCGAGTGGTCGAACGCGCGCTTTGCGGGTTCAAACCCCGGCTCGCACCTCTGGGATCCATTTGCGAATTTCATTTTCATCCGAGACAATCACTTGCTAAGAAACGGTGAAGAAAAACATCGTAAGGAAACCTGCACGTGTCTAGAAAGGCGTGTGAAGTTCACCAACCCGCACTGGGCCAGCGTGGTGGACTATGGCCCGAAAATCTCCCTCGTATTGAGGCAGAATGTGCCCGATATAATGGCAATAGGCTCGCCCCCTATTAAATTGGGACTAAAATACATCAGCGAATTGTGGGTGCACTGCAGTGCATCTCTGCCTACCCCTTCGGGTCATACAGGCGTGATGATGTATTTTATATCTGTACAATTAAATATAATGTAAGTGTATTGTTTTCTTATATTTACGCGAATACATTGAAATAAAACTATTTTACGGATTTTATCGCGTTTATTTACTATTTTATTTTTCTGACGTTTCGGCTGCTTCACAGCAACCATGGTCACGGGGGACTGAGGTGTTAGACGTCCTGATGTCATAGTTAATAACTGGGTGCCCTCAATAACTGGGTTTGCGGTCCGATCCACGCAGAAAGTGCTCACGGTGTCTTGAGGTCTTGCAATGGTACCCTTGGTTTTGGATTTAATCATATTAATTACTGGATCCGAAGTTGGTGGTAGCACCCAGCCATCTTCCCTATTAAAATTAGGATGTTTTTTAATTTTAATGGCCGTATTATCCTTGGTCGCAGTCGGTGTTCTTTTGCGAGGATATGCGGTTTATCAAATCACCCGCCATTATATCAGATTTCATTCTACTTTTCATTGCTTACATTCTACTTTCACTATTATCTTAAAATACATATCTTAAAAATATTTCGCAGGTAGGACAATCAGGTACCCTCAGTAAGCGGTAATCGCAGGAAGGGACTGAATCAACATTTGTAGGGAGCCCTCGAAGCGTAAAGATTAAAGGGAAATAAAGGAAAGTGTGGCACGGAACGTCGTATTGTTCGTATTTTTATTACAACGAATACGCGGAAATGGCATTGATTGGAAACGCAATAATTCGTTTTAGTTCCAATTCCAGCTATATTTATTGTGACATGGTTTACTGCTGATTTTGCCAATAACATATTATAGGTATGTACGTTTTTTTTTTATTAAAATAATAATGATGACATAACAGTAAACTGCCATACGATAAATCTTTGACTGTTTTTAAGCCCGGACCTACAAGATTCGATACAACTTTTTTCTTATTCCAAAATGAACTGTATTGGCTTATAAATAGAACTCATTATTCAAAAATAAATCATTGATGATGCGAGCAAATTTTGATCAGTCGTCACGTGGCTTTTACCAAAGTAATTCAATCTTTATGGATATTAAACACAGAGTTCGTTTTGGTATGGCTAAAAAATACGAGTGCCTTAATTTAGGCGTAGGCCTTTATTTAGTAGAATACGTTTCAGTTTCACATCGACATTATTAAATTAGAGCAAGGCATATAATATATTCGTGTTGTTTTCGAGAAAGGATGCTGTCACTGTCATTCATATTCATAAATGCTGTGATCGGAGTGAGACAACAACAAATTTGCAAGACACCTTAGAGGATGTGGAATCGTTGAATACACAAGTAATCAATTTGTTAGTAACTGAACAGTTAAGACCTTTCTCGCATGATCGACATTATTTCTATTCGACCTATCGAGGGGTGAAAGGCTATTTGACTTGAGCGACATTTTATAACTTTCAGGAAAGCATACGCATTCAACGCACCAAAAATCGCTGATTTAAAAAAGGTATACAAGCAATATCGCCCAAAAGCTTAAGCCAAATAGTCTAAACAACACGACCAGTTTTTTTTTCGACATATGCCGAATTAGAGATAATATCGATCGTGCGTGAATTGCCCCCTGGTTTAATCCTATTGTATAAGCGGTCTACTAACTGCCACACATTAAAACGGTACCTAAGGGTACATCCGTAATGCGAAGTGTCTCCTTCGAGGTGTCCCTAATTGAGTTAGCAAGTTCACCACCGGACTGATTGGCGCAGAGCTTAATTGTACCAGGCAACCATGACTAGTGTGTAGGTACATTCCTTCTTAGTTTAATTTGAGGACTTGCTCCTTTCCTTTAGTTAAATGTATAGATGGCTACGATGGCTTGGTCCAGTGGTTTAAGCGTAGGCCCCTTGATTCACTGCACCAGTTAGTTTCGGGTTCGACTCTCTTCAGTGACAAATTTTCGAAATGGCCGTTTTGGAACTTGCCCCAATCTGGATGTAACTGGGATCGCCCCTAATACATTGTATGGTGACCTTAGTACCTGTGTTGCTTAGTTTAGGAACATACGATGAGTATGTATTGTCTGGTGATATTTATTTCTGGTACAAACGTAGGTCGAATTCGACTTCCGATTTCGATTCGAATTCTCATAAGGCCAAATTTTGGAAACATGACCTTTTATAGATTAGCGTGTCGTCTACGCCGCTGCCTTGGCACTTATTCTACCCTGCGCTACGATGAGTCACAGTAAGCTACGACGTAGCATAAACTTGAACAAAATCTTACACTATTAATAACTACACCTACTGCTACAGCCCGTTTTTAAATCCCCCTCGCTTTTAGAAGAGGCCCGTGCTTAGCAATGGGACGTTAACTACACCTACTGGAACATAATTTGACAAATATACTACTCATCGCTACGTCGTAGCACTCTACTAACAATACGATAATCGCTACGTCGATGTCCGCGTCGTCGTAGCGATTATCGCATTGATCACACAATACTACGCCAAAGCGGGCATTACTACGTCGTAGCATATATATACTACGCAATAATGCTTATACTAAATTATTGAGTATTCCTAGTATCGTCATTTGTACAAATAATGTGTTCATTCATTTTAACATTCCCTGACGTAAAAGTGCTTCATGACGACTATTTGAAGCTATAAATTGATACGTAACTGCATATTGCCTTAGCCAATGGAATGGAATTGTTACCGTCGAAGTCGGTACGAGAATGATATTGGGTGTATTGTATATGTAGGTCGTATAGCTCGCGTGAGAGATAGTGAAGAGTTCAACACGCAATTCTAAATAGACGTTTTTATAACTTTGTATTCAGGCAAAGGTATTGTTGACCGAGTAAAAAATCCTTTTAATAGCAATATATGAGTATTAATTTTATATGAATCTCACCAATACAATCAAAAATGAACTCTGTAGTAATAAATACATAAAGATTGAATTTCTGCGGTAAAAGTCACGCCCCACGAGTCACAATTCGCTTGCGCTGTCAATGTAATTTTGTTAAAGAATGAACTTTGACTATGAGTCAAAACAGTATGTATTGGTATTGGCAAAGAATCGACGCGAGCGTCTTGATGCCGAATTATGCGGGGGGTTTTATTTTTCATAACGTAACTTTTGTCGTTTACGTACCTTTTGTCTTTGTTAAGTTTTTATGTGAAATCATATGTCAAAGTAGATAATTATACGAGACAAAAGAAATAAGCTATCGTCGTTCTTTAGTTAGACACATCTCAAGGATTTCCTTGGACGTCCAAAGCTCGTAACTTGCAAATAATTTATGGCCACGTTTTCCGCAAACACTCGGTTATCCGAGATTGCCTGACGCGCTGCAGATAAAAACGACCTTTAAAAATTACTACTTAAAAGGTTTTTTTCGTTGCAAAGAGGATCAGCCAGTAGACGGGGAATTAAAGTTGTGAAACCGTGTGTAATGATTGGTATAAATCTTGGAGCGTAATGCTTTGCTACGGTGGAGCGCAGTATTTGCTACGGCGTAGTACAAGAAGCACTTTTCGTAGCACCTTTTAAAATTATTTTGTGTTATTTTATAGTTAGCTATGATTATAACGCCGTAGCAAAGATTAATTAATGATTAATCAATTAGATTAATTAACCTAACACCACGTATCAGTTATGAATGTCAGATTTAATTATTAAATTATAACAAGAATTATTTTAATAAGTTTGAGAATTTTGTTTATAAATTACTCTTTGCTTTATATCACTTTATATCACACGTCAGACTTTGTAGGCTTTAGAGCTTTGTATTATCACAACAGCTAATGGATAAGTTTGGAATACTCTTGTATAATACTGCAATATCATCCCAACACGTTTCACTGGTATTATTACTGGGAATGAGGGTAATTGCTAAATAGATATAAATGAAAAGCAGTAGTAACCTCGTCGGTAGAACGCCCGCCTTGAACGTAAGGGGAGCAAGTTCAAATCCCGGGCCCGCACCTCTGAAATAATCTTCATGTGCGAATGCCATTTTCAATAATGATTACGACTTGCTGAACGGTAAAAGAAAACATCGTCAGGAAACCTACACGACTATAGAAAGGCGTGTGAAGTTCACCAACCCGCACTGGGCCAGCGTGGTGGACTTTGGTCCAATTCTCCCTCGTATTGTGGGAGAATGTGCCCAGTATAATGGCAATAGGCTCACCCCCTATTACATTGGGACCAAAATACATTAGCGATGTGTGGGCGCACTGCATTGCAACTCTGCCTACCCCTTCGGGGAATACAGGCGTGATGATGACGATGATCTCGTGTAATACTATTGTTTAAAAAATACAGAATTCTCCAGAAAGACTAGGAAGTCTTATTAAGACTTTAAATTGTAAATCTCATGGTAAGTACTTATTAAAAACTAGAAGAAACATAGTCACGTTAAGGTAAATAAAATAGTTATTTGCACTTGACGATGGCTTAGTTTTGATTTGCCTCTAGGTATTATTGATACAATACATCATCACGCCTGTATTCCCCGAAGGGGTAGGCAGAGGTGCACTGCAGTGCGCCCACACTTCGCCGATGTATTTTTGGTCCCGATGTAATAGGGGGCGAGCCTATTGCCATCATACCGGGCACATTCCTCCTCAATACGAGGGAGATTTTTGGGCTATAGTCCACCACGTTGGCCCAGTGCGGGAAGGTGAACTTTACACACCTTTCTATAGGCGTGCAGGTTTCCTCACGATGTTTTCCTTAACCGTTTCATAGCAAGTGGTAATCTCGGATGAAAATGAGATTCGCACAAGAAACCCTGAGGTGCGAGCCGGGGTTCGAACCTGCACACTTTGATTGCAAGGCGAGCGTTCGACCACTCGGCTACCACTGCTTATCTAGGTATTGATATTTATTATATACCAATTTTAATATTTCCCTGGTTTAAGTTTTTTTTTCAATAGTAAAATAAAAGAATCAGTATAATATTTAATTGAGCTCCTTTAACCAGTATTTGAGCAAATCACCAGTATCCTAAAATTTGGGGATTAGCAAAAAACTTTAAGTAGATCCATTTGAATCAATTAAGATCATTATAATGCTTTAAAGAAAGTTGAAAACGATTTACAGGAACATTTTCATCCTTTTAGCAGCCAAGCTCATTAATTATTTTGACGGAAGAACTCACCTTTTGTCCTTACGGATTAAGCTTCTTTATCTCCATCTCCTTAGACTTAGTATTAAAATTTCTTAAATTTTGTACATCGGCATAGCAAGAAAATTAAAAAAAAATTGATCCATTTAATATACAGGCTGTATCAGAAGTACGACATAATACTTTTAACGTTCCCATGGTTTACAACAGAAT
This sequence comes from Ptilodon capucinus, assembly GCA_914767695.1. Lineage (NCBI taxonomy): Eukaryota > Metazoa > Arthropoda > Insecta > Lepidoptera > Notodontidae > Ptilodon > Ptilodon capucinus. The sequence continues at coordinate 2,939,406 of OU611811.1, forward strand.
GGTATACAATTTTATTTTAAAATTCGAACAGGAATTTTAAATATTTTCCACTCCGTCAATATTACAAACTGGTGATATATCTCGAGTTGTATGCGAAATTTTCAAGTTAAATAGGGTTAAGGGTGGGCCCTATGACCGTAACACGATACTTGTCACAAATACACCAAGGTCTGTTACTCAGAAACTATGATAGTTAGGTATAGTTTGCCTTCACTTTACTTGATATTGACTACCGTAGGTATATCTAAAATATAATTTCGGGCAACTGATACACACTGATACGTGGTAAATACAGCACTACATTCTTGTTAGATTCAAATACCTCTTATACTCAATTAAATTAGGTCGACTTAACTAAATTTGAAATGATTCCATTATAGAGATGAAACGGATATCCGGTAACTATCCGGTATCCGGCCTATCCGGCCTTGTTTTCAGTATCCGGCTGGAAACCGGATAGTAATTCAGTATTCGGCCGGATACCGGGTAGTAATTCAGTATCTGGCCTGATACCGGATAGTAATTCATTATCCGGCCGGATACCGGATAGTAATTCAGTATCCGGCCGGATACCGGATAGTAATTCAGTATCCGGCCAGATACCGGATAGTGATTAAATATCCGGCCGGATAGTAATTCAGTATTCGGCCGGATACCGGATAGTAATTCAGTATTCGGCCGGATACCGGATAGTAATTCAGTATCCGCCCGGATACCGGATAGTAAAATTCCAGTATTCTCATTATTTTATACAACGCAAATCATACCACAATAGTTTATGGACATCGTTTATTTTTATAATCGCACGTCAAATATATTTGTTTTTATAATGAGTTTAGTACTCAAAATTAACAATTGGCAAATTTTGGTGAAAGAAATTTTCCACATGTTTTGGTAAGAGGCGACTCCGCTTGGTTTCGTCTACCAGGCCAGCTTCTAAAACTAGTCTTTCGCTGTAAAGGCTACTGCCAGGTGTTGAAAGATAAATTCTAGCAAACCTTGACTACTGCGGGTACTGCTGCAAATTAACTGACCACCATATGTATGGGTCGTGATTGTGATGGATTCGAGATGTCTTTAAGAAGCGTCATGTAACGCGATAAAGGGCCGAATATCCTGTGCTCCGGCCTGGTAGCTTGCCAATATCCAGTATCCGGTATTCGGTCAAACCACTATCCGTTTCATCTCTATTCAATAGAATATAATTATATTAAGTTTGTGAAAATAAAATTTGTCGAGTCACTTTGTTAAAGGTTTTTCGTAGAAATCCCGACACTTTGGTTGAGCAGATTCTGCAGGAACGAAACAAAGTAAAACTTGCTGGCATTCTTGTCTATTTAAATTGTTTTATTTTACAAGGTTTTATTTAATTTCTTAATGGAAGTATGCCGCTTTATCTTACTTCATAATTGAGTTGGAGACCAAAGAGATATTAAAATCAACGCACAACCAAAAATAATTTAAATATAAGTGAACCATCAAACTACATTGATACATAAGATTTTTTTAAATGCCCTACATAAGTGTACTTTTTTATACATCATCATCATCATTACGCCTGTATTCCCCGAAGGTGTAGGCACAGTTCACTGCAGTGCACCCACACTTCGCTGATGTATTGTAGTCCCAATGTAATAGTGGGTGAACCTATTGCCATTATACCGGGCGCATTCTCCCTCAATACAAGGGCCACGCTAGCCCAGTCCGGTTTGGTGAACTTCACAAGCCCTTCTATAGACATAGTTATCCTCACAATGTTTTCCTTCGCCGTTCAGCATGTGATAAACATTATTGAAAATGACATTCGGACATGAAGTACTCAAAAGTGCGGGCCCGGGATTTGAACTTGTACCCTAAGGGGTGCAAGTATCGGTAGCATCGGTAGAACGTAAGCATTCTACCGATGACACTGTACTACTTTTATTTTTTTTAATAAATTTTTGCCTTTTGTTTCAGATGTTCCCAACCAAAAAATAACAAGCAATACAAAACAATGCTATCTGATACAACAATCCACGTGTACGAAATAAGATGAATGTAACAAAGATGAGATTGACGACACGGCGAGAACACGACAACAACAATGTATGAACAGAGCCAATATATCCTTTCAACCTTTGAGAATGCATCAGACAGAGTGACAGTCAATTATACGGTGGACAACTATTTTGAAGAGTATATTAATGGCACTAGGAATGGAACGAGCGTAGAGGGAGATGCGGTGAACAACTGGTGGGCGTTGGTGTCGTTAATACTGGTGGTCTGCACCGCAGCAGGGAATGTGCTGGTCTGTATGGCGATATACCTGGAGAGGAGGCTGCAGAATGTCACCAATTATTTTCTTATGTCATTGGCGATTACTGATCTGCTCGTCGCAATTCTGGTGATGCCTCTTGGAATTCTCACATTGGTGCGAGGTGAGTAACATTAATTCCGGCATTACTTACAATATTTTCTCTAAACTCATCTTATATTGTCACTGAGCGATACCTTTAAACATATTCATTTTCTTAATTTTGCACAGAACTGTAGCGATTTCGCTTATCGTCGTAAAATGGATATGCATTTGTGTGATTCACATGCAAATTTGTATTTAGCATTGGTGCTTGCTATCGATAATAATTAAAAGATATAGATTTAAAAAAAATATTAGCCCGCTGAGTTTCTTCCCGAATCTTCTTGTTGAGGTCGCTTTTCGATAAGGTAGTAGCATTCAAGAAAATTAAATTAAATTTGACAATTTGTAAGTGCCCCTTAACCCTATGCAATACAAATGACTGGTCTTTGACCTTGACATTGAATAAATCACTACGGTAGCATAATAAACAAACATTCAAATGAATCCGTGTAAAAGAAATTGCGGATAAGGCCATTTTAGGTATCCAGATTTAAACCGCGATCATAACTGCGATAATGTTGAAATGCTCGGAATCTCGGTACCAATACATTTGTGCGGAGTGGTTCCACCAATTAACCGTTATTGTGCTAATAACCTTGGCGCAAATCGCTTTCGTCTGCTCGTAGACATTTATTAATGGCTTCTGGTACAAGGAACTTGTTTTCATACAATCTTTGTTAGGAGGATACTCTGGGTATTAAAATAAATCTTTTTACGGGTAAAGAAGGGTTAATTATTGGACTTACTAATATAAATAACCACCAATCGTTATCGGTAATCGTTTAAATTAGATTTATAAATAATACTGCATAACGCGTGCACCCCTGTCTACTCCTTATAGGGAAATCATAGCAAAAAGAAGAGCGCAAATTATTACTCCTTTTCTACAAACAGTTTTTAACTAACGGCTCGTTAAAAATACCGGCCGTTAACAAAATACAATGTTTTTGAATTTAAGAATAGAATATCGAACTTGTGCGATCGTTATTTTTCAAAGTTCAACAATTAATACCCAATTTTCAACGAAATTGTTGTGTTAACAACATTCAAAACTTTTTAATTCGATCCTTTATTTATACATTCCAAATAGTGATGGAAGATTAAACCGAGTTGTAAAGGCAATTAGATTTTAAACGAAAACCTCAACTTGGGGAAAGTAACTTGGTTTACAAAAGCTTTGAATTTGCGGTGTGTCCAATGATTGTGGGTTGATTGAATTGAAACAATGCAATTATTCTGAGGTAGCTATAATTAATGTTATTTTGAGGGGTTGCGGGGTCGTGCCGTGATTTAGGTTGAGTGAGAGTGCTTAAATTAAATTATTTTAGTATACATTGTGTTTAGAATATATATATCTTCCTGGTTTGTCAGAGTGGTGGTAACCGTATTAAGTCATCATATATATGATAAAAACTTATCGGGGACGTCATTGTTAATATAAAATATACATTAAAAAGTTATATTAGAAAATAACTACGATGTTTATCTTAAAACATGGATTTTAAGTCTTAAATATAGCCTGTTATTAAGATTCCAATATGAATAAAACATTGTCATAGACCGGTAGTTTGACTAAAAAAGGGTCTTGACAGACACACAAACAGACGGTCAATAAAGTGTATAAGGTTTCCTTTGTATGTAAGGAACCCTAGTAATTAAAATATCCTGCATTCCATTGATAAAAACTCTATTTATACCCTGAAGGAAAATATACCCATCATGGCACTGCACGGTGTTTCTAAAAAAACCATGGCTATTTATTTATTCAACATGAAGACATAACTCAAGGTGTCACAAGGTCGTAGGGATGATGGCGTTGATAGATGATGCCGCGTAGGGTATACCAGGGCGGCATGGCACGCGACAACTGTTCGAGCAACTAATGGACTGAGGAGATCGATCATTGGGATGTTATTAGAAAAGACCGATTTGGAAAACAAAAGACGGTGCCAAATAATACCGAGACTTCCCTCTAATTTCCTCAAAATATAACTGCAGGAGTACGCGCGTATACTTTTTGAAAGGTTGAAATTAAACAGTATAAATATGTACATTAATAAAAATAGTTTGAACGTGTTTGAAACTTGAATAGGTGTTATAGGATGAATGACTTAACATGACTTTGTAACTATTGAACTGATTTAAATTTAGTTTTTACATTGGGCTACCGTAAAGACAGCGTTTGTTTGAAGTTCAAAACAAAGGGTAAAATGAAAGCTATTTGGGTTGATGAACAGAAGAAAAATGTTAAATTTCTTTCCACATTTTTGTTATAAATTTAAATATCTTAATAACAAAATATGCGCGGACAAAGTAGTCGCAGTTAATAATAATTTAATTGTGATTTTTGCTGCGTATTACGTTTTGGACGATTCATAAAATAGCACAGTTTGACAAGAAAAAAATAATGTATCTACACTGTATGACATTCTTTGAGTATCATAAAAGTGAAATTGTTGAGAGCAGATTTTTAAAAAATCTTGCAATAAAATATTTTTAGAAAAACATGCAAAGTAACGCACAAAATCTCTATACCTATGTCTTTACTTTAATTCCATGGAGAGGAAGGTTGAAGATTGCCTAATAGAAATCAGTTTTAGTGATAAGGCCACCACGCCAGGTTAGGTAGGTACATGTATAGTTTGTATTTCTCTAAGAGGTGGAACAATAAAGAGTTATCTATCTATCTTGACAGACTTAGCAAAGGGATTAATTAGCTGCATGGAAACCAAGTCTTGTCTAATAAGTTTGAGATTTAAAACAATCTTGAGGCGGTAAACTCTTAGTAAATACATAGATAGGTAATACAAGTGTTCCCTGGCTAATTGAAACACAACACGTCGGTGCGTCGTTACAACCAGCTAAATTAATGGATTACCCAGACTTTGTTATGAAGGGACCGGGGCGCTATCAATTAAGTTATATGTGTTGGAGTTGGCTTTGATTGCAATTTCATGGTATGAAAGTTGCTTCCAACGTCAAGGTAGTAGCTGTAACAACGTTTGTGGATTGCAAGGCATTGCTGTCGGCACCTCCAGGCATATGTAATGGCGATAAAAATGGCTAATTAATTAATTTCCAGTTCTTCCCTAGCAATTCCTTAGTAATTCAGCAAATATTCATAAAATGGTAAATCTTTTGTGCGATTAATGTAAGGTTCTAGTCCCCTTACTACCATCTGTCTTGCAGCAATGTTTTTAATATTTGTGACGTGTGCGCAGTGTATTTATGGTACTGAGCCTAGTATATGCTGTCTCCTTCGATGGCTTACTGTTTTACAACCCGCACTGGGCCAGCGTGGTGGCTATGGCCTGAATCCCCCTCGAATAGAGGCGAGGCCCGTGCCTAGCAGTGGGACGTTAAAAGGGCTGTGGTAGTAGGTAGGTAGTTTCATAGCAAGTGATAATCTCGGATGAAAATGAGATTCGCACATAAACCCAGAGGTGCGAGCCGGGGTTTGAACTTGCACACTTTGATTGCAAGGCGTGCGTTCGACCACTCGGCTTCCGCTGCTTTCTAGCTTCCATTCTAGTTTTATTATTGCTACCATTGATATAATATGTTCTTTTCAAGCCTTAAAAAAATAAGTCATCAACTCCACAGCGATAGTGTTAGGTGTCTTGGGGCAGTGGTGTCACCATTAGGGGTGTCTGAACTTGTCATCAGTTTAAAACTATAAACCAAATAAGGTGATTTATTGTAGAAGAAGCCTACAAGACTAAAACTACCTGTTAGCCGAGAGTATGTCTGTCATGAGTCATGGTCCAATCCGTGGAAGAATCTAATTTACAATAATTTGGCATGTGTCAAGGGTGTCAAGGGCGAACCTAAGGCATTTTCTATAACAACATCAGAGTATTTTTTGTAGGTTTAAAAATCCTCCGGGAAATCACTGGCGTGGGTGGCATTGAGTGTAATATTTCATGAAAATGTAACAACGATGAGGTATTATTTGACTGAATAAAGTAATTTTCGCTGGGCTGTTGTATTCGTAAAAAAAACTTTTTACAATAAAGTCATGTTGTTTTAAAGCGATTTTTAAAAAAAAACATTCGACAACTTATGTTTATTTTTTATCAACCCTATGTTTTTTTTCTAAATTAAATAATCTAAGGACAAAGATTCGCTTGATTATTTGAGTTGTTTGTGCTCTTAAGCCATTGAAAAATATCGTCTCTCAAGCAAAAAAAGCTGAAATGGTTGCTGAAATTTCTGAAATTTTCTTGAACTAAAATAACAAAAAAATTATTTAAGCTGCGCATAATGAAAACAACAGATTTTCTAATGCTATGGGACGTACCGTAAAAGCAGTGGTAGCCGAGTGGTCGAATGCACGTCTTGCAAATCAAAGTGTGCAGGTTCAAACCCCGGCTCGCACCTCTGGGTTTCATGTGCGAATCTCATTTACATCCGAGATTACCACTTGCTATGAAACGCTGAAGGAAAACATCGTGAGGAATCCTGCACGTCTGAGGGAACTTGACTAGTTCTCAATGTGTGAAGTCTGCCAACCCGCACTGGGCCAGCGTGGTGGACTATGGCCTGAATCCCCCTCGCATTGAGGGGAGGCCCGTGCCCAGCAGTGGGACGTTAAAAGGGCTGTAGTTAGTATGGGACGTACCTACCGCACAGTGTTTAAACTATTTATAGGTGTAGGCAGCGAGTCAAAGTATTACAAAAAGAAGACTACTCTTATGTACCGATTAGCAAATTACAGCAGTTTAAATTTATTCATATAGGATAGAGTTTGTTACACCAATACCTATTATTATAAGGCTTCCCGATTTCAAATTTCAGAATTTGGTAATTTGTTGAAAACATTAACTCAAGTAAATTCCCTTCTCTTAAAAAATATGGTCCATGTCAACCAATATACATTAAGATTGAATATCTGTGGCAATAATCAAAAGACCACGCGAGCGAATTCGGTCACGTCATCGAAGAAATTTAATTGAAAAACGTGCTTATTTTATAAGTTTATACAGATCATTTTGGTATTGATAAAAAAGGGGCTGTTTACGCCACTACAGTATAAAGGTTATATCATAACGGTAACGCTAACAAAGACGTAGCTTAGTCTGTCTACGTACAATTGGTGGGTTTGTGTAACAAAATTCATTTCCCCCACATCTAACACAGATTTAATAAAATCACGTTCATATCTCACTCGCTAAGCTAAGGAGGCTACCTACGGAATCTGGGTAGAACAGGGCCTACCGTATTAATATAAATGGAACGATAAATCCTCGCTGAGAACACAACTGTAACAAGATATGAACGCCTGGTATAATCCGCGTGAAATTACTGTGTGTTTCAAAAGATCTTTTTGTGATTTGTAAAGGGGTGATGCTACCCCCAGTGATTGGCAATAAGACGTTTGGATACCTACATGCGTAAAGATTTTTAGTGTGCTTCCAGCTGGTGCGTTATGAGGTTATATTGACTCATAGAGCTACTAACTTTGTGAGCACTGTGCAATAGACGAACATTCGCTATGAGCGCCCTGAGCCAATATGACCTCACAACGCATCGAACGTGTTGAAAATATTGAAGGGACGGCGTGATGATGTCAATTTCTTAGTTAATTAATGAGCCTGAAATGTGTGGAGAACTAACTGAAATAGGCTTTTGTTTAGGAGTGAGATTAGAGGCTTTATATATAAATCTCATTTACAGTATCACTAGAAGACGCCTTAATATTAAGCAGTTACTTATCGCATAACGTTTCATCAACTGTTAGTAGACGTCTATGGAGTGTAGAGCCGCCTAACGTTACCGCCTAGGCGTCGCGTTACATTAGACAGTACTCAATTAGGCATTTCTTTATTTATCGCAAGAAAAGGGCATTATAACTATAAAATTGAGATATTAGAAAATATAAGTTTTGGCGATTTAAAAAATGATCATCCGACTGAGTTTCTTGCCGGATCCTCTCAGTTGAGGTCGCGTTTCGATCCGGTAGTAGTATATTAAAAAAAAAATAACTTGACAATTTGTAAGTACCCCCATGGGCCTACACAGAATAAGTGATTTGACTTTGACTATGACTATTACTTGCATGATAGGTTCTTTAAAACAATAATTGCCATAGTTAAGAACGACGATTAGTTTTTTTGAACTTGTAATAAATAGAGCGTAACTTACGTAGCTTTTTGAAAAAGATTGTTGTCTAACGTCTCGTTGAAAATGTAACGGTCCGTAAGAGTATGCTATAATATTTGCTTACACCCAAAAAAACCAATTAACTGACCCCGAAATCGGTAAGGAGTTAACGAAGCATGGGCCGCCAACACGTCGTGTTGACTAGGCGTGGGAGCGGCCATGCGTGGGCTACGTTTGTCCACAAATAAGTTGAAAGCCACGAAAAACGATATGCGTTTAAAAATAGGGGTTTAGCCTCTGTTTGAATTGGCATATTAATGGAGCTATTTTGCCCTTGTGTGGGAGGTGAATTATATTATTCCATTTCTCTACGAATATCTATGCAAATGTATTTATCAAGAGGGTTGTTTTATATGAATGGCATGCAATAATAAACTCTTTTGCATGATTGTAAGTCTTAAATCAGAACTTTCAATAGCATAAGTACATAACTTATTGCCTATGTTTTTTACTGATGGACACTTTTCTTTCAAACGCATGTCGTATGGTCCTAGGGGTAATTCCAGATACACCAAGACCATAAATTGCTGCGAATCCGAGTGGCTTAAGCTCAAACCAATAGGCCAAATCGTCATAAACAATCTCGTAGAATAACATATTTTGTATTGTTCCAGGCTATTTCCCACTGCCGGCTGTATACTGTCTGACTTGGATCTGCTTGGACGTGCTCCTCTGTACTGCTTCGATCATGCATTTATGCACTATAAGTGTTGATAGGTAAGGTCTTTTGTTTGCAGAAGTAAATTAATTTATTATTATGTATTTTCATATTACTTTTTTACGAAATGAGTGAAATGATGAAATTTAATGGAATAAGATGAGGAATGGCTTCACCTGCGAATAGCGCGGGTATTTCGCCAATGTCAAGTAATTAATAGCAAGGACAAATTCAATAAATACATGTTATAAATAAAAATGGATAATGACAGTGATAAAGATGGTGGATGAATCTATTTTCATATTATATACATTAATTATACACTAAGTCCCGCGCTCACTGGGACGTCAACACATTTGTCAATACCAAAACGAACTGTGTGTTAATATATATAAAGACTGAATTAGTGTGGTAAAAGTCACAGCTCCACGCGTCAAAACTCGCTAATATTGTTAATGTTATTACATTGAAAAATTAACTTTTTGTATGAGGCAATATAGTCGTTATTGTCTTCCAACGTGTTAGTTCATAATGCTTTCGTGAATTTAAACTGTCAGTGTCATTAAAATCTTATAATTAAATTTGGAATACAGGCTTGGATAACCATCGGCCTCGTGTGAACCTATTTTGTTGCCAAGAGAATATGAATTGTATTAGTTTATTATTAAAAGGCATATTTGTTTGCAGGTATCTCTCTCTCCGCTATCCCATGAGGTTCGGGAGGAATAAAACGAGAAAGCGAGTCACGGTCAAAATCGCCTTCGTGTGGATACTCTCTACAGCCATGAGTCTTCCACTGAGTCTTAAGTATTCGAAGGTAAGGTTACTTTTACAATGAACAATCTGTAATAATCGAAATAGTTTACAATGTAATATATATATCTTAATCAAAGCCATTTTAACGGCACCTTAAATTTGTAACACGAACCAGACTGAGTAATTGGGTTAATTTAGCGTTACACTATTTTCAACGGAGTCCGCCATAAATTATTTTAGTTTTAGAACAATGGCTGATACCCTAAAATAATTGCATTATATTTAGCATCTTTAAATATAATGTTATGTTATACAATAAGGAATTTTTCATGATATAAAAAATACATACTGATTGAATTAAAGTTGGTTTATTTGTGGAACGGTTTATAATATTTTGAAAATCTTTTCATTGATAAAATAAATAAGCTATCCCTGTCTTTAACGAAGTATCTTCCGAATTTATAAAAGTTGTGAACCATTTAAAGTGGCATTTTAGAAGTTTTTTGTACATAAAAATGCAATTGTATTTGATTTGTTAATACGAATAAAAATTATCAGATGTATGGAAAGATAACTATTGCGGTGGGCAGCTGATAATTTTATATACATTCTACGTCGAGTAGGACTTAAAAAGCTTTGTTATTTAAATATCAATAAACTTCAAAAGTTTAAAAAATATTGTTCGGTCAATAACATCTACATTCTAAGGGTTATATACCGCTATAGTTCCTTGAATAACGTTTGAGATATGCAAATAATTTCAACGAACTAAAACAGACAATACAATTTTAAAATCGTTGTCAGTAGACGAAAGAATAAATTGCTTTGTGCACTCTACGTGAAATAACGAGGGGATCTATAAAGTATATAATGAAACTATTGTTTTTTTTTATCTTTGTCAAAGGTGTTAAGTAGTTAATGGCCAAATCAATTTTTTTTTGATACTACTACTACTACTACTACAGCCCTTTTTAACGTCCCACTGCTGGGCACGGGCCTCCCCTCAATGAGAGGGGGATTCAGACCATAGTCCACCACGCTGGCCCAGTGCGGGTTGGTGAACTTCACACGCCTTTATATAGACGTGCAGGTTTCCTCACGATGTTTTCCTTCACCGATTCGTAGCAAGTGATAATCTCGGATGAAAATGAGATTCGCACATGAAACCCAGACGTGAGAGCCGGGGTTTGAACCTGCGCACTTTGATTGCAAAGCGTGCGTTCGACCACTCGGCTACCATTTTTTTTATATAGAAAATTAATATTTAGCAAACCGACACTATACATTATAAGTTTATATTGATAACCAAACTTTTAGCTGTTATCCTCGAAATAATAATGAGACAATTTCAGATTTGGAATCAGCAATTTTTTATGCGTCGAAAGAGTTTACTCTCTTGTTATAGGTAAAAAAATATCGCTTAAGACAAACAGCCTTTCCCCCCTCGATATTCATGACCCATTTTTTTATTATTTATAATGTGTGTTTATTGAATTTGCCGTTGCCAATAATAACCTGACACTGGCTGAAATACCCGCTAAATGCAGGTGGAGCCATCCCTCATTTTATTCCATAAATATCATAATTTCATTCAACTCGTAAAAAAAGAAGAAGAAAAGGCCCCTGTACGCTTTGACTGCAACGTATGTACTTCAATTTGGCTACCATTACTTTTTTGAAGGGGTATATAAAATAGGTAGGACAATGTAAATAAGCTTGCCACTCATTAATAAAAAGGTTAAGACTTAAACGAAAGGAATTTCGAAGAAAATTAGAAATTGTTTCAAACTTTTTGAGGTTCGATCGAAATAAATATTGGGAATGATCACGCGGTTCGTAAGTTTGACGAACAAATTGGATTAGCGAAGTTCGGATATAAATCAGACACAATTTTGGAATGTAATAATTGGGAAGCAGTATAACTTTTTTTAACCTACTGGATAAAAATACTATGTTATATTTTTTTTACAGAAATCGTTACATTAACAGAAAAAAAACTATAATTTGACAAAGGTTTGGTCTATTGGTTTGAGCGTAGACCGCTGGGCTCACAGAACCATATCGTTGCGGGTTCGATTCCCGCCAGTGGCAAATTTCAGAAATTACTTTTTCGGAATTTTCTCTGGACTGAGTGTAACTGGGATTGCCCTCAGTCCATTGTACAGTACATAGTACAAGCTTTGCTTAGTTTGGAATCATGAGTATGTGTTGTCTACTACTACTACAGCCCTTTTAACGTCCCACTGCTGGGCACGGGCCTCCCTTCAATGCGAGGGGGATTCAGGCAACACGCTGGCCCAGTGCGGGTTGGTAGACTTTACACATCTATCGAGAACTAGTGAAGTTCCCTCAGACGTGCAGGTATCCTCACGATTTTTCTTCACCGTTTCATAGCAAGTGATAATCCCAGATGAAAATAAGATTCGCACATAAAACCCAGAGGTGCGAGCCGGGGTTTGAACCTGTACACTTTGATTGCAAGGCGTGCGTTCGACAACTCGGCTATCACTGTGGCGATATTTTAGTTTTGTCTCGTAAAATTGGACATTGTATGACATCCTCCTACACATTCTATTCCATGTCAATGGTTTAGATAACAATAAATTAGAAGAATCAATTTGCCGCTGAAAGTATAGAGGGTTATTTCACGGTGCGCGCGTAGCCATTGATTTAACGTCAAAACGCATTATGACGGGCCTTTGGCGGAATATGGTTTATGACGCTAAAGGCGTCAAAAGAACAGCGTCAGAATTTATTGAAATACCAAAACGAAGTATCAATAAACAACGCAGCCATGCGTCAAAGTTCGCTCGTGCTATCAACGACATTACGTTGAAGAGTCATCTATTTTATATACAGAGTGTATCAGAACTCCGAAATAATACTTTGGGTACATAACGGTGGCTCATAAGCGAAAGCTTATAGAAGTCAGTTTGTACCTAACTATTAGAGTTTCTGAGTTATAGAGCTTTGAATATTTGACACAGGTATAGTGTTCTGGCCTTTGGGTACATCGATAACCCTATTCAGCAGTGTAAACTATACTTATGAGGGGCGACCACCAATATTCACAAAACAGAACATGCAAATGTAGAGTGCAGATATTATAGAAATTGACGACGAAAAAAAAGTTGGAAAAACATGGACGAATTTCGATCACATTTTTATGCCAATTAGTTGCATACCCGATCCAGATGCAAACGTCAAAGTATTATTTCGGACTTCTGAAACACCCTGTATAGTTCGTTTTGGTATTAGTAAAATATCAACGCGACTTCGACGCTCCAGTGTGCGGGAGGCCTTAGGACTCTCGTAAGATTGGTAAAAATGGATTTACTTGGGGCTCGTAATATAATAATGGTAATAAAACACCATCAAGCTTATATTCCCTAGGTGGCAGTTAAGATCATCGGTCTGGCAGATGGTCGGGGTTGTACTAGGCCGTCTCATCTCAGCGCCGGAGACCCAGCCATTGTTGGGTTATCCGCTGGTGCGTCGCGGTGCATTCGCTCCTCCGGTGAAGCTGTAAAGGCCAACAGCGTAGTCCATCAAAAAAAAAAAAAGCGGTGCATGCGAAAGCGATCCCGTGGCGCACCGATATAAGCGGAAGATGGTACACAATTTTTTGTGGGTATACGGCCTTCTGCCGGGACTCCCACATAACCCTGCTACTTCCCCCAAGATGACAGGGTATCCATAAAGGATATCGGACGTAAAAAAAAAGGTGGCAGTTAAGACAATGTATTTTGGTCTCAATGTGATAAGAAGCGAACCTATTACCATTATACCGGGCACATTCCTCCTCAATACGAGGTAGATTTGGGCCATAGTCCACCACGCTGTCCCACTGCGGGTAGCTGAACTTCACACGCGTTTTTATAAAAACGCGTGCAGATTTCATCACGATGTTTGCCTTCACCGTTTATCAAGTGGTAATCATGATTGGAAATGATCTACGCACTTTAAATCCCAAAATCACAGAGGTACAGTCACTTGCACACCTTGCGTTAAGGCGAGTTTTTTAATAACCTATTTTATGTCCCACTCCTGGGCAAAAGTCTCCTTCCTCTTCCGCAACCTGTCCCGATCCTGGGTTATTTCTGACCACGTCTTTCCCGCAAAGATGTTCAGATCGTCACTCGACCATTTGCTCGGTCTTTCACGAAGACTTCATTTAGTTCTAAGTCGTAACATCATGGCCAGCTTACATTCACTTTAGTTTGAGAACTTGTAAAAGCTACCATAGGAAAAGTATTTGGTAGATAAGGGAAATAAGTTTCGCAACAGAATCAAAATCCAAATATATTCTTGTTTACTCAACTATGTCGGAAACTTATTGTAACTTCGCGTTGGAAACAACCAGAGATGGACTGGGCATCGTTTCATATTCGGTAATATCAATATTCGGTAGATTTACCGAACGTTGGTATTCGGCTGATATTCGGTTTGCGAGCCGAATGTTTGATAGTGTATAAAATGTTTAATAAACCAAAAAAGGTAGTATCCTTGATAAGAAACGGATAATTATTTAAAGTGTTTTTTTTTTATTTCTCCAATGGGCCTATATCCTTAGCGGTTTTAGCGATTTTAAAGCCGATTTACACAAGGGAAACCAATTTTTGTTACGTCTGTTTATCGTAATGGCGCTTAAAAGCGCTTTGTGATGCAATTGTGAATGGTTTGCAAACAGAGTTACAATAAAAACTATACAATTTTAAGGAACTTAGGCTTCACCACTTCCTAGTACTACTCTCTTGAAGTATTGTTATTTAATTGTAAATGTCAATTTTTGACAGATTTTCTACTGTCAAAAACTGAAAGCAATATTAAAAACGTTGCTGCAAGAGAAGTAGTGGTAAAGGGCTTATCGTTAATACAAATCTCGCAATATCTAACGAACTTCGGCTGAATAAGTTTTGACCGAATGCAAGGCCGAATTCGACAGTCGGCAGAATCTAAAATCGCGGTCCAACACTAGAAACATCTTTGTTTGTCGGAGAATACGAGCAAGTTTGTAAGGGGGAACGCTTCCTACTTTGTTTTTATGTCTCCCTCCATTGTTTGACTGTTTACTTTTACCATGTAATATTACTTTATGGATAATAAAATCTGTTTGTTTCCGAATATCATCTCCTCAGTTTGTGATATCAAAATTTTATAGGCGAGATAAAATTGTTTTGTACACTTCAATTATTTTCTGAAAATATATTTATGGCGATGGGTGGTCTACTGCAGGGGTTTCTGAACTTTAAAGATTAAGGAACACTAACCGAATGCTTTTTTTTTTGGAACCCCATATCAAATGATTTCAAATCAACACTGAAATTTTTGTTTTTTTTTTAAGAAATTTGTAATTTAATTGAAATACATTATTCTTAACTTAAAGTTTTAATGTGAAGAATGAAATTGTTTTATGAAACATTGTTTTATAGATCGGTATTACGTGTGAATATAATTTTTACGGAACCCTGATTATTATTCTACGGAACCCCTAGCTTCCGCGGAACCCAGTTTGGGAATCCCTGGTCTAGTGGTCTGAGCGTAGGGCGACTACAACGGATGGTTTCGGGTTCAATTACCGTCTTTTCGCAATTTGCCTTGGGCTGAGTGTATCTGGACCTGCCCCCAGTCATCTTTATGGAAGTACAAAATTTGCTTATTTTGGGCTGTGTTTATTAAACATATTAAAAAAAAAACCGACCTCAAAACCACAACTAAGTACTCAAAAGCAAAAAATAAATTAATATAATCATCATAAGCGCTACCGACTATAGTTGGTGCCAGCCAAATCTACTAGGTAGTAGATAGATACTATGTATGTAGTAAGTAGGTAGACACTTGAACCTCCTTCTTTTTGGAAGTCGGTTAAAAACAATTTGTATTTTATGATGGCTTAGTTTATCTGCTTGGCTGACTGAAACAAATGCTTGCGAGTTCAAATCCCGCCAAAAGTCAGAAATAGCATTAAAAAAACTTTTCTTTTCGGTATTTTAACATCACAAATAAATTGATTTAATTCTTAACTATAGAAAAAATTAACTGGCACACTCTTATTTTTGAAGTCGGTTAAGTTTTCAATTTTATTTTATGTAACCCATACTCACCTCTAAGCATTTGAAATCATTGAACTCTACTTAGTGATTCGGTTAATTTCAATATTAAATAATTAAGTAAACTTGAAAAACTTATCGATAGCCAATTAATTGATAAAGTTACTTTAATTGCTTGTTTCAATCAACTGGAATAAGATTGCATTGATTTAATCTAACATAATCGGGCGAGTGGATGCACTTGATTTTTTTTTTAAATGTAGCATGATAAACGTGTAGCGACATCTATCTCGCCACATACGAACTAAATCCTGCATCGCGATATTATAGCGAAATACCTTATTATTTTTAAGAAATTAATGAAATGATGGTATTTTATTGGAAAAAGATTCGGTATGACTCCATCTGTGGTTTGCTGATATTTCACCCAAAGTCGAGTCATTAATAGCAAGGACAAATTCAATAAAACACAGTACAAATAAAAATAGATAATGTCAGCGATAAGATGGCGGATGAAAAAATACAAAAGATTAAGGACCACCACACGCGACTAATCGAATAATTCGTCATAAATGGCATTTCGTTAAATAAATCGGTTGTTAAATTAATTAAGTACCGCCGAACGGCTAGAAAATCTACACTTTTGACAGAAGGTCGTGTACGCTTACGAGTACTAAGACCATACATTTAACGGCTTCCTTTATCTTAGTTTCGATCCATAAACATAGATTAATAAGCACATTCATGGTTTTAAAAATAGAATAATACATGATTAATTTTGATTTAGTTTTTTTGGTCTTCCAGCCTAAAAAAATCGTTCTATTTCAGAACGCAGACTCCGTTCTCGTCGGCGGGTCGTGTAATGTGCCCGACCCGCTGTACAAGGCCGTCGGCTCCATCGTTTCGTTCTACATACCCCTGGGCGTGATGCTGCTTACCTACGCACTGACGATCCAGCTCCTGGCGCGTCAGAGGAAGGGCCTCGGCGCCGGCTGGGCTCCCGGCTGGCTCGGTGCGCCTGCAATCGGTACACGGTGGTGAATGTTGTGGCATGTGGTTAATGTTGTGGCATGTGGTGTGTGGTATCCGGAACATGCTGTGGGGATACATTATAATAAATACATCTTCACGCCTGTATTCCCCGAATGGGTAGGCAGAGGTGCACTGCAGTGTGCCCACACTTTGCCGGTGTATTTTGGTCCCAATGTAATAGGGGGCGAGCCTATTGCCATTATACCGGGCACATTCTCCCTCAACACGAGGGAGATTTTTGGGCTATAGTCCATCACGCTGGCCTAGTGGGAGTTGGTGATATTCACACGCCTTTCTATAAACGTGCAGGTTTTCTCACGATGTTTTCTTTCACCGTTTTATGCTAAGTGGTAATCTCGGATGAAAATGAGATTTGCACATGAAACCCAGAGGTGCGAGCCGGGGTTTGAACCTGCACACTTTGATTGCAAGGCGTGCATTCGACCACTCGGCTACCACTGCTAAATACATTATAAAGCGTTCGTAAATCGCACCTTTAAAGACAAAACGTTACTAAACGAAATTTCTCTTGAATTGAGTTATCAATAATATCGAGGGGTGAAAGGCTATTTTACTTAAAGGACATTTAGTAACTTTACAGGAGAGCATACTCAGCAGAAAAATTCGCTGATTCCAAATATGTGTATAAGTCAATATCGCCCAAAGTATCGTTTAAGTGAAATAGCCTTTCACCCAGCGATATAATCATAATAATAATACATCATCACGCCTGTACTCCCCTAAGGGGTAGGCAGAGGTGCACTGTAGTGCGCCCACACTTCGCCGATGTATTTTTGGTGCCAATGTAATAGGGGGCGAGCTTATTGCCATTATACGGGGCACATTCCCCCTCCTTACGAGGGAGAGTTTTGGACCACAGTCCACCACGCTGGCCCAGTGCAGGTTGGTGAACTTCACACGCCTTTCTATAGACGTGCAGGTTTCCTCACGATGTTTTCCTTCACCGTTCAGCAAGTGGTAATCATTGTTGAAAATGACATTTAATCATCTTGTAGCTAAGTAATTTTACGACACTTGCCTTGATAACTCAATTCATAAAAAAATTCGTTCAGTATCGGTTTACCTGTACAGGTATTAAGTGTTCAATTCAATTTTATTTAATAAATAACTTATGTAATACAATACAATATATAACTAACTAATATAGGAATAAATAAATAAATATCGCCAGACAACCAAATACTTATTGTATGATCCCAAATTAAGCAAAGCTTGTACTATGGGTACCATACAATGATTTGGGCCTGACGTCACAAATACTGTTATAATAAATACTTTAGAGATAATAATAATCATTTGCCTATATGTAAACGAATTCTATGTATTAAATTTCAGTTGTAAAAGCCACGTAATCACTAGTCAAGATCTATTCGCATTATTGATGATATTTTATTGAAGAATAAGCTTTATCTATGAGTCAATAAGTTGAATTATCCGCCATATTTGTCACATTCATCACCCATTTTCATTTATAATGTGTATTTATCGTATTTGCTCTTGCTATTAATTACCTGAGACTGACCGAAATACCCGCTAACCGCAGATTCCATTAAATTTCACCATTCTATTTATTTCGTGTGTTTCGAGTGAATAGGTGCCGTTCGTTTGAGCAATAAATTGGTAGCGCGAATCTTGACGCATCTGTAAACAGAGAGCTTTCACATAAATGCAAGCCTCAAAAATGGTTGCTTAAATCCAATATGGACTTTTTTGTGATTACAAAATCCACGGAATCATAATTAACGTACCTTTAAAAAAGTCTTTTCCAAAAATCCCTTACGTTTCGTGATTGGAGGAGCGATATGCGGGCCGATCCCGGGGATTATCGTGTCAACTTTATGCGGGATCCTTTGGGCCACGTCTGCTTTAATGGACTGTATAGAAAAATATATATATATCTCTATAGATTATGATATTAAAAGGATTTTAACGAACTTCGCTTGATATTCTGTAAATTGAAATATTTCTATTATGTTTTTAATTATAATAAACGGCGTGTACCTACCTATTTAAATACAGGGCGTTTCAGGAATCCGAAATTATGATTGTACTTACAATACATAGGTTGCCTGGTAAAAATCACTTTTAGATCACTAAGGCCACTGTAACACTTGAAATAAAAATTAAATAAAATGTATTATTCACCAAAATAGTAATAAACCGAGTTACTGTGAAACCCAAACTAATATTTGTTTATATGGGAGGTGAAACAATAAAGAGCTATGTAAATAGCTCCATTATCTACGAGTAAGGGCTCTACAACTGAATTGTACGAAGATTTCATAAAAAATAAAAAAAAACAATTTTCAATTTTCTTTCCATTTACAAAACTTATTTCGTCTTACGCCATATGCAATATCTCTATGTACTATTTATTACTTATATATAATGCCTCCACATCTTTTTAATGCAGTTTATATTATGTATTCTAAGGCAAAACGATACAAACATTCATAAGCAAGTAACTCAGAAACTATGACATTTTCCATTTAGATTAGATTTTTTTTTTCAGATCGTATTTTGACTACATCGACAATATATTAGTAAAAAAATGTAAAAATATATAATAGTAAAAACTTACTAAGAATATTATTTCAGATTTCTGATACACCTCGTATACTACTTATCTAAACGAAACGCGTGTCGCCTGTCAAATATTAATCCATTGAAAGCTTTTTATTTGATATGTTAAAGTAAACTCTTGTGACGTGGATAGGCGGTCGGCCAATATTTGCTCCATAAGCTCAGACTCGAGAGGAATTTCGAATATGTTCTTTTATGCTCACGAAATTATTGTGAACCCCTGTGATCTAAACGAAAGTCAGGGATAAGATAAACCATATCGAGAGGTGAAAACCTATTTCACTTAAGCGACACTTTTGGGGACATTGACTTATATACATATTTGGAATCAGCATTTTTTTCTGCGTCGAATGAGTATCACCAGTCAAGTTAAAAAAATGTCCTTTAAGTCAAATAGCCTTTCACCCCTCGATATAAGGTTTAATATTTAAACTAATATGAATCAACACTGATTAGGGATGATATAAAAAAAAAATACAGAAAATAAAACTTCGTTACACAATTTTCATAACATTACTATGCATTTCGTTACGGTCACATCATAATCTGTTGTTATGAAATGTTTTCTTTATTTCTGCTTGAAGAGTAAAGGTATATACAGGTAGGTATAAAGGTATATACAGCAATATATAGGTAATTAGGTACTACACAACACAGGTATAGTGAAGTTACAAGATCAAAATTGATAATAAATAACGATCCTATGTATTAAGTAGCTAAATTATGCATAAATAAATATACATCATCACGCCTGTATTCCTGCATATCCACACTTCGCCGATGTATTTAAGTCCCAATGTAATAGGGGGCGAGCCTATTGCCATTATACCGGCCACATTCTCCCTCAATACGAGGGAGATTTTGGGCAGTAGTCCACCACGCTGGCTCAGTGCGGCTTCACACGCCTTTCTATAGACGTGCAGGTTTCCTCACGATGTTTTCCTTCACCGTTCAGCAAGTAGTAATCATTGTTGAAAATTACATTCGCACATGAAAATTATCTCAGAGATGCGTGCCCGGGATTTGAACTTGGTGCAAGTTAAATCCCTTAAGTTCAAGTAGTTACCGACGAGGCTACCACAGTTATAAGTTATAAAGGTAATAAAATTATCGAAATCTTGGATATTTCACTTTTGAAACAGCTTGTATAAACATTATCGGAATAAATAATGAACTGATATCAGAATAACGTATTGTTACATTCACGGTTTATACAAAATCATACTACCAACATAATAACATCATAATAAAACAGTACAACGTTAATTCCAAATGTGGGATATATTTAAGCCCCTGGGGCATATTCGCGTAAACTCACAATTGCCATGTGCCATTTATAACAAGGCAGAAGCCGCTTCACACGATACCGCGGGCTGCCAGTAACGAATTGAGTAACGCGTGCGATAAATTTGTTGCCAGTCCCAATTCGAACTGTATTGACTCACAGACAAAGCTCATTTCTCAACGAAACTTCATAGGCAATGCGAGTGAACTTTGACCCGTGGTCGCGTAGCTTTTACCACAGAACTGTAGTCTGTATGTATAATATCACAGAGAACGTTTTGGTATTCGCAATAATTCGACGCACAGAACAAGCACATTAATCACCAAAATGTCACCAATGACGCGTGCTCGCACGGCTTAAGTCACAGAAATTCAATCTTTATGTTTATAGACTCAAGGTATATTTTCAAAAAAGTCAAGTTAATTATCTCGTCCCAGTGAGTGCAGAGTAGTACGTCTATTTACACGTCACCTATCAGTATGAGAAATTTACGAATTTCGCTGGAAAAGTCCGTATCACAAAATATTATATGTAACAAAATATAAAAAAATTATAGACCCACTTAGCGAGAGTCTTAGAACATATGCTGCAACTACTGGAATTAAATGATGTGTATAAAAATATTTATTCACCCAAAAAAAACTGAGCCGTCGCGGGACGCCTGGCAGATGTGAAACATAAAACATAAACGTCGTAGCGGCGAGTGCGGGAAGTCAGCCGGTGGGTGGAGTCTAAGCGGCGGATAGGACCGATGAGTACGAAGTGTGGCCGCATTTAAAACTATACTTTATCCATTAAGTGATAAGGTTGATTTAATTTTGTTGTGGCGAAGCGTCGGCAAATCTCGCCACGCCAAAAATCAGGTGTACCCCTCGCGTATAGATGTTTCACATCAAAATGTCTACATGACCTTTGGTCTCATGAAATAGACAGACTTAAAAATAACACAGTAAAATAAACCAAGAATATCAAGGCGTGTAACTGTCGCACACTGGTGCGTCAAAACGTGAGCGTCTAATTCTTTGCGAATACCAAAACAAACTTTATTAATTCATACAAAATAATTATTCAACGAGAAGACGTTGACAGAGTGAGCGAATATCGATCCGTGAAATTAAATCTTTATGTGGAATTCATCCGCCATCTTTAACACTGTCATCACCCAGTTTTGTTTATAAAATGTATTTTTTGAATTTGTCCTTGCTATTAATTACTTGACACTGTCTGAAATACCCGCTAATCGCGGGTGTAGCCATTCCTCATCTTATTTCACTTAAATTTCATTCATTTCGTAAAAAAGAAGTAGAAATCTCTATGTATTTTGTTAAAAAATGCGTTTTGGTTTTGGCACAAAATTTTACTCGCGTTTTTTGACGCCCCTGTACACACAGTAGGCTTGACTGTTCCAATGGGCAGTACGTACGTAGCTTAGCATTGTACATATATCGACTAATATAAACATAGACATTGTCACAACACCGCCCCTGAAATACCCTGACTGAAGAGCACTTTTAATCTATCGGACGTAGTCCACTGAGAATCAATTCAATTATATTGTCCGATTCGCTGTGGAAAATGACGTTCCGAATGCGCGAACCAATTTGCGAGAGGCGATTTTTTCATTCGATTACCTTCGTTTGTTTGATGATTGGACATAGCCTCTGTACATTGGGACGACAAAATATTGTCAATACCAAAACGATCTCTGTCTCAATATAGATAAAGTTTGAATTTCTGTGGTAAAAGCCACGACCTCACGCATCAAAATTCTCTCGCGTTGTCAATGTAATTTCATTGAAAAATTAACTTTTTTTACGTGTCAGTATGAATATTTTTGTATGAATTTAATTCGACACGCACATCTTGACGCACCAGTGTGCGGGGGGGGGGGGGGGGGAGGCTACGGAATGTAGATTCACTTTTGTTTAGCTAATCGAATATTTTATATCGATAACGAAATTTGTTAAAGACGAGATTTATTTGATTTAATTCATTTCTTTAATAAAAATAATTAAAAAAACACTAAGCAACAACTACGCTGTCCTCTCTTTACTATCAACTGTACCATTAGCAACTTAAAGTCTAAAATTAATTGACCAAATCCTACACCACAAAATGTTACTCAAAAATTTGCAATTAAAATCCAGCTCTATCCACCTGAAGCTAAGGTATAAAATAATGTGGCTCAGTTCTCTACACAGGTCGTCGGTGTACGTGGAGAAGATTCCTAGGCCCCCGAGGTACACCGCAGCACTCAGCGGCATCAACTGAAACCGAATTACCTCCTATTGACACCAGAGATCTCTGGATACAGGACTCCAGGTATGTACTAGAACTTCATAGAGTCAATAGATGGTAAGTACTTTAATAAATTGTATGTAGTCATAGTTACGTAGAGTTGTTATGCATGACATGTTTTAGAAGCTTTTGATGACGTTTGTATCATTTTGACTTCACATTATCTATCGAGAACTAGTCCAGTTCCCTCAGACGTGCAGGTTTCCTTCACCGTTTCATAGCAAGTGATAATCTCGGATGAACATGAGATTCGCACATAAATCCCAGAGGTGCGAGCCGGGGTTTGAACCTGCACACTTTGATTGCAAGGCTTGCGTTCGACCAGTCGGCTACCACTGATATACCAAAATACATCATCACCACGACTTTCACCCCGAAGGGATAGCCAGAGGTGCACTGCAGTGCGTCCACACTACGCCCATGTATTTTGGTACCAATGTTAGAGGCCATTATAACGGGTACATTCTACCTTAATACGAAGGGGGTTTGGGCCATAGTCCACCACGCTGGCCCAGTGCGGGTTGGTGAAATATAAACGTATACACCTTTTTATAGACGTGCAGGTTTCCTCACGATGTTTTCCTTCACCGTTCAGCAAGTGGTAATCATTATTGAAAATGACATTCGCACATGAAAATTATCTCAGAGGTATGGTTCCTCCTGTGGCCCGAACCTGCACCTCTGACGTTCAAGGTGGGCATTCTTGACGACGAGGCTACTACTGCTACACAGTAGGTACTGCTTATAACCGCTAGATACAAAATAAAAATGTTAAGGCTTAAAACACCGGTTCACTAGTAAATTACTTCCAGGTATTAAATAATGTTTCAAGAATTTGTGTTCAATTTAATTTTAAATGACTTGAAAACGCTTTACAGCATAATAATACTTCTGTGAAATATGAAATTAACTTTTTTTTATTTAAATTGGATCTAAATTGCAATATTAAACCTTAAGGTGCACGCAATAGGACCATTACGTAGGTTCCTCGAATCGTAAAGCCACGGTACGACAATTTAAATAAGTTTATTAGAAATTCAAGTTATAAACCTAATCGTTTTTTTACAATTCACATCGTGCACACTCGATTTTGGTATTCGGATAACAAAATAATGTTATAATAATAGTTTTTTTTTGCGATAAACATTGCCAATATAATATACTTATCGTATGATCTTAAACTAAGCAAAGCTGTACTATAGGTACCATACAATGGACTGAGGGCAGTTACATCCAGATTAGAGGAAACTCCGAAAAGGATATTTCCGAAATTTGCTGCAGACGGGACCTGAACCCGCTGCCACCCGGTTTAATGAGCCGAGTAGCGCTCAAACCAATCAAAACACTAGACCAAGCCAACGTCAATGATCATACATAGAAATAAAGATAACTGGGGCCACGGCAGTGCCCCCGCCAAGTCGAGGATGAAAGCGGCATGGCCAAGTCAATCTATTTCATTTATAACATAAAATATTTTTTTATGGTCACTTTAAGATGTACGTAATAATTTAAGACAGAAGGACTTAATAAAGTAACCGACTCGGTATTACTCATGAATCTCACAACTTTTTACGGTAGAAGAACTGAGTTGCGAGACTTGGTTTTTTTACAAGTTTTTTTTTGATGGCATTTTATTGACAACTCTGTCCAACAAGTTACTTTACACAAGCAACACATAAATGTTCACATGCAAGCGATTATCGACCCAAAACCCACCAAGGTTAATTGCTCACAACTTCGATTATCGCGTGTATTACTTTTGCACTTCTGTACAAACTTCTCTGCTCGTCTACACCGCTTTCAAAGTGGATCTTATGGACTGTGTATAATTACATCGCGTGACTGTTTGTCCCTCACCTTTGCTAATCTACGGGTTCACATCTTATAACCTATCTTGTTAGGCATCAGCATACAGAGGCGTCAAAATTCGCGTGTTATATACAGGGTGTATCAGAAGTCCGAAATAATACATTGGGTACATATACGGTAGCTCATATGTGGATGCTTAGTGAAGGCAGTTTATATCTATAATAGTTTCTGAGTTATAGACCTTCGAATATTTGTCACAGGTATCGTGTTCTAGCTTTTGGGTACATCCATAATCCTATTCAAAAGTGTAGATTACACTTATGAGGGGCGACTACCAATATTCACAAAACAGAACATGATAATTTAAATTAAACTATTTTACGGATTTTATCGCGTTTATTTACTATTTTATTTTCCCGACGTTTCGGCTGCTTTACAGCAACCATGGTCACAAAATCCGTAAAATAGTTTAATTTCAATGTATAGTATTCGCGTAAATATAAGAAAACAATATGATAATTTAACATAGAACTCGAGATATTCAAGTTACAGAAATTGGCAGCGAAAAAAAGTTGGAAAAACATGGTCGAATTACAATCAAATCTTTTTACCATGCAGTTGTATACCTGATAATGATGCAAACGCCAAAGTATTATTTCGTACTTCTGAAACACTGTATATACGAGAACATCATCAGACACACTTCAGATCAGGCAGAGCACACTTCGACGATGTATTTTGGTCCCAATGTAATAGGCTCGCCCCCTATTGCCATTATACCATGCACATTCTCCCTCAATACCAGGGAGATTTTTTGGGCTATAGTCCACCTGGCCCAGTGCGGGTTGGTGAACGTCACACGCCTTTCTATGGACGTGAAGGTTTCCTCACGATGTTTTCCTTCACTGTTCCATACCACTTGCTTTGCATCTTAGATGAAAATGAAATTCGCACATGAAACCCAGCGGTACGAGCTGGGGTTTGAACCTGCGCACTTTGATTGCAAGGCGTGCGTTCGTCCACTCGGCTACCACTGGTTATAATTTGTGTCAATACCAGAACAAACTCTCTGGGTCAATATTACGATTTTTGTCGCTTAGAAAAGATTGCCTTGAAGCGTATCAACGCTTGCATATTGATGCATAAAGATTTCTGTGGTAAAACCCACGCGATCATACGTCAGATTTCGCTCGCACTGTCAGTGTAATTCTGTTGTAAAATAAACTTTTTTTGTGTTTCAATACTGTTCCATTTTGTATTGGCAAACATTGTTACGTGCAAATGTCGACGCTCCGGTGTGCGGGAGGCCTTATGTGCAAGATATCTATTGAAAAGCAGTGGTAGCCTTGTTGGTTGAATGCCCGCCTTGAACTCAAGGGGTGTAAGTTCAAACCGCGAGCTCGCATCTCTGGGATTTTTGGATTGTAATGTAATTTTCACAAATGATTACCACTTGCTGTGGGGTTAGCACGCATAACAAGACATGACACTTGTCACGGATTTGCTCGCTCGCTCTCTGTCTAATTTCATACGAGAGAAAGAGACAACATCAAGATATTCCGTGGCATACGTCTAGTCTTGGCGCAAATGCTACAACTATTGAACGGTGAAGGCAAGCATTGTGAGGAAACCTGCACGTTTATAAAAAGGCGTCTAAAGTTCACCATCGTGCTCAGGGCCCTTCCCTACGTGCCCCTTCGTCTTAAGGGGAATATGCCCGGTATAATAGTAATAGGCTACATTGACACCTAAATACATTGACGAATTCCAAGTGCACAAATCCAAACAATTTTGTTGTTAAACCGAAACGTTTTGTTTCGACATAATATGTCGAAATAGAGATAATGTCGATCATGCGAGAATTGCCCCAGGAGCCCGATTTTCGTTTGATGGAGATCAATCTCTATTAAAGATATGTCGAAACAAAAGAAAAAAATATGACCAATTTAACGTTTCGTTTCGACATTCTCCAATAGAAATCGATGTCTATCAATCGAAAATCGGGCTAAATCACGCGCAAATGTAGTATACAATCATAATAAACTAGCTGACCGGGCGAACTTCATACCGCCTTAGAATGAGTGACATACGAAAGCAGCGCCACCTATCGGGTCCAATTGTAAATCTAAACCATCCAGGGTGCCACCCAAACGCATACAAAAAAAAACATTCAAATCGGTCCAGCCGTTTAGGAGGAGTTAGCTTACAACGAAAAGTGGCATTGATTTTTATATATATTGATGATATTTAAACGGTACAGGTTAAAACAATGTTTCTGTGATTAAATACACGCAGATGTTATAAATAATATCTTCGTCTATAAATAAACGGATTCTTCTTATAAATTTCCAATAATTTACAATTTTCTTGAACGGAGCAATCAATGTAACTTCAATTTAAAATCAATTCGTTTTCCAATTGGCATAATTTGCAGCAGTGGTAGCCGAGTGGTCGAACGCACGCCTTGCAAATCAAAGTGTGCAGGTTCAAACCCCGGCTCGCACCTCTGGGTTTATGTGCGAATCTCATTTTCATCCGAGATTACCACTAGCTATGAAACGGTGAAGGAAAACATCGTGAGGAAACCTGCACGTCTATAGAAAGGCGTGTGAAGTTCACCAACCCGCACTGGGCCAGCGTGGTGAACTATAGCCCAAAAATCTCCCTCGTATTGAGGGAGAATGTGCCCGGTATAATGGCAATAGGCTCGCCCCCTATTACATTGGGACCAAAAATACATCGGCGAATTATGGGCGCACTACAGTGCACCTCTGCCTACCCCTTCGGGGAATACAGGCGTGATGATGATAATGATGTATACATAATTTGTAGTGTAGGTTGGGTTCGCGAATAGCGATGAAAACGTTTTATACAGAGTGTATCAGAAGTCCGAAATAAAATTTTAGGTACACACGATAGCCTACGGTGATCTTCATATCAAAAACGCCTGGTGAAAGCAGATTATACCTATCATAGTCTCTGAGTTGAAGAGAATGCTCGGAGTATCGTGGACTGAATTCCGTACCAACGAGTCTATACTTCGAGAACTCGGCATCAAACAGCGCTTATCATCTTTGGTACAGTCCCGTATCCTCACCTTTTTTGGTCACATATGCAGCCGAGGGGAGGTGGCTATTGAGCGACCTGTGGTCCAGGGAAAGGTTGAGGGTACCAGGCCACGAGGAAGATCGCCTATGGACTGACCAAATAAAAGCGGCAGTAAATGATTCATCATCACTACACCAATGCACGAGGAAGGCGGCCATCAGAGAGGAGTGGCGGCGTGTTGTGAAGCTTGCCACCAACACCTGAAGTGATGACCACGACCACTCTGACAAGATTGATACCGACAAAGAAGAAGAAGTCTCTGAGTTGGAACATTAGTCACAAGTATTATTTTTTGGCCTTAGGGCAAATGCGCGACCCCATTAAACAGTATCCTTATATTATAAATGTGAATGTTTGAGAGGATGGATGGATGTTTGTTACTCTTTCACGCTAAAACTACTGAAAGGATTTTGATGAAATTTTACAGTATTATTGTTTGTACATCAGAATAAAATAAAGGCTATACTTTATAACGATATTGAATCATCTAAGTCTACGCGGACGAAGTCGCGGGCAGAAGCTAGTAAACTATATTTACAAAGAACAGTAACTAAAATTCACAAAACAGTAATGTTTATTTTGCATAATAGTCGAGATATTACAAGGTTATAAATTTGGTTACATAAAATAAAAACGGCAAAAAAATCACGTCTGTTGTATGGGAGCCCCCTTAAATATGTATTTAATTCTGTTTTTTTAGTATTTGCTGTTATAGCGGCAACAGAAATACATCGTCTGTGAAAATTTCAACTCTCTAGCTATCACGGTTCATGAGATACAGCCTGGTGACAGACGGACGGACGGACGGACAGTGAAGTCTCAGTAATAGGGTTCCCGTTTTACCCTTTGGGTACGGAACCCTAAAAAGCTTCGAAAAAACATGTTCTAATTTAATTTATACCATCCGGTTTTAAACCCGATAATCTTGCATACGTTGTATGACTTCGGACTTCTGATATACTCTGTATTAATAATGATTAATGGTAACCAGCCAAGTTTATTAGGAACAAAAATGTATTATTTAGTGGTATTTATTCTTTATTCAATCAATATATGTTTAATTTTATAGTTTATTAGCTGTGCCCGCGACTTCGCCCGCGTGGACTTTAGGGAGATTACCCGGAAATATGAGTATTATGTTTTTCCCGCGGAACCCTAATGCTTTTTCTAAAATTAAAGTAGCCTAAGTTACGCCTTGGAACGTCAGCTATCTGTCAGTGAAAGTCCCATTGAATTCGGTTCAGCCGTTTAGAAGTTTACCTCAAACAAACAGACAGACAGACAGACAGACAGACAGACAAAAAAAAAATTGCGTTTTCGTTATAGGTATCGTATATACTTTCAAACGCATTTGGTAAAAAAGTGTTATTTTGATATTACAAACAGACACTCCAATTTTATTTATTTGTAGTATATATGTATGTATGTATATGTATATAGATATCGAGAGGTGAAAGGCAGTTTGGCTTAAGCGATATTTTTTTCAACTTTACAGGAAGCAAACTCATTCAACGCAGAAAATATCGCTGATTCCAAATAAGTCAATATCGCTCAAAAGTGTCGCTTACGACAAATTGCCTTTCACCTCTCGATATTATTTTTCCTATTAAGTGATGGCTATGAAAGAGGAAATCTGATAACCTGTCTACTGCTAGCCTATAATTGGCTTTATGTAATTTATACTCTTTGCTTATTCACTTTATATTGGCTGTTGGTTTTCCAATCTACTCGTAAATAAATGGATATAACGATCTTCATAGTAATTAATTATAACAGAATAAATTAATTGGTTAAAAATAACTTCGTACAATTTGGTATTTACAACCACGAGCGCGGAATAAATTATTTATTTTCGCGTGGGTGTAAGATATCATAATTAATTACGCACTCAGTTCAAATGAGGTTGAACTTATTGATTAAATATTCCTTTAAGTAAATTAAAATAACGCCAGTTATCTACCCAAAACGAGTGGAATCTAGAATAAATCATCCAAGCAAAGTTCATGTTTATTAAATAACTAGCTGTGCCCGCGGTTTCACTCGCGTTTATGGTTACTTTGTCGTAGCGTGATGTTATAAAGTCTATAACTTTCCGCAATAAATAGGCTATACAGCGCAAAAACAATTTTTGAAATCAGACTGATAGTTCCAGTGTTTAAAGCGTTTAAACAAACGAGCCCCGCCTGTAGTACTAGTTCCAAACCAGTAGTTCCTGAGATTAGCGCGTTCAACCAAGCAAACTGTGGTATCCCTAAGGTGCCGTCTCACTCGGACACGTTCTCATTCTCGCACCTTTTAAATATAGTTATTAACTAGCTGTGCCCGCGACTTCGCCCGCGTGGACTTTAGGGAGATTACCCGGAAATATGGGTATTATGTTTTTCCCGCGGAACCCTAATGCTTTTTCTAAAATTAAAGTAGCCTAAGTTACGCCTTGGAACGTCAGCTATCTGTCAGTGAAAGTCCCATTGAAATCGGTTCAGCCGTTTAGAAGTTTACCTCAAACAAACAGACAGACAGACAAAAAAATTTAAAATTGCGTTTTCGTTATAGGTATCGTATTTACTTTCATACGCATTTGGTAAAAAAGTGTTATTTTGATATTACAAACAGTCACTCCAATTTTATTTATTTGTATAGATGTATAGATTAATTGACGGGGTTTTATTGAATATATATTACAAACTCTTCAGTTTTATATTATTAGTATAGATATAAATTGATTTAGATAAGAATACACTACTATAACTAGGCTTTGTGTATGGTTGATAGAGCAACGACTCGTCACCTTATGTTCATAACCATTTTAACCGACTTGAGGTTCTCAATTCGACGGTTTTTTTATATTTGTATTTTTACAGATAAGCCCATAAGAGCCGCTGTATTTTATAGCATTACGTATAATGATACCGACAGGTAAAAGGCGAATTGACGTCATGGTAACTTTGCACGAAAGCCAGGTAAGAAGACGGAGAAAAAATCGCTGATTCCAACGATTGAATATACCTAAATATCGCTCAACATGGCGCTTGAGTCACTTCACTTTTTAACTGTCCATATAATTATAATAAAAACTTGTAAAAACGCATAAATATATGAAAAATAAGTGTGTGTAAAATGAGTGTATGAAAATAAATTAAAAATCAAATCAAATTATTTATGAATATTTTCAAAACATATTTTGTGTAATATCCAATGTACCATTTCTAAAAAAAAAAAGATATTGACGTATAATTCATTTAAAAGACATCTAGTATGTTTAGAGCTCGATCGTGTGAACAGAAAATTAGTCAGGAGCTTGTAGCGACAATATTTTTTTATCGTATGGAATGTACCAAGCGCGGCGTAGGTAAACAAGCAGTACCGGTGGCTTTTAGTTGATTAATAAAGTGTTGTCGGTAGGCTGCGGCATACGTAATGTTATTTTTTTTATCACGTTTTTATATGAGCAACAGAAGTAAAGGCACCTAAAAGTTATATTGACATAAGAATAGGCGCAACAAAGTAATTGTTCAAAATGATTCGAGTTATCGACATTCAAATTTCTGCTAAGCGACCTCTACACTTAGATTTATTTATCCAGGAATGTCTTATCGCGTAGAATTGCACAATGAATGAAGCCTTCCGCACATTAGTGCGTTAAGGCTCGTGCGTTGAATCTTTTGCCAGTATCATAACGAGATCTGAGTCAATATAAATAAAGATTGAATTTCTGTGGTAAAAGCCACACGAGAACTCATTGAAATTTGCTCACTCTGTCAGTAACACTGTCAGTGGAAGAAAGAGATCTTTATTAACACAAAGAAAAGTCCATGCTTAATAATAAATAATAATACATCATCACGCCTGTATTCCCCGAAGGGGTAGGCAGAGGTGCACTGTAGTGCGCCCACACTTCGTCGATGTATTTTGGTCCCAATGTAATAGGGGGCGAGCCTATTGCCATTAAACCGGGCACATTCCCCCTCAATACGAGGGAGACTTGGGCCATAGTCCACCACGCTGGCCCAGTGCGGGTTGGTGAACTTCACACGCTTTTCTATATACGTGCAGATTTCCTCACGATTTTTTCCTTCACCGTTCAGCAAGTGGTAATCATTGTTGAAAACGATATTCGCACATGAAAGTTATATCAGAGGTGCGGGCCTGGGATTTTAACTTGCACCCCTTACGTTCAAGGAGGGCGTTCTTGCCCACGAAGCTACCACTGCATTACCATACTTATTGTTACGAAGGGACAGAAAGAATGCGACCGTAGCGAGGGTTTCGTTGAAGCAGGGCGTAGGTTGAGCAATAATAACGACGTGCGTTGTGTTTTGACTTTACTCGTCGGCTCCGAACAGCAAAAGAGAGCTCAGAGGGGCTTTACATTTACTTTTATATCCTCACATCGATTGGTGTTGCCAACATGAAATATTGATATTTATTAAATTAATCGACTAGTTTACAATATACTCGATTATACAAATGACATTAATCCCTAGACATACATAATTAAATATTCTACTAGTTAGGTTATTGCTTCCGATGATGTGTAGAGTCTTCAGTAGCCGAGCCTTGTATTTGTAACATTATACTTATTACTACATACATACATACTTATTACTGTTACACGGAAAACATTGTATTTATTTGGTCCGTATAAATAATTATAAAACGAATATTTTATCGAATTATACTTGAACATTCTAATTTTTCATTTATTACCAATGTCATTCCTATTATGTTCTTATTATGTTATTCCTGTTACTATTATGCATGTTGTGGCACGCTTTGTTAATTGTGCATTAGTTTTACCTTATTTGTATGTTATATTTACTTACTTTTTTACGAAATGAGTAAAATGATGAAATTTAATGGAATAAGATGAGGAATGGCTTCACCTGCGACTAGCGCGGGTATTTCGCCAATGTCAAGTAATTAATAGCAAGGACAAATTCAATAAATACACATTATAAATAAAAATTGATAATGACAGTGATAAAGATGGCGGATGAATCCTATGTTATATTTATGTGTTATTAAAGCGATGATTGTCAAGTCGGCAAAGTTTGACAGAATAGTTTCATAGACTACAAGTGTTCACGATTCTGGAACAAAGTTGGTCAAAGTTGACGTCGTGGAAGCTTTGACTCCCACACCATGTAACATTTTTTGGATAGTCCTCATAAATACGTCCTTTGTGATTGTCCTTATAAATAAATAAATACGCACCAGTTTGGTTCAGTATTGGCAAATACTTTGACGCCCCAGTTTACCCGGGGCATTATGATAATAGTGCGATTTTAATGGTGTGGCAGTTGGTAGCCTCGTGGGCAAGAACGCCCGCCTTGAACGTAAGGAGTGCAAGTTCAAATCCCAGGCCCGCACCTCTGAGATAATTTTCATGTGCAAATGTCATTTTCAACAATGATTACCACTTGCTAAACGGTGAAGGAAAACATCGTGAGGAAACCTGCACGTCTAGGCGTGTGAAGTTCACCAACCCGCACTGAGCCAGCGTGGTGGACTATGGCTCAAATCTCCCTGGCATTGAGGGGTAATGTGTCCGGTATAATGGCAATAGGCTCGCCCCCCATTAAATTGGGACCAAATTACATTGGCGAAGTGTGGGCGCCCTACAGTGCACCTCTGCCTACCCCTTCGGGGAATACAGGCGTGATGATGTATATGCGATTTTAATACAAACGATTTTATTTAATCTAAATATAAACCCTCTTAAACATGATGTTCTATCACCGTGGATCCATATCGATTGCAGTTGGCCTTACCGTGTGAATCAAGCCTTCCGCCGTCACCCTATCGTGAACTATAGCCGATCATAACCTTTTGAAGAAAACGTGTTCTATCTTTGCGTAGCACACGCAAGTTGGCCTCTTTTATTTATTACTTTAACCTATTTTCGCTTGTACCGCGGGTATTTTCTATGAACATTGATCGGTTTAGGCATGTAGCTATATAGACAATACCAAAATGAACTGTATTAACTGAAAGAAGAAGCACATTTTTCAATGAATGTCAACGATGACGCGAGCGAGTTAAGTCCCGTGGTCTTGTGACTATTGCCGAAGATATTCAATCTTAATGCGTATTAAAGCAGTGGTAGCCGAGTGGTCGAATGCACGCCTTGCAATCGAAGTGTGCAGGTTCAAATCCCGGTAATTCCAAGGACACCATCAGTCATCCTATCGATTTCCATAACTCTTCGATCCCTCCAAATTAAAGCTTCATTTGAATTGTAAATGGTATGTGACCTGCATAAAGTACAATATTCCATGGAGCTTAAGTGCTATTCGTATGGCGGATAAAAGCTTAAGGGAGTGTTCACAATAAACGTATATTTATTTAATTGTAGTTTCGAATATAATACATTTTCAAGAATATTTTCATTCTCAGTAGTTTAACAAGTAGTGCAACAATGAAATTTGTACTTAATTCACTTTCTTATAATGTACAGTTTAGCTTGTTTTCTAATAGTAAGATGTAGATATTATGGATACAACTTCTAACGTTTTAATTTGTAATATATTTGTATCACATTATTATAAGTATTTTGAAGTATTTTCATTATGTAGATAAAAGTATGGAATTTTCGAAAATGCCTTTAAAATATGATCGTTACATAAAACATTTTTGTTTCATTGAAATAAATCTATTTTACGGATTTTATCGCGTATATTTACTATTTTATTTTCCCGACGTTTCGGCTGCTTTACAGCAACCATGGTCACGGGGGGACTGAGGTGTTAGACGTCCTGATGTCATAGTTTATAACTGGGTACCCTCTTATTTAGTTTTTGTTTGCGGTCCGATCCGTACAATAGTTTTATTTCAATGTATAGTATTCGCGTAAGTATGAGAAAACAATTTTTTTTTGAGTTTTACCTTCAGAATATTTTGGCTTTAAAGTAAGAATATTTCTGTTGAAATTCAAATTACATGTGCTCCGTGCCTTAAATGTACCCATTACCAGAAGGCGATGCTTGAATGACAGGAAGTTATTCCCGGATTACTTTATTCCAATATTTACATATTAGGCCCCATCGCGGTTCATTCTTTGAAATGTATATAAATTCCGTGAGCCGGGAATAATTTCATTCCCATTGAAGACTTTTATTTAAACGAGTGTGAAAAGCAAACTGGAAATCGATTGCCTATGAATAGCTAAGTTTTTGCGAACCGATGAAAAAAAAATTGAAGAAAAGATTATGTTTTAAGTCAAGACTTACTATTTACCTTTTAAAGAAACACCTAAAAACAAAATTCCAACTATGTTAAAATAATACTGAAAAGTTAAAAACAAACATTTGAACATCATTCAGATGACCTCATAAATATGGCATTAAAGTCCAATATTGAGAAAAAAGTCTTGTCCTGTTAGCTTTCCACACGTCCGTATCGCATAATTGTTATATGTTCGCTCATGTGTGTGTCAATGTGTAGTCCTCATACATTGCGTGTTGTGTTGCACAGCGAGCCCGCTCCATCAGCAATGACCGCACTGCACCAGTTTGGGGCTGAGATGTTGCGTCTCTCTCGCGGCTTGGAAGCTTCTGCCGGGACAAAACCGCAATACAGAGGGTATACAACAATTAGCGTTATAATGTTGGCTTAAAATTCACCCTTAACGTCACTGGATGATAGACCAAACTCTAGGCCATGGTCTTAAACTCTATTTTTTTCAGGACGAACATATCCGAACGCGGTGGGATGCTGACACCGGGCTCCTTGAGCATGTCATCCAGCTCTCCATCGTCGATGCTGCAAGACAGAAGAAGGCCATCCTCAACAGGAGACCCAAACACGCCTATACATAGACCTAGAAGCGCCTCAGATGACGAAAGCAACGACGGTTTGCTCGCACCAAATGCTTTAACTGCCAAATCACGAAGTTCTGAAGACGGTTTACTTCTGCCTCCTCCGTGCACTTGTCCTTACTTCGGGTCTGAATCCACTCCACCCAGACGCACAACAGAAGTCATCATAGTCCCTGGAGGGGATATAAATGGGTGTAACGGGTATCCAAGAAACGGGAACATGAAAGATGAACCGTCAACGCCGTTTTTTAGAAGGTCAAGTCGTGGTGCGGCGTCTATGGTTACATGGGACGAGGCGAGGAGGTTTCGAAGGGGATCTAGTTTCGGAGGAGCGAGGACTACGCTGTCTACTCCAGTAAGGAGTGTCCGAGCGCAGAGGACTATAGCAAGATCTCAGCAGGTGACAGTCAGTCCTCAAAGGCAGACGCCCAGAACTCACCACTCAAGGAATTCCAGCGTGATTTCCAGGAACTCCTCACGGCACGGAAGGATACTGCGGTTGGAGCAGAAAGCGACGAAGGTTTTAGGAGTCGTGTTTTTCACATTCGTCATTCTGTGGGCACCATTCTTTATACTCAACATGGTGCCAATTATGTGCCCGGACTGCGAAGGAAGAATCGCTCATTGGGTCTTCGATTGCGCGCTCTGGTTGGGGTACGCTAGTTCCATGGTGAATCCTATTTTTTACACAATATTCAATAAGGTGTTTAGGCAGGCGTTTAAGAAAGTGCTTTTGTGCCAGTACTTCAAGGTTAGGAGATAGCCTGCACCCTGGGAGCGCGTTCGTCCGACCTCAGATCCCGGTTACGGAGCGCTCTCAGTCAATAGACAAGTTCGATCTCAATTCGTATGAATCAATTGGAGAGCTTTAAGTATTACGCTTCTATAATTAGTATGTGTCAATGATTTAGATTATTCCTACATGAAATGGTTATTTTAAGATGGGAGAGTAAATAAGTAGAGTCCGGAGAAAAATCAACGCATTTTATAATAGTAATATTCTTCCCAAACATATTTCTAGATCGTATTAATATGCCAAACCTATCAGAAGGACATATACAACAAAAGTACCTACCGTTAAAAAGCTATTTATTTTATAAATGTCCTTCTGTAGTATCATATCTTATTATCATATTTATTAGAATGTTAGCATGCATAAAATATAATAGACTGGTCCATGATAAAATAAATGTGCTGAGCTTTCATAAAGCTTTGTCCCAATCACCTATTTCTAATTCACAGCAACCACTTACTACAAAGTATCGCACAAATAGTATTATCTCATTTTGATGTTGTAAAATCGGGTAAATGACACTTAAGCTCATTTATATAGACGCTGTACTTCTACGAAAATGATAGAGACCAATAAGTTTTTCAAAACAGGTTTAGAGTCAATATATTTGAACAAATAGATGTTCGAGGACAAAATGGACTCATTGTTTAAGACTGACTGTTTTGACCCTAGTAATTTTCGTTCATTTGATATTAATACGCATATGCTAGAATTGTTCACTGATGAGTCGCGAATGATTATGAAAACAAGATTAATGGACGTTTGTTTAAATTCATAAGTGATTAAATAAGTCTGCAATTTTCATAAATAGTTAAAAAAAATGATTGTTTTTTAAGTAAATATTAATTTAGTAACTATTAAGTTGTAACTTTTTTACTTACAAAACTTGACTATTTTGACTTTCTTAAGCACATAAAATAAAATTATGTACTAGGTACTATATACAGTAATACAGTTTTAGCGTTGCAGAATTATTTGATCAAATTAAATGTAAATAAATAGATAAAGATTTTGTATGAAATACAATTTAAACGTAGGTATGTGTTCATAATAAATTATATTAATTTCGCATTGAAAATGGCAAGCTTGAACTAGTCCTGTTTAGTTACCTTATAGCGCCTACTATTGGCATGAATGTGATGTTATATAAGATTTTGATTATAAATATGTATGTAGATAGAAATTAATTAATAGAAAATAATTAATTAATAGATATTGTACGCATTCACGCACATTTCATTTTTTAATTTATGCTAGAATAAAACCATTTTTTTCCCTAAAATTATTATTGATGAACACAATAAAATTACTTTTAAAGATTTGTACCATAAATAGCAACTCTATTTTATCAACTAGTTATAAAATATGACTAATGAAAAAATTTCATTGTTTTTAAAGAATAAAAAAAAATCACACACGGTGTTATTAAATTTGTAGAAAAAATTGAATGTAATGCATTTAATAAAATATATTATGTTCAGCAGCAGGATTATAACAAAATCAGTGTTAATAAAATCCCAATCATTGTACATTTCATTTAGTTAACTTTTTTAAGGTAGAGTAAGTTTAAACAAAATATCTAGTCATTTCACACAAATAAAATGTAAATAAATAAATTAGTTAAATGGTAACGTAATCAAATGAATGTAAATAAATGTTATAAAGTGTTTTAAATAAAATGGTGTCAATATTATGATTTCGTTAAAAACAATAAAACGATTAAATCGTGACTTTATTTTATTTACTAGTTCCCAAGTAAATAAAAACTTTTTTTTTTAATAAAATAAAATCCTAAATTAATTAAATGTTACAAAAAATACTTACAAACACTATATTATGTACGCGCTATTGCTAATTACACTTTACAAGTGAGTAATTAAATTCGAAATAATAATTGAAATTAAACTATTTTACGGATTTTATCGCGTTTATTTACTATTTTGAAATGCGATAAAATCCGTAAAATAGTTTAATTTCAATGTATAGTATTCGCGTAAATATAAGAAAACAATATATCGAAATAATAATTTTATTAGTCGTTTAAAAAAATGGTTAATAACACAGTTGTACCTATTCATAAATAATAAAAAAAACAGTATTTGCATTGAATAAGGAACATATTTCCCGGCTTATCGAAAGGAAATGGGGATAACAGAATGATGGGACGCCCATTATACGCCATCACCGCTGTTTTATCAGGAAATGAACAACAGAATGGAATTTTCTCCTAACTGCAGGTTTGCTTACCTCGGTGGCGCTCAATGTTTTTTTTTCGCAACACTGACATAATGGATGGAAATGCCAGCATTTTTATTATATTCGAGTAAACGTTATTTGTGACTAAATTGAATTTCCGCTAATACGGATTGATGTTTATTATTCCATGAGGATTTATTTGTCGAAGGAATTAAGGTTGAGGTTTGTTTACGGTTTCAATTATAGAATTTGAAAATATTGTATTTTAGTGAAAACTTATTTCATTTTAAATAACTCTTTTTCATCCAAGAGTTTCACTTGCTAAGAAACGGTGAAGGAAAACATTGTAAGGAAACCTGCACGTCTGAATGAATTTGACTAGTTCTCGATAGATGTGTGTAGTCTGCCAAGCCGCACAGGGCCAGCGTGGTGAACTATGACCTGAATACGTCCGTCCGTCCGTCCGTCTGTCACCAGGCTGTATCTCATGGACCGTGATAGCTAGAGAGTTGAAATTTTCACAGATGATGTATTTCTGTTGCCGCTATAACAACAAATACTAAAAAACAGAATACAATGAATATTTAAGGGGGCTCCTATACAACAAACGTGATCATTTTGCCGTTTTTATAGATAATGGTACGGAACCCTCCGTGCGCGAGTCCGACTCGCACTTGGCCGGTTTTTAATGGCATTTGGGTTAAATTACTTATTTTTGAGAAATTAGAATGGTATGTGAAAAGCATTTCTTGTTCATCATAGAAATTGTAACGAAATTTAAGTTATTTCAAAACGATTTTTAAAAACCCGGCCAAGTGCGAGTCCGACTCGTGCACGAAGGGTTCCGTACCATTATCTATAAAAACGGCACAAAAATCACGTTTGTTGAATGGGGGGCTCCATTAAATATTTATTTTATTCTATTTTTTAGTATATGTATATGTATACGTTAGAAACTGTTGGTCCCCGATCATACAAGAACCCAACATAATTGATGCCAATTGCTTACAAATACATATTCCCAACTTAATTACGCTGGTAGGTATATACCGTTCTCCATCCTTTAGAAATACAGATAACTTCTTAGACTCTCTGGAATCAGTAGCAATGGAAATGACTGAAAGTCCATGCCACGTCATTACTGGTGATATTAATATAAATACATTGCAAACAGAATCCTGCTCTGAATACCTATGTCTCATGGCTCAATTAGGCTTCACTCCAGCCATCGATAAACCCACGCGCGGAAAGGCGTGCCTTGACCATATCTTCACTAAAACTAAGGGCAGTATCGAAACAATTGTATGCTCATCTGCGATCACAGATCACGACTTAGTGATGATAGGCATAAATGTTAAGGGCCCAAAACCAAATCTAACCAAAAGAACTCGGAGAAAAATTGATTTCGAGGCTATAGAACAAGAGTTGCTTAATTCCGATTGGTCAGAGGTCATGGAAAAAACATGTCCATCAAACGCTGCCCTAAGTTTTATGTCGCGACTGTCCCCTATAATAAATCGCCACTCTAAAACTATAAATATACGCCGTTCAGAGCACGTACTTAAACCTTGGATGACTCCAGGCTTGATTAAATGTTCAATTCACAGGGACAAGTTGCACTTGGAGTCTCGTAACAATCCAAACGATCCTCATAAAGCCTTAATTTACAGACGTTATAGAAACTTCTACTTTAACCTAACTCGGCGACTGAAAAATCAATATAATAGGGAAGATATCGAGCGCTCAAAAAACCAACCAAACAAACTTTGGAATGTTATAAATCGAATCACTAACTCTTATCCTGCAAAAACGAATGCCCACAATTTATGTCAATGCAAAAATAATGAAATTGATTCCCTAAACCACTGTTCTCAATACTTCTCTACTATAGGCAAACAGCTTGCAGATAAGATACTGGGACGAATCGTCGAAACACAGGACTCACTGGCCTCAAAAATTAAATCTACAACCACAAGTGCTAACGCCTTCTTTCTACATCCTACCTCTCCATCGGAAGTGGATACTCTTATACAAACTCTTAAAAATAATAGCACCCCAGGGCTTGACGGTATGACGAATGGTTTAATTAAATATATTAAAAAGCATATAACGGGACCACTTACACATATTTATAACCTGAGCATATCCACTGGCGTCTTTCCGGATATCTGGAAAACAGCGGTTGTCACTCCTATACACAAGGGAGGTGCCGCTGATGACCCTAGCAACTACAGGCCTATATCTCTACTCACTCTCTACTCTGTGTGTACATTCTCCAAAATACTAGAGAAAATAATAAATAAACAATTAACGGGCTACCTAGAGAAGAACAAAGTATTGTGTGAGCAACAATACGGGTTTCGTCAGGGAAAGTCCACTGAACAAGCGGTATCATTATTAACGAATATAATATCTGGCCATTTAGACAATGGATCTTCATGTTTGGGGGTTTTCCTTGACCTAACAAAGGCATTCGATACAGTGTCAATTCCTATTTTGCTCAGAAATCTTGAGGTTGTAGGTATTAGAGGAATTTGTCTAGAGTGGTTCCGTAGCTACCTTACTGATAGAAAATTGTGCACAAGGGTAAATTCGTTTACAAGCAACTTTTATCAAATACAGTTTGGCGTACCACAGGGCAGTATTCTAGGCCCTACACTATTTCTCCTGTACTTGAATGACCTATCCAGAGTACACCTACAGCAGGCTGAAATAATTAATTATGCAGATGATACTGTTATAATATTCCATGAACGATCTTGGCAGAATCTAATAAGAGTGACTCAATCTGGACTCAGAAACGTTTCTGAGTGGTTAAACAATAACCTCCTTACCTTAAACACAGCCAAATCAAACCTAATTTGCTTACATAAAACAGCGGCCTCAGCGCCACCATCAGATCTTCGTATAAAAGTACATACCTGTGATTCCAACACTATAGATTGCCACTGTGAAAATATAAGGAAAGTAAAGTCGACTAAATACCTGGGTGTGCTCGTTGACGAAAATCTGACTTTTAGCAAGCATATTGCAGCCACATCATCCAGAGTAAGAAAGCTAATACATATGATGAAAATACTTCGTGATGTGGCCTCAATGAGCTTGCTAAAAATAGTCTACTTCTCCCTATGTCAATCCATACTTACCTACTGTATACTCGCCTGGGGGGGCTCCGCTTCCTCACATCTTATCAGTCTAGAGAGAGCCCAACGGGCAGTTCTGAAGACTATGTTGAATAAACCATTTCGTTTCCCCACTACCACTCTGTTTGCCGAGACACAAGTACTTAGTGTAAGAAGACTTTATATTTTTAAACTTATACTTGTAACTCATGCAGAAGTAATCAACTCAGCTAACTACAAGGATATGGTCAAGAAACGCGTCTTCTGTTTGCCCTCTATCCCTGTCAAAACTGTATTCGCTAGAAAATTTTGTTTGCACATGAAACCTTTTATCTACAATAAAATATATAAAATCCATAACCTCAATAACTTATCTGTTAATGAGGTTAGAATAAAAATACGTAAGGAATTGCTGCTGTGGTCGTACGACCAAACGGAACAATTCCTAAAAAGAATATGTTAATTTTTGGCGTTTGGTTTGTTATTTGGCTAATTTGACATATTATTCAATACAGCTCTTAATATCTAACTGCAGGGATATTGGATGCCCTTGGTCTGTAGATTTAAATTCAACGTAAATGATAAAGGTACCTGTAGCAACTACATTCTTGAATTTATTTTTAATTATTCTTACTTATTTCTTTTCACATAATTTTTAATTTTTGTTTTTTTCCTCTTTTTAGTTTGGTAATTATTTTAGTTTTATAATTTACGAATGTCAAAGGTCTTCGAAATGTATTTTAGTCAATATTGTAAAAAGCTCTCTGCGATACAGGCTTGCCTAGTGCAGAGAGTTTTGTTAATATTTGGGTAACATGTTCACCTCTAGGTAACGAATCATAAAACATTGTAATTTATCAGCTAAGCAAGGAATATGTAAACTTTAAGTAAAATAAATAAATAAATGTTGTTATAGCGGCAACAGAAATACATCATCTGTGAAAATTTCAACTCTCTAACTATCACGGTTCATGAGATACAGCCTGGTGACAGACGGACGGACGGACGGATGGCCGGACAGCGAAGTCCCAGTAATAGGGTTCCTGTTTTACCCTTTGGGTAC
Source organism: Ptilodon capucinus (assembly GCA_914767695.1). NCBI lineage: Eukaryota > Metazoa > Arthropoda > Insecta > Lepidoptera > Notodontidae > Ptilodon > Ptilodon capucinus. Next base: position 2,982,557 of record OU611811.1, read on the forward strand.
GGAACCCTAAATAGGTTTTGTAAGATCATTTTTTTTATATCAGAGTATGCTGTGGACTCAAACTTGGTGTGAGCCTATGTTATGAGACTAGAGGAAGGGTAAATAATGCTTTGGAATACAATTCTACAGGTTTTATAAATTTTTATAACGGTTCCGCGGCCCGTAGTACAAAAGGTTCATCTTTGGCACATACCATCTGTCTTGAAAAATATCATGAAAACTGACAAAAATCAAAGTAATATTAAAGTAATACTGCTTATGAAGGCATGGTAAATTTCTTGTTACTTTCATATGGCTGCGTTATTACCATCCATTGACACATCCAACTTGCTTTGAAAGCGACGTGACGCGCTCTAACAAGCAACACGCGATGACGTCATTAGCGTGTTCCTTGGAGCGCAGCGGGATAGACGGAACAAATTGATCTCAATTACTAACTATCAGATGCAAGAAGGAGCCAAGGAGGTTGAAAATCATCGACATATCAAGTAAAATAACAAATAGGTTTCCTACCTATGATACGTGAGGCCATTGAAATTAAAAAACATCCTAATTTCAATAGGGAAGATGGCTGGGTGCTACCACCAACTTGGGATCCAGTAATCAATATGATTAAATCCAAAACCAAGTGTACCATTGCAAGACCTCAGGACACCGTAAGCACTTTCTGCGTGGATCGGACCGCAAACAACAACTAAATATGAGGGTACCCAGTTATTAACTATGACATCAGGACGTCTAACACCTCAGTCCCCCCGTGACCATGGTTGCTGTAAAGCAGCCGAAACGTCGGGAAAATAAAATAGTAAATAAACGCGATAAAATCCGTAAAATAGTTTAATTTCAAGGTTTCCTATTACTGTACCCAATTCCCAATATGAACTGTGTCTGTTTGTAATATCAAAATAGCACCTTCACCAAATGCATATGAAAGTATACACGATACCTATAACGAAAATACAATTACAATTTTGCTCTTTAAATTGTCTGTCTCTATATCAATATGCATAAAGATTGAATATCTGTGATAAACGGCACGCGTTTAAATTTTCTCGCGCTGACAGTGTCATTTCGTTGAGGAATTAACTTTTTCTGTCAAAACATAGTTAGGTTCATAATTTCATATAGGCGAAAATTTGACGCGCGGGAGTCGACGCCCCAGTTGCGAGAGGCCTATTTCATTGGAACGTGAGAACTTATTTTGTAACGCTAAACAAATTTGAAGAGACTTAACTAGTCAGACCCCAGTCACGTTGCCGTCCCATGCCCGTCGCCTACGATTAATCACGCCCACAATCAGGGCTGCCCCGAACATTATCTCTGCATTTTTACACAAGACAATATCCTCAACGTCGAGATAGATAGTGTTTTTTTGGTTAGTTTCAAATAGGACTCTATTTATTCCAATGTACTTAAATAAAAATTAAAATCTGCATGTCCCAAAGTTTCCCAGCTGCGATAATAATGCTTATTTTTAGTCTTATTCAAATTAGAACTTTTTTATTTTACATTAATGACGAGTTACATTGGAAAGCTACAATATAAGCTATTATTACATTGTATAGGTAATTAAATTTGCTCGTCCTGTATGTACAGGGTGTTAATGAAGTTATTTATTAGTGTTATTCTAGGTTGATAGTGCATTTCATTGATTTCTTCTTCTTCTTCTTTTTATACAAAATGATGAAATTTTAATGGAATAAAATTAGGAATGGCTGCACCTGCATTTAATGACAATGTGGAGTAATTAATAGCGTGGACAAATTTAATAAATAAACATCATAACTAAAAAGAGTATTGAACGTGAAGATGGCGGATGAATAATAATATGATTTATTTAATAAAACTCGTGGCGGTGGCACCCCTGTGTACTACAACCGAACAAAATGTCAAAAGTGATGACATTTTCAACTTAACAAATTAAAAAGTTTCGTCTTGACGTATTTTTGAGGAAAATAACAACAATAATTGATCATTCACTTTATAAAGTCCCCCGCATACTGCTAACATTTTTGGTAATACCTAATTGAAAACCTACAATGTTTGATTTTCTGTGATATTTTTTTTTACAAAACAAAAACAGAGTAAAAAAAAAAATTTTAACCATTTTTTTGTGTAAATACTAAAGCCAAACTATGTAAAAATTTTATGGGACCAAATGGCAACAGCATCAAACTAAAGAATAATGACGTAAATCGGATTATAAATCTCAGCGTAATTCATATACATATATTTAAAAATTAAATTTAGTGGTAGCCTCGCGGGCAAGAACGCCCGTCTTGAACGTAAGGGGTGCAAGTTGAAATCCCAGGCCCGCACCTCTGAGATAATTTTCATGTGCCAATGTCATGTTCAACAATGATTACCACTTGCTGAACGGTGAAGGAAAACATCGTGAGGAAACCTGCACGTCTATAGAAAGGCGTGTGAAGTTCACCAACCCGCACTGGGCCAGCGTGGTGGACTATGGCCCAAATCTCCCTCGTATTGAGGGGGAATGTGCCCGGTATAATGGCAATAGGCTCGCCCCCTATTACATTGGGACCAAAATACATCGGCGAAGTGTAGGCGCACTACAGTGCACCTCTGCCTACCCCTTCGGGGAATACAGGCGTGATGATGTATTATGTATGTATTATTATATTTAAAAAAAATACCAATCGAATTGAGAACCTCCTCCTTTTTGAAGTTGGTTAAAAAGTCTTGCGAACACGCGTCAAAATTCAGTAGCTCTGTCAATGACATTTCGTTGAACAATAATCTTTATTATAAGTCAATACAGCTTGTTTTACTATTGGCCCCAGTGAGCCTCTTTTTTTGCTTCGGAAAATCCTTTATGGATACCCTGCCACCTCGGGGGAAGTAGCTGGGTTACGTGGGAGTCCCGGCAGAAGGCCGTATACCCACTAAAAACGGTGTACCATCCTCCGCTTGTATTCGGGCGCCAAGGGATTGCTTTAGCATGCACCGCGACGAAACCCCAGTGTGAATGGTTTCGCTGTAAAAATTATTGTTATCAAGAAACACATAGGCGCCCTGCGGTTGTGACGCATTATAAGTTTTCCCAATGATATTTTAGTGATTTACCCATACATTATTTTATATATATAATTCATAATTAATAATTTAGTTAATTATCATATTTATTTGGCGTTGTAAACAATAATTTAAGTTTACTAGTTGGTAATCTGACTTCTAATTAATTTTGTAATAAAATATAATGCGGGTGAGGACGCGCCAATATGGCGACTGTTCGTTGAAATAATAGTTTGTAAAACGTACGCTGTCGGAATAAAAAATATTAATTGATTGAAAGTTTAGCAGTGGTAGCCGAGTGGTAGAACGCACGCCTTTCAAATCAAAGTGTGCAGGTTCAAACCCCGGCTCGCACCTCTGGGATTTATGTGCGAATCTCATTTTCATCCGAGATTATCATTTGCTATGAAACGGTGAAGGAAAACATCGTGAGGAAACCTTCACGTCTGAGGCAATTTGACTAGTTTTCTATAGATGTGTGAAGTCTGCCAACCCGCACTGGGCCAGCGTAGTGGACAATGGCCCGAAATCCCCCTCGCATTGAGGGGAGGCCCGTGCCCAGTAGTGAGACTTTAAAAGGGCTGTAGTAGTAGTAGTAGATTGAAAGTATTAATTATTGAACTGTTTCATTACACAAGACCCACAAGTGTTCACATCATCTCTATAAAGCGGCTACTTTGTAATATAACAGTTAGGTAAGTCTTATGTTAAGAATTCCAAATCGTAGTTCAAAGGTGTACTTTTTGCTTCATTGGGATTCTTTAGCTGTATGCCGGTATCTCATAAAAACCTTCTGACGTCAGTAATCAGGTAACTATCTATTACTTTACCATTTCTGCGTCATGTTTCATAAGGCTCTCTAGTCAACGCATTGACGGTAAGAACTTTATAAATTAGAGAGATAATAAAAAAAACAAAACCGACTTCAAATCTTGGTGCACTAAAAAGCTAGAAATAACTTCATAATTTATTACTTAGTACCTAGGTGCCAATGTACCTTGACGCGACTCTACATCAGGACTAGTCAGAAACATACTTGTATTGGCACCGACTTCAAATTTTATGAATTATTAGGTTATTTATAGCTTTTTATTGCACTTAGCTTTTTAATGTCGGTGTTTGTTTTTTTTTTCTTAATAATTGCATTTCACGATTTTTATTGTTAATAACTATTGAAATCGTTCATGATATTATTTCGGATTTCTGATACACCTATATAGAGTGAAACAATGTTAAGAACTAAAAACCGGCCAAGTGTGAGTCGAACTCGCGCACTATGGGTTCCGTACCATTATCTATAAAAACGGCAAAAAAAACACGTTTGCTGTATGGGAGCCCCCTTAAATATTTATTTTATTCTGTTTCCTTTGGGTACGGAACCCTAAAAACATTGGTGCCATCCCAGTACTGAACAACAGAGTGGCCGTATTAAAATAACTCGTGGTGTACAACTTTAGATTGAATTCAGACCTCGGGGATGCGGCCGTCATATCTAGCGCGGAAGCATTGTTGTGACAATGTTTTTTTAAACAAAGTATTACACAGATTATTTACTTTGTATATTTGTGCGATTTAAATAAAATATTCATCACAACGCCTGAAGGGGTAGGCAGAGGTGCACTGCAATGCACACACACTTCGGCCTTGTACATATTTGAGTCCCAATGTAGCAGGGTACATTACCCCTCTTTACGAGGGAGACTTGCGATATAGTCCACCACGCTGGCCCAATGCGTGTTGGTTAACTTCATACGCCTTTTTAGTGCACGTAGATTTTTGAAGCCAGTTTTAGATTCTTTGGATAATTATATCCCTCTTTCTTTAGTGTAAATTACGTAGTTACATTTAAAAACAAATTACATTAGCAGTTCGTATAAATAATATTTAAAGCAATTTTTTTTTCAATGTATAGCATTAGTAACATAGAAATTTATAAGGTTAGAATAGTAGTAGCGATATCTCTGTATGAATACCCGCGTCACGAGTTTTTCTATCATTCTGCAGTCAGTTGCTTTTTTTTAATTATGCCGGAAGCTTTACGTTTTATCATTTGGTCGGTGATATTATGCTTAAAATTAATTTCTTGGGCACTATACTATTTTTATTTGCCAATTGGAATAACTTTACATTGTAAAACGGCAAAAAGCACGCAAAGTTTGATGCCAAACAAAACCTAACCTCTAACATACTGATTTTTGTATAATATGGATTTTAAATCACGTAGAAAAGGATTATGGGGATTTTCGGAAGAAAATAAAACAGATAGAAATATCTCAACACTTTTTTGTTGTTGTTTGTCGAACACGAAAGTAAATTTACGTGTTCGTTTTCGGCAGAATTTTGCATGTAGTCCGCTAGATATTGGCGAAGGATGGAGTAAAATAAGTATTATTCGTAATAATAGTGTATAAAATGCTATATTTATGTACTTCTTACAGTCTAATTGTTTTCTCATCATCGGCCTTCGACCGTGACAAATTTCTTTACGTTGACCTGTCAAATTCGTGTCTCTATGGTACATTTTGGTAACCCATGCTAGCACTTAAGATAAAACACCTTATTCATACGTCAACCGTGTTCTATTTAACTGTCAAACCAATTTTATATTTTTATCCAGCACGCCATGCTAGCTAATAAGACGTAACGATTTTGCCACAAAAATGACGTCACGATCCGTGAGAAAATGTCTTATCTTGGCAGGCGTAAAATGGTACCTACTCCCTTACATAATTTACAAAATATGTTTTTTTTTATTTCGGCCTCGCCACGAGATAAAAATAAATGAAACAGGCATGTTGTTTATATTAATCAGGGTAAAACAAAAACGCCACCAAAATGCGGGACTATATTACTCCCGTTTATGTGACTGTATTTGATACCAACATCGAGAGCATTTTCTTTTGTCATCATGTGCCTTAAAGATTTGCGTTGGGTGAAAGGCGGAATACCTAAATAAATAAATTGACATTAACTCAATAAAAACGGCCGACTTGACTATAAATTGACTTGGCCATCGCATGAAAACACAATGTATCTCACAACTAGTACATTTTATATTAAGATTGTTTAGCGCGATTGCCAAGTCAATCTATTTTATTTAAAACATAAAAGATTTTTAATGTTGATATGGTCACTATAAGATGTTGTTAGGTTAGCTAATTACGTTGGGACTTAATAAAGTAACCGACTTGGTATTACATGGATCTCACAACTTTTTACGTTAGAAGAACTGAGTTGCGAGACTTGGGTTTTTTACAAGCTTTTTTTTTGATGGTTAAGCTGTCGTCCCATATAAATAGGCATTCTATGGTATGCCCATGGAGATATTATAACGGAGATGGCATTTCGAGCCCGCGCTGCGGTACATTTTTCTGGTTTATTTGACACCGTCATTGTTGTTTTCCCATATAGTTGCCGTATAGGTATATAAGATAACAACAATGGCGGAAAATTTTCCGCAGAGTTATACGAAGAGTGGAGTCGTTATGCGTACTCTAGATACTCTATGGGTAGGCCATGTTTCTGGTTCTATGAAACAGAACGTCTTTTTGTATAATGACAGCAGAATAAAATCATACAATTAAAGTGCGAACCTTTATTAACTAAGCAGTTATGTTTTTTATTAAATTTGTTATTTATGTTATATTATGCAACAATATTCCCTTCATTATTACCACTTTTGTGACATCCGAGTGCCGTATGAAAGAAAAAAAAACTGGTATCTAATTCATTGACCAGAATATGAATATGGTTTACTTGGTTTTGCTAGCAAGCCTCTGTAGATTAGTCTCCGTCACAAAAACATGCTGATACACACATCGCTGGGAGCACCTCTTTCGTACACTTATAAATAATTGTTAGGGGTCTGTTGTCCGGGACCACCAGAAAAACTAGTTGGAATTTCGGCACACTCCGCTGGAATATAAAGCGGAGTATATTTTGGGTCGATTACAGTGACATTGAAGGGAATGTGCGCTTTTTTGGAAAAAAGATTTGTGAGAAACAAAAGTGGTGATTCACGGAAAAATGATCTTAAACTTACTTCTTCTTTACTCTACTTTAAATGAAAAGTAGAGTCTTAAAGCCGTGTAAATAGAGCCTTAGGATAAGCGAAGACTTTGTGTAGAGAACTGAAACATGTACCATGATTATTACCTTATACCATAATTACCTATACAATTTTAATTATAATGGGTATAACAAGTTTGAAACCCTTTGGCATGTACAGTATATGAAATTGTTATATTAGGACAGAATATAGTAATTATAATCTTTATATATATAATTCTACTGTACGTGTGTATGTCACTGAACTCCTCATAAACAGCTGGACCGATTTGGATGAAATTTTGTGTGTATATTTCAATGGGTTCCTGTATGTTTTAGATTTACAATTAAACCCGGTAGGTGGCGCTGCTTTTGTAAGTCACTAATTCTAAGTTACGAAGTTCGCCCGGTCAGCTAGTTAATTATATTTTTTTGTCATAAACTTGGAATATTAATTAATTGTTATCCTTTGACAAGGCTAGTATGGTCGATTAGCTCGCTTGTCCCTCTTACTGTGATTATCTGTAGAGGAAAAAAGTTCACAAGTAAAAACTGATTTTAAAACTGTATCCCAAATTTAATTAAAAAATTAACGCATCAACAATCTTATCAAAAACGATGCCGAAAAAACTTTTGGTCTCACAAGTTCAGTAAGACTAACCTAGATAACCTAAATTTTAATAATTATTTAGGGGTAGGTACTTAATTAATTGTTTGTTGGTATAATAAAAATTACTTAAGTTTCATTGTGTTACTGGTAGCTACCATTGTAATTCGACTGAACAACGCAGATGGTGGGCGACGACTGGCGTAACATACTGGCCAGTCGGGCACATTATTTCGGTGACATAGGTAAATTTATACATAACTTATGTGTCCCTACACTTAGTATACGTACTATAAATGTGATTGTATATTTATGTATACAAGTGGTAACGAAGTTCAACCAAGCAATTAACCCCCGGGGATGGAGCGCAGCATGCTGAACATTAAAAAGCAGCATAGAGTTCGCCACTCAAAAATCAGATCCACATCGAAAGCAATCGACGCCCTTACGCATGCACAAAAACTTAAGTGGAAATGGGCAGGCCTCGTTGCAAGACTGCAAGACAACAGATGGACCAAAAAGATGACTTCCTGGAAGGGTCCGTTCGGTAAACGTAAACGAGGAAGACCACACACACGCTGGGAGGACGAGATCACACGTATAGCTGGACAACATTGGCTAGACGTAGCGAAAAACAAACAAACCTGGCATCTTCTGGAGGAGGCCTTCACCTCAGGGGTTCTCAAATAAAAAATCAATAATAAAAAAAATATATTATAATCAATGCATGTGTAAACATTTAGAGAAATATAAGGCTTTTTTATTTTATTTTTATTTATATTATTAACCCCCTCACTACCAGTTGTCTTGTAGCGGTGTTTTCAATATTACTTTCCGTTTTTGACAGATAATTCAATTACAAAATCTATCCTTTTTTTGAAGGACTTACGCTGTTGGCCGTGAGGTGGCTTTACAGCTTTACAGGGGGAGTTGCAAGCGCAGAGTGCGCTCCAACCAAGGCCTTAAGGGCGGAAAAAGGCAACTAGCTCAAGGGTGCCACAAAAGGCACGACCTCGGATGGGTAGTTACCGTGAGGGGAGAGGTAGTGACTGCGCTCGTAGGTGCAAAGATGCACCTACGAGCGGAAGAGGGGGTTACTCGTCCTCGCCGGCGAGATCGGTGTCTGTTTGAGGCTGGTGTGGGTGTGTCGGTAGCCCTCTTGACGCCACCGACACAGGCGTCGCCAAAATCTATCAACAATTGGCAGGAACTATTGAAAAAACAACACATTAAGAGCTGGTGGTAAGACCCCAGGACAATTGTAACGCAGGTAGCACACATATACAAATTACAATATCAAGTAAATCCCCTGTAGACAGGGTTTCATCCCTCGCCGTACCTCGCCCTTACTTAATTAACTTCATCCCGTCGAAGATTTCAATTATAACAGAGGGGCGAGCACGATCTTTTAACTGTAGAGTTACGCTACATGAACGTGTTCTGTCTCACTCATAGTGTCAACATGATCGCAATGCAAAATCTGAAAAAATGTCAACCTAAAATACTTAAAAACAAATTCCAAAATAAATTGCACGCACCACACTCCTTTTATGCTTACGATTACTTTCAAAGTACGGTTTATTGAATGGAAATCGTTGAATATTACTTTTTGTTCGCCAATCACGTTCTCGGATGGGAAAGATTTACTTAACAATCGCTTTGCCTTTAGGTCCCGGCACACTGGGGCGTCAAAATGTTTGCCAGTACCAAAACGAACTCTGTCTCAATACGCATAAAGATTAAATTAAAATTAAATTTCTGTCGCAAAAGTCACGCTCCCACGAGTCAATATTCGCTCGCGTTGTCAGTGTCATTTTGTTGTAGAATGAACTTTTTTCTTGTGTCGATACAGTTCGTATTGCTATGGCAAGAAAAATGACGCTCAAGCGTTGACGCATTTTTTTATTTTGAATGACTTACACTGTTGGCCGTGAGGTGGCCTTTACAGCTTTACCGCAGGAGTGGCGAGTGTTGACGCTCCAGTGTGCGGGAGGCTTTATGGGTAAGAAAATGTGCCAAAAGCAAGGACACCATTTGGCGCGACGGGGTTGTCAAATTGTCGCCAATTGTAGGGTTTATACACCCCTCTGGAGACCCCTGGGATAGGGTTTACAGTTAAACGTTATAAAACTACACAATTTTTTTATTGTAGGTACGTAATGACAAAGTAAAAATGGAAAATTTAAATTTTATTTGTTTTTTTTATTGGAGCATTAAATATATTTCATTAGTATTAGTGGGGTAGAAAGGGTCCAATTACCATCTATGGATCTGACTCAACCTTACCTGCCCGTGGTGCACCCTGCCGAATAACAAACGAGGCTCTGACGAAACATTCACCAACCCGCATTGGACCAGCGTGGTGGACAAATGGTCCAAACCCCCATGATTTAAAAACCTTCACACATCTAAGGCAAGTCAAATTATAGCCCAGGACCAAGATGGGTGGAGAAGTAAAGGGGAGGCTTTTGCCCAGGAGTGGGACATAGAGGCTATAAAAAAATAAAATAACTTTTCCTACACCCTTCTCCAATGTTGAGGTAAATTTAGATGATGGCTGTTATTTCCAAAATTGCAAGTCCATCGCAGTATTTCCGGTATTTCTGTTTAAAATTAATAGAAGGCGATTCAATTGCTATCTTACTATACGCATTTGATTGTCAATTTGAAAACAAAGAAAACAAAAACAAGCAATTGAAATAAAACTATTTTACGGATTTTATCGCGTTTATTTACTATTTTATTTTCCCGACGTTTCGGCTGCTTTACAGCAACCATGGTCACGGGGGGACTGAAAATTAAGCAACTAAATAAAGGATTACAATACTTTTGAAAGAACTGAGACATTTCTACCATAGACATGCATCCCAAATTTTTAATCATTTTTCAAAATTAAAACTTCTACCCCTTATGAAAATGGTCCAGATCTTTATACAAATGGGAAATTTAAAGTTATAAACGGTGTAAAAGCGGCGTCTTCGGTTAGTCGCCGCCAAATGAAGACAAATATCTCTGATAGTAGGAAGCAACCCTGGCCAGACTCATATTTCATCCTCGAACCAGACTCCCCATTGATTTATCATTCTCGTAAGGGTACGGGCGACGAATTACGTAGACATAGAGCTGGCTGAAGTGTTAACAGAAGAAATGGACCAGTAGGTAACATTGGCAAAGGGGCCAGGCTTGCTCTAGAAGCATTAACAAATAAAAAGATAGACATTACATCGTTAAACAAGTTCCTAGCGCAATAGGGCGACCTTCATAAAATATAGCACTATAATAGCAGCAGCCTTCATGAAAAGAGCAAAATAAGACGATGATGCAGATATTTTGTTGAATGTTTACAGAAAAAATAAAAATAAAAAACAACTACCAAATGAAATAAACAAATTTGGCTGATAATTAAAATAAAATGACACAACTTGAATAATTCATAAAAAAATATCTTTGAAATAAGGAAGAGAAAACACATAACGATAACATAAGAAAACAACAAATGTGATTGAAAACTAAATTCTTCGTCGTCATTGTAAATATTGTTACCTATTTTGTCTTTTAATAAATAATTCAGAATATTGAATTTTTGTGATAAATGGCTCATAATATAATTTAATAGGTTTTTTTTTTTGCCGTAGTTTTTTTTATTCAAACCATGGGTAAATTTTTTCAAGTTTGAATTATTCATGGAACGGTTTATATCGTGTTCGTCAATAATTTTGGGTTTTTCTTAAACGGTGAAGGAAAACATCGTGAGGAAACCTGCAAGTCTATAGAAAGGCGTGCGAAGTTCACCAACCCGCACTGGGCCAGCGTGGTGGACTATGGCCCAAATCTCCCTCGTATTGAGGGGGAATGTGCCCGGTATAATGGCAATAGGCTCGCCCCCTATTACATTGGGACCAAAATACATCGGCGAAGTGTGGGCGCACTACAGTGCACCTCTGCCTACCCCTTCGGGGAATACAGGCGTGATGATGTATTATTTATTTATTTCTTAATTTTTAAAGACTAGTATTTTTTTTTCTTTTTTGTTAAATTCGATTGATTTTTGTTTTTTTTTTCTCGTGTTCTTTGTAAATTGTTACCTATGTAAAAAGTAATTGCTACCTGCATAAAATAAAAGAAAATTACCCAGGAACTTTGCTTCAAGGAGAAAAACTAATAGAAAAAAACCCTAACTTTAAACTAGTCCAACACTAGCCAATGACCAATACGCGTACACAGACCTCAACTTAAATAAAATTTGACAGCACTAAAAGAGTTATCAATAATTAAAAAATGTTTCTCTTCCTTTTTCGTAGAAGCTAAAAGAAAGTCGGCAATACACGTTATGTATTACAAAATACAGGGGTCTTACCACAAAGTATTGTTATTTCAATAGTTAATGTCAATTTTTGAATGATTTTAACTGACTGAGTTACCTGTCAAAAACTGAAAGTAATATTAAAAACAGGGGGCCGATTTTCGTTTGATAGACATCAATCTCTATTAGAGATATGTCGAAACAAAAGAAAAAAATGTGACCATTTTGACGCTTCATTTCGACATATCTCTAATGAAGTTAGATGTCGGTCGCACGAAAATCGCCCCGCTAGAGCCCGATATTCGTTTGATAGACATCAATCTCTATTAGAGATATGTCAAAAAAAAGAGAAAAAAATACGACCAGTTTGACGTTTCGTTTCGACATATCTCTAATAGAGATTGATGTATAAACGAAAATCGAGACCCAGGTGTCGACGTATCGTTTCCAAAACAACTTTACATCAACGTCGCATATAAAAAGTCTGAACTACGCTCACGAAAAATGTGGGTGGGGTTCGGCTGGTGACGTGAACGTACCAGCCATTAGCTTTGTTCGGCGCGGGCTAATTCCGCTAATGACGACACTGGGTGATGCCATCGCTTTCCGCCAACGAAAAGGCTTTCGTTGTGAATGAATAATGTTGCATATCGAAGGCTATTTGAATTATGTTTTTTTTTTAAGATATAGGGAGGCAAACGAGCAGACGTTTCACCTGATGATAAGTGATCAGTGCCGCCCATGGACACCTGCAACACCAGGGGCATTGCAAGTGCGTTGCTGGCCTTTAAGGAAGGAGTATGCTCGTTTCTTGAAGGTACCTTTGTCGTAACGGTCCGGGAACACCGCTGCAGGAAGGTCATTCCACAATTTGGTGGTGCGACGAAGAAAATTCCTGGTAAATCGAACTTATGTGATATGTGACTTGGGCGATTTGACTTATATCTTCTTCTTCTTATCCGGTACGCTCTTGACAGAGCGGTCGTGATCGTTAAGTACTCGTATCAGTATTGGAAGGGGCAGATGTAATGCGCTTCACAACATTTCTGCTGCATTCGTTGACTGAGCCTCCAATGGCGGACTTGATCTGGTCAGTCCAACGCGTGGGTGACGTTCCGCGCGGTCTAGTGCCTTCTATTTTCCCTTGGACGACAAGGCGTTCTATGTCGTCTAAGGCGTCGTATAGTCGTATAGTGTAAAAAATACGTCCAAATAAAATTAGAAGAAATTGGTCTTATTAATGCCACAGCCGTCTAGCCTTATAAGTCTTGACCATGGTGATATTATAACGGAGATGGTGTTTCGAGTGCGCGCTGCGGTAACTATTTCTTGTTATCTGACTCCGCCATCTTTGTTTTCCCATATAGTTGCCGTATACTACAGGTACATGAGATAACAAAAATGGCGGAAAAATCGCTGCAGAGCTACACAAAGAGTGAAGTCGTTATGGGTACTCTAAATACTTTATGGCCTTGACATAGAAATAGGTAAATGTCAAAGTCATATACAAAATTGGACACGCGAAACTGTCAAATGATACGAAAACCTCCTTGATATAATGACACTGTAACACTTTAAATTTATATCGAATACATAGATTGTATTACTTTAAGACCACTGTCTTCCCAAACTTATTTTCTAAACTGTCCACTTTGAGAATAAATATTTTTTTTGCGCCCCCATTTATTCACCTACTTAAAAACCAGTATAAAAGTTGTTTTTAAGTTTTTTCTGGGTCTCTTACCGCCCCCTTTAGGCCTGCAGCGCCCACAAGGGGGTGTGATCGCCCACTTCGGGAAAGGATGCTTTAAGAGGTAGAATAATAAAGAGTTATCTATCTATAAATAATAACTCATTGATTTCAAGCTATGCCAGCATAATGTTGATCTACTCGAGTGCACCTCGGCTTGCGTGTATCTAATTAACCAGTTCAAGCACTAACAAAAGCTATACAAATCGATAGAACGCCGCAACACAAGCCTACGATGCCGTAGTTTACACTTAATAGGATGTTAGAGACGCGAGCGAAATTGGATTACCTATTCAGGTCAAACGTGCTGCTTTGCATCGCACGCTAGTATCCTACCAGCTGCCTGTAACCTGTATAATATAACCTGTGCTCCTACAACCTGGGCCTCAAGTCTTGTCATTATCGTCGTGGAGTTGCTATGACGTCATTTTTTAAGGCTTAAAAACAACATCTTTTATCAATGGTAGCTAGAACATGAGCAGTGTAGACATTAGATATTGTCACCTTGAAGCCATTTCATGACTTCATCAGGGAGTCGGTGGACGCATAAAGCCCAAGACCGTAATTTGTGGCCATCTATGAGGGAGGCCTATGTCCAGCAGTGGACGTCTCTGGCTGATAGACAGATAGAAGCCATTTCACTAGTCATATTCTAGCTACTATTGAACTTTAGCGCATACATCAATGGTAGTAAGCAGTGGTAGCCGAGTGGTAGAACGCACGCCTTGAAAATCAAAGTGTGCAGGTTCAAACCCCGGCTCGCACCTCTGGGATTTAACTGGACCGCAAACAACAACTAAATATGAGGGTACCCAGTTAATAACTATGACATCAGGACGTCTAACACCTCAGTCCCCCCGTGACCATGGTTGCTGTAAAGCAGCCGAAACGGGAAAATAAAATAGTGAATAAACGCGATAAAATCCATAAAATAGTTTTATTTCAATGTATAGTATTCGCGTAAATATAAGAAAACATATGTGTCTTACAACCATAGCGTAACTAGAGAACTAACGACTCTACTCTGCGTACCTATAGCCCTACGGTAATTATTCCGCATTTATTATCTCATGTACTTGCAGTATATGGCAACTATATGGGAAAACAACAATGGCGGAGTCAGATCAACCAGAAAATTTTACGGCAACGTGGCCTCGCTATGACATCTCCGTTATAATATCTCCATTTTAACAACAGAAAGTTAATCTTTGGGTATATTGACACAGTTCGTTTATTTCATCAGAAGTATTTCGAAGAGATGAGTCAACTCGTAGCTATCTCTGATAGTGTGAACAATAAATCATTTGTTCTTGCTACGAGTTAAGAACCAATTTTAATAAGCTCATACATTGAATGACCAGTATTATCTAATGTTGAATTAATTTTGGTAGGTAATAGTAGGTTTAGTGGTAAGTTTATCTCGAGATTATTCGTACTTAGCTCAGTTCGCCGCAAAAGTACCAGGGGATTATAAACTGCCAGAACTTAGAAGCAATTCAGACGATTTACAGTACTTTATAACTATAATGGGTCAACTAGGAGACTAATTGTGAGGCCTACATTTGTAACTAGGGCACTGAATAACTTATATTTCAACGAGTTGATTAATTTCAAACCAATTTTTAAATACATTTGGGATTTTCATTTTTGTAGTAAACTGAATGAGATTTTCCGCTCAAAACAAGGCAATCATAACATAACAGATAACCATTTTAATTCTTAAGTTGGTGAATTATACAGGGTGTATTAGTATTACATCATCATTATACATCATCACGCCTGTATTCCCCGAAGGGGTAGGCAGAGGTGCACTGTTGTGCGCCCACACTTCGCCGATGTATTTTGGTCCCAATGTAATAGGGGGCGAGCCTATTGCCATTAAACCGGGCACATTCCCCCTCAATACGAGGGTGACTTGGGTCATAGTCCACCACGCTGGCCTAGTGCGGGTTGGTGAACTTCACACGCTTTTCTATAGACGTGCAGGTTTCCTCACGATGTTTTCCTTCACCGTTCAGCAAGTGGTAATCATTGTTGAAAATGACATTCGCACATGAAATCTCAGAGGTGCGGGCCTGGGATTTGAACTTGCACCCCTTACGCTCAAGGCGGGCGGGCGTTCTTGCCCACGAGGCTACCACTGTATTACATTGCATTGCATTGCACAGATATGTAATATTTATGTATACATATTGATACAGAGTTAATAAAAAAAAAAATTAGAAATTCACTCGCTCCATTCTTTAGGCATATATATGGGTCGTTTTCAAATTTGGGGCCAAAAAGTAACGATTTCACGATTTTTTTTTCAAATTATACAATTTTTTTTGTATTTAGGTGTGTTCAGAATAAAAAATACTGTATCACAATCAAGTCAATCACTCATTTATTCCAATAATACGCAATATTCACCAATTTAAGTGACACAAATGAGTCACATAATTTGCCTAATGTTATTTTTAGATATACTGTTGAGATACTTGGTTACACTAATGATAATATTATTTTAGTGAACAATCATTTCAATAATTTCGCTTTTAACCCCAAATTTGAAAACGACCCATATAGGACATCTAAAAAAAAAATCAAGTGATTTCGTTCGACTCAGTGTGTTCAGGCCGTTATTCTGATTACAGTAGGCTCAGCATGGCCGTGTAGACATAAGTTTTATGTGTTTCAACTGTCAGATTTGTCGAGAAAATGACGTCAAACAACATGGCTTGGTGTGACGTCATTTTCTCGACAAATCTGACAGTTGAAAGATACAAAACTTATGTCTACGCGGTCATGCTATGCTTACAGGTGATTTTTTAATAAGATTGCATATGTATTTTATTTATAAATTAATGTATTTTATTTTAGACTGTGATTATTAAATACAAATCTCCTTAGATCAACTTGAAGTCCAATGCCTCCTGCGGTAGAGAACTTAAACTATATCTTTTTCCGAATCTACATCATCAAAAAGAAAGACTCTTAAAATGAAATGGTCTCTGTAAAATAATGAAGAGATTAGGATCTATAGCGAATGATTTCTCTCGGGAGCTGGCTCCAGGCATTATAAACAAAATTTAATTTAATTAAGACTTCATCGCGAATGTCTTGAGATATGCTATAGATAGAGAATGAAAAATGATGACGTTTTAAATGGAAAATTGGTTTAGGAGTGGATTTAATTCGAATGCCTAAATTTTTGCGCACACTGGTGAGGCAAAAGGCGCGCTCTGAATTTTTGCAAGTAAGAATCAAAATGAACTCAACGTCAATAAACATAAAGATAGAATTTCTGTAGCAAAAGTCACGCATACTCACGCCAAAAGGCGATCGCGCTGTCAATGTAATTTTGTTGAAGAATGAACTTTATCGATGAGTCAATACAGTATTTTTTGGCATTGGCAAAAAATCGACGCGCATATCTTGATGGCCTAGTGAGCCTTACTAGTTGGTCCAATGGTCTAAGTGGTCTACTGACAATACAATCTCGGGTACGACTCTCGGGTTGTGTACACCTTCCATTATTGAATATTATTCTTCAAATTTATGTCAATTTAAAAAAATGATCAGCCCAGTGAGTTTCTTTCCGGTTGAGGACGCGTTTCAATCCGGTGGTAGTATAGTAGTATATAAGAAAAAAAAAATGTAATCTTGACAATTTGTAAGTGCCCCCATAGGCCTATTGACTTTGACTGATCGAAAGTCATGGATTTTGAAAGGATTTTTGTACTAAAAAAAGCAATTGCAGATACTCAGTACCTACGTACTGAAATGAAATTAATTTTCTACGTGTTTTATTTTCTATGTATTAAACGTAAATATAAATCAAAAACATTTTGTTTATTTGTGTAGGCCAAAATGCACCTACCACATATAGCTAGATTTTATATCCGGTTCGGAATGCTACTTTCACTGAAAAGAGCCAGTAAGAAACCCACTGGCTACTCTTTATAAGATACTTAAAATTGAGAGTTATACACACTCTCAAAAGCAGCAATACCATGTTTTCAACTTTGCTTTTCACTTTACTACACAACATTCTAACCTAGTTCAGCAGTTTCCTCTCAAAGTAACCTTGTAACAGTATTACAACGCAAATTTCAATATCAAACAAAACAATAGGCGGTTGGATCCGTGAGGTATTTACATTATAATAGAAGACCCCGCGACCCACCTCTGTTCGGTCGATTATCGCAAGACCCCCAGTAGGCAAGCAATAATGATTAATTGCGTAAACACGACACCATTAATGCGTAATGATTTATGGTTGAGATTCGGACAGATCCGGGACAGGACTCTCCGGACGTCCGGAATCTGATGACATTATTGTCAAAATATTAAAATATTAATATTTATATATTGGTTGTAGATTGTCTACCTTATTGCATACCGCTGTCGATCCTGGCTTATAGGAGTAACAGTGGTAGGAACATGGAGATAGGAGTAAACAGGTGGGAATATGTGGCGGGCTTAGTCCCAATAAAAAAGAACTGTTTGGGCTGACCCTTTATATACTTTTTTGGGAATGATCTCTGTTTTAATAGACACACAGATTGAATTGCTATGGTGACAATGTTTACGTTTCATTGAAAAATGAGCCTCTTCTATGTGTTAATAAAGATCGTTTTGGTATTGGCAAATTTGTTTTTTACACGCTAGTAGAGTCAATTGTTTTTATTATTGCCATATTCAACTATTTCGGGCAGACAAGTCGAGTGGTTAGTTTGTAAAATGTATTCTCGAACGCGAGGACCACTCGACTCGACAGTTGTACAATCTAGCGATCACCTTAGGCCGCACTGACGCGGTCCACTTAAGGAGTCTCAAGTGGAGTTGAGTCTTACTAAATATTACTCACGGATTTATAGCCATTTCATTTCACCAAATAAACCATTAACAGTTATTTTTTTCAGAACAAATGTGTTTTGTAATTCAATTGTTAAAGAATCACAAATATCTATAAATTAATTTAAAAAAGCCAAGTGCGAGTCGGACTCGCGCAGAAGGGTTCCGAACCTTTTATAAAAACTGAAAAAAAATCATGTTGTATGGGAGCCCTCCTTAATTTTTTTTTTTTTTTTTTAATTTTCATTAAAGTGAATAAGGGACCACAGTCACTTGCCTCATCAGTGACATATCATTGAAAAAGGTGTTAATGCTATAAGTTAATAGAGTTTATTTTGGTATTAGCAAAAACTATGTTACGTGCGTTTACACGCGCCTATTTGTGCAAAGCTTAAATAGATGAAGAATCTCTATAAATATTTTATAACAGTCAACGATAAGAAATTATGCTTTTATGGTAGCTAAACCCCGCAATATGGCACTATTGAAAATGTAATAAGCGAATACTTAAAGCATGGGTTGTTATAGCTTCACTGCTATTGTGTGGAAGCATGGAGCTGTTATTGCTGGCAATCTTATATAACGATAGTATGCTAGAGTCAAAGGCTTTTCATACATTTTAATGTCTTCGTTACTTTGAAGGCTCTTTTCTCATGAAAATAGCGCATAAAGTGACTTCGGCATTTTGAAACTTAAGTTGCATTAAAAAACTAATAAAGAGCATAGTAAACTGTGGGAACCATACCACCTCGTTTTAATTATTATCAACGACGTTCAGTCTACTGCACTGTTGTGGTTGTAGGTTCGATTACCATCAGCGAAAACATCGGAAATGGCC
The DNA here is from genome assembly GCA_914767695.1 of Ptilodon capucinus. Lineage (NCBI taxonomy): Eukaryota > Metazoa > Arthropoda > Insecta > Lepidoptera > Notodontidae > Ptilodon > Ptilodon capucinus. The sequence goes on from OU611811.1 coordinate 3,001,977, forward strand.
TAAGATTTAGCCCTAGTATAGGTGTAACTGGGATCGCTTCCAGTCCATGTATGGTACCCATAGTACAAGCTTCGTTCAGTTTGCGATCATACGATGAGTGTGTTTGATGAATGTGTTTTCTGGCGATGTTATATGTAACACATAACTTTGTAACACATATGTTACATTGAAAAACTCAAAGCTAGCGTAGTAAACGATGGTGTCAATGCCCTCGTATCAATTGTTATACCCCGTATTTAGACAAAACGCTGGCCATATATGCCAAAATCCCATTAGCAAAGATGGATGGATGGATTGTTGTTCTAGTTAATGATGATGCATTTACCAAAATACAGAAATAACATCTAACCGTATTTCTAGGGGAGTCAGGTAAAAAGAAAGGGATAATAAAGAAGCAGAAGTTACTACTACTACTAGTATAGCCCCGTTGTTGTCCCACTGCTGGCCACGGGCCTCAATGCGAGGGGGTTCAGGCCATAGTCAACCACGCTGGCCTGGTGCGGGTTGGCAGACTTTTGCGTCGCGGTGCATGCGAAAGCGATCCCGTGGCGCCCCGATATAAGCGGAAGATGGTACACCGTCGGTTTTTAGTGGGTATACGGCCTTCTGCCGGGACACCCACATAACCCTGTTACTTCCCCCGAGGTGGCAGGGTATCCATAAAGGATTTTCCGACGTTAAAAAATAAAAAAAAGCGTTGGCAGACTTCACACATCTATCGAGATCTAGTCAAGTTCCCTCAGAGGTGCAGCTTTCCTCACGGTGTTTTTCTTCCCCGTTTCTTAGCAAGTGATAATCTCAGATGAAAATGAGATTCGCACATATAACCCAGAAGTGCGAGCCGGGGTTTAAACCTGCACACTTTAATTGCAAAGCGTGCGTTCGAACACTCGGCCACCAATGCATAAAGCAGCGGTTAACCAGCATAAAACAAGCGTAAAACGCTTTATAAAGTTACACGTACTGACACAAACTCCCTAAAAAGCGGCAAGAGATACCTTTATACATATGACGAGAAAACCCCAAGTTTTTGCTCTCTCCTCGACAAAGTTATCGGTGGAACATCGTTGAGAGCCGTTGCCTCGGAATATATGGGGAAAGTTTGTTACAAGTGCTGGCAACTTTATTAGTACGTAATCCTTTCGTATATATTTGATACGTGTAGGAATTTAGCTATCGTGTTTGGATTATAAAATTAAATAACATTTTCAAAAAAGACAAGTTTGATAATTAACAAGTTTGCAGCGGCACTCATTTTTGTATTCGTTCCATTCCTGCGGTACGGGGGGGAATTACTCATTTATAATAAGCTAGAGAACTTATATTCCAGGGGTTTGTTCCATTCTGAATCACATTAATATTTTTTCTTCTTTATATTTTTTAGCACATTTTATCCCTACTCTCAGTCATTTCTCACTATAATATTCCCGTAATAATATGAAAAAGGATATAAAACAGTCCGATTTACTAGTTATAATAAACTACCCCACACATTTCAGGAATATTGCCCACTTAAGCCTTCCTCGCAGTTAGGGTAAGAGCGCCAATTGCCGTCACTCAAGCAGCGGTGCCCGATCGCTCGGCCCGCTAATAGCGCCTCAATAAAGCCCGGCCCCGCAGTATTTTTCATTCGGACGTGACGTCAATACCGACCGCAATTGTTTCAGTTCGTCGGCTCATCGCTGATTAAGTGGTTTAATAATAAGCATTAAGTTAATTAAGCAATTTAGCAGCCAATCATTATGGGGTGCAGATTTGAATTGGCAATTTGTTAATTGTAGGGGAATTTTCGTGATTTGTACTTCAATTTTGTTAATGGCTGATTGGATAATAATAAAGAGTAAATTATTTGCCTTTATTTTGCTAACAAAAAAGTTACTAATTAATAAATCTGTACACCGGAGGCAAACAATCTTAAGGCACATTAAGCTGAATGTTCAAGTCTTAATTGGAACACTATTCACTTGATAACACAATTGTGTGAAATTTCAAGATAATTGTAGTTTTTTTTTATTGGACTTATAATACTATGCCATTAAGTAGATTGATAAGAGATTGTTCCAATGACATCATAAAACGAAATTAGAAAAAATGGACTTAGGATATTATACCTCCAGTAAACAGAAATATATTGGCCAACTCATTTTAAAGAGGTGTTTTTATTATCCATGTTTCATAAGTAATTATTTTAAATTTGTAAAAGCTAAAAGCTAAAGAGTTTGTTTGTTTGGTTGAACGCGCTAATCTCAGGAACTACTGGTCTGAATTGAATAATTAGTTTTGTGTTAAATAGTTCATTTATCGAGGAAGGTTATAAGCTATATATCATCATGCTACGACCAATAGGAGCGGAGCAGCAATAAATAATGTGGCAAAAACTGGAAAAAAATATTCCTTTTGAAAGCTAAACGGTTAAAGTTTGCACTTATTGAGGAAGGTCATAGACTTTATAACATCACTCTACGCCAAAGTAACTATTAGCGCGGGTGAAACCGCGGGCACAGCTAGTGTTTTGATAAAAGTCGCATTTTTGTCGACTTAGTCTAGTGGATTAAGCGGAGGCCGCTGGGCACACCTCACTGGTTGGTTGCAGGTGCAATTACCATCCGCCCCAAATTCCGGAATGGGATTTTTGGGTGAAACTGGGTTCGCACCCAGTTCACTGTATAATACCTACAGTACAGGCGTTGCTTAGTTTGGGATCATACAAAGAGTATTTGATGCAATATTTATGTTTACATAATATTTGATTAGTAAGAAAGAAAGAAAAAGTTTATTCAGCACAGACACAAAGATATACAAATGGGTACATACATACATTAACTTTACTTGAGAAAAGATTTATTTTCTGGCGACTTTCCCTTATTATTTTTAGTAAGTACTGTTTTTTAGATTGTGTAATACACAGTAGGTACAGGTTGTGTTACTGCTTCACTGTCACATTTTCAATTAAGCCCTCGTGGCAATTCATTTCCTTCTTCCCACGTGACGACTTCCTTTTCCACGATCATGTCCGGTGTGTTCAGGCCACGGTGCCATTTATTGGTGAATTCAGCCCACGTACGCGACTATTTATTGTGTTAGGAAGGTTTCGGTTATTGGTATATTCGTAGTGACTGTGCCGATAAATGGGCCTATTACCCCACTCCCAGTCAATTGGCATACCAATATTGGAATATGGAGACGCAAGTAAATTGAGAAGAAAAATAACTTAAGAAACAAATACCTATGAGAAAGTGAACATGCTGTATTAAGCTACGGCGGCTTTAACGTGAAAATTTTTGCTAATACCAAAACAGACTCTGTGTCAATGTACATAAACATTAAATTTCTGTGGTAAATATCAAGCAACCACGCGTCAAAACTTGCTGTCAATGACATCTGTCAGACAATACCATGGATATAATATATTATAACGGAGATGGCATTTCGAGTACGCGCTGCGGTATTTTTTTCTGGTTTATCTGACTCCGCCATTGTTGTTTTCCCATATAGTTAGTAGCGGAAAAATCGCCGGAGAGCTTTACGAAGAGTGGAGTCGTTATGGGTACTCTAGATACTCTATGGACAACACATACCTATCGTATGATCCCAAACCATCGAGATATATAACGTACATGCCCTATCGACATTGCCCTATATAATTGCCTTATACTACAGGTAACTATGAGGTAACTGCAATGGCGGATGTTAGATAAACGTCAAAAAAAATGCCGCAGAGCCATACGCAGTTCGCAGGTCGATATGGGTTCTGTAGTAACTCGAACTAAGTGACTTTGCCGGTGACGGGAATCGAACCTGCAACCACATGGTTCAGTGAACCGGACTACGCTACGGACCACTACACCAGGGGTTCCTAAACTTTAAAGATTACGGAACACTAACCAAATACTTTTTATTTTATGGAACCCCATATCAAATTATTACAAATCAACACTGAAATTTATATAAGAACATTTTAAAGAAATTTGTAATTTTGAAACACGTTATTCTTAACTTAACTTCTTAAAACTTTTACTGTTTTATGAATAATTGATTTATATTTCGGTAATATGTCCGACAATTGCATGCGTATATAATATTGGCGGAACCCTGATGACTATTCTACGGAACCCCTAGGTTCCGCGGAACCCAGTTTGGGAATCCCTGCACTACACCAAGCCTTATTCAAATGATGAAAACAAACAAAATAAATGTTGTTTTCATTTCATCTTGATATTAATAGAGTCAACATATTTAGAAGCGCAATTTTATTTGCTATCCACAATGTTTTCTAATCGCCCCGGAGCTGGCTTTTATGGAATTAGCAAACAATATCTCTGAACGTACAATACTTAATGTGATTGCTTGTTGAAATATTCAATATAACATTTAGTATATTGCAGTTCCGTGTATCAGGTTTTAAGCGCCGAGTAAACTGGGGCGTCTAAATTTATGCCAATACTAAAATCAACCTTATTGTAACTGCCGGGACTTTAATGATGAGAATGTCATTAAGTTATTATATTGTACATTAGTTCGCAGCAAATTTGCTAGTGCCCGCGAATGGAATCCCCATGAGAAGTCGTACGCACTGATTCTGGAGGTAGTGCAAAAGGCTTTTCTACGGTACTTTTATAGACGAAGGTTTGGATACTATCCATATTTGTATCCTACCAAATACTTATTGGGATACCTAAACCTGAATTCCCTGGAAGTAAGGCGGGCGGTGACCCAAGTCTTGATGGCCTGCAAGACTCTTCTTGGTACTGTTGACGTTACGGATTTACATGAGAGGCTAATGTGCACTCACTCTTCAGCGATGTATTTTTGGTAGATACGAGGGAGATTTGGGCCATATTCCACCACGTTGACCCAGTGCGGGTTGGTGAACTTCACACGCCTTCTATAGAATTGCCGGTTTCCTCGCGATGTTTTACTTCATCGTTCAGCAAGTGGTAATTATTATTGAAAAAGAGGTTGTCGACATGTGGGACATTGATGCGGCAATCATTGTACCGATAGTCGTTTCCACCCATGGCTTATTAGCCAAGAACCTCGACAAACACCTAAAGAGGCTCGCGTTAGGCAGCTGGATCAAGGGATAGATTCAGAAGGCAGTACTTCTGGAGACGGCGCGCATTGTGAGGAAGTTCCTCTCTCTGGAGCCCTAACCACTGGTAACTAGGACCCTGTTCCAGATGCCGGTGGGGAACTGATTTTTATATTTTTAAATGTATAATTTATATTTTAAAATGTATTAAATAAGAAAAATGGAAAATAAACGAATTTGCTTTTATATTCAAAACGTTTGCATGAGACTCTTGGGAATTGAAGTTCGTGAGATAATGTCAAAGATCGTAAGTAGGCACCTACTTCAGCATATACATTTTTAAAACTTTACTTCGATATTCAAACTTCACGATAACTATTGGGAGTATTATGAAAAAAAATTGAAAGTTGAGTACATTATCATTTTGAAAAGAGATTTTTTTAAATGTATTCTCCGGGCCTGACTCTATGGAAAGAGGCCATTAAACAAAGAAAACAAAAATCTCCTGAGGTGCGAATTTAGAAAAAAAACCTGCTCCGGTCATCCGCCATCTTTATTTGTTCATGTTACTAATTATTTGATACTGGCAAAATACCCGCTAATTGCAAGTAAAGCCATTCCGCATCTTATTTCATTAAAGGAGACGGATACGCTTTCATACATTCTTGGGCCCAGTTGTAAAAATATGAGAGTGGTGTCAATTAAGAGCTTATATATTATCAAACGATCTCCGAAAATTTTGCTGATCTTGGCTATCGGAGAGCAGAATTATTAGAGATTTAGTAAAAGTGTGGTTATTCAACAAAGTGACAACAACCTAGATACTAAACAGCAGATTTTTTAACTGTGATTGTTATATTGTTTTAATATACAGTTTTGGTGTTAATTCAACCACTTTAGTGTATTTTAATATATAAAAATGAATACAATTATGTGCTTAATCATTAATAACATAATTTGTTTTTGAGCTACCGAACGTGCTCACTCTGTCTGGGGCGCGCGGTCGTTCGGAAACTCGTCCGTCGACATTTTGTGGAGCGTTCGGAAACGCGGACGCCACACAGTTATTTACTATATAAATTGTAGTTTTTTTTTTTATTGTTAATTATTACAATGTATTTATTCATTTTGATTGAATCAATCAAGTATTTTATGTTCAATTGTTTAAATCATTCACAGTAATCGATTATTGTAATCGATACTCTATTTCTTCAGTGAAATAAACTTATTTTTATGATTTCTCGTCTCCGGGATAGTAAATTGAGCTGATTTTTTTATATTTTGAATCAGAAAAAAATACCGCTTTTTTTAAACCATATCACAACTTATTACAATTGGGCCCAGATATCCCCGTCTCCTTTCATAATTTCATTAATTTTGTAAAAGAAGGAGCAGAGCGTGCATAAAAGTCTCAATAAGTCCCTGATCGGGACATATACATCCCATTAGAACAGAAAATCAATTGTTTCAAATGCACGGCTCGGGTTGATAAAAAGGGTAAAAGGAATTTAAAGATTTAATTAATCTAGTAAGTGCATTTTTTTCAATGTTACAGTGGCGCCCTCTTTGACAGACTATACTAGATATTATAAGGTCGTAGAGATTACTTTGGTTATATTAAACTCTATCAATATGATAATAGCCTTACCAGAGTAGAACAGATGGCGTAAGCTAACCTTAATGCAAAATGAAGGTATGATATTAAATGTTGGATATTAAATTTGATTTTGGTGTTGCACTATTGCATAACACACTCCTAAATATTATTTCCTCTAGTCAAACAAAAGCATTTTCATTCAACAACAAAGTGCTCTCACAAAATCTCGCAGAAACAAAAGTCCTTTAGAACGCAACCAACCAGCATTCTTTGATTCGAATTTCGAATATTTGAATATGGAATGCGAGATTTGAATTCTTTTTCCAACGAATTTTACGGTTTATTCGATTTTCCTGAGGTGGTTACATTTACGTTGGCTGGCGGAATATTTTCAAATTGGAACTTTGTTTACGGTTGCATTCTATTTCTATTAATTATAGAAATCACAAATTTTGATGGTATTTTGAATCAATGCCTTGAACGATTACATGATGATAGCTTACAGTTAAATACCTAACGAAAGATCAAAATATTTATTCAACTCAAACATTTTAAACAGTGTCCCGTCATCAATATCTAATCTATCATTTGCACGTTTATATTTCTAGTGCAACAAGGCTCTTAATAAAAGTGGATGGATCTAAAGCCAGTTACTAACTTTGACAGTCCGTACATACATAGAATGTATCTCTCACACAGAAATGAAAAACACGTTCATATAAGTCCTTGTCTGGCTGCACAGATTTGTAAATAGGATTTAGGAAATAGGATTATCTAGTCACTAATAGAACGTGGCAGCAAGTGTTTTAAACCTTTTAAAATACTTTTGTTTAACAAAATTCAAGCGAACCAAAGCAAGCGTTGAAAATTCAAGAACTTTCCACTGGTGCATTTAACTTGATAACTAAATTGTCACCTCGTTTGGACGATAATGGACGCGCCGTCCACGAGACTGGACGGAAACTAATGACATTTGGCTATGTTGCTGTTCATTCAAATAGCTAGAACAAAGGGTGAAGGACAAAGGTACCTACTAAAAACTTTATCAACTTACCAAACGTATAAACTTTTTGGTAAGTTCCAAAATATTTTTAATTTTCGAATAAAAATCAGATATTATGGGTAGATTAAATGCCTCTTTATGTTTGTTTATGGGCTCATAATTATCAATGATCGGATACACAGATACTCAGAAAAATGATTTGCCTCGAGAGCGAGGTAATTTTTTTTTTTTTTTTTTTAACGAAATGAGCGAAATGATGATATTTAATGGAATAAGATGAGGAATGGCATCACCTGCGATTAGCGCGAGTATTTCGCCAATGTCAAGTTATTAATAGCAAGGACAAATTCAATAAATACACATTATAAATAAAAATGGATAATGACAGTGATAAAGATGGCGGATGACTTTAGCGAGGTAAAATTTTATTCAAGTGCATAGGTGAAATGTTAGATTTACTCAATTATTTAATGCATATTTCACGAACATGCTTCGAATGTTAAAATTTTATCCATATCGAAATTCAAAAACATCAAAATTAAAAAAAATACTCCAAAGAAAATTTTGTTAGTTTTTTAAATAAGAATAAATGCATTTACACTTTTTTTTAAAGAAATACAGTTGCGAATTGAATAATATTTTATTTAACCAACCGATTGGATTAATGATGCTCATAAAATGTCTTCTATAAATACTTTTTTTTACAAGAAATAATACATCATCATCATCACGCCTGTATTCCCCGAAGGGGTAGGCAGAGGTGCACTGCAGTGCGCCCACACTTCGCCGATGTATTTTTGGTCCCAATGTAATAGGGGGCGAGCCTATTGCCATTATACCGGGCACATTCTCCCTCATTACGAGGGAGATTTTTGGGCTATAGTCCACCACGCTGGCCCAGTGCGGGTTGGTGAACTTCACACGCCTTTCTATAGACGTGCAGGTTTCCTCACGATGTTTTCCTTCACCGTTTCAAAGCAAGTGGTAATCTCGGATGAAAATGAGATTCGCACATAAACCCAGAGGTGCGAGCCGGGGTTTGAACTTGCACACTTTGATTTGCAAGACGTGCGTTCGACCACTCGGCTACCACTGCAAATAAGTCTACACTTCTTTATTCAGTTCAGAAACTACTCACGTAAGCAAGTTCCATTCCGTTCAAAAACATTAGTCAAATTCAAAATACGGAAAAATTGGTTTAATCTAAATGTAGCGATATAACCGCAATGCAGTCAGCAAACAGAACTAGTTTCCTTATACTTTCTAACCAAATATTAGGGTACCTGAGAACGAATTAAATTAAGTCACGATATTAACCAACCAGACGAATTGAAATTCTACATACGCAAATATAAAGTTCAATTTAGCGCGTGTGCCATTCGTAATGACTACCTCGGGAAATTTTATATATGGCGGTGCAGCACATTCGCGAAATGAGAGGCTTACACCGCGTTATAACGCTTTTACGTGCTAATTACAATCTTGTGTATATAATTTGTAAGTGTAGAGTGGAAAATGTTAGAGAAATTATATTTTAGTTAATAGGTAATAGAGTGTGGCGACTTCTGTAACCTCACCCCAAACATAACTACGACAATGCGCTAATAGATGTCGCTGAAGACTACGCTGCATGTAAAACACGGCTTCAATATTTTATACCATTCTTTTGTATATTCGATACTGATGCAAATGTCAAAGTATTTTATTATTTCGGACTTCTGATACACCCTGTATAAATTTTATGTTTATCTTAGACAAGTTCTCTGATATTGACAAACACATAACACTCCCTCTTCCCAGCAAGTAAAGGCGTTGATACGTATTAATTTAACGAATCCCGTCGCACTCTCGAATGCCTGAAAGATGAATAAACAGGAGAGTTTTATCACTGAAAAATACGGCTGAAGATTTCAATGTGAAACGGTAAAGTATTGATACAAGAACCTTTACACTGAAGTCGATATTTTACCAATACCAAAACAAAGTAAACTCTCTATTCAGTGGTGTTGGTACGCATGTCAAGACAAGACCTCTGTTACGGATTGGCTCGGTCGCTCTCTCCCTTATTTCATACGAATGAAAGAGAACAACAACATATTCTGTGAAATAAGTCTAGTCTTGGCGCTCATGCTGAAACTACAGGTGTATCAATGGGGGTTTTTCAACTTGCATTAATAATCTTTTACAAAAAATTAAAATGCACGGCTCGTCGCCATCGAATATTGTCTCATCGAGTAATGGCACTGCGGGGCGATTTTCGTGAGATCGCCATCATCTCTAGATCAAGCAAAAATTGGGGTACGGTAGCGTCTCAAACGTAAGGGGTGCAAGTTCAAATCCCGGGCCCGCGCCTCTGAGATAATCTTCATTTGCGAATGTCATTCTCAACAATGATTGCCACTTGCTGAACGATGAAGGTAAACATCGTGTGGAAACCGGCACGCCTATACACAAGCGTGTGAAGCTCACCCCGCGCACTGGGCGAGGTTTGTGGACTATGGCCCAAATCTACCTCGTATTGAGGGGTTATGTGCCCAGTATAATGGCTATAGGCTCGCCCCCTATTACATTGGGATCAAAATACATCGGCGAAGTGTGGGCACACTTCAGTGCACCTCTGCCAAACCCCTTCAGGAAATACAGGCATAATTATGTGCTTATTTATACTTATTGGTTGCTTTTAAGCAAATGCAGGCTCATCTGCAATGAATAGGTATGGAGGTACCTCTACACGTATTCAATGGAAATTGAAATGTTTCCAGGCCCATCACCGAGCTTTTCAATATAAGTGTCCCTACTATAAGTTTGACATGTACACTCGATACTCGTTAACGACTACGTAAAATTATATTATTTTCGTACTAATGCTAAAACTATTCACAAATTATTTACGCGAGAGTTTATCTCGAAAAGGTTCGCATAATTATGTGAATGGTTGAAATAAAAAAATAGGTACTTCTTTTACATAACTGAAATAGCGTTAGTACAAAACTAAAAGGGCGTTAAAATAAACGTCTATACAGGGGTGGAAGTCTGTAAACACTATCGTTGTGGTTTTGCTATGACTTCATATTTTAAGTCACGAAAACAACATGTTTTATCAATGGTACATAAAATACTACCGATGGAGACATTAGACATTGTCTCCTTGAAGCCATTGGACTAGTTATATTCTAGGTACCCTTGATAAAAGATGTTGTTTTCGTGCCTTAAAATATGAAGTCATAGCAACACCACAACGATATTGTTTACAGACTTCCACCCCAGATCGTTTGGTACCTCCTGGCAAAAATTTACATGCTAGCCCCAGTGTGCGAGAGGGTTAATCCTTTTGGAACAGAGTAACCATGGAGTTTCTTGCTTAACCTTCTCCCTAGACAATGCATTCCGAGTGGGTGGTATAGCCCTATATTTTATTATGTTTGTTTGAAAATTGTTAACTGCAATGGTTTACATGAACCAATAAGTTCTGATTCTAAATTTCGCTAGTCATATGGATTGTTTTCAATGTTTTTACGAAATAAATATCATACCTTCGCGAAAAAAGAACACTTGTGTAAATGTATTAAACTCTCAAAGTAGTGTTGTTTTCTTCTTCTTCTTTTTTAAAAGTGTTTGGCTTCCATCGTCAATTTGTCGATGATTTTGCCAACAACTGAGTTTGCCAGAGACTTGGACGGTGAGGCTTATAAAAGTATAATAAAAAGAGGACTAACGATTTTGAGATATGGTACGGTTGAGCAAACAGAATTTCGGTGGGAAATATAGATAGGCATATTAGTAAAGGAGCAAATGAGACAGACAGAATACAACATTTGATTATTATTACGCCAAATGGAACGTAAAATGTACATAAATAAAAAAAATATAAATGACAAACCTGTCAAATTTAGTGTTGTTTTAATAGTCACTGTCAATTTTGACAGTTTTGTACTGAAAATTAGCTGTCAAAAACTGTAAGTAGGTTATATTCAAATCATTGCTTAAGCAAGTCAGGCGGAGGTAAGTAAGGCAGTTAATGAAGAGATTGTACAATTTGTCATACGAATTCTTTACGCAGTCGCTAGCGACTATCGAATCACGTCCGTCAAATTCATACTAACCCTATAGAACACATACCTTACATAGCTTTTTATGAGTACGCGGCCGGGGAAACGGTGAATTCAATTTTATTTCACCTCAGGTTATTGAGGAAAATTCTTTGGGAATTTCTGTATTGACGTTCGTGTAAATTGACGAAGACTTTTGTCCAAGAAAGATTGGTTCAGTCATGTAGGATTTAATATAATTTAATAGGTAGTAATTTTTTTAATATTAATTATCATCAGAGAACACATTCTCAAAGTATGATTTCAAACTATGCAGAGCTTGTACTAATGAGTACCATACAATGAACTGAGGGCGATCCTAGTCACATTCATACCAGGACAAATTTGGAAAGGGTCATTTTTGAAATTCTCAGTTGGCGGGAATCGAACCCTCAATCACCCGATGCAGTGAACCGAGCCGCCTATGTCAAAACTACTAACCCAATCGTCTTGCCTTAATTAACAAATTTGGTGAACCAGTGAGGTTTGCACGCATGTTAAGGCGAGACCTCTCACGGCTTCGCTCGTTCTCTCTCTGTCATATTACATACGAGAAAAAGAGACAAAATCAAAATATTCCGCGACAGTCTAGTCTTAGCCTGTGGTCTAGGTGCTCATGTTACAACTGCTGTAACGGTGTACAGCCGGTTGTGAAAAAATACATTCTGTTCGCCGCTTTAATGTATTGCCATTCCTAGAACATTCAATCTTTGTTTTATTTATTTTTTTACCGTTCACAATTTTTTGAATACGAGAGCATTGTTGCCAATATCAAAACTAAATCTATGTCAATATGCATGAAGATTGAATTTCTGTGTTTCTTTCCACTCCCCACGAGTCAAAATTCGCACGCGCTGTCGGTGTCATACAGTTGAAGAATTAACTTTATCTTTGAATCAATAAAGTTCATTTTGATATGACAAAAAAAATGACGCGTGAGGGTCGGCGCTCCAGTGTGCTTTAAGGTCTGCATATACTCACGCTTGTATCCCACGGGTATAGGCAGAGACTACCGTTTGCTACATGCTACGATCCTGACATATCCTTTTTACTTCATCTACAGTCATACATCTTTTCATGCACTTCCGTTGGTTTGAGGGTGCTCCGGACTTGAGCTCGTCTTATTCGACCAAGTGAAGTGTAAGCTCACCTAAAGCTCTGGTTTAATGTACAAAGTAAAGAGAAAATATTTACAAGAGCCGGTTAAATCTCTATCGAAACCGCAGCACGGCAATTCCGGCTGGATAGCCTTTTAAATCCGCACGTTACCTGGTTCAGAATATTTTCTGCTTACGGGTATGTCGTCAGTGAAAGAGATTTAATAGAATCAGAATCAGATTTCAGTGGTAGCCTCGTGGGCAAGAACGCCCGCCTTGAACGTAATGGGTGCAAGTTCAAATCCCAGGCCCGCACCTCTGAGATAATTTTCATGTGCGAATGTCATTTTCAACAATGATTACCACTTGCTGAACGGTGAAGGAAAACATCGTGAGGAAACCTGCACGTCTATAGAAAGGCGTGTGAAGTTCACCAACCTGCACTGGGCCAGCGTGGTGGACTATGGCCCAAATCTCCCTTGTATTGAGGGGGAATGTGCCCGGTATAATGGCAATAGGCTCGCCACCTATTACATAGGGACCAAAATACATCGGCGAAGTGTGGGCGCACTACAGTGCACTTCTGCCGACGCCTTTAGGGAAAACAGGCGTGATGATGTATCATGTATTTTAACGCCTTTTTATTAAATAGGTAAATCCGTAAAAGAGTAACCATGGAGTTTCTTGCCCATTCTTCTCCATAGGTAATTCATTTCGAATGTGTGCTAGAAATACTTATTTTTTGTTTTATTGAGAATTTGTAAGTACCTTGTATCAGTTTATAAGAAAAATCTGATTACATCATAAATACATCATCACGCCTGTATTCAGTAGGCAGACATAAAAACTAAACCAGAAAATGAAACTCATTGACGATACATAACACTAGAGGAGGGTTTGGTGTAGTTAAAAACCAGGTAGTTGCAGGTTCAATTCCCACCAGTAAAACATTTCTAAAATGTCCTTTTCGGAATTTGCCTTGTTCTGGGTGTAACTGGGATCGCCCCTAGTCCATTATACTGTTCCCATAGTACAAGCTCAATTTGAGATCATACAATGAGTTCTGTGTTATCTTTTTTTATCTCTACAGAATCGCTAAACTCTCTAACAGCGACTCTACATTCAGTTCACGAGCTGTTTTAGAGCTTGAGGTCAAACAATCGATTTCAGCCGACGGATGTAGAGGCTCCAGCCTTTCACAGGCCAGATCCGTCCGGATTTACGAGTACCAATCTGTGCTGGCTTTTGGTTTTCATCATGTTAGTTAAAGTTTTAACGTCCAACTCGACTGACAACACGATAGAGGCCCTGCGCAAACAGGAGCATCAAAAAGCGCGCGATCAATTTTTTGCCAAAACCAAATTGAACTGTATTAACTCCTCAAAGAAGCTTATTCTTCAACGATATGTCTTCGATGATTGACGATATGTCTCCACTAACATTTAATCTTAATATAGCTACTAGCTGACCGGGCGAACTACTTACCACCTTAGAATTAGTGACATGCGAAAGCAGCGCCACCTACCGGGTCCAATTGTGAATCTAAACCATACATTTTTTTTTTTATGAGATAGGGAGACAAACGAGCCGACGTTTCACCTGATGGTAAGTGATCAACGCCGCCCATGGACACCTGCAACACCAGGGGCATCGCAAGTGCGATAATATAATTGATAATTGATATACATCCGATATTATCACTTACTAAGAAACGGCGAAGGAAGACATCGTCAGGAAACCTGCACGTCTGAGGGAACTTGACTAGTTCTCGATAGATGTGTGAAGTCTGCGAACCCGCACCGGGCAGCGTGGTAGACTATGGCCTGAATCCCTCTCGCATTAAGGAGAGGCCCGTGGCCAGCAGTGGGACGTTAAAAGAGCTATAGTAGTAGTATCCATATACAGCTCATTTTTCAAATAAAAATTGTAGAATGCACTCGCCCTAGTTTGTTCAGGTCGAGTTCCTATGCAACGTATTCGCGAAACTGAATCTGAAGTTATTTATTAGTACTCGCCTATTTTTAACTTTAAATGTAACGTGAAGAGGGTCGCTTTTAGTTTAACGACTTTAACGACGTGTTCTTTGTTTTGGAGGGATGTTCATAAAAAATACAATAATTTTTCAGTTAAATCTCGCACAGCACCACATTTAAAATTAAATAATAATTAAACTTGTATCTGGATTGAAAAAAAATACAAATTGACATTATAAAGTTCTAATGTACATAAGATTAACTACCCAAAGCCAAGTGTTATTCAATCAAAGGAATAACATTTGACCAGACTCCATTCGCCCAAGTATTAAAACAAAAAGTTATTTTGTCCTTTGATCAATTGTAATTCGGACTTCCATACAAGACTCAACAATTATTATATTAGACAAGTGTACTATTACAAAGATAACTGAAGGTACAGTGGCCAACAAAGATGTTAATAAGATTCTAAATTTGTAACATCCAATTATAGTTTGTAAAGACCCGACTGGCTTCAGTATATTTATAGGGCAGTAATTGGTCCGGCTATTATGGGCTCTGTTCAAGGGCTACAAAATTACAGTGGAACAAAACTGACTACCACACCGCATTGCAATTATAAGACTATTTGATGCTAAAAGGACGATTGTCCTGCCAGGCTGGTGGTATACATGGTGGGGTCCACTACGCCCCACTGATATACTCGTAGTTGGGGCAATTTGTATATATTGTTCAAATCGTCGAGAACTCTTCTTGCGCGAGTCAAGATTTTCATAATACTTTTTTATGGCGGTCCGATTTTTAGTACCTTGCGATGTGTTGGTAGTGGCGCCATCTAGTAGCAATTGGCGGAAGTTCTGCTTTGTGGCGACTTATAGGGTTCACCACAACCACGAACTAAATATCCATATGTCTTTAATACAGTAACTGCTATACTAGATTTTAAAAGCCTTGTAAGCATCTCTCTTGCTATGCGGGCCATCAAAATATTCCCACTGGGCCTAGTCAACCTGGCTGCGCACAGTTTGAAAGTACATGCAAACTGACCTAGCAGGCAACGTGTTAAGTTTGGCTTAAAATACGCACTATTCTTAAACTAAATCTAAATTAAAATATAATATAACTGATCTAAAAATCTCATTTAACAGTTTTGCTGTGTTGGGTTAGGTTATATTGGCTCATGACGATATTTCAAGTGCGCAGCGCTTACAAAGTAGGTACTTCTACAAGTCAATATTATCTCATGACGCATCAGCTGGAAGTACACTAAAATACTTAGGCAGAGAACCTTACGTGTTTATGTAAAGCTAATCTGACGTATAGCTGTGGTAGCTAAGTGGACGAACGCACGCTTTGCAGTCAAAGTGTACACGTTCAATCCATGGCCCGAACTTCTGGGTTTCTGTGCGAATCTCATTTCCATTTATAATTCGTAATTGTCACTTGCTAGAACGGTGAAGGAAAATATCATGAGGGAACTTCTATCTATCTATAGAATGGCTTGTGAAGTTCATCAACCCACACTTGGCCAGCGTGGTGGACCATGGCCCAAAACTCCCTCGTATTGCTGGGGAATGTGCCGGGTATAATGGCAATAGGTTCGCCCCTTAAACATCGACGAAGTGTTGGTGCACTGCTGTATACCACTGCCTATCTCTTCAGGGAATACAGACATGACGTGTTTAAGAGTAGAGTTTCAACTTTGAAATAGTAATCCATTTTATTTTATCAAATTAGTTACAGATAGTTTATCCCCGCAGTGCTATGAAGAGTCCTCGGGGTCCTATTCGTTTCAGTTTAATAAACAGGTACCTACCAGGTGCCCAGAGTTTGCACAAACTTACCGACAGGGCCGCCTTCGGTCACGTTAACTTAGACTATACGCCTTAGTTGTTGGGCGGATGAATTTTAAGTCTGTGAACTAGTCTCACGTGTTTTCGACCATCATAAAAGCCACAGTCTTTATGGCACACCAGGGCGTCAAAAACCCGCGCGTTAACATTTTTAGCCAATACCAAAATGAACTTTATTGACTTAGAAAAAGTTAATTTCTCAACGAAATAACATTGACAGCGTGAGCGAATTTTGATGCGTGACCGCGTGGTTTTTACCACAAAACTCCCAACCTTGGTACAGAGAACATTTTCAATAAATTCAGGTTCGTGAAATGATGTACATAAGGCTGGTTTTCCTGTCACGCTGACGGTCGGCGCGTAGCTTGTCAGCGCTGATCGGTCAGCTCGTATCGTTCGGCCGTCAGCGCTGAGCGGTCAGCGCGACTCAAAAACGCTACCTGTAACTACATACAAATTGACCCATCAGCGCCGACGGTGCGCGTGCCGTCGGCGTAAGACTAAAACCAGCCTATGAGGGAAGTCTAGTTTATACTGTCGATGGTTTTAGTCATGCTAGTATTGTTTATTATTGAATATAAGTGTAGAAGTAATTTCTTGATAAGACGTCAGCTAACCTTTAAATAATAAGACTGCGCCCTTAGCATGAACGTATAGGCTTATACTTTATCTCTTTCAACTATCAGATTTTTGTCATTGAAAATAACGTAACTTCAAACTGTTTGTACTGTACGCTTAGCATGACCGTGGTACTTTCATATGTCAGATTCGTAGAGAAAATGACGTCACACCGACCCATGTCCAGTACAAAAAAGCTCGAAGTGACGTTATTTTCTCGACAAATCTGACAGTTGAAAGAAATGTCTATGGCCATGGCTTGTGATTTGACGTTCGATTTCGAATGGTTCGTTTTCTAATTTAAATATATCAAATAAAGCCGAAAGTAAAAAGTAAAAGTAAAGGGCCGAATCTACAAATCGGTTATAAGACCGGTGATTATGTACGGCTCAGAATGCTGGGCGGCTAAAGTGCGTGAAGAGAAACGTCTCCACTCTGCCGAGATGCGAATGTTGAGATGGATGTGTGGAGTGACGCGAATGGATAAGGTGAGAAATGTGTATATCAGAGGTAGTATAAAAGTGGCGCCCATAACAGAAAAAGTAAGAAGTAGGAGATTAGAATGGTTTGGACATGTGATGAGAAGAGATGAGAATCATGTGACTAAAAGAGTGATGAGTATAAATGTGGACGGATATAGAGCGAGTGGAAGACCCAAGAAAAGATGGATGGACTGTATAAAGGGCGATATGAATGAGATCGGAGTGGATGTTAGTATGACGGAAAAGCGAGATGAATGGAAGAAAAAGACATACTGCACCGACCCCAAATAATGGGACAAGGTAAGGCAAATGATGAAATAAAGCCACCTGTGTTATGTTCTTTATATAGATGCCTCACTACAAGGTATAAATATTAACCTTGTTATTACCCCCAATTACAGACCGTGTACTTTACTGAACATAAATATAACCAAGGCCTATAAGTCCGAGGCGGTTATACATTTTTGAACAACTGAACTACGTCATTCTTTAAACGTAGTGATTACTTGCTCAATGTTTTAAGAATGTCAAAATATAATGTACCTACATGACAAAAATAAAATATATTGTAAAATATAAAAATAACAGTGGTACACGTAGTTGGTGGAACGGACACATTCAACTTAATGGGGCAGGTTCAAACCCCGGGCTGTCTCTTCTGGGACTTAACTGATTTCATGTGCGACTTTCATTTCAAATGATGATTACCATTTGCTGAATGGTGAACGCAAACATCGCGAGGAAACCTGCACATCTAAAAAAAGGCGTCTGAAGTTCACCAACCCGCATTGGGCCAGCGTGGTGGACTATGATCCTCATCTCCCTCGTTGATGGGAGCGTGCCCGGTATAATGGCAAAAGGCCCGCCCTGATAATCTTGGAAACAAAGTCCATCGGAAAAGTACAGTGCACCTCTGCCTTCCCCTTCGGGGAATACAGGCGTGATGTACAGACTAGAATGTCTGTCTTAAAGTATGATTTTGTCGTTGACGACGGCTTAGTGGTTGCAGGTTCGATTCTCGCCAGCGGTGGATTTTGAAAATGGCCTTTTCGAAATTTGGACTGGTCTGGGTGTAACTGGGAACGCCCCCGTCCGCAAAATAAAAAACCGGCCAAGTGCGAGTCGGACTCGCGCACGAAGGGTTCCGTACCATTATTTATAAAAACGGCAAAAAAAATACGTTTGTTGTATGGGAGCCCCCTTAAATATTTATTTTATTATATTTTTTAGTATTTTTTGTTATAGCGGCAACAGAAATACATCATGTCTGAAAATTTTAACTCTCTAACTATCACGGTTCATGAGATACAGCCTGGCGACAGACGGACGGACGGACGGACAGCGAAGTCTTAGCAATAGGGTTCCCGTTTTACCCTTTGGGTACGGAACCCTAAAAAACGAATAGCTTTGCTTAGTTTGGTATCGTATGATGTATGTGTTGTCTGGCGATTTTTTTTTATTCGTATATTTCGATCAAGTCTACACTAAATAAAAATTGAACCATCGGGTTCGGTTAGTATCACTAATGGCCTATTACTGTCTTGCACGGGACAAGGGTCCGTCCTAGGGGCCGTGTTGGGATTGCCAGCGGGTAAATATTAGCAGTACCAGCTTATACTAAATCCTTTGGATGGGAATTTCCCATTGGGATGCGTATATACCTGAAGTATCTATGCAAAGGTATTTTCAACCGACTACGCTACGCAATTAGAGTGTTATCAGATTGACAAGTATGCTTAACGAAGGTACGCGGTCCGAGAACATTTTCTTACTTGCAAATAACAGCGTCATAACGTACCTACGCAAGTTTTTGCTAATACCAAAATGAACTGTATTATCTAATAGTATAAGCTTATTTTTGAATGAAATCTCATCGATGCCGTGAGAAAATTTAGTCGCGTGGTCACGTTGCTTTTGAAACAGACTTTCAATCTTATGTATCTTAGCTCAGAGTACATTTTCAAAAAAAGTTAAGTTCGCTCTCCTTTGGGTCTTCAGGGCGTAAAAAATCCATAAAGTCTGATATCAAGGACAGTGCCTTACCACCACCCTTTTAAAGTATTGTTATTGTTTTTTTTTTATGAGATAGGGAGACAAACGAGCAGATGTTTCACCTTGTTGTTGCAATAGTAAATATGTAAATTCTTGACAGATTTTGTAGGTACTGAGTGAATTGTACATCTGACAGTACATAGTAACATTGCCGCAAACCAAGACCTATCGCAACTATGATCACTGCAGTCGAGAATTTGATCATCTGAAATTAGTAGAAGATGTGAGATCCCTGAGATATCGATTTGAGTACTAAGTATCTACAATTACCAAGTGACCGATAGGTAAGGGGCTAATCATTTTGGCGAAATGTGTTTGAAAATAGAATTTCAATTTCGCACTTGTCTAAAATTCTAAATATCATTTGAATAAAATTGGCAAGTGCGGCCTAAAGATGGCGTGAACAATATATTTTGTTAGTGACCCTTTCTGTTTTTGCAAGCTTTATATTAGCTTGCAACGTATGTATGTCCGGGTGGAATCTTGCTACTGAATTTGAATCATTACCATTACCTGCATTACCATCCTCACCATCTGGATGAATGGCGTTCCAGTACAGTGCGATTTACCAGGAATTTTCTCCCTCGCACCACCAAATTGTGGAATGAACTTCCTGCAGCGGTGTTCCCGGACCTATGCGACAAAGGTATCTTCAAGAAACGAGCATACTCATTCCTTAAAGGCCGGCAACGCACTTGCGATGCCCCTGGTGTTGCAGGTGTCCATGGGCGGCGTTGATCACTTACCATCAGGTGAAACGTCTGCTCGTTTGTCTCCCTATCTCATAAAAAAAAAAAAAAAAGTTATCTTTAACCGATTGAGCTGAAATTTGGTATACACGCTTCTTTTGGATGACAATACATGCCTAACTATGTGACGTCATTCCAATTCCAATACGGCGGATGATCCAAGATGGCGGAATAGTTATTTTTTCTGCACTACCACAGTATGGGTATCAAAGGGCTTGTTGTGGAGAACACAAAAACTAAGGGCAATGAAATAAAAGCTTGTTTTTTTAAAGTTTTTTTAACATTAATTTATTTCAAGTAGATCTTTTTAACTTTAAAAGCCTTCACACGTCTATGGCAAGTCAAATAATAGCCCAGGACACATCTCGATGTGTGGAGAAGTAAAGGAGAGGCTTTTGCCCGGGAGCTGGACATTGAAAGACTATAAATAAAAGATCTTTTTAAATATTACCTACTTAAAATATTATACCTCGGTCTTCGTTGATTACAGTTATCGAAAAATACACAAGTGATTGTTGACAGATAAGGCCAAAATCCTATTTTCATTTCGTCCGAAGCCCTCATGAATAACTGGTGAAGGTACGTAGGTACCTATGTATGTATAGGGTTTTGAGGGCCGGATCAAGTGGGTCCCTTTCGCATTGTATCTCTGGGTATATTGCAGTTCATATCAGAAGAATAAGCGGAAATATAATTTAAGTACGATAATTTAATTATAATTTTCCTTGATCAATATTTGAATCATCATGTCTTTGTTATAAATATTTGTTAATAATATTTGTAAAGCATATAACGCGTACTTTTCTGAAGCCGCTAACTTTGTTCCCAATATTGATTACTCTTATTCAACTGCCACCGTCCCGAATGACATTAAACAGCAATTGTCTCTGGAACCACTTAAGCTCGTCTCATTTTCCCCAGGGGCTATTGAAAGTGTCTCATTTGCCACCTATGTTAGTAACAACCATCTCTTTTGGCCCCTTCACAAGAGCCTTCCTTTATTTTTTGTTAATTTCAATCACTATCCGTATATCACTTGAGCCCTTCACAAGGAATTTGTCCCTCGAGTACTGGTCTTCTTTGAGAGACGAAATGGCCAGCAGGCGACTTTGTTAGAGAATAACTCTATTTTTGCTGACATAATTTCAGGTGTTCCAGATGATACGGACCTACACTTGTATGCTCCTAGTTTTGGTAACATTTTTATTAAATACTTAAACACTGGGAAAGGTAGTGAGCCCCCAAAATTCGATGGTGGAGTTGATAGATTACGACAATTAAATATTTAGCTAACTTGGAGGGGGCTAGTGGGACTGTTGATAATGTAATACACCTACATTGTTAGTAGTTTTATAATTTTTACAAGTCATATAAGTACAGTTTCAATCAGATGCCTTTGGGTATTATTATACCTTAAGCCAACATTGTACGTCATTTAAATATACACATGCAATACAGCAATTGGGTTCAGATACAAACACCACTAGGGGCAATTGACATTCGGGGGCAAATAAGACGGAAGTCATCCTGGCTTACAAATAGCTTTCCAGTTGCACCTAGATTATGCCAAAATCTAAAATTGCCACTGACGGAAATCGAACCCGCAAGAACCTGGAGCAGTGCGTTAGGAGGACTACACTATAACCATTAGACCAAGCCATCCTTAATTAAGCCTACATTTCCCTAAGGAGCTCAGGTATCTATAATAAACGTGAAATTATCTTATCCCCTCACCGAGATTTAGTTAATGAGCTAATTAATTAACGTCTAATTATTGCCGAGTGAATGCTTCATGTAATTTCATATACTTAATTGAAATCAATTGTAGTCTAGTATTTAGTTTCGAGTGTGGGCGTAATTATATGAAGAAATTAACTTGTTTCTGAATATTGTTTTAGTTTATTTTGAACTAAGGGGCTTCGGGTAAATTTAGCAAATCCACATTAGAGTGGCATAGTATAATAATAATAATAATGAATTGTTCTTCCATTAAGACGAGGCATATTCTGATTAATTATATTATAAGACATTTAAGATTTTCCTAACATCGGACAACTTTCAACGTGTAGTCGACAAATGAGACAAGTCTCATTTGCCCCCGTCCCAAATGAACTCACGTAGCATTTGCCCCCAGTGCTAATTTTATTCATTTAATTTGCCCTGGTGGAGGCTGGTTGAGATTGATAATATAATTGTTGGACCTATAGTGAAATCTTCTTTTATACATAAAATTACATTCAGAATAAAGTTTAACCTCAGTATTCACTACTAGTGTTGTGCAACAAAAGTGATTTAATCACCTAGCAGAACATACAGCGTGGGATATTATATGTCTATGTTGGTAAGAGCCCGGAGCGGCCCGAACAGCTCGGCCTCAATAAGGGCAAGCGCAAAATTGCGACTTTCCAAGACCATCATTCCAAGACAGAGTATTTTTTTTTTATATACTGCATGAACAATTCGTCGTTAAAATAATATTGTAGGGTGTAGCCTATTTGACTTAAGTGACATTTTTTAAACTTTACAGGATAGCATACCTACTCATTCGACGTAGAAAAAATCGCTGATCCAAATATGTATGTATATTATATATTATATATGTATATAGTTAAATATCCCCCTTAAGTGTCGCTTAAGTCAAATAGCCTTCACACCTCGATATATTTTGCGTCCACTGAAATATTAAACGTGGAACATGCAGTTTACGGCCTTGTGTATTAGCTGACATACATACAGTAGTAACAAATCGAATTGAAATAAAAAAAAACTTTTTAAAAACAAGCTTTTTTAATTGCCTTTAGTTTCGTGTTCTCCTCAGCAAGCCCTTTCATTTGATACCCATACTGTGTTACTATTCCGCCATCTTGGATGATCCGCCATATTGGAATTAGAATGACGTCACATAGCTAAGCATGCATTGTCATCCAAAATAAGCGTGTATACCAAATTTCAGCTCAATCGGATAAAGATAACTGATTTAAAATTCAGTTGAAAGATTCCACCCGGACATTAATTGCAAGTTAATATAAAGCTTGTAAAAAAATGCGGTTAGTCGCAATTGACAACGGTTTGGTCTAGTCGTTTGAGCATAGGCTGGTCGGCTCAATGAACCAGATGGTCGTCGGTTCGATTCCCGCCATGAGTAAATTTCGGAAATGACCTTTTGCTTTGGTCTTGTAGCTGGGATCGCCCCCAGTCCATTCTAAAGTCACCATAATACAAGCTTTCCTTAGTTTGAGATCATACGATGAGAATGTGTTGTCTGACGATTAATTATTTAGTTCAGTCGCAAATGTGCGCCGTACCTTACTCTTCATTATCCGCGCACAGCGTTGAGCAACTGCATTGTACCTACACAAAAGGTGTAAGCGACGCGGCCGTCTGTCACACCATTGTACTCTAACATTCATCATTTTTCATTCGAGCGTAATAATAAATTCTTCTATACAAGAATGACACTCTATATAGAACAAAGCGTAGATGTTATTTACCATAAGAAATATCTTCACGCTCTATCAACATCAAAACTGAAAATCTTGTGAGAAATGTAGCGCGATGATTTGATCAATTAACACGTTCGCTGCGCTGTGAGGTCATATTGGCTCATGACGGACCAGCTGATAGTTCATCAAAAATCTTTACGCAGTGAACGTGTTCATTTGGTAATAGTTAGTGTAAATCACGCGTAAAGTATGAGTCGCTGTCATTTTATAAAGATTAACACATCGAAATTGCAGCCCAAACAAGCATACATTTGTATCTATTTGAACCTCTAAAATGGATTACCAATCGACTCTACTAGCTCACCACTTTACTCTACTAATTTACAATCGAACTCTATAAACAAATCGATTGAATCTACTCCACAAACTACTTGGCTCCACATACTACCTGGTTGACTCTACTTGGCTCTACAAGCTGTCGACTTGCCTCTAAAATCTAACCAGCTAACGACTCTACCAGCTTACCCCTCGACTCTTTCCGCCCAAAGTCAATCACATGACTAATGGTAGAGTGTATCAGACGCCAAACAAATAACAAAAATAAACGGACCATTGATAGCTCACATTTATATTATTATAGATTATTAATAATGTTTTGCGATGTGGAATAATAAATATACCGTCACGCGTGTATTTCCCGAGAGTGGGCAGAGGAGCATCGCAGTGCACTGACATTCCACCCAACCCCTAGATGACGCGACGAACTTCGTATCGACGCTTGAAAAGCAATCCTAACTAATCGACACAAAATCGTTAAATGAGTTATACAGGATGTTTCAGAAGTCATAAATAATACTTTGACGTTTGCCTCAGTATCGGGTGTACAACTGAATGGTATTCAATTGTTATCGAAATTCGACCATAATTTTTCAACTTTTTTCGTCATCAATAAGTCCTAATATCTCGAGTTCTACGAAAAAAATAAATGTTCTGTTTTGTGAATATTGGTATTCGCCCCTCATGAGTGTAGTTTACACTGCTGAATAGGGTTATGCATGTACCCAAGGGCCAGAACACGATACCTGTGATAAATATTCAAAGGTCTTTATCTCGGAAACCATGATAGTTAGGTATAAACTGTCTTCACTAAGCATCCGAATATGAGTTACCGTATATGTACCCAAAGTATTATTTCGGACTTCTGATACATCCTGTATATACCATTCGAACGACCAGATTTTTCTGCGTTGTTTGGTATTTAGTCATTTTACGATTTTTGTCGCTTATTAAAGATTGCCTTCAAGTGTCGGTTCTGCAAGTAATCCTTATTGAAAATGACATCCGCACATAAAAATCGCAAATATGCGGAACCAGGATTTGAACCTGCTCCCCTTGCTTTCATGGCGGCCGTTTTACTAACTATATAGGCTATCATTGCTATTTATTTTTATATTATTATAGATAAATTACCTATTATTGGAATCAAGTATAATGCAGCTCACATTGTTAGGTCCGACTAATATCAAATACCATCCGTGGTGCCTTCTTTATTTCTGTGGCAATATTCAGCCAATACAGTTTTTTTTTTTTTTTAATGGATTACGCTGTTGGCCGTGAGTTAAGCCTTTACAGCTTCACCGGAGGAGACTATTTTTTGTCTCCCGCTTTGCAATGGAGGGAGGTGGATACATTTTTTTTCCAACTCCTCCTACACCTTTTTCGATTAAATTCGTGCGGGTTCCAAGACAATTTAGCTTCTCTCCGGGACTCGCCGAGGGTCAAACCTCGGGGTTTTCGATGGACACCGCTGTCGATCCTGGCTTACAGGAGTAACAGTGGTGGGAATGTGTGGCTGGCTTAGTCCCATACAAAAAGATTAATTACTATTCACAATAACATATTTTTATAGGATTTTAAAATAAAACTATTTTACGGATTTTATCGCGTTTATTTACTATTTTATTTTCCCGACGTTTCGGCTGCTTTACAGCAACCATGGTCACGAGGAGACTGAGGTGTTAGACGTCCTGATGTCATAGTTATTAACTGGGTACCCTCATATTTAGTTGTTGTTTGCGGTCCGATCCACGCAGAAAGTGCTCACAGTGTCTTGAGGTCTTGCAATGGTACGCTTGGTTTTGGATTTAATCATATTAATTACTGGATCCCAAGTTGGTGGTAGCACCCAGCCGTCTTTCCTATTGAAATTAGGACGTTTTTTAATTTCAATGGCCTCACGTATCATCCTTGGTCGGAATCGGTGTTCTTTTGCGAGGATATGTGGTTTATCAAATCTGATATAATGGCGGGTGCGGTCCTGTACATGTTCACAAATTGCAGACTTCGTGGAGCGTCGATGTTCACGTCAGCTATATGTCAGTCCCCCCGTGACCATGGTTGCTGTAAAGCAGCCGAAACGTCGGGAAAATAAAATAGTAAATAAATGCGATAAAATCCGTAAAATAGTTTTATTTCAAGGATTTTAAAAATACATAATGTATATCCTTGATTCAATCGTCAGTTTATTAGCATAGAAACGAAAGAGAGCTACGCTTCGTTCATCGTCACATTCGTCTCACTGTTAGCGTCGTGATTTGTCGGCGAGATTGCTACATGTCGGTCCCCACAGTGATTAATTGACCGACAAACCGATCAGTCGGAATCGGTGCCAATATCGAATGAAAAGATCGATTATGCGTCGACGAACGTAAGAGATATCGGACATACTTTTAGAAATATATAGAAATGTCAATACGCAAATTTATAGAAATGTTTTTAAAAAAATTATAGAAACGCATTCAAACTCCCTTGAATGGCATTTTACGACTTCAAAAATGAGGAGGTTCTCAATTCGAACCGTATGTTTTTTTTTCAGTATTTAACTGTTCTACAATCCTACTAATATTATAGATGTGAAAGTTTGTGAGGATGGATGGATGTTTGTTACTCTTTTACGCACAAACTACTCAACAGATTTTGATGAAACTTTACATCACAATAACATATAGGCTATAATTTATAACAGGAGAGTATACAGGGTGCTGTATACTTATGATATAAATTTATGATATGTACCCAAAGTATTATTTCGGACTTCTGATACACCTATCAGAAGTCCGAAATAATACTTTACTTCAAATAGTATATAGGGTACTCGAACTTATTGTCAAATATGTCCTGTATAGGGAATACCCTATACAGGACATAGGAAAATTAGGACGGTGGAAAATTTCTTAGAACCTAATAAGGTTCGAGGAAATTTCTGCGAATGAAGGGAAATGAGCAGCGCGGGATCGTTATTAATGCCCTACTTGTAATTCCTATCAGGATTCCCCGCCAAATGTCGAAGGCCGATGAAATCAATTATTCAAAATCAAATTCATAATGTCAACGCTGGGAATAATATTACGATAATGATGTTTTTCAAATCCAAAAAAATATCAATTTTGTGCGGAACAGGTAACTTAGGAAGGAATCATAAAATTACCCTAAATCGTCCAAATGTTAAACCATTAGACTTAGCATGACCCTTTCAACTGTAAGATTTGTCGAGAAAATGACGTCACATTGAACTTTTTGTACTGAACATGGCTCGGTGTGACGTCATTTTCTCCACAAATCGGACATTTGAAAGAGATAAAAAGTGTGTCTACGCGGTCATGCTACAGGGGCTGGACATGGCTCGCTGTGACGTCATTTCTAAGCCTACATGACGAAATGTTTAAACCTTCCCGGACATTCGCACGTCAAAATTTTGCTAATACCATAATGAACTCTTTGTCAATATATACAAATATTAATTTTCTGTAAAAGGCACGCCCCCACGCGTCAACATTTGCTGTAGCTGGCAATGTCATTTTGTTAAGGAATGGACTTTTCTATGAATCAAGAGCTATGAGTTCTATACTAATAATTTCTCATTTTGCCTTAAATTAAAAATGAATACAGACGCCTTTCATAGGCATACCTACCTTTACAATGACCCTTATATTATAAAGTACACTTGCTTTTTAAATACATTATCATCATCACGCCTGTATTCCCCGAAGGGGCAGGGAGAGTTGCACTGCAGTGCGCCCACACTACATCGATGTATGCTGGTCCCAACGTAATAGGGGGCGAGCCTATTGCCATTATATAGGGCACATTCCCCCTCAATACGAGGGAGATTTGGGTCATAGTCCACCACACTGTCCCAGTGAGGGTTGGTAACCTTCACACGCCTTTCTGTACACGTGCAGGATTCCTCACGATGTTTTCCTTCACCGTATTAACTTGCTTTTTATTTTTATATGTTTTATTTTAATTCGGTGTTAGTATTTACCTTTTATTGTAATGAATAAAAAATTTAAATTAATTAATTTTAATTTAATTTTTAAGTTTCACAAACTGATCTTGTCATCGTTGGTGCGTCAAAGATAGCCTTTTAGTCACTCATCTCATTTAAATTAATTTAATTTTTAGTATCGCATTCTTATTTTTCATTTATTACCAATGTTCCTTTTAAGTTATTCCTCTTACTTATGTATGTTGCGGCACCTTTGTTAACTGTGCATTTAGTTTTCCCTTATTTGTATTTTATATTAATGTGTTATTAATGCTACAGTTTTTGGATGTCCTATTAAATAAATAAATAACTAAATAAAGAAGACACAACGCCATCTACACCATTGCCAACATCATTAGATAACCAATTCGACATTACCCTGCCATCTAGTTAAATTTTCCTGAAACACGGCACTAAATGAAAAGCGTACACTTTTCCATTACATTAGTTTACAATTTATTCCACCGAAATACAATAGATGTCAGTAACTAAAAGCCGCCTAGTCATTTATTTTTTTCAAAATTATAAACCATTTTGCAATAGAATTTAAATTTACTTTTGTTAAGATTATCGTGGTAAGATTCTACACTATTTACCTGAATCTGGTTAGCTAAATTTGACTTGGTATCTTGAAGATTTCTACGTTTAAACTACAACTTTATTTGCTGCATTTTAGAACTTACTTTTATAACTCTCTTTTATGTGTTAACATTAGGCAAATGTTTGTGTTATTGAATTATAATTTTCACGATTATTCAATCTCTTTTTTAACGAAGTAGCTGACCGGGCGAACTTCGTACCGCCTTAGAATGAGTGACATACGAAAGCAGCGCCATCTACCGGGTCCAATTGTGAATCTAAACCATCCAGGGTGCCACCCAAACGCCTAAATTTCATCGAAACATTTTAGTCCTAAAGCAATAGGGAGAGTCTATTACCCAGACACACTCCTCCGCTATGCGTGCTCGAATTAAGCAAAACTGAAAATTATATTTACTTTAAATTATCTTATCAGCTAATCACGTGAATGATCTCAATGATTAGCCAATGGGAGCTGCGTAGTAATTATCTAATGTTGCCAACCAGTTTCAATTGTTTCAAGTCAAAACAGATGTCAACACGTATCGAAATTCTGCCATGTTGTTTGGTTTCTAACGCAAATTGACAAGTTATATAATAGCGTAGCTGATACAACTGAAGGTTATAATTTATAACAATTTACTGCAGTTTCAGTCTGACATATGCTCACACAAAGTGTACTAACATTATTGTTTCAGCAAAAACGACGACGCGAATGGTTGTTCAGCGCTAAACAAAATGTAACTGAGGAGCTAAAATATTACAAGAGATTGAAATCAGTTTTTTATTAATGTGGGTACAAGTTTTTTTTATCCACATTTTTTTATTGATTGGTATACAACATTAATAAGCGGAATAAATAGGTAAGTAATAAAATGTATGTTTTTTTTATAATTTTCATACGTTTATGTATTTTATGTTTATGTATTTTCACCTCTGCCTACCCCTTCGGTGAATACAGGAGTAATGATGTATGTAATAAAACCTACAGTCACATTTTACAACATAAAAACATTTTACAATGTCATTGTGAGGGAATTATAACTTCCTATAAAATTGGGGGTATGTCAATAAATGAATTTTAACCAATGTCACGGCTGTTAAAAATATATACACAATGGAACAACAATTATTTGCCTAGTTATTAAAATACATCATCACGCCTGTATTGCCCCAAGGGGTGGGCAGAGGTGCACTGTATTATGGTCCCAATGTAATAGGGGGCGAGCCTATTGCCACTATACCGGGCACATTCTCCCTCAATAAGAGGGTGATTTTTGGGACATAATCCACCACACTGGCCAAATGCGGCTTGGTGAACTTCACGCGCCTTTCTATAGACGTGCAGGTTTCCTCACGATGTTTTCCTTCCTTCTCAATTATTTGACTAGGTATTAAAAAGCGTGTATAAGGTTAAAAACAGTGTTAAAATAATTATAATGTAATACAACAAATGTTTATCATTGATCGTTGCTATAGTGCGAAGAACGAGACTGTTATGGATATATGCTCGCCGTTTAAAATAAATAACAACGGATTAATGTGGATGCACTGCATTGCACCGCTGTCTATTCCTTTAAGGAATTCGGGCGTGATGATATATTAGGATTGAATCATTCAAAAATCTCAGACCACGATCGAAATGATAATTATATTGTTCTTATTTACAGATGCTCACATTTTATCTCTTAAACCTGTATTAAATAGAAGTGGCTATCTAAAATAGGTGTTTTTTACTGCCTTACCATCACATATCTCAGCAGTATTGTTTTAATATTACTTAATATTCCGTGCGAATGTCATTTTCAACAATGATTACCACTTGCTTAACGGTGAAGGAAAACATCGTGAGGAAACCTGCACGTCTATAGAAAGGCGTGTGAAGTTCACAAACCCGCACTGGACCAGCGTGGTGGACTATGGCCCAAATTTCCCTCGTATTGAGGGGGAA
Organism: Ptilodon capucinus; assembly: GCA_914767695.1. NCBI lineage: Eukaryota > Metazoa > Arthropoda > Insecta > Lepidoptera > Notodontidae > Ptilodon > Ptilodon capucinus. Next base: position 3,032,821 of record OU611811.1, read on the forward strand.
TGTGCCCGGTATAATGGCAATAGGCTCGCCCCCTATTACATTGGGACCAAAATCCATCGGCGAAGTGTGGGCGCACTACAGTGCACCTCTGCCTACCCCTTCGGGGAATACAGGGCGTGATGATGATGTATAATTAATATTCCGTGACAGTTTTTGTACTACGTCAAAAAGTTTGAGAGTAAGTAATATTAATACCAATAGGTAGGTACTGCAAACGAGGACAGGCGTGTTATTTCATTAGTCTTTTAAAAATATTTAATAAATATCTCCCTAATAGCAGTGGTAGCCGAGTGGTCAAACGCACGCCTTGCAATCAAAGTGTGCAGGTTCAAACCCCGGCTCGCACCTCTGGGATTTATGTGCGAATCTCATTTTCATCCGAGATTATCACTTGATATGAAACGGTGAAGGAAAACATCGTGAGGAAACCTGCACGTCTGAGGGAACTTGACTAGTTCTCGATAGATGTGTGAAGTCTGCCAACCCGCACTGGGCCAGCGTGGTGGACTATGGCCTGAATCCCCCTCGCATTGAGGGGAGGCCCGTGCCCAGCAGTGGGACGTTAAAAGGGCTGTAGTAGTAGTAGTAGTAGATGATATTTGCATTTATCAAAATTCTTTCTTATGGTGAAAATATCTCCCTCTGAACAGCCCCTCACCTGTCATGCAGCAATGTATTAAATATTACTTTCAGTATTCGACGGTAAATTCAGTACAAAATCTGTAAAAAATTATCAATTACTATTTAAATAACAATACTTTCAGAGTGGTAAGGCCCCACACTCCAACCTAGAACTGTCAATTGCATCTCCTAATTTGCAAAACGGGTATATGACAGAAGAGTCAGAATACCCTTGAGAGAAGAATACAGATGGTAATAGCATGACCCAGAGAAGGCATCAAATATCTCCTCCGGTGAAGCTGTAAAGGCCAACTCACGGCCAACAGCGTAGTCATATAAAAAAAGGTATCAAATAAAACAATGAGGAAGATTTACATAATTGTTGCCGTCCCATTGGCTGGTCTTCTGCTAGTGACTACAGCTGCCTTGTGTATTATATTTCTCCATAAAAGGTGAGTTATCTTAATTGTACACCATATAATACAGACACGTGACATATGAATGGGTTGTAAACAAAGTATTTAAGGATGTTATTCTTTTTTGAAGGTCGCAATGCAATAATATTAACGGTTGATGGCCCGATCACTCTGTGGCGAAGAAAATCCCTGTTTTTTAAATGACAATAAAATATCCAGAGGTTCACTGCAGTGCACCCCATTGCTATTATACCGGGCATACTGCCACTCAATACGAGGGAGATTTGGGCCATAATCTGGGCCCTGGGCCCCTAATATTGTCGTTCCGGAGTTGCTACTACTAAATTTTTTAGGTATGAAAACAAAATATTTAATCAATAGTAGATAAAATTTGACAAGTCTAATGGCTTCAAGGTAACATCATCTACTGCAGTGGTTCTCAAACTTATTTCGTATACTGCCCACTTTGAGAATAAACATTTTTTTAGCGCCCCCATTTTTCCACTTACACAGCCTATTTTTTACCTACAGCCTTTACACAGGTCTGGGTCTCTTACCGCCCTTTATGCCTGCAGCGCCGACAAGGGGGCGTCATCGCCCACTTTGGGAATGGATGATCTATTGTCTACACTGTTCATATTTTAGCAACCATTAATAAAATATGTTGTTTTCATACCTCAAAAAGTGAAGTCATACCAACTCAACAACGAAAGTATTACAGGACTTGGAGCCCTGGTCCAGTGCTTATTGATAAACTAAACACATATTTCTATAGACGTTCAGGTTTCCTCACGGTGTTTGCCTTAACCATCCGGCAAGTGGTAAATAGATGGCTCACTGCTAGCTAACCATTTAGCTCAGCTGGTTAAGCTAACGGGGCTAACGAGACTAGCAATCTTAAAAAGGCTAAGTAAGTTTCTTTGGACGCAGACTAACATAAACTTGCAACACAGACATCAAACGCGCAATAGTCAAGGACCATGCGAGAATAGTAGAGTACCTGCGCTTAAGCAGTTCACATTTGTTACTATGCTCAAAATGAAAGATATGCAAATTCCACCAAGTCTATGAACTGTCTAATTAAAAAGCGGGCGTTTACATGACCTCATTGTTCCCGTTGATAATTTTAACACTGTCTGTAGCGTTATATATGTTTAAGGACATATTAATAGAGGAGGCTGACCTATTTGCGTTGAAGGTCATTTAAGGAGTATAGGATATCAACATAATACAGAGTGTTTCAGAAGTCCGAAATAATACTTTGACGTTTGCATCGGTATCGACTATACAACTGAAAGGTTTATTGATTGAAATTTGACTATGTCTTTTCAACTTTATTTTCGTCGTCATCTCGAGTCCTATGTCAAATAGCTCCAAATGTTCCATTTTTGAATATTCTTAGCCGCCTTTCGTAAGTTTAGTTTACACTGCTGAATAGGGTTATGGATGTACCCAAAGACCAGAATACGATACCTGCGACAAATATTCAAAGGTCTATAACTCAAAAACTATGGTAGTGAGATTTAATCTGTCTATGCTAAACAGCCACATATATATGTACCCAAAGTATTATCAGACATCTGATACGTAATACCATAATGCAATAAAGTGTGCAGTACCAAACCCCGGCTCGAACCTCTGGGTTTCATTTGCGAATCTCATTTTCATCCGACTTGCTAAGAAACGGTGAAGGAAAACATCAGAATCAGAATCAGAATCAGAATCAGAATATTTTTTATTCATATAAACCAATACAGGCACTTATGAATCGTCAATAAATAATAATAGTAGTATCTCTACCACCCATTCGGAATGCATTTCCTATGGAGAAGAATGGGCAAGAAACTCCATGGTTGCTTTTTTTAAATATGGATTTATATTTTTGATTTACATCGTGAGGAAACCTGCACGTCCATAGAAAGGCGTATGAAGTTCATCAACCCGCACTGGGTTCGCGTGTAAATACTTTGTGTGTGTATAATATTTAGGGTAATTGGTAATTTACCGTCCTAATTATATATAAAAAAAATATACATAAATAATTCGAGACAGAGTTATTCGTCGAAACTTTCTGAATCCTTCAATTTCATATATATAAACTAAATCGGTAATATTACATTGAAATAATATTATGTATGCTCTTACCACTACCACACTACTATCAGGCTCAGGGGCCTAATTCTCGTAAGGCTGACATTATCTCTAATTCGATATACTCGTATGTCGAAGCAAAACGAAAAAATACGACCAATTTGGCGTTTGGTGTCGACATATGTCGAATTAATGTCATTCATGCAAGAACATCCCCGCTGGCAACAAGTAGTAAACATTGTAAAGTTATCTTTACAATTTTGCAACAATTTTGCACCTGACATAACAATATTAATAGTACTCAGAGTAAGACTAATTAGCGAGAATAATTACTTGTAGAAATATATCTGAATAAAATTACACACGTAGATATTTACCATGAGTTGTTTGAACAAACTTGACACGTGGAACACGCGAATTGTTAGTTTAAAAATCGAATTCATGAACTAAAATCACGTGCTTTGTTTTTTTTTTGACATTGTCATAAACAACACAAACACAAAAAAAATTACATTTAGAAGTTCATTCAAACATGAATAAATTAATGTTAAAAAAACTTTAAAAAAAACAGCTTTTATTTAATTGCACTTAATTTTCGTGTCCTCCTCAGCAAGCCCTTTCATTTGATACCCATACTGTCGTAGTGCAGAAAAAAAATACTATTCCGCCATCTTGGATGATCCGCCATATTGGAATTAGATGTCGTCACATAGCTGAGCATGCATTGTCATCCGAAATAAGCGTGTATACCAAATGTCAGCTCAATCGGTTAAAGATAACTGATTTAAAATTCTGTTGCAAGATTCCACCGTGACGTTGCAAGCTAATATAAAGCTTGTAAAAATGTACGCGCGACCGTTGACGCCGCAGTTGTGCGGGCGGCCTTATGATCAAATGTCAAGACATATGACGTTAATTACATATATGTTAATCATTATATTGTATCCTACCATTATAAATAAAAATAAAAAAACGATTACGGTGGCAATTAATGTAAGGTATCAATTTTGTATGCAAAAATAATTTGGCTTTAATATTAACATAATGATTTGACTAAATACCAAGCATCACGTCATCCTTACGACCAACGTTATATTATATGTATTATATACTCACATATACATGGTGTATCAGAAGTCCGAAATAATATTTTGGATACATATCCGGTAGCTCATATGTGGATGCTTAGTGAAGACAGTATATACATAAGTAACATAGTTTCTGAGTTACATACCTTTTAATATTTGTCACAGGTATCGTGTTCTGGCCTTTGGGTACATTTATAACCCTATTCAGCCGTATAAACTATACATATGAGGGGCAACTACCAATATTCACAAAACAGAACATGCAAATTTTACATAGGACTCGATTTATTACGAGTTATAGAAATAATACATCATACATCATCACGCCTGTATTCCCCGGAGGGTTAGGCAGAGGTGCACTGTAGTGCGCCCACACTTCGCCGATGTATTTTGGTCCCAATGTAATAGGGGGCGAGCCTATTGCCATTATACCGGGCACATTCCCCCTCAATACGAGGGAGATTTGGGCCATAGTCCACCACGCTGGCCCAGTGCGGGTTGGTGAACTTCACACGCCTTTCTATAGACGTGCAGGTTTCCTCACGATGTTTTTCCTTCACAGTTCAGCAAGTGGTCATCATTATTGAAAATGAGATTCGCACATGAAAATTAACTCAGAGGTGCGAGCCTGGGATTTGAACTTGCACAGCTTACGTTCAAGGCGGGCGTTCTTGCCCGCGAGGCTACCACTGTTATAGAAATAGTCAAGGAATTTTTTTTTGAAAAAAAACATGGTCGAATTTCGATAAAATTTTTATACCATTCAGTTGTATACCCGATACTAATCATCATACTAAACATCAAAGTATTAATTCGGACTTCTGAAACACCCTGTAGATATACGTACACCTAGGTAAATACGGCTCATTCGCTATCGCGTTATTCGCGTATGTAACGAAAGCTAAGCTTGAAAACACTATAACAGTGTTGTGAGTTTTACAGTCGTGCGGTGACATCCGGTAGCAACGAGACAATGTATTTTAGAAATATTTTAATGTTCTTTTTATTTAATTTTATAACAAGGTAAGGATTCTGTGAAATATCATCTTCATTAATAAAAAAAAACAAATGGCTCTATAAATCATTTTTCCCAAAACAAGTGTTAAAAAAAAATCTGCGAGAAAAAAATATCAACATTTTTTATCACGAGATTGTTAAAAAAAGGACCATTTCAAATAGTCTTCCGACATTTGAGTGTTTTTTTGAAAACGTACTCTGTGCTAAAACACATAAAGATGGAAAGTCTGTCACAAAAGTCGATCACACCACTAAATTTACTTAAATTCGTTGAAAAATGTGCTTCGATGTGCTAATACAAAGCTTGTAAAATATAAAATTTGGTATTTTATTTCAGTACTGTAGTTGCATCAACGTCGTCTAAACTGAAACTGGTGATAGACCACGATGGTGGTGCTGATGATGCTCTTGCCATCACCATGAGCCTACTTTACGAGGCTCATTTTAATGGGTAAGTCTATCTTTAGCAATTTAAAGTAGATTGTGAATCGATTTGAAGGTTTCAAATTGTATAGATGGCGACTTTATCTCTCGCTCGCTTTTCTTAATTTAACCTGGTCTGGATGTAACTGGTATCACCCCAGTCCATTGTATTGTCCATTGCTCAGTTTGGGATCAAACAATGAGTAAGTGACATATGGCGATATTGATTTATATCGTCAAATATTATCACCATCTAATCCCAAAATAGTACTCTACTCCCCTACTAAGGGTACCAAACAGTAGACAGGAGGCGATGCCAAATTTCAAAGGCCATTTTTGAACTTTTCCGCTAAAGGGAATCGAACCCGCAACTACCCGGTGCAATCAGTCAAGCAGCCTACTCTTTAACTAGACCATGCCAAACAATTATCATCATATCATATCAAGCCTTGACTGTCCCACTGCAGAACAAAGGCCCCCCCTCCCTTTTCCCACTCGTTGCGGTCCACAGCCAACCGGGGCCACTCCGGTAAGTGAGAGTCTAGCTCATCCTGCCATCTCTGTTTGGGCTTGCCGCGTTGCCGTTTCTGAATGAAATAATTTCTTAGTGAGTTAAATAGTTATCGTTAATATTAATCATGGATTTCCAGGCCAGAAGTTGTCGCTTTAACTACGACGTATGGCAACGTGAACCAGAGTCAGGTCATCATTAATAGCGCTAGAATTCTAGAGCTGGCTGACAGGTCGGATGTAAGTATTAAAAAAAAAAAGTATGAAAAACAAAAAAAAACATGGCAAAGAACACTATATCAAGAGCTCGGTTTTCGTTTGATCGACATGATCCCTAATTAAGAAGAATAAGACGGAAAGATTTGCATTTGTTCAAATAACCAACGTTAATTTGTCGGAACTCGGTAAATGTAATAACATCCTGGCCAGTCCTCAATCAGAGGAGGCCAGAATGCTGTATAAGATGGTTAAATACATCATCACGCATGTATTCCCCGAAGGGGTAGGCAGAGGTGCACTGTAGTGTGTAGATAGTGTAGTGGCATAGTCATGTCTGACCAAACTCTCTATAAAATTTAAATAAAGAATTAAAAAAAAAAATAAGAATAAGAATAATTTATTTCCAAAAAAACATCCAATGTAACATTGTTCGTGAGCGGACCAAACTAGACTCGGGGTCTGTAACTTGGTGCTCTATGACATACTTTTATCGAAGTAAATCTAGGAATAAAACATAAAATTAAGAGTGAAATTAAAATAATCATACAAGAAAGCAAAAAATAAAAATAAACTATTAATCAAGTGTTGGACGAGGTGTGAGTGTGTGTATATGTGTATGTATGAGTGGATGCGTGCGTGTGTGTGTGTGTTTTGCAGAAACAATTTTATACCAGTTTTTCCGTGTCTATGTAGGTATTTCTATCGTGTCATGTTATTCGACATTATGTTGAAACAAAGCGAAAAAATACGACCAATAGGCGTTTTGCCCGTTGCATTTTGTCATACACTGTAGTAGTTGATTGTCTGTACAAATATTGTTTTCTTATATTTACGCGAATACTATACATTGAAATAAAATTATTTTACGGATTTTATCGCGTTTATTTACTATTTGGGGGGACTGAGGTGTTAAGACATCAGGACGTCTAACACCTCAGTCCCCCGTGACCATGGTGGCTGTAAAGCAGCCGAAACGTCGGGAAAATCAAATAGTAAATAAACGCGATAAAATCCGTAAACTAGTTTTATTTCAATGTCTGTACAAAGTTTATTTATTTGCGTTAAAAAAAAAAGCTATGATAAAAGATAATAAGAAAAATATACCTAATAACTCAACTCATCGGCAATGTTGGGTATTTCTTTTTAATTAAGTATTTAATTGACGGAGTAAGAATATAAGTATTCCCCACCGCAAGCTGGACAAAAAGCGTGTCGTAGAAGGCGATTAAATCCAGCAAAAAACACCGTGCATAACGGTAGTTCAAGTGAGGCAGTACTCTTATGGCACACTGGAGGAGGGCTTGCTTGGACTGAGTGTTGTCGGAAGCAGGATAACACCCTATGGAATGGCGCTACTTTTGGCATCCACAGCCCAAGTTAGCTGGGTTACTGCTCATTCCCGAGAAGGGTTGACGTCTGGTTGGCGGCCGGTCATAAAAAAGACAATGCCAAATCCTTAGTATGTCGTACTATGAATTGGAATTTGAGTGATAGGGTTAGGGCGTCCCCCCGAGGCGACGCGCAGTTGCAGCACCCGGTGACTGTGGTAAGTGGACAAGGGTTGTCGTGCTTTCCTGGACGGGCGCGACGTAAGAAGCAAGTCCAGGAAAAAAGAGTAAGAATGGGAAGTCTAAATGTGGGAAGTATGACTGGAAAAGGAGCGGAAATAGCAGATTTATTAAAAAGAAGGAGAATAAATGTAGCATGTCTTCAGGAAACAAAGTAGAGAGGTGCGAAAGCAAGAGAGATCGGAGAGGGATATAAGCTATATTATTGTGGTAGTGATGGAAAACGGAACGGTGTTGGTATTGTAATAGATAGCGATTTCAAAGGAAACGTGACAGACGTGAATAGAATTAATGATAGAATCATAATAATTAAGATTGTTTTGAAAAATTTAGTTTTAAATGTGGCAAGTGTCTACGCACCACAAGTAGGATGTGATGATAGTATGAAAGAGAAATTTTGGAAGGATTTAGATGCAGTAATAATGGCTATACCGAAAGACGAAGAACTAGTTATAGGCGGGGACTTCAACGCACATGTAGGAAAAACGAATGAATATTATGAGAGGGTGCATGGAGGTAAGGGCTTTGGGAATAGAAATGAAGAAGGAGATAATCTTCTGGACGCTGCCAGTGCTTTCGATTTAGCGGTAGTTAACACATTCTTTGAAAAAAACGAGGAACACCTTATTACATATAAAAGCGGACCATACAAAACTCAAATAGATTATTTTCTCATGAATAGAAGTAGACTTCATCAGGTTAAGGATTGCAAAGTAATTCCGGGGGAAGCAGTCGTTACACAACATAGATAACTTGTAATAGAGTTAAAATTAAAGCTTAGTAGTATCAGAAATGAGATAAAGCCAACTCCAAAAATCAAATGGTGGTTGCTTGAAGAGGAAGAAAGGGCGAAAGTATTTAAAGAGCAAGTAGTACATAAAATTACTGATCTGAATGAAAGGATGAATAGAATGCCTGCTAATAAATGTTGGGAAGAAATTGCTAATGCAATCAGGATTATTGCAAATGACGTTTTGGGTGTAACAAAGGGTAAAAAAAGTAAGAGTGGTAAGGAAACTTGGTGGTGGAAGGATGAAGTTAAGCAAGCTTTGCAAGAGAAGAAGGATGCATTTAAAGAGTGGCAGTGTTGTACGGGCGGTAATGAAGTAGCACAAGAAAGAAAAGAGTTCTATAGCCTGGCAAAAAAGAGAGCAAAAAAAGCAGTCGCTGTAGCAAGATCTGAACAGCAGGAAAAGCTCTACTCTAAGTTGAATGACCCAGTCGGACAAAAACTACTGTATCGGATGGTCAAAACTCGAGAAAATCAGAGCAAAGATCTCACCCACATTAAATGTGTGAAGGATGAAGCCGGTAAAGTGCTAACAAAGAATGAAGACATTAAAAGAAGATGGCAGAAATATTTTGAAAGATTGTTAAATGTAGAGAATGACTGGGGTGGTATACTTAGTGTGGTAAATGAGAATGTAGGTTTGATAAGTGAAGTGTGCATGGAGGAGGTAAAAACTGCAGTAAAAGGAATGAAAAATGGAAAAGCTGTGGGTCCAGACAGTATACCTGCGGAAGTATGGAAGATTTTAGGTATAGATGGGTACAAATGGTTGGCTTTATTCTTCAATAAACTTATAGACGAGGAAACTATCCCCTTGGAATGGAGGAACAGTTATCTGGTACCTATTTTTAAGGGGAAAGGGGATGTCCAAGACTGTAATGGATATAGGGGAATAAAGCTGATGTCGCATACGATGAAGATATGGGAGAAGATTATAGAAAGGAGACTGCGGAAGGAAACAGAGGTCACCCAGAACCAGTTTGGTTTTATGCCAGGTAGAGGGACAACAGATGCCATATTTGCCATTCGACAGTTAATGGAAAAATACAGACGTGCCCATAAGAACTTGCACATGGTGTTTGTTGACCTTGAAAAGGCATATGACAGGGTACCACGGGAGGTTCTGTGGTGGGCAATGAAAGAGAGAAGGTTGCCTGTGAAGTATGTGCATTTGATTCAGGCCATGTACAAACACCCGGTCACTAGAGTAAGATCTGCGGCTGGAGTGACGAACGGATTCGGAGTAGCGGTTGGCTTGCACCAGGGATCGGCATTAAGCCCATACCTCTTCCTGCTAGTTATGGATGCTCTGACATCGGCCCTACAGAAAGAGGCACCCTGGTGCATGCTCTTTGCGGACGACATCGTGTTGATCGAGGAAGAGGGTACGTTGCTGCAGAACAAACTGCATGATTGGCAACACGCACTGGAGACTGTTGGCTTGAAAATTAGTAGAACCAAAACGGAATATCTGTTCTGTGATTCCGGCGGTGTTTCCGGTGCGGTGCCAATAACTCTAGATAACAGTTTAATACCTGTCTGCTCCGACTTCAAGTACCTAGGTTCGTTACTCCAGCATGATGGAGATGTAGATCGAGATATAAAGCGGCGAATCAATGCAGGATGGCAGAAGTGGAGACAAGTTACCAGCACTACTTGCGACCCCAAAATGCCGTTAAAGGTGAAAGGAAAAATTTACAAATCAGTCATCAGACCAGTAATTATGTACGGCTCGGAATGCTGGGCAGCTAAAGTGCGTGAAGAGAAACGTCTCCACTCTGCCGAGATGCGAATGTTGAGATGGATGTGTGGAGTGACGCGAATGGATAAGGTGAGGAATGTACATATTGGAGGTAGTATAAAAGTAGCGCCCATAACAGAAAAAGTGAGAAGTAAGAGACTAGAATGGTTTGGGCATGTGATGAGAAGAGATGAGAAGCATGTGACTAAAAGAGTGATGAGTATGAATGTTGATGGATACAGAGCGAGAGGAAGACCAAAGAAAAGATGGATGGAGTGTGTAAAAAGTGATATGATTGAGATCGGAGTCGATGTTGGTATGACGGAAAAGCGAGACGAATGGAAGAAAAGGACATACTGCGCCGACCCCAAATAATGGGATAAGGTAAGGCAAATGATGATGATTTAATTTCTTTAATCTGACAATAATTTGTCTCATACAAAACGGCGTTTAGGTACTAAAAGTATCATACAAAGCCACTGTTAAAGAATTATAACTTTCTTTAAATGGGATATACTTTTTTTTTATAAATTGTGTCGAATGCGCTGACCTTATTCAGAAGTAATTCTTTATCTAAACTTATATTTTTATACTGATGTAATGACATTACTTAATATTGATAAGAATTATAGTATCTCGATACACTTGATCTGAAATGACACATGCACTACATAGATTGCGACGACCGAAGTTACTTGGATTTTTAAAATGTACTCTATATGAATATAATTATGGATTTAATTTCCGTGGCAAAAGCCTTTCGACATAAATGCCAATACAAAATGAACTGTATTGACTTAACAAAAAAGCACATTTTTGAACGTAATGATGAAACTTGGTTTATGTCACAAATATTAATACATCATCACGCCTGTATTCCCCGAAGGGGTAGGCAGAGGTGCACTGTAGTGCGCCCACACTTCGCCGATGTATTTTGGTCCCAATGTAATAGGGGGCGAGCCTATTGCCATTATACCGGGCACATTCCCCCTCAATACGAGGGAGATTTGGGCCATAGTCCACCATGCTGGCTATAGAAAGCTATAGACGTGCAGATTTCCTCACGATGTTTACCTTCACCGTTCAGCAAGTGGTAATCATTGTTGAAAATGACATTCGCAAATGAAAATTATCTCAGAGGTGCGGGCCTGGGATTTGAACTTGCACCCCTTACGTTCAAGGCGGGCGTTCTTGCCCGCGAGGCTACCACTGCTGCTGTCACAAACATTAAATCTTATAAAACTATCTCTGGCAACTGTGACATAGAGAAGTAACAAAAACTGTACATGAAAATAAATTTAGCATTTACTAACCCTATCTGTACATGCGGAAAAGTTTTATGAATAGTACCCTAAACGCTCTATAAGACCTAGAATTTATAACAACAAAATTGGATTTTTGTACAACCTTTTTTTCCAACGGGGCAGTTTTACTCCGGCATTTTAGGGTTCCGTACTCAAAGGGTAAAACGGGAACCCTATTACTGAGACTTCGCTATCCGTCCATCCGTCCGTCCGTCTGTCACCAGGCTGTATCTCATGAACCGTGATTGTTAGTGAGTTGAAATTTTCACAGATGATGCATTTCTGTGTTGCCGCTATAACAACAAATACTAAAAAATAGAATAAAATAATTATTTAAGGGGGCTCCCATACAAAAAACGTGATTGTTTTGCCGTTTTTATAGATAATGGTACGGAACCCTTCGTGCGCGAGTCCGACTCGCACTTGGCCGGTTTTTATTTATTTATTTATTCATCACTTACATCTATAATTACAGGCTAACCTAATTCAATAGTGTAGTACAGTTGTAAACATACAGAACGTTTAATAGATAGGATTTAGAATACTAAAAGGTATCATCGACTTCATTTCAATCGAAATTTCCCATCTAAGTCATTATTAATAGGGGCCTATCCACAACTGTCAATTTTCGACAGATTTTGTATTGAGCTAACTGTCAAAAACTGAAAGTAATATACTAAAATATTGCAAGACCAAGACCAAGACCGGTGGTAAGGTGGCAGTCTTATGAAGTAACACAAAAAAAAATACGAGCCTTTTTGAAGTAATGATATGATATTTTCAGGTGGCCATCTACGCTGGAGCTAATAGAACATTGATCAAAGGCATCGAATCCGACTTTTACTTCGGCATGGATGGATTGGGTGATGACGGGTACGTTGCCAGCCAGCCAGTACATGTGGAGAGTGAGAACGCAGCTGTTGGTCTCATAGAACTATCTAAGCAGTATGAAGGTATTTACTTATTGAACACTTTCAAGAAGTACTTACACTTTTAAATAGATGCAGTCTACGACCACGTGCGAGTAATTCAAACACTGCTGTCCGATGGGAAAATAGTCGTTAAGTGGGTAAACTTAACTTTCAGTTACAAGAAAAAAATCGAAAATTTATCTCGGTAGATATTGAAGCAGTGGTAGCCTCGTGGGCAAGAACGCCCGCCTTGAACGTAAGGGGTGCAAGTTCAAATCCCAGGCCCGCACCTCTGAGATAATTTTCATGTGCGAATGTCATTTTCAACAATGATTACCACTTGCTGAACGGTGAAGGAAAACATCGTGAGGAAACCTGCACGTCTGTAGAAAGGCGTGTGAAGTTCACCAACCCGCACTGGGCCAGCGTGGAGGACTATGGCCCAAATCTCCCTCGTATTGAGGGGGAATGTGCCCGGTATAATGGCAATAGGCTCGCCTCCTATTACATTGGGACCAAAATACATCGGCGAAGTGTGGGTGCACTACAGTGCACCTCTGCCTACCCCTTCGGGGAATACAGGCGTGATGATGTATGATGATGATGTAGATATTATGAAAACATACAGTTTTGTTTCCATTTATCTCACTGAAAGTAATATTAAAAATATTGCCGCAAGGGAGGTGATAGTAGGGCTGATCATTTTATATGTTTTCAGGAGAGCTGGTCGTAATGGCGATTGGCCCTTTGACAAACATAGCGTTAGCAATTAGAATGGACACAAATTTCATCAACAGATTATCACATCTCTATGTTGGCGGCGGAAATGTCTACGGTAAATATTTTTTCTAACTATACATGAAAAAAAATACATTATAAGGAAGCGTCAATAGCTGAATGGTTAAAGATGATGACTTGGCAACCGAAAGGGTCCGGGTTCCATCCTCAACTTGGTTATTTAAATAAATTATAGACGTTAGTCCATATGGATGCATGATCCTTAGCACTATCCTTTTGCTTAGTTCGAAGAGCCAAGTAAATCAAAATAAAAGATAAAAGCCTGAATATTTTGCGACAAGTGAACGAATTTGTCTTTTAAAAAAAATTAGTTTAGTTACAATATAAATAGAGTTTGAATTTCTGTAGCAAAAGTCAGGCGACCATGCATTTACTCACGTAGTCGATGACACTTCGTTTAAAAATGAGCTTCTTCCATCTGTTAATACAGTATTAGCATGTTTAAATTGTTCAAATGAAATTACCTAATTTTTTTTTTCAGATGCTGCGAAATCTTCAACGCCTGAGTTCAATGCTGAAATGGACGTCGAGTCATACTACATAGTGGCTGATGGGGCCAAGTTGGGCAAAGTCACTTTTGTGCCCTTCTCACAGATTATCCCTTCATTGAACATAACTAACGTAAGCTCTAATAAAGCTGAAATCACTATTACTTAATACATAATAAAAAGCTGTTAAAAGTATATTTAATTCCAGGACTGGCGTGAAAACGTTTTAGGCAAGATCCAAACGCCAATAGTGCAGGCGTTGAATGGCTACGAGAGGATATCGTTCGCCCAGAGCGCTGAGTGGACACTACTAGACCCGGCCGTGGCTGCCATTGCACTGAACAGTACCGTAGTACAGGAGATGAGAAATACTACAAATAGTATACTATTGTGTGGTAAGTAGCAGTCTCCTAGTACAAGCGAGTATGTTTTAATTTATAAATATATTAGCTGACCCGGCGAACTTCGTACCGCCTAACAATCGATTCTTTGTTTTTTAGGGTTCCGTACCCAAAGGGTAAAACGGGAACCCTATTACTGAGACTTCGCTGTCCGTCCGTCCGTCCGTCCGTCCGTCCGTCTGTCACCAGGCTGTATCCCATGAACCGTGATAGTTACAGAGTTGAAATTTTCACAGATGATGTATTTCTGTTGCCGCTATAACAGCAAATACTAAAAAAGAGAATAAAATAATTATTTAAGGGGGCTCTCATACAACAAACGTGATTTTTTGCCGTTTTTATAGATACGGAACCCTTCGTGCGCGAGCCGACTCGCACTGGGCCGTTTTTTTTTAATACTTATATATTGACACACGATACTATATGTATACGTTATATAGTAGCTTGATAAATTTTATTTATTTATTTTTGCACAATTATACAGAAGTAAAAAAATGTACAAGGTAAGCTTAATGCCTCAGGCATTTTCTACGAGCCAACCTTAGAGTGATGTAGAGAGAGAGAGAAAAAAATCAAACTAAGTGGGTGCAAGAAATAAAATAAAGTCGCGAATGCAAACAGAGAAAAGGAGTCGAGAAAAAAAGAATAAGAAAAATACTATGGTAAAATACTTACATAAACGAACAAAATTATGATTAAAGCCAATAATATTATAAAAAATTGTATACTTAAATAACTAACTAAACTAAACTAACTACAACCCTTTTTTTTTAACGTCCCACTGCTGGGCACGGGCCTCCCCTCAATGCGAGGGGGATTCAGGCCTTTGTCCACCACGCTGGCCCAGTGCGGGTTGGCAGACTTCACACATCGAGAACTAGTCAAGTTCCCTGAAACGTGCAGGTTTCCTCACGATGTTTTCCCGTTTCATAGCAAGTGGTAATCTCGAATGTAAATGAGATTCGCACATTAAACCCAGAGGTGCGAGCCGGGGTTCGAACCTGCACACTTTGATTTGCAAGGCGTGCGTTCGACCACTCGGCTACCACTGCTCCACTCGGCTACCACTGCTAAAATACTATATGCTTAAATACTATATAATTAATATAGATAATCATAATAATATACCTATGCCATACATACATATATACCTACATATAATATTATAATTTCAGTTTTAAACAGAGATTGAAGAAATATTGTTATATACATTTTAATCAATTTTTAATTGTTTATTTAAAGTAATAGCCAGAGGATAATCTATACAAATATTATAAACAGGAAATATTTGTATTTATCAAATATATTTGGAAGTCAACAGTATATCAATATCATTATAATTTTATTGCGGTCATTACTTTGTTGACAGGCGATCAAAGAGGAATCAATACGAACAACTTCACCAGCGCTTCACCAAACGCAGAACTGGTTTACTCAGCAAACGTGGATATATACAAACAGCTTCTAATAGACATTTACTCAGCGGAACTGCCATAGTAACAAGCAAATTACCATTGATAACGGCAAATAATTGTATTACAAAATACGTACATTAACTACAAAATTAACTTTATTGTTAGTATTAAGTATTTCTTTAGATTTTAATTATTAAATCGATTTTTCGTAACTAAAGGATTTTGTTTGCATATAATTAATCCACGACCTTAATACATTTATAGACTTAATTATATAAAAAAGAAAAAAACGGAACCCTTATAGGATTACTTTGTTGACCATTTTTCTAAGAAACGCGTGAAGGTATCATGTTAAAATTAAAACAGATACTTAATATGTCTGCGGTCCCTTGGTGCCCTTCTTATATATAATTTTGCCTGAAAAAGTAACAAAATCCGTCCATCCATCCTCACAAACATTCACATTTACAATATAAGTGGGATATACACCTATTGTCTCTAAAACAATTATTCAACAGTAACGTGGCCTTATATTCCAAATAAGATAATACAGTCAATTCAGCGCAGCGGCGAGTATTCCGTATGTTTAGAACAAAGACCACATGTTGTTGAAGGTTATTTATATTTAGTTATTTACATTTTCTTTGAAAGCGTAATAGATGTTGCCAGTGGTTACACGTGCCATTTGATATGGTAATATTTGTAATCGCCAGCATAGATAATCGTAGGCAATCGATTTGAAAGTAGATAGTGTGGATATTATAGATTGACGATTCGCAAGTGTATTTTTTAATAGGTATGAATGAAAAATATTCTGATTCTGTTTTTTATTCTATGTATTTTTGTTAGATTTTACTCGTGTACCCTACATACCTACCCACGGTATAAACTTACAGAAATATATTACTAAGATCTATTACACAAGTATTGTAAAATGTCTTTGATAATGGTTTAAAGGTGGAATAGAAGTTTTATAATTTTACATGTATTTTTGCGATCCAAAATATTTCTTTGAATTTATGTTCCCAATAACCAGTTATAAAGTGAGACAAAATTAAAGACAGCATCTTAATTACTTAGTTCCTACTAATGATAGCTTAATCTAGTAGTTGCGAATCCTTGCGGGTTCGTTTTCCGTCAACAGCAAATTTCAGAAAACACGTTTTGGGATTTTTCCCGAGTCTGGGTGTAACATAGGACCGCCCCGGTGCATTGTATGGTACCCATAGTACAAGCGTCAGTTAGTTAGAGATTTTTACGGTAAATTTCATAAGATCAAAATTTCTAAAGATTTTCCTGGCAGGCGGGTGGTATGCCTGGCAGGGTCCGCTACGTCCCGTTGATACTGTCGGAGAATTTGTATACATATAGTTCAGATCGTCGAGAACTTTTTCACCGCGAGCTAGGATTTTCATAATACTTTGTATGGCGGTTCAATATCTTGTACGCGTAGAATTGCAATGCGTCGGTAGTCGCGCCATCTAGTAGCGACTGGAGGAAGTTCTGCTTCGTGGCGAGATATAGGTTGCGCCACAAGATCATACGATGAGTGTGTTGTCTGGCGGTACTTGCTTAATAAATCTGTTTTACAAACAGCGCTGACAACGCATATTGTACCTCCGACGAATAGGTAAGTATTTTGTTACACTTTAGGGGCAACATTAAACGCGTTTCTCATTATATGTTAGCATTGCGCATTTCTATTGTATTCGTCCTCAATAAGACGATAGTGGAACACACATTAGTTGAAAAGCGAAGTCGTTAGTTATATCAACATTTATTTATTTATCAATACGATAAAGTGCTACTTTTGTTTTGATTAGACGTTTGTTGTTCGTCATTAATATAATGATGTTTGAAAACCGGTAAGTAAATATAATAATTAATAATCAGTATTAGCCTGGTAACAGACAAGCTTAGAGAAAGACTAGCTAGCACACAGAGGGCAATGGAAAGGAGCATGTTGGGAATCAGACTCAGTGATAAAATCAGAAATTCTGAAATAAGAAGGAAAACTAAAGTAGCCGATATAATAACTCGTATAGAGCATCTAAAGTGGGGTTGGACAGGACATATGCTACGTTGCAAAATAAACAAATGGAGCAAACAAGTAACCCTAAGGTACCCAAGATAGAACACTAGAAGACAGGGGCGTCCAAAAACAAGATGGAATGAAGATATCCGTCTAACCTTGGGACCTTACTGGACCAGAGTAGCAGAGGATAGAGCTCAGTGGAGAGAGCTGGAGGAGGCCTATGCCAAGAGGCACGCCGAATTGCGAGACATAATATAACAAAATTTGAATCGATTAAGCTGTAGCGAATTCGGAAGAAAGGGGCTTTATTATTATTAGCCTGGTTGGTAGAACGTCCGCGTGAGTGTAGGTTCAAACCCCGAGCTACGCACCACTGGGATTTTCGGATTTCTTCGCTAACATACAGGGTGGATCAGAAGTGTAGCCCAAGTTAGGGGAAAAACCGAAAACTGTAAATTTATTGTTAGATAATATATTTTTGCGATTACAAACTTATTTGCTGTTCATTTGTTTGAGGACAACAGTGTACCAACGGCAAAGTTATGTTTGTATCTCTATCCAGTTAATCTTTTCGCTAGAGTAATGTTCGGTACTTTCATAGTTTAGGTATGGAAGCCTCGGTGCGTGAGTGCAGCTCGTACTTGGCCGTTTTTTTTAAAAACATGTTCATCAACTTCTATAGTTAAGTACTTGCGCAAGTAGCTCGGTTGGTTTGAACAGGTCCGGAGGCGAGTTTATCTCACGAGATTAAATTCAGTTTATCTGCCGTCCTCTTTGTAACTGCCCGTCATTGTGTGTTATGTAAACTTATGTATCACAATTTTTTTTACATTATGTATAAAGTGTGTTTGATTATTTCCTTCTTCGCCTCCACATGTGTGCACTGGTTAGTACAAAAATAATTTTCATCGTAAGTTTTTGCTTTTGTTGTCTCATCTGGATCATCTTTGATGGGGTCAATGTCATTTCTCCATTCATAAGTTGGTGTATTTGTGTTTTGAAATGCAAACACGAATCTCTTGGAATCTTTACTTATGACTACTTACTATTGTTTAGAAAAAAATAATAGAATCAAATTGTGAGTTTTTTAAAATCTTATATATCAGAATCATCAGAATCAACTTGCAAGAATCTTGCAACTTAATTTTAGATCAGTTATCTTTATCCGATTAAGCTGAAATGTAGTATACACGCTTATTTTGGATGACAATGCATGCTTAGCTATGTGACGTCAGTCATTCTAATTCCAATATGGCGGATCATCCAAGATGGCGGAATAGTTATTTTTCTGCACTACCACAGTATGGGTATAAAATGAAAGGGCTTGCTGAGGAGAACACGAAAACTAAGGGCAATTAAATAAAAGCTTGTTTTTAAAAAGTTTTTTTTTCTATTAATTAATTACAGTATAAGAGAACCGGGACCGAAATACATAATAGACAATGATGCAGGCGGCGATGACGCCATGGCTATATTCCTCGGGCTCTTGTATGAGAAGCACTTTGGTGGGTAAGTTACTCAACGCATTATTTTTTCGTTTTGTACACGACTCACTTGCTGATGGATTCTCGCCAACTAGTGAAATCAATTCAAACTTATCTGACAAAATCATAGAGTACCCATAACGACTCCACTCTCTGCGGCGATTTTTCTGTCATTGTTGTTATCTCATGTATCTGTAGTATACGGCAACTACTTATATGGGAAAACAACAATGGCGGAGTCAGATAAACCAGAAAAAATTACCGCAGCGCGTGCTCATAATGCCAACTCAGTTATAATATCTCCATGTACAAAAAACCTACTTAAAAAACCTAGGTGCACTAAAAAGCTAGAAATAACCTCATAATTCATCAATCTACTCAAGTGCCAATCTACGCCAGACTATACAAATACACACATGGATTGGCGCCGACCTAGGTTTTTGAAGTCGGTTTTTGTTTTTTGTTAAAAATATTTTTTTTTTCACGATCTTTAGTGTCAATAATCGTTGAAAATATGCAAGCTCATAACAACCCTAAAAAAGTAACTAGTAAAGTAGTAAATATTTAGGACTAACGAGCCTTTGCACCTCTTTGGGGTGCAGTGCAGTGCACGCCTGCCTGCAACTTCTGGGAATAATATGTGTGATGATAATGATGTATTTTGTGTGTATGTGATGTATAGGATTGTACTATAGTGTTAAACTATTTATTGTACTATTCTATTAATTTGTATTTTATTACTTCCAGACCAAAATTACTGGCACTGACTACGTGTAATGGCAATACAGTTGAAGACAACGTTTGCCTTAATAACCAGAGAATACTAAAGGTTGCGCAGAGACAAGATGTGAGTAAAATGGAAAAATACTGATTGTATTAGAAGTCCGAAATAATGTTAACATCAAGCCTTGACACTGGAGCGTCAAAAGCCTCGCAACAAACAGTTTGCCAGTACCAAAAAGTACTCTGTGGCAATATACAGTCAATATACATAAAGATTAAATTTATGTGGTATAAGCCCTACTACTACAGCCCTTTTAACTTCCCACTGCTGGGCACCGGCCTCCCCTCAATGCGAGGGGGATTCGGGCAATGGTCCACCACGCTGGCCCAGTGCGGGTTGGCTGACTTCACACATCTATCGAGAACTAGTCAAGTTCCCTCAGACGTGCAAGTTTCCTCACGATGTTTTCCTTCAACGTTTCATATCAAGTGATAATCTCGGATGTAAAGAAGATTCGCACATAAATCCCAGAGGTGCGAGCCGAGGTTTGAACCTGCACACTTTGATTGCAAGGCGTGCGTTTGACCACTCGGCTACCAGTGCTCAGCCTTATTAAGCCCTGACGCATCAAAATTCGCCCGCTCTGTCAATTTTATTTCGGGAAATGAACTTTTTTAGTGTGCAGGATGCTTTATACGGTAGGTCATTTAAATTTAAATACTTAGATAGGGCCAAAATACACCAAACTATCATAGTTTCTGAGTTACAGACCTTGAATGTCATGGACCAAGCTTAATCCATAATATTAATCATAAGTAGCCCCATATATTTTTACCTAGATTTTTCAGATATAGGTATTTACGGCATCGTTGACAGCTTGGTCTAGTGGGGCCACGGAAATTCAATCTTTATGTATATCATACACAGAATTCGTTTTGGTATTGACAGAAATTTGGACGCGCGTGTCTTAGAGATCCAGTTTTGCTTTAATTTCTGGGTTTTCACAGCGGTCGTACAAACAGACTGTAGATCTTTGATCCTGGAATTTAATTAGATCTAGAACAATAAGGTTTATCTTTGTATGTCTTCATTAGATACGCTTATCAGTACGTTGGCTATGTCAAATGTCGGGCAAATTACTCCTTATCGGTCAAACTGTGAACCCACCAAAAATAATTATCTTAAGCATAGGCCAAGACTCGGAATATAATAGTAGTATTGTTATAATATCACCTAGTTCGTCTGAGAGGTTTTATTACATAATACATACATATACTCACGCCTGTATCCCATGGGGGTAGGCAGTGACTACCGTTTGCCACATGCTACGATACTGACATACCTCTTTCGCTTCATCCACAGTCATACATCTTTTCATGCACTTCCGTCGGTTGAGGGTGCTACGGGCTTCACCATAATATTAATACATAATATTAATGCTTATTCAACAACACAGTGACAACAAAGTGATCCCATAAAGCCGCCCGCACACTGGGGCGTAAACGCTCGCGCATAATTTGCTTTGCTAGTACGAAACGAACTGTATTGATACATAGAAAGAGTTAATTACTCAACAAAATTCCACTGACAGCGCTAATGAACTTTGACACCTGGGGGTGGCTTTTACATCAGAAATTCAATCTTTATGCATATTCACACAGAGTTCGTTTTAGTATTGGCAAAAAAAAATACGCGCGAGCATTCACGTCCCCGTTTACTGGGGGCTTAGGTGTGATTATTTTTTTCCTTTTAAGGAATAACCCCTAAAAACAGCGAGTGCCTTGAAGCATAAGCTTGTGTATTGACAAGCTTATGCTTTAGTTTACGCAGCATATGTATTAACATTGAATTAACAGTGAAAAAGTATAAACACGTGTGTCGAGGCGCCTAGCTTTTGTGTCTAAACTTGGCGGGGAGCGCTTCCGCGCCTCTATAAATCTAAATGAGTGCAGCATTGAGAGTTCAATATAATATTTGTGTTTGATAACAAATAGATAATAACTATTCACATTAGCCAACTCGTAGGGCAAGTGATTTACTTATTTCTACGATCTAACTGTGCTAGAAATATGTTTGTCTCACATTACATGTAAACTTTAACATGTAATATTTTATTGAGGTAATGTAGCTGCCTGCTTACATGGCGTTGCTGATCCTAAGAATGTATATTACTCACAAACTTGCATTTTTATTACTTTAAAAAGAGTAACCATTGAGTTTATTACCGGCTCTTCTCAGTGGAAGCAGTATTCCGAAATTTCCGAACCGGTCGCAGAATCTTAGTCCCAATTTATTTGAAAATGTACTCTGCATCGATATACATAAAGTTTGAATTTCCGTGACAGAAGCCACACGACCACGCGACTAATTCCACACGCGTCATCAATGACATTTCGTTGAAAATTAGCTTTTTCTATACATCAATACAGTTCATTTATTATTGGAAAAAATGCGCGTTAAGTTCGGCCCCTAGCGGTGGAACAAATAACTATTTCTTAAGTATGATGAAATTTGGTCAAATTTCAGGTACCTATATATCGAGGAGCTAAGGCATCTTTAGTGACAACGCCATTAGCTGGTAGTTATTATGGAGAAGACGGCTTGGGGGATACTGGTGAAGTAGTCTCGGATCTGGTGTCACCGGGAACCGAGAATGCTGTCAACGCCCTTATTGAATACTCTAAGACTTACGAAGGTATGTATCAGCAAAAAACAACTTTGGATACCGAATACCGGATACTGAATTACTATCCGGTATCCGGCCGGATAGTGAAAATAAGGCCGGGTAGGCCGGATACCGGATATTTACCGGATATCCGTATCATCTCTAGTTACTATTGACACAAGAATACTCCAAGAGGTAGTGGTAATGACCAGAACTATGAATACTTGAAAAAATGTGATTTGTATTTTTCAGGAGAACTAACTGTGATTACAATTGGGACATTGACCAACGTCGCGCTGGCGATCAGAATGGACCCTGACTTTCTGGGCAGACTGAACCATTTATATATTGGAGCTGGTCATATTCATAGTGAGTACTTATAGCACAGGCATATGCCAATTTTTATGCCAATCTGTATTGACTCATAGAAATAGTTCAGTCTTGAACAAAAATATTCGACAGTGCGAGCGAATTTTAGCAATTGGGGGCGTGGGTACCACACAAATTTCATCTTTATGCATTTTGATACAGAGTTCTTTTGCTATTGGAAACAATTTTGACGCGCGGATTATAACGCCTCATTGTTTTTGTGGCATTTTGTGCCTCATTGTGGCCTCATTGTGCCTCACTGTGGCCTTTTGTGCCTAACAAGCACTAATTTAGAACAGCGTTTACGTAAAATAAAATACATAACCATCACCACGCCTGTATAACTCGAAGATGTAGGCACAGATGCAGTGCAGTGCACCCACACATCGCCGATGTGTTTTTTGTTTCCAATATAAAAGGGAGCGAGACAATTGCCATCATACCGGACCTATTTTTCCTCGAAGATTTGTAGGGAAGGAAAATTGACCTTTACATGTCTTCAAACAGTAATGCAGGTTTCCTCACAATGTTTGCATTCATCGTACAGCAAGTGGAAAATTTACTGAAATCATCTGGAATATCAATTCCAGATGATATTCCAAATTCCAGATGTGTGATCCTGGGGATTTGAACCAGCACCCCCTAGCTTCGAAGCCGTGCTCGTGCGTTCTACCAACTATGATACCTCTGCAACTCATACCTACAGCTTCATTTGCCTTTAATGTCTAATTGAAACGTGTCTGTTACTTGAATAGGTGAACAAGACCCAGATCCTGAGTTCAACGCGCATATGGACGTAGAAGCGTACCATGTTGTCGCCCAAAACGCAAACCCTGACAATGTTACATTATTCCCCTTCTCACAAGTGAAATCATCGCTGAACTTTACCAGAGTACGTATTAAGAGTCATTTTCGTTTGACTTTATAAGATGTTTAACGTACTACATAGAACACTGTACATGCTTTTTGCGCTACTTTTACGCCTCGCGAACTCTTAGACGTGGACATTCAAGCGTAATGTTGGTGCCAATACCAATATGGACTGTATTACAACGTAGGAAAGATAATTCTTCAACGAAATTCCGCCTTAGGTAACAGAAATGCACTTGCGCAGCAGATTCCTGCTCAGTGGCAGGGTCGCCAAATACGGTTGAGGTTATCGTGGCAAATAATAACACAACAAGTACCAAGTAGCAACTGTCTTTATTTACACAACGTACAGCGTTTATATAAGTTTACCCTTACATCACACTGACAGCGCGAGCGAATTTTGTAACATAGATTTACCATAGAAATTCAATCTTTATGTATATTCGACATAGTTTGCTTTGGTATTGTCAAAACAGTTGACGCTTATTGTACGCGGGGCTTTAAAGCCTACACTTGCGTTAAAACGCGATCAATTTTTTTGCCAATACTAAATTGAACTGTATTAACTCACAATAGAAGCACATTTTTAACCGACTTCAAAAAGGAGGAGGTTCTCAATTCGACCCGTATGTTTTTTTTTTTTTTTTTTTTTATGTATGTTACCGCATATCTCCGGCGTCTGTCGACCGATTTCGAAATTTTTTTTTAGGCTTGCTAGGGAATTCTTCAAGGTTGGTCCCATTTCCAAAATATTATCAGAAATCTAACCCCTTGGGGGTGAAATGGGGGGTTGAAGGTCACATAATTTCAAAAATATTTTTTGAACGACTTGAAACTTTGTATATATATTTAAAATACAAAATAAAAAAACACGTCTTTCAGGAATTTTGAAAGAAAAAATATGTAGGGGGTGAAATGGGGGTCCAATCCGGAATACAGCATATCTCCGGCGTTAGTGAACCGATTTCGAAAAATCTTTTTTTGTTTAATACGGATTGTTAACAAAGATCGAAACCCACCCCCAAAGGGGTGGAAAGGGGGGGTGAGGGGGGTGATTTTTTTTTTGGCTGTAAATTTTTACTTTTTTAGGGCTGTTATAAGGTGATAATATTTGCAAATTTTCATCGATTATTGACACTAAAAATCGTGAAAAAAAATTATTTTTAACAAAAAACAAAAACCGACTTCAAAAACCTAGGTGCACTAAAAAGCTACAAATAACCTTACAATTCATTACATTTGGAGTCGGTGCCAATTCATGTGTGTATTTGCCTTGTCCGACGTTGATTGGCACCTACTCCAAATGTAATGAATTGTAAGGTTATTTGTAGCTTTTTAGTGCACCTAGGTTTTTGAAGTCGGTTTTTGTTTTTTGTTAAAAATAATTTTTTTTCACGATTTTTTTCAACAAAACGTTTTCGAGGACGCAAACGCAACGAATTTAAAATTTTGTGGCCTTTGCCAAACAAATTCAATCTTTATACACATCCGCACAGAGTACATTATCAAAAAATGTCCAGTACCCTTAGCATGTCCGTGCAGACATAAGTTCTATCTCTTTCAACTGTTAGATTTGTCGAGAAAATTACGTCACTTCTAGCTTTTTGTTCTGGATATGGCTCAGTGTGACGTCATTTTCTCGTCATATCTGACAGTTGAAACAGATAAATCTTATGTCTACGCAGTCATGCTACAGGGCCAGATAAGCCACTCGCCCTAGTGGCAATATGAAAATATCGTTATTGTTACAGGAATGGAGGGAAACAGTGCTAGGAGCAATAGAAACGGATATAATTAAAGCTCAGAACAAATATGAGAATGTGTCTTTACCAAAGAGCGAGTCCTGGGCTGCGCTGGACCCAGCCACCGTGGCTCTGTACATCAGACCAGATCTGGTAGAGGAGTACAAGTATTCTAAAAATGACATTATTGTTTCCGGTAAGCACATAAGACGATAAAATTACATTAGATCATTAGAACATACTAATCGTATGTTCCCAAACTAAACTTATACCTACTATGGGTAGTCACTCTCGCGTCAGCAAACTTACAAAATATGTAAAACTATTTTGTAATAAGTACATTACCATCGCTTCTGTTCAGCGTGCGTAAGATTTCAAATGTTACTATTTTCGCTGGATACTAAACCATAACTGGGCAGTGCCAATCAATTTTATTTAAAACATAAAATATTTTTTATATGCATATGGTCACTATGAGATGTTAGGTTAGCTAATTACGTAATAACTTAAGACAGAAGGTCCCATAAGTAGCGACTTTATAAAGTCACCGACTTGGTATTACATGGATCTCACAACATTTAACGGTAGAAGAACTGAGTTGCGAGACTTGTTTTTGGAACGTAGTTCCTTATGGCGAGTTGCGAAAGGGGGCTAGACGTAAAAAAATAAGACTAAAAGTGTCGATCGACACTTTTGTAAATGTGTGTGCGAGAGTAAAAGTTGTAACGACACTTTTGTAAATGTGTGTGTGAGACTAAAAGTTGTAACGACACTTTTGTAAATGTGTGTGTGATTTCGATTGCGTGTGTGATTTCGATTTCGGTTCCGGTGCCGGTTTCAGCTTCGATTTCGATTTCGATGTGTGTGTGTGTGTGTGTGTGTGTATGTATATGTACATTTTTTATTTCAAAAGGAACTTCCCTTGACACCTCTCAAGTTTTTTTTTATAAGTTTTGTTTTTGATGGCACTATTTACTCTGTTACAGGTGATAAAAGAGGCGTTAATACAAACACCTTCGTTGATAAAGCGGAAGCGAATGTTAGAATCGCTTATTCAGTCAAAACAGAAGAGTATAGACAGTTTCTATTAGATGTTTTTAAAAAGGTTTAATTAATAAAACATATATCTATGG
Source organism: Ptilodon capucinus (assembly GCA_914767695.1). NCBI lineage: Eukaryota > Metazoa > Arthropoda > Insecta > Lepidoptera > Notodontidae > Ptilodon > Ptilodon capucinus. The sequence goes on from OU611811.1 coordinate 3,059,644, forward strand.
CAATTGTATTTTAATTCGCCACTAAATCGTGATAAATAATGTATTATTATTCAAATGTCATCTAAGCTGAAATAATAAAAAAAAACTTTAGCGCCATCTAGTTATAAAGTGTATAACTAATTTCATATCTTATTGTTTTATTTACTTGGTGTTTCCTCACATACCCTACAATTGGTTTCAATAAAAATGTACACGATGGCACTTCTACTAATCTTTGATATAATTTATCCTACAGGCCCTACAGGAGTATAAATTAATAAGTATTTTGAAAGCTTAATTTTATAAGGTCATACCTATTGCCCCTAGAATCTAAATATGATTTTTTTACCAAATGAATGAAATGATGAAATTTAATGGAATAAGATAAGGAATGGCTGAACCTGTTAGCGGGTATTTATGGCAGTGTCAAGAAATTACCAGCAAGAGCAATTTCAAAAAACACCTACACATTAAAAATAGGTGATGAATATCTACTGACATGTATTTGTGACATTATTAATCCCGCTAAAGTATAAATTAATAAGCTTTTTTTAAAAGCGTTTCTAAAAAAATCGTTCGATATCTTCGCCTCCCGCCTTTAGCGGGTGGTTCTATCATTGTATAGAACGACCATGGAGATATTATAACGGAGATGACAATTTTTTTTATTAAATCTACTTTTCTTTATCGTATTCATCACGTGTTTTTATTTATAATGTGTATTTATTGAATTTGTCCTTGCTATTAATTACTTGACACTGACTGAAATACCCGCTAAGCGTAGGTAGAGCCATTCCTCATCTTATTCCATTAAATTTCATTAATTTCGTAAAAAAGATGAAGAAGAAGTCTTCAAAATCAAAATATTTTTTTTTTTATTCGTGTAGGCCAAAAACCACTTACAAATAGTCAGATTCTACCACCGGTTCGGAATGCTGCTTCCACTGAGAAGAGCCTTTAGCCAAACATACCAGTGACAATATCGAAGGGTGAACGATGAGTGAAAGGCTATTTGACTCAAGCGACACTTTTGGGCCATATTGACTTATATACATATTTGGAATCAGTGATTTTTTCTGCTTAGAATGAGGGTACGGGTACGAGGGTACCCAGTTATTAACTATGACATCAGGACGTCTAACACCTCAGTATCCCCGTGACCATGGTTGCTGTAAAGCAGCCGAAACGTCGGGAAAATAAAATAGTAAATAAACGCGATAAAATCCGTAAAACTGTTTTATTTCAATGCTTAGAATGAGTTTTCTCTCCTGTAAAGTTTAAAAAATGTCACTTAAGTGAAACAGCCTTTCACCCCTCGATACATAAAGGCATACCAGCACCCTTAGTATGACCGTGTAGACATAAGTTTTATCTCTTTCAACTGTTAGATTTGTTGAGAAAATGAGGTCACTTCGAGCTTTTTTTACTGGACCGGTGTGACGTCATTTTCTCGACGAATCTGACAGTTAAATATGAAAATGATGTCTACACAGTCATGCTAAGCGTATAGCGATATTTTTAAACGCACGTGGTTGGGTAGGTTTTTTTTTTTTTTGGGACTAAGCCCGCCACACATTCCCACCACTTTTACTCCTGTAAGCCAGGATCGACAGCGGTGTCCATTGAAATCACCGAGGTTTGACCCTCGGCGAGTCCCGGGGAAAAGCTTAATTGTCTTGGAACCCGCACGAAGGGTGGTTGGGTAGCTTACAGGCATACCAGGCAGACAGATCCAGCAGATGTACGAGGGTACATCTGCTGGATCGATCATATAAGCGCCTCGCTTATATGCCAGTAATATCGCGAACACAAAAAAATGTCAGGCATGTAATAAATATAGTTTTACGACAGCCATTATATCAAAGTTCGATTTCATTTATGATTGCGGACACCATAAAGTTTATGACTTAATTTCTTTATGCTGAAAAAAGGTAGGCATTTCTAGGTCGTAAGTCAGTAAAATATAATTGTGATACTGAATATTGGTCAGCATTTTTTTATTACTTTATTTTAGGGTTCCAATTTCGAAGTGTGTAACGGAACCCTTTTCTGGCGAGGGATGGCGTAGATAGTCTTCCTGTTGTAAGTACTCGTAATAGTGATGTGACGAATATTCGCACTCGCTTTTGCGATGATGCGAAGGTTGTCAGGACCAAAATATATAACATCCTCTTCATCTAAAAAAAAATTGTGGATCCAATACGCACCCTCGGAATTGTCAATTTCCAAATTTTGGTTTTATTTGAATTATAACCAAATAAAACGATATAATTACTTGAACCAACAATACCGAACTCCCTTTCCGTGGAGGGTATACATCGAGGGGTGAAAGGCTATTTGACTCAAGCGACACTTTTGGATTAAAAGTGTTTGGCGAATGCAACACGATCACTCGACTAATCTCGCTCAGTTCTGATGACATTTCATTGAAAAATGTGCTTTGTCTATTAATTAACATAGTTCGTTTTGGCAAATAAATTGTCATTTACGATTTGACGTGCCTATTTGAGACTGAGCTTTAATCAAAGCTCGAGCACTTTAAGGTAAGGCTTATTAACGTAACATTTAATAAAAAGCCTTTGTAAGGCAAAGAACAAGTAATGTATAGTTGCACAAACTGGAAAGTTACATTTACACCGCTTTATATTTGCAAGAAAACCCTTACATCGCCTATTTGTGTGATTTTTGCCTAACTAATTTTATTTTTCTGTTTTTATTAGGGTTCCGTACCCAAAGGGTAAAACGGGAACCCTATTACTGAGACTTCGCTGTCCGTCCGTCCGTCCGTCCGTCTGTCACTAGGCTGTATCTCATGAACCGTGATAGCTAGAGAGTTGAAATTTTCACAGATGATGTATTTCTGTTGCCGCTATAACAAAAAATACAGAACAGGATAAATATTTAAGGGGGCTCCCATGCAATAAACGTAATTTTTTTGCCGTTTTTATAGATAATGGTACGGAACCCTTTGTGCGCGAGTCCGACTCGCACTTGGCCGGTTTTACACGAAATCTCAGCAAGGCACAAGACAAATTTTATCTCCACAAAAATGTTTTCAAAAAGTAGTCAGGACAAATCTACCTCCTAATCCCATCAACAATAAAATTGTATCATTGATCTTTTCTGATGGTACTTTGATCTTTGATTGCTTTCAATCAACATCCACTATTGTAGTTTTTAGTCCAAACTCAATCACTTTGATGTCTATTTCAGGTGGATTTTAATGCTGGTCTTGTTCCTGTTTCCTTCGTATTTGCTGGACTGTTTTATCCATAATTTTGTACTCAATCGGTGACAAAAGGTATCTAGAGATTCTTACTGTTGGATAAGTTGACAGTAGTTCACGAATAAGAACCAATCACGTGCACATTGGTCTACGCAATAAACAATTGCACTAACAGAAATAGTTTTGGATATCACTAAGCCTCTAAATCGATCAGGGTCTCGATTCTCGGAAAATCGACATCTTTTCTTATTTGACATACTCTTATGTCGATGCACAACGTCAAATTGCTTGTATTGCTGTACCTACTAAACTCATTGAAGGAACACATGTTTCAACGGAAAATATAATCACTGCGAGTGCATTTTGACACTTGGTCACGTGGCTTTTACCACAAAAATGTATTCTATAAATATCAAAGTGTCGAAGACGCCTCAAGCACTGTACATAACACAAGTGTTGTTAGGTTTGGAATATAGGGTGTATCAGAAGTCCGAAATAATATTTTAGGTACATATACTGTAGTTCACATGTGGATGCTTAGTGAAGACAGATTAAACGTAACTATCATAGTTACCGAGTTATAGACCTTTGAATATATGTCACAGGTATCGTGTTCTGGCCTTTGGGTACGTCCATGATCGTAACAAGTAGTGTAAACTACATTTACGGGGGGCGGCTAGCAATATTATATATATCATGAAAATTTCACATAGAACCTGAGATATTACAAGTTATGGAAATCGACGATGAAAAAAAGTTGAAAAAGCATGATCGAATTTCAACAATTTTTTTATACCATTCGGGTCTACACCTGATATTCATGCAAACAGTCAAGTATTATTTCGAACTTCTGAAACCTCCTGTATACAGAGCCCTTACACCACATCTTAAAGTATTGTTTTTTCAATATTAACTGTAAATATTTGACAGATTTTATACTGAGTTAACTGTTAACTGAAAGTGAAATTAAAAACAGCTATTATATGTGCTGTCAGAAGTAAGTGTATTTCTTTTTAAATAACTGAACAAAAACCTATACAACCTTTGTCAGAAAAAACCTGTACCCATTCAGTGTTAAGCGTCGCCTTCCGGGACGTTTGAACGGAACGGGGGCAACTCTCTGAAGGCTTCCGTTCTTGCTCCTTTGTATAACATTACAGATTTTACATGAAATTTACTAGACGTGTCATTTCGAGGATAACATGTTGTGATATCACTCTATAGAAAAAGGCTTTTTAAAAGTGATGTATGTAGACGATATTTTTGGGTTACTGGCAATATGAATACATCATCATCATCACGCATGTATACTCCGAAGTTATATGCCGAGGTGTTCTGCGGTGAACAGTCTAGTAGCTACTTTGTTTTGTGGCAATTAGACATAATATACAGGTTTTAGTCTTTGGCTTGCAATGGAAAGTAATGCATCTAACTAAATTAACTACAGCCCTTTTAACGTCCCACTGCTGGGCACGGGCCTCCCATCAATGCGAGGGGGATTCAGGCCATAGTCGACCACGCTGGCCCAGTGCGGGTTGGCAGACTTCACACATCGAGAACTAGTCAAGTTCCCTCAAACGTGCAGGTTTCCTCAGGATGTTTTCCTTCACCGTTTCATAGCAAGTGGTAATCTCGGATGTAAATGAGATTCGCACATGAAACCCAGAGGTGCGAGCCGGGGTTTGAACCTGCACACTTTGATTTGCAAGGCGTGCGTTCGACCACTCGGCTACCACTGCGTATGTAATGTATCGTATGATTATGTAACGTAACTAATGCATCAATATTTTTCAACTCCTCGCACCTTGCACCTCGTGGGGGTTTCAAGATAAGTTTTGTCTTCCTTGGTACTCGTCGAAAGTCAAACTTCAACTGAATATCGCTGTAGATCCTGACTTACAGGTGTAACCGTGTCAGAAATGTATGACGGGCTAAGTCCCATATAAAAAAATCCGAAGTGGTAGCCGAGTGGTCGCACGCACGCCTTGCAATCAAAGTGTACAGGTGCAAACCCCGGCTCGCAGCTCTGGGTTTCATGTGCGAATCTCATTTACATCCGAGATTACCACTTGCTATAAAACAGTTAAGGAAAACATCGTTAGGAAACCTGCACGTCAATAGAAAAGCGTGTGAAGTTCACCAACCCGCACTGGGCCAGCGTGGTGAACTATAACCCAAAAAATCTCCCTCGTATTGAGAGGGAGTGTGCCCGATATAATAGCAAAGTAGTAGGTATTCGCCGGTTTGAGCTCACGCCAAAAAAAAAAAAAAAAAAAGCTCATTCGTCGGCCATCGTCGCCTAAAAAAAAAAAAAAAAAAAAAAAGTTTGGTATCGTTTTGGGGGTTTTCAGACATGCCCGATCGATCTGTGCAATCCCCGTTTTGATATCTCTTACGGTTCCCGAGATAGGTTTCGGGATTAGCGCTCATTAGATAACGTAATTACATCACGCTCGGCGCTAATGAGGGTTTGTCATTGTTGTTAATGAGGGTCTCTTGTTCCTAACAATGCATCCGTTTGAAATGATAAATCTTGGTTATTTTATAAATCTTTATTAATCAAAAAAAGCATTTAAACATATCATGAAGTAATATATCATTGTACAGTGTATTAGTATCGAATATTCGTATAAAATCAGACATTTTATTACCATTGAATTTATAGTACAGATACAACAAACAATATTCACCGCATACGGATGTTAAATCATTTTGTAACCTATCGCTATTAAATTGCCACTGTCGGGAATTCCTCTTTAAAAATGATCTGTGGTAACCTGTTGGCGGTCGACCATAAGAATCAAAATATTGCCCAACCCCGCTGTCATCAATGTGTATTGCTATCCAATGAGATCCAGGCTTTGTATCAGGGTCTAAATTGCTTATTATGTATGTTGGAGTATGACTGTATATTGGCAATCGGTTGGCAGCATACACATTAAATTGTAAGCTTGGATGAATTTTGCACAAATGTTTCTGGATATCTATTGTGTTCATAATGGTCACTGAATCGTCCGCCGCATCGCTAACTGTTAACTATCCAACTTATCAGATGCAAGTGTATAATTTAAGGTATTGACTTGGTATTTCAAGTCTGCTGAGGTCATGGAATAAATACAAGGATATGCTGAAAATTATGGGTTTATTCAATTAAAAAGCTTAAAACTATTACAATGAATACTTAAAACAACTACAATAAAATACTAACGTAACCATAACAATGAAAACTTAAAACTATTATAATAAAATACTAACCTAACCTAACCTAACATACACTTAACGCGATAGTCAACGAAATTGATGTTTTAGCTACTATAGTCTACTGTAACATTACGGTTTTTATCAATTTCAATAACATTATCGAACTCAGCATAAACAATACAGTTGATGGTTTGCGAAAGTGCTGATTCAAAACGAACTTCCAATCTCACGCTTCCATGTTTTATAAGATTCCAATGGCCTGATGAGCTAGCTGATAGATCGGGTGTTAAGTCAAAAGCTAATAGACAATAACCTTGTGCATATTGTTCCCTAGATATGCCATTACCTTCGTTAAGGAAATGTATACCCGTTCCAGAGAATAATGTGTGATAAGCTGAAGTGTAAATATTATTCTCGAATGATGGTTGTAAAGCTTTGGAAGGTATTTGTTGTCCATCAATATATAAAGAAAATGTATTAAAATTGTGATTTTCAAAATTAAATGGATTTTTTGTGAGTTTGCCATTAAAGGCTGCGTTATTAACAAATCCTATTATGCATCTTTTAGGTACTTGTCCTAGAAAAATGTTATCTAGTGTTTTTCCCTGAACTCCCGATGGAATTGTCAAAACTTTAACTTCAGCACGCGTAATAGGATATTTAGCTGTAGTAGAGGCTAAGACTTTTTGATGTGCAAGTAAAACTGTTGGATTGATTCGTGCTCTACGGACAATAAGCGTTGCATCAGTAATACACACTTTCAATTTTAAATCATCTGAAGAAGCCATTAAGTTGAATGTTTCTCTGGAACGAACTAATTTAACAGACATCTCAACACCATTAATTAAAAACTTTTCTTGGTTGAATATATCACCATGCAGATGCCCAATCATTTCAATTTCTTTACTTTCGGCTGTTAATTCATGTCTTTTAGTGAACCCTTCATTTTTCTCATCGGTTGAGTCCATTTTCCCAGCTGTATCTTCATACCAAAGACTGCATGTTAGATGAGATTCTTTTGATGCAGGAGCATAATTCAACAATGTTTCCATGTAAGCACGATAGGCGTATGTATTATTTGGTGGAGACACAAGTTTTTGATTCAAATAAACATCGAGCTGACTAAATAATGAATGTAACCAATTGTTTATTGGTGCTGCTGTCGTTGTAGCTATCAGTTTTGTTGAGTCTTGGTTTAGTATCTTTGCTTTAATATGAATCAAAGTATGAGACAAATCTATGTAGTCATCACCGGTTCCTGGTACTTGAAATTCGATGGGGCCATCATCGGCGAGAGATGAAATAGGTTTGTAATGTATCCACATTCCATTTTCTATACTTGTTTGTGTAGATGGTAAAGCAAATAAATCTAGCTCAGACTTAATGCACTCACAAGAATGATTGTGTAAAAAAGACATTTTATTATTATTTAAGAAAATATATCTTTGATATTATTATGTGTCAACTTTGTTTTTTTGTTAGCACCTTTCACTTTAGCACGTAGCGGTGGAATGAATGAAGCCAGACGTTTTTTCTTAGTTATATATCCTGATCCAGACATATTAATTCGATCAATTTTCTCATCGGCTTTTCTTTTTAAGTTTGATCCAGCCTCTTTCAATCGAGTTTTAATAGAATCTTCCATAGGACGTGCACTAACCATATCCGATAAAAGTCCCACACCTGCATTTAAAACCTCTTTACCGATCGCTCGAGCTCCACTAGAGAGCAATGGTAAAACTGATCTGAATAAGCCTCCTAGAAAGCTACCGATTCCATGACCGCGTTGATATGGTGCTCCTCTATAAATTACTCCAATACCTGATCCAGCTTGATGTGAATAGTAATGTTCGTAGGGACAACTTGTATTATTACGTTGTAGGTGCATTATAATTTTTTAAAATGTAGTTTAATAGCCACAGTTCCGAACTGGAATGGTATTTTATGTCCTGTGCTTGATCTTATATCTATTTCAATGGTATCAAACTCTCTACGCATGACAGACAAGTAGTGAGGTGGTGAGAAAACATGCATTTTATTAGCACCGTAAATATATTTTGAAGGGTCTAAAGGTATTATTCTGAGAAGAGGCGTCATTACATCTCCAACGATCTGAGGCTCGATTATATCACAATAAACAAATAACTGAGATGGCAACCCTAAATGTAAATTCGCTGGACACTTTCCAAGCCTCTTAGAAACAATGTTTTTATTAGGTTCAAATCCTAGTTGAAGAGACAAATTCGGCGATAACATTATTGATTTTATTGACTCATCATTTACAGTAACAAATACAAACTTTGATATCTCATCATAGCGAAACTTCACTTTCTCCTTCAAACTGTTTAGTACCACCATAATTTGTTCAATATTATCATAGTTTGTGGCTGGTATATGAGATTTGTAGTATGCTAGGGAGTTGCCAGGAGTGCCGGTATTATCGGGTATTTTCATCCATTTCCTAATGTAAACAACGTTTTCATGTTCTTGAACAGTAAACATCGTACATGGATACTGGAATTCAACCACACCAACCGACCACGATCCTTCCAATATGATTGGTTTAGGTAATTTTGTTGAAAAAAGAGTTGTTGAGTTTTCTGGAAAGTATTCCATAGAACTATTACTAAGTAAGGTTAAATAAAAACTTTCTTTCATTGTAACGTTTCTAAACTAGAAGCCAAAATCCAAGAGTTAAATTTATCTGGATAACCTTTCCACTTCACTAACAGTTGCTTTCTGTTGCCAGAGTAGCGAGTGCTAATTATTTTATCTATTTTATACTTGGAAGTGGGGCTATAATCTATTTTTTGCAATTCTCTTTCATAAAAAGTACCTACTATCGCTTCATTTAGTAAATCTTTCAGTGTATATACTATCCAGGGTGACCTATCTATTATTGAAGATACCATAAAAATTTCGTCACTCCAATTGGATTCATAACCTTTTTGAAATATATGTTTAAATTTTGTAATTCTTACATGATCACCAACATGAAATTTTGGTGGTGGTGTAATATCGGAAGCTTGTTTTGTACTACCCTTTTCATATAAATTATTCCAAACAGTCATTATATTGTTTGAATTTACATCACAAGGACTCATTTTAATACTGGAATGGTAACCATGATTATATGCATATAACAAGTCTTGTAAAATATCTATATACCTATATGTATTTTTATGAGTAAAATAACGCCACATTTTCATCTTGAGTGTTCTTTGAAATCTTTCCACAATGCTTGCTTTAATATCAGGATTATTTGTTGTATAATAGTTTATATTTTTACTCCTAAAATACTTTTGTACATCTTTTGAAACAAATTCAGTTCCTTTATCCGATTGTATATGTGTTGGAGTGGTACCGGCTTCATTAAATATGTGTTCAAAACATTTTTTAATAGTTTCAGAATTTTTATTTTTCATGGACATAGCATAAGCATATTTAGTAAATACATCAATAACACAAAGAATGTAATTATAACCATCATTATATTTAGAATAAGTTCTCATATCACTTAAATCAGCCTGCCAAAGTTCATTTAGATTAGATAAAATGTATTTATTCCGAGGGAATCGTCTGTGCACTGGCTTATGAAGTGTGTAAGTTTCTTGAGCTTGCAACCATTTCTTGATGTCACCTCTAGTCATTTTACCTTTCATAGCTGTTACTAGTTTGGTGATACTACCATATCCGGCAGGATGTGATGCATCATAATATATTTTATTGATTTCTAGTAAGGAGTCCATTTTTCCCAATCAATCTTTTTCTTTAGTTTTCTTTGATACTTTTGATCAGCACTTGTTGGTGTAGCATAGATTTCCTCATCCACAGAGTGTTGTGGATGATCATTCGATTGGAGTTTATTTATGTATTCACTTCTGTTAGGATTTCCAATGTAAGCTAATGGTATTTTAATGTCTTTCAATGCTTTAGCAAAATCTTCCCAACCTTTCGGATTACTTTTTTTCAATGGTCTAAGGAAGTCGTTTACCAAATCTATGATATTACTTCCAGGAATTTGTTTGTTATCTATAGTGACTGTACCGCTGTCGTTCCAGTGAATTTTGTTTTCACTCAATGATATTGTATTAAGTAATAACTCACCCTTTTTTATGTATGTTTTTGGTATTAAACTTAGAATTTGTCTAGGTGTGTATATATGACTTTCTTGTTGTTTTTGTTTCGCTTCGTCTTTTGATGTCTGACTCGCAACTAAATCTTTATCGTCGATTTCAGCTTTTATATTAGAATCTTGGTTGTTTGCAGTGTCTCCGACAACATCGATATTGGAAGTAATTAGTGGTAATTCTAAAGGTCGGCGATCTACTTCGGTGAAGTGTAGATATCTTTGTAAAATTTGTTGATATAAAATCCATTTTTTTCTGTCGTCCATATTACTATTCAAAATCTTTTGCATTTCAACGTCTAACCTTGAGGTAGAATTTTCAATTTTGTGTTCATTGTTGTTTTGATTTAATTTCTCTAATAAACTTGGATCAACAAGTAACATTTTTTTGGCATGTTCCATTTTAAATAAGTGAATTAACTAATACACTCAAAATGGAACCCAATATAATTGGTAGGAATGCACCACCTTTTTGAACTATTATTCTCTTTCTTATTTTATTTGTTCCTTTACGTACCAACTTGCGAAGTATACTTTTAAATTTACCAAGTTTTTTCTTTTCTTTATCTTTAAGCGGCACCTTACCCTGGAGAACGTTATAAATACATTCACAAATGCAGTTTATTTCTTTCTCATCACACGTTTTTAATAGAGCTCGTTGATATTTCGGTTTAAGAGTGTGTAGTGCACTTAGTAAATTCTTGTGCGTCTGGATACTCTGAGACATTATTTACAAATGATGGGAATTTGTTGGTTCTTGGCATATTTAAACCCTTTTGTGGGGACATACACTGTGCAATATCCATCTGAGGGGAATATCTTCGTTTTAATGCGACATGTATCATTGGTGCTTTGTTTAAGATCAACCATTAAATATCCATGTGCTTCTTTGGTAGCGTCATTGTATGCATCTTCAATGAATTTTGAATTTTCTGGTGATACTTGACGCGCTAAGTATCGAATTTGTGTTTTATCACGAGGGTTTTTGAAATAAATAATGTAGTTTGAATTCAAAGAAATGTCTCTTTGACCTTTACCTTGGTGGAATAAATTTTGTGTAATGTAGAATACACTTAAGTTTCTATGATGGCTACCTTTAGTAAAAATATCAACAATTCTACCATCAGATTCTCTCATAAGATCATCGATAATTACAAGGTTTGCCTCCTTTCCATCAAACATACTTAGATCCGGTATACCTTGATAATAGTTTACGTTTGGTAAATTGTATAAAGGCTGCATTTCATCGAAGCACCAAGTAATTTGACTAAACTCTTTGTTGCATATCTCTTTAATATGTTGAATAAACTTTGTAACGAATATAGATTTGCCACAACCACTTGGACCTGCAACTATCACTGTAAACGGATGAATAAATTGGAACATTTTTAATACACGTGTAGATTCTTAGAGGGTATTGAAATGAATAAGACATATTGTTCGAAACACATACATTTATATTTGGATTAATAAAATAATAAAATAATCTTACATAATATGGTGAAAACATTTTTTTTTTTTTACAGAAATTTTATTTATATTACATGGTAATAATTATCACAAAATATTGAAAATCTTAAAATAATATAATAACAATTTTATTTAAATTTACATGGTATTACTATCACAAAATATTTAAAATCTTAAAATTATAAAACAACAATTTTATTTATTTTCTAGGTATTACTATCACAAAATATTTAAAATCTTAAAATTATAAAACAACAATTTTATTTATTTTCTAGGTATTACTATTACAAAAATTTATTACAATTGAAAGTGTAGGTATTCCTTAACTTAACTTATAATGACCCCACGCTAATGTGTCAACTTGATTTGGCAAAATATGTCGCTTTGTATCATTATAGGACAAACAGGTTTTGTTTATTTGTTGAGTAAAGATTGTGTGTTTAATCGATTTAAATCTGTACATACTACAAAATAGATTTTTCTTTTCAAAGAGACATGACTTGTAATTTTCAATGTTCATTGTTTTGGTAACACTTTTATTTACACCTTTTGCTTTGGCTATCAATTTATTTTCCACCTCAAACGCATACATTTTCGATCGAAGTCCTACAAATTCTTTCATAATTCTGCCATTATTTTCATCTTTAAAGAAACTGTAATGTGTTTCGAACAATATGTCTTATTCATTTCAATACCCTCTAAGAATCTACACGTGTATTAAAAATGTTCCAATTTATTCATCCGTTTACAGTGATAGTTGCAGGTCCAAGTGGTTGTGGCAAATCTATATTCGTTACAAAGTTTATTCAACATATTAAAGAGATATGCAACAAAGAGTTTAGTCAAATTACTTGGTGCTTCGATGAAATGCAGCCTTTATACAATTTACCAAACGTAAACTATTATCAAGGTATACCGGATCTAAGTATGTTTGATGGAAAGGAGGCAAACCTTGTAATTATCGATGATCTTATGAGAGAATCTGATGGTAGAATTGTTGATATTTTTACTAAAGGTAGCCATCATAGAAACTTAAGTGTATTCTACATTACACAAAATTTATTCCACCAAGGTAAAGGTCAAAGAGACATTTCTTTGAATTCAAACTACATTATTTATTTCAAAAACCCTCGTGATAAAACACAAATTCGATACTTAGCGCGTCAAGTATCACCAGAAAATTCAAAATTCATTGAAGATGCATACAATGACGCTACCAAAGAAGCACATGGATATTTAATGGTTGATCTTAAACAAAGCACCAATGATACATGTCGCATTAAAACGAAGATATTCCCCTCAGATGGATATTGCACAGTGTATGTCCCCACAAAAGGGTTTAAATATGCCAAGAACCAACAAATTCCCATCATTTGTAAATAATGTCTCAGAGTATCCAGACGCACAAGAATTTACTAAGTGCACTACACACTCTTAAACCGAAATATCAACGAGCTCTATTAAAAACGTGTGATGAGAAAGAAATAAACTGCATTTGTGAATGTATTTATAACGTTCTCCAGGGTAAGGTGCCGCTTAAAGATAAAGAAAAGAAAAAACTTGGTAAATTTAAAAGTATACTTCGCAAGTTGGTACGTAAAGGAACAAATAAAATAAGAAAGAGAATAATAGTTCAAAAAGGTGGTGCATTCCTACCAATTATATTGGGTTCCATTTTGAGTGTATTAGTTAATTCACTTATTTAAAATGGAACATGCCAAAAAAATGTTACTTGTTGATCCAAGTTTATTAGAGAAATTAAATCAAAACAACAATGAACACAAAATTGAAAATTCTACCTCAAGGTTAGACGTTGAAATGCAAAAGATTTTGAATAGTAATATGGACGACAGAAAAAAATGGATTTTATATCAACAAATTTTACAAAGATATCTACACTTCACCGAAGTAGATCGCCGACCTTTAGAATTACCACTAATTACTTCCAATATCGATGTTGTCGGAGACACTGCAAACAACCAAGATTCTAATATAAAAGCTGAAATCGACGATAAAGATTTAGTTGCGAGTCAGACATCAAAAGACGAAGCGAAACAAAAACAACAAGAAAGTCATATATACACACCTAGACAAATTCTAAGTTTAATACCAAAAACATACATAAAAAAGGGTGAGTTATTACTTAATACAATATCATTGAGTGAAAACAAAATTCACTGGAACGACAGCGGTACAGTCACTATAGATAACAAACAAATTCCTGGAAGTAATATCATAGATTTGGTAAACGACTTCCTTAGACCATTGAAAAAAAGTAATCCGAAAGGTTGGGAAGATTTTGCTAAAGCATTGAAAGACATTAAAATACCATTAGCTTACATTGGAAATCCTAACAGAAGTGAATACATAAATAAACTCCAATCGAATGATCATCCACAACACTCTGTGGATGAGGAAATCTATGCTACACCAACAAGTGCTGATCAAAAGTATCAAAGAAAACTAAAGAAAAAGATTGATTGGGAAAAATGGACTCCTTACTAGAAATCAATAAAATATATTATGATGCATCACATCCTGCCGGATATGGTAGTATCACCAAACTAGTAACAGCTATGAAAGGTAAAATGACTAGAGGTGACATCAAGAAATGGTTGCAAGCTCAAGAAACTTACACACTTCATAAGCCAGTGCACAGACGATTCCCTCGGAATAAATACATTTTATCTAATCTAAATGAACTTTGGCAGGCTGATTTAAGTGATATGAGAACTTATTCTAAATATAATGATGGTTATAATTACATTCTTTGTGTTATTGATGTATTTACTAAATATGCTTATGCTATGTCCATGAAAAATAAAAATTCTGAAACTATTAAAAAATGTTTTGAACACATATTTAATGAAGCCGGTACCACTCCAACACATATACAATCGGATAAAGGAACTGAATTTGTTTCAAAAGATGTACAAAAGTATTTTAGGAGTAAAAATATAAACTATTATACAACAAATAATCCTGATATTAAAGCAAGCATTGTGGAAAGATTTCAAAGAACACTCAAGATGAAAATGTGGCGTTATTTTACTCATAAAAATACATATAGGTATATAGATATTTTACAAGACTTGTTATATGCATATAATCATGGTTACCATTCCAGTATTAAAATGAGTCCTTGTGATGTAAATTCAAACAATATAATGACTGTTTGGAATAATTTATATGAAAAGGGTAGTACAAAACAAGCTTCCGATATTACACCACCACCAAAATTTCATGTTGGTGATCATGTAAGAATTACAAAATTTAAACATATATTTCAAAAAGGTTATGAATCCAATTGGAGTGACGAAATTTTTATGGTATCTTCAATAATAGATAGGTCACCCTGGATAGTATATACACTGAAAGATTTACTAAATGAAGCGATAGTAGGTACTTTTTATGAAAGAGAATTGCAAAAAATAGATTATAGCCCCACTTCCAAGTATAAAATAGATAAAATAATTAGCACTCGCTACTCTGGCAACAGAAAGCAACTGTTAGTGAAGTGGAAAGGTTATCCAGATAAATTTAACTCTTGGATTTTGGCTTCTAGTTTAGAAACGTTACAATGAAAGAAAGTTTTTATTTAACCTTACTTAGTAATAGTTCTATGGAATACTTTCCAGAAAACTCAACAACTCTTTTTTCAACAAAATTACCTAAACCAATCATATTGGAAGGATCGTGGTCGGTTGGTGTGGTTGAATTCCAGTATCCATGTACGATGTTTACTGTTCAAGAACATGAAAACGTTGTTTACATTAGGAAATGGATGAAAATACCCGATAATACCGGCACTCCTGGCAACTCCCTAGCATACTACAAATCTCATATACCAGCCACAAACTATGATAATATTGAACAAATTATGGTGGTACTAAACAGTTTGAAGGAGAAAGTGAAGTTTCGCTATGATGAGATATCAAAGTTTGTATTTGTTACTGTAAATGATGAGTCAATAAAATCAATAATGTTATCGCCGAATTTGTCTCTTCAACTAGGATTTGAACCTAATAAAAACATTGTTTCTAAGAGGCTTGGAAAGTGTCCAGCGAATTTACATTTAGGGTTGCCATCTCAGTTATTTGTTTATTGTGATATAATCGAGCCTCAGATCGTTGGAGATGTAATGACGCCTCTTCTCAGAATAATACCTTTAGACCCTTCAAAATATATTTACGGTGCTAATAAAATGCATGTTTTCTCACCACCTCACTACTTGTCTGTCATGCGTAGAGAGTTTGATACCATTGAAATAGATATAAGATCAAGCACAGGACATAAAATACCATTCCAGTTCGGAACTGTGGCTATTAAACTACATTTTAAAAAATTATAATGCACCTACAACGTAATAATACAAGTTGTCCCTACGAACATTACTATTCACATCAAGCTGGATCAGGTATTGGAGTAATTTATAGAGGAGCACCATATCAACGCGGTCATGGAATCGGTAGCTTTCTAGGAGGCTTATTCAGATCAGTTTTACCATTGCTCTCTAGTGGAGCTCGAGCGATCGGTAAAGAGGTTTTAAATGCAGGTGTGGGACTTTTATCGGATATGGTTAGTGCACGTCCTATGGAAGATTCTATTAAAACTCGATTGAAAGAGGCTGGATCAAACTTAAAAAGAAAAGCCGATGAGAAAATTGATCGAATTAATATGTCTGGATCAGGATATATAACTAAGAAAAAACGTCTGGCTTCATTCATTCCACCGCTACGTGCTAAAGTGAAAGGTGCTAACAAAAAAACAAAGTTGACACATAATAATATCAAAGATATATTTTCTTAAATAATAATAAAATGTCTTTTTTACACAATCATTCTTGTGAGTGCATTAAGTCTGAGCTAGATTTATTTGCTTTACCATCTACACAAACAAGTATAGAAAATGGAATGTGGATACATTACAAACCTATTTCATCTCTCGCCGATGATGGCCCCATCGAATTTCAAGTACCAGGAACCGGTGATGACTACATAGATTTGTCTCATACTTTGATTCATATTAAAGCAAAGATACTAAACCAAGACTCAACAAAACTGATAGCTACAACGACAGCAGCACCAATAAACAATTGGTTACATTCATTATTTAGTCAGCTCGATGTTTATTTGAATCAAAAACTTGTGTCTCCACCAAATAATACATACGCCTATCGTGCTTACATGGAAACATTGTTGAATTATGCTCCTGCATCAAAAGAATCTCATCTAACATGCAGTCTTTGGTATGAAGATACAGCTGGGAAAATGGACTCAACCGATGAGAAAAATGAAGGGTTCACTAAAAGACATGAATTAACAGCCGAAAGTAAAGAAATTGAAATGATTGGGCATCTGCATGGTGATATATTCAACCAAGAAAAGTTTTTAATTAATGGTGTTGAGATGTCTGTTAAATTAGTTCGTTCCAGAGAAACATTCAACTTAATGGCTTCTTCAGATGATTTAAAATTGAAAGTGTGTATTACTGATGCAACGCTTATTGTCCGTAGAGCACGAATCAATCCAACAGTTTTACTTGCACATCAAAAAGTCTTAGCCTCTACTACAGCTAAATATCCTATTACGCGTGCTGAAGTTAAAGTTTTGACAATTCCATCGGGAGTTCAGGGAAAAACACTAGATAACATTTTTCTAGGACAAGTACCTAAAAGATGCATAATAGGATTTGTTAATAACGCAGCCTTTAATGGCAAACTCACAAAAAATCCATTTAATTTTGAAAATCACAATTTTAATACATTTTCTTTATATATTGATGGACAACAAATACCTTCCAAAGCTTTACAACCATCATTCGAGAATAATATTTACACTTCAGCTTATCACACATTATTCTCTGGAACGGGTATACATTTCCTTAACGAAGGTAATGGCATATCTAGGGAACAATATGCACAAGGTTATTGTCTATTAGCTTTTGACTTAACACCCGATCTATCAGCTAGCTCATCAGGCCATTGGAATCTTATAAAACATGGAAGCGTGAGATTGGAAGTTCGTTTTGAATCAGCACTTTCGCAAACCATCAACTGTATTGTTTATGCTGAGTTCGATAATGTTATTGAAATTGATAAAAACCGTAATGTTACAGTAGACTATAGTAGCTAAAACATCAATTTCGTTGACTATCGCGTTAAGTGTATGTTAGGTTAGGTTAGGTTAGTATTTTATTATAATAGTTTTAAGTTTTCATTGTTATGGTTACGTTAGTATTTTATTGTAGTTGTTTTAAGTATTCATTGTAATAGTTTTAAGCTTTTTAATTGAATAAACCCATAATTTTCAGCATATCCTTGTATTTATTCCATGACCTCAGCAGACTTGAAATACCAAGTCAATACCTTAAATTATACACTTGCATCTGATAAGTTGGATAGTTAACAGTTAGCGATGCGGCGGACGATTCAGTGACCATTATGAACACAATAGATATCCAGAAACATTTGTGCAAAATTCATCCAAGCTTACAATTTAATGTGTATGCTGCCAACCGATTGCCAATATACAGTCATACTCCAACATACATAATAAGCAATTTAGACCCTGATACAAAGCCTGGATCTCATTGGATAGCAATACACATTGATGACAGCGGGGTTGGGCAATATTTTGATTCTTATGGTCGACCGCCAACAGGTTACCACAGATCATTTTTAAAGAGGAATTCCCGACAGTGGCAATTTAATAGCGATAGGTTACAAAATGATTTAACATCCGTATGCGGTGAATATTGTTTGTTGTATCTGTACTATAAATTCAATGGTAATAAAATGTCTGATTTTATACGAATATTCGATACTAATACACTGTACAATGATATATTACTTCATGATATGTTTAAATGCTTTTTTTGATTAATAAAGATTTATAAAATAACCAAGATTTATCATTTCAAACGGATGCATTGTTAGGAACAAGAGACCCTCATTAACAACAATGACAAACCCTCATTAGCGCCGAGCGTGATGTAATTACGTTATCTAATGAGCGCTAATCCCGAAACCTATCTCGGGAACCGTAAGAGATATCAAAACGGGGATTGCACAGATCGATCGGGCATGTCTGAAAACCCCCAAAACGATACCAAACTTTTTTTTTTTTTTTTTTTTTTTAGGCGACGATGGCCGACGAATGAGCTTTTTTTTTTTTTTTTTTTGGCGTGAGCTCAAACCGGCGAATACCTACTACTTAGCAATAGGCTCGCCACCTATTACATTGGGACCAAAACACATCGGCGAAGTGTGGGCGTACTGCAGTGCACCTCTGCCTACACCTTCGAGGAATACAGGCGTGATGATGTATTTATTTTATAAAAAAAACTTAGTGAAAATTAATGGTACCTGCTTATAGATGTGAGAATTATTAGGCGGATACTTTGTACAATATTACAGTTGGTTACTACCTACGTCATGCATGTGTGTGTATTTGTAATCTCTTAATATATCTATATGAACAGTTAAGCTTTAGTATGGCTTACGATATCGTATCATAGTCCACACATATTTGGAGATAGAACTATGCAAATTCGCGTCACTGATATAATATTAGGATTATTTAATACCATGTTATAATGGATAACTTCATAGTCACTGCCCAAGCCGAGGTCGTGCCCTGTGGCGCCCTTGCGCTAGTTGCCACCCATTTTCCGCCCTTAAGGCCTTGGTTGGAGTGCACTCTGCGCTCGCCACTCCTCCGGTAAAGCTGTAAAGGCCACTCACGGCCAACAGCGGAGTCCTTTTCAATAAAAGAAAGGATAAGCTCATCAACTGTTTAAAATAAAGACAGTTTGGGTCTTGGTTAAAAATAACGGGATGCAACTTTGCCTCCCAACTTGCAAAATGATGGGTGACCTATGTGATGAGTGAATAATGGTGGAAACCTATTAGTTTTTTAACAATGACAATTGATAGTTTGACTGCTTGTAGTATATACGGTAGGTAGGTAGGTAGGTAGGTAGGTAGAGCACTCAGAGTGTGTCAAAACAAAATGGAGAGTAGCATCTTAAACATTAAACTAAGGGACAACATCAAACTCACAAACATAAGAAACATGACAAAAGTTGCAGATGTCACATACACAGTGAGAAAACTCAAATGGAACTGGGCAGGCCTTGATCAGAAACATGAAGAAAAAATCGACGAAACATGTTACGGAATGGTGCCCTCGAGATGGGATCAGAAAGAAAGGGCGTCAAATAACTAGATGGGAAGGCGATATCAAGAAAGTAGCTGGAACAATATGGCAAAGACACGCCAGAAACAGAAAATCTTGGAAAGCCCTAGGGGAGGCCTATGCCAAAGGGCAAGCGGATAAGGTTACCGATGTCGAGGAATAGAACTATTATTAATATTATTTATAATTAACCTATAGAATAAAATATGATTGTATTGTAACTAATCGATTTAAAAATAATGCATGTAAATTTA
Organism: Ptilodon capucinus; assembly: GCA_914767695.1. Taxonomy (NCBI): domain Eukaryota; kingdom Metazoa; phylum Arthropoda; class Insecta; order Lepidoptera; family Notodontidae; genus Ptilodon; species Ptilodon capucinus. The sequence goes on from OU611811.1 coordinate 3,080,101, forward strand.
ATGTCAATAATATTGAAGAACTATGTTTAATAGTGCGATCAGAAATAATTGTAATGAAATTAATTTATTATCCGAAATATAGGCTATTTGAATTTGAATTTGAAGAGAGGCTCCCACAAAGGCAACATCATATTTTATTGATTTTATTTGATTTTATTGATTGTGATTACCATTAAAATGAAATATCACACTTTTTAAGTAAATAATTATATAAAAAAAAAACTATAATATTACACTTCGCAAAAACAACAACATGATACCAAACTAAACAACATGAGGAGGATGCCAGCTCTACTCAGGCATTTCATTATACAGGTTGAATGCTGGATCCATCCGCGAAGATTTTTCCCGCCAGTTTCCCTCGAGATTGCGAATGTTGTGGACGCGTCTCTCTGTGAACCGCCAGTACAAATTATCGCACGTGAATTCTAGTTTCCAAATATGAATTTTCTACGACGTTCTACATTTAAATTTAAATTAATTCATAAATAAAGTTAAATTCGAAAGTTTCGATAATTATTTCAAATTTAATTGTGTCAATTTGGTTTTAAAGTGATTTAAACTTTGAATATTAATTTGTGTTGTTAAAAATTAAATTTTTGTTTTGAAGATTGCTTTGGACTAACAGACTGCTATCGGAAAAGGTTTGTGGTTTATTTTAATTACAAATAGTTTTGTATAGTACATAAAAAATTGGGATATTTAACATTTCTAGAATATTTCTTCTTTATTTAATCTTGTAAACGTTTTTCAAGTGAAGTTTTAGACACTTACGTGTGGTTTAAAAACGTGTCTTTTTTTACAGACCGGGTGTAAAAGGGTTGTTGTATAGTTTACAAATATATGTTTTAAGTCAAGTCAAGTTAAACAAATTAAGTGAATTGATATCTCGTTAACAAAGTCTCGTTATTAACAAAAAAATAAAGTATACACAATCTTTTTTATAGAATTGAATATTTATTTAACTCGTAGCCAGCCTTGTAAACTTCACATTAGTTTTTTCTTAAGTTTCTTATAATATTTGCGATTAATTCATTGATAACCTAACTTAAAGAAGGGATAAAAAATGTACTTCGTAAAGGTACTACACCTGTCATTTAAATATACAAAAACTACTAAGTATTTATATAACGTAGACAAATCCAAGTAAGTTATTTTTAGCTACAAGTGTATACAAAACAAAACTTTGGAAATTGATCACCTTCAAATATTTTTTATTTTTAATCTTTGATTTGACGTTTGTCGTACTTATAAATTTATAAACGGCTTTGATACATTTTATTTTATAACAATAATGAGGAAGGAAGTTTTAACCTAGCCTTGGGGAAAGTTAGGGTTGGATAAGGTGTCTTCTTAAAAGTAAAAAGTTTTGAAAAGAGTAACCTTGAAGTATCTTATACATACTTATCCATAGTAACTGCATTAAGAACATATCGTAGAGTCTTAAAAACTTTGACGATTAATGGGACGACTGTTACATTTGTCAATAAAATTATTTTTAACAAAAAACAAAAACCGACTTCAAAAACCTAGGTGCACTAAAAAGCTACAAATAACCTTACAATTCATTACATTTGGAGTAGGTGCCAATCAACGTCGGACAAGGCAAATACACACATGAATTGGCACCGACTCCAAATGTAATGAATTGTAAGGTTATTTGTAGCTTTTTAGTGCACCTAGGTTTTTGAAGTCGGTTTTTGTTTTTTGTTAAAAATAATTTTTTTTCACGATTTTTAGTGTCAATAAACGTTGAACATTTGCAAATATTATCACCTTATAACAGCCCTAAAAAACTAAAAATTTACAGCCAAAAAAAAAATCACAACCCTCACCCCCCATTTCCACCCCCTTGGGGGTGGGTTTCGATCTTTGTTAACAATCCGTATTAAACAAAAAAAGATTTTTCGAAATCGGTTCACTAACGCCGGAGATATGCTGTAGTCCGGATTGGACCCCCATTTCACCCCCTACATATTTTTTCTTTCAAAATTCATAAAAGACGTGTTTTTTTATTTTGTATGTTAAATACATATACAAAGTTTCAAGTCGTTCAAAAAATATTTTTGAAATTATGCGACCTTCAACCCCCCATTTCACCCCCAAGGGGTTAGATTTCTGATAATATTTTGGAAATGGGACCAACCTTGAAGAATTTCCTAGCAAACCTCAAAAAAAAATTCGAAATTGGTCGACAGACGCCGGAGATATGCGGTAACATACATAAAAAAAAAAAAACATACGGGTCGAATTGAGAACCTCCTCCTTTTTGAAGTCGGTTAAAAAACAAGACTGATAATGTCTCCTGAAGGTTCTTTGTATATTACCCACTTTAAGGAAAGTTAAGGCTAACAGCTGATGCGGAAACAATTTCTTTTAAGTAAAAAATTAGACTTTTAAAAACCGAATGTTGGCAGATATAAATTGACCGTAAACCCTTACGTTATGTCCTGCATACACTGGGGCTAGCGTATTAACTTTAAAATGTACTCCGTCTCAACATACATAACGATTGAATTTCTTTGCTAAAAACCACGCGACCACACAACAAAATTCACTCGAGCCATCGATGGTATTTTATTGAAAAATGTGCTTTGTCTATAAGTTAACAAAGTTCGGTTTGGTATTGTTTGTTTAAATGCCGTGGTCGCACTTCTGGGTTTTTCTGATTTCACGTGGAAATGTCCTCGTCATAATGATTACCAGAAGGCAAACATAGTAAAGAAAACTGCACGTCTATGTTAGGTCGTGTGTAGTTCACCAATCCGTATTGGACAGCGTGGTTAACTATGGCCCAAATCTCCCTCGGATTGAGGGGGAATGTATAATGACAATAGGCTCGCCCCTATAACATTGGCAGCAAAATAGGTCTTCCAACCTCTTGGGGGAAATCGCGCGCGCTTTGACGTGCCTGTGGGGGCAGGGCGGGCGGAACCGCTAATTTCTTGCCCGCCCTGCACCCAAGCCGCCATCAATCAATCACACTCCACACGTCCGTCAATGTACGCAACATAATTAAATAACACCGAAAGGGAAGATACAACTGTCTTTTTCAACTCCATCACACATTTTTATTACAAGCTTTATATTAGCTTGCAACGTATGTATGTCCGGGTGGAATCTTGCAACTGAATTTTAAATCAGTTATCTTTAACCGATTGAGCTGAAATTTGGTATACACGCTTATTTTGGATGACAATGCATGCTTAGCTGTGTGACGTCATTCTAATTCCAATATGGCGGATCATCTAAAATGGTGGAATAGTTATTTTTTCTGCACTACCACAGTATGGGTATCAAATGAAAGGGTTTGCTGAGGAGAACACGAAAACTAGGGGCAATTAAATAGAAGCTTGTTTTAAAGTTGCTTTTACCATAAATTTTTATTTCTAGCACTGTCATCACGCCTGTGATTGCAGGGGTAGGCAGAGGTGAAATACAGTGCACCCACACTTTCCAGATGTATATTTGATTATCAGTACCAAAAACGAGTTCAACTTATTAAGATATTTGAGTTAATATATTAGTTTACAAATGAGCATCAATTATTTAGATCACTCGCATAAAGCCCTGAGCACGCTGTTGCGTCAAAACACGCGCGTCAAACATTTTGCCAACACCAAAACTTGTTGTTGAATTTATGCTAAAAGCCACGTGACCACGCGTTTAATTCGCTCGCGCTGTCATTTTGTTGAAGAATGAACTTTCTCTATGTAATAATACAGTTCGTTTGAATATTGGCAAACATTTTGGCGGTCGCATCTTGACGCGATATATAATTCTACTTACGTATATTTGTCACTGAACTCCTCCTGAACGGCTGGACCGATTTGAATGTTTTTTTTTGTTAACGTTTGGGTGGCGCCCTGGATGGTTTAGATTTACAATTGGACCCGGTAGATGGCGTTGCTTTCGTATGTCACTAATTCTAAGGCGGTACGAAGTTTGCCCGGTTAGCTAGTATAAATAAATATTAAATTTCTTGTGACAAGCATGACCCGACTAAATTTATTCGCACCTTCGATGATATTTCGTTGAAAAATTAACTTTATTTTCTATGAATTAAATTCAGTATTGACAAGGTATTGGTCGCGCGCGTTTTGGCGCTTCTATTTGCACAGGGCTTTGTTATTTAAATTCAAGGAGTCAACAAAGAGGTATGATTTGTTTTTAAGTTAATTATTGTTGACCCCTGACGCATTATTATTCGTAACTTTTGACCTTATTCCATTACTACGATGACCAAAGATAACCTTTGACCTAACCTTTCTCATTACCTTGCAGTTATACTTAAATGAGTAATTTTATCAACGATTATCTATGAATCTTAATTACGCCAATCTAAATATTTGCAAAGTTGCTGTAGTAATATTGTAATGAAGGCGTAACCTTCTTTTTGGATTTTTTTTTTTTGAAGGACTTACTCTGTTGGCCGTGAGGTGGCCTTTACAGCTTTACCGGTGGAGTGGCGAGCGCAGAGTGCTCTCCAACCAAGGCCCTAAGGGCGGAAAGGGGTGGCAACTAGCTCAAGGGCGCCACAGAGGGCACGACCTCGGCTTGGGCAGTTACCGTGAGGGGAGAGGTAGTGACTGCGCTCCTAGGTGCAAAGATGCACCTGCGAGCGGAAGAGGGGGTTCCTCGACCTCGCCGGCGAGATCGGTGTCTGTTTGAGGCTGGTGTAGGTGTGTTGGTGGCCCTCTCAACGCCCGGGTCGAGGAGGGCGGTGATCGTGTCGGGAGGATCAATCAACACGTGCTGCGGACGGCGGCGACGAGTTGATGATGTGTGCGCGGGGTCTGGCTCGTAATTGCCGGCGGCGACAATTAGAGGATTTAAATGCGACCCTTCTTTTTGGAAGTCATGATAGATATGCATAGCGTGTAAAAATTGTCAGATGGAATCTTGCAAAAGAGTAAGTGATGAACTCATATTAGGCTCGCTTATTTGTATACGTCTATCTCACACGCACTTACATCATAGTAAGCCAATCGCCATCATTGAGTATGATTCAATTCACGCACACATAGCTAAGATGCTTCACTCTCATCTCACTCTGAGCGGTGTAGGGTCCATCCTTTTCATACGTCTATGTGTATAGATTCTTCTTCTTCTTAGTCGTACACTCCTGGCGGAGTAGTCGTGGTCATGGATTGTCTAGTTGGTTGGTGGCGGTTTTTGTGAGACTTCTCCATCTCTCTCTGTCAGTAGCATTACGTGCACATTCATTAAGGGTACACTTCGTTGAGGACTTGATGAGGTCTGTCCATATTGTTGGTGATCTGCCGCGGGAGCGTTGACCCTCTACTCTTCCTTGTATCATTAGTCGTTCCAATAAGTCTTCGTTACGAATGATATGACCGAACATCTTAAAGATTTGCGCTTGCACAATCGACGTAAGTCTTTGTTTGATGCGGAGCTCTTTCAGGATGGAAACGTTAGTGCGGTAAGCAGTCCATTTTAATCGTAGTAAATGTGTATAGATAATTGAATATAATTACTGAATTATATTTTCTCTATGTAGAGCTTAAAGTTTGTTTCCTTCTACCTGTTTATATAAATGTATTTCATAATTTATTCATTCATACATTGGGCCATTACCCAAATCGGCTATCAAAAGCAAAAAACACAAACATTCCGTTAACATTTCAAGCCTATCGTGAAAAACAGATGCCTCTTGCTATTTTTATTCTACACCATAAACACAAACGAATAAGATTCAAATTGGAACAAATGAAATATAGCAACTTGACACAGTATTGCGTAATAAATTTAACCTTGAGCATAGGAATCCTTTTCAAGGTTAAGTGAACAACATATTCGCATGAATGGCCACAATACAAGTTTTATCTTGCGGTGTCACTGGGATATCAGTATTTTTTTAATATTACTTTGACTTTGTATATAAAAACTGCCAAAAAATACTTATTAATTAAACAACTTTCTTTTTGTCAGTTATTATCTATATAAATAAATAACTACTTTTTACTGAATATATATGAACGTATATGCGATACCTACTCGTATAACAAAATCGCAAATTTTAATATTTTTTTCCGTTCCGGGTAAACTCCCAAATGGCTGAACCGATTTGGACCGGTTTTTCTCTGGCAGATATCTTTTTTTACAAGAAGTAACTTAGGCTAATTTTATTAAGGTTCCGCGGCAAGAATTTAAAACCAATATTTTTCCGGGTAATATCCCAAACGGCCGAACCGATTTTGACGGGACTTTCACTGGCAGATTGCTAATGTTATAAGGAGTAACTAAGGCTACTTTAATTTTGGGAAAATAATAAGGTTTCATTACTTCAACTCAGCTGGTATGTAATATTATTTCGGTATAAAGCCCCGGGCACTAGAGGGGCGTCAAAACGCCGATTAATTAAGTGTTTAAACTAAGTGTTTAGTTAATAGAACACTTAAGACTTCGAACTCATCATTATCAGTTTGTTGACCTCTGTTAGGGACGAGATAGGTAGCCCAAAAAAATCATGGTCCCGTTACAGACGCGTTCACACAAAGGGCACTCGTAATCCCTTAAACGTCTCATAATATATGCCTTATTATAATGCTAGTTAGGGTTGCCACTATTTGTGTTTTACACCTTGTATTTAATTAGGGTTTTGCGGCTTGAATTAAAGTCGAGTTATTCGTTCAAATACCTATTTTAAAGTGAGTCGGAGTATATAAATTGACATATTATTATATCCATAAATACATTATACTTATTCGATATACATTATACTTATACTATTAGGGTATTTGCGGTAAAGGTTTTTGGTATAACGTTTCTTTTTTAAAAATTTCAGACCAATAGACATAGACTTAGACATTTTTTTTTAGATACGGGACCCTGAAAATGCCAATTTCTTCGTCAGACTCAAACCCCTAAAGAATCGAAAACATAAAAGGATGCTCAGTTATCTCACACAACACAGATTATCACCGAAGCGTGTGGAAGAAAGCGTTTTCCTTAAAGCCCACCGCACTCTGAAGCGTTACATGTCGCGCGTTAAATCTTTGCCAAAACCAAAACCAACTCTGTGCCAATATGAATAAAGATTGTAAATAAACTAAAAGCAGTGGTAGCCTCGCGGGCAAGAACGCTCGCCTTTGAACGTAAGGGGTGCAAGTTCAAATCCCAGGCCCGCACCTCTGAGATAATTTTCATGTGCGAATGTCATTTTCAACAGTGATTACCACTTGCTGAACGGTGAAGGAAAACATCGTGAGGAAACCTGCGCGTCTATAGAAAGGCGTGTGAAGTTCACCAACCCGCACTGGACCAGCGTGGTGGACTATGACCCAAATTCTCCCTCGTATTGAGGGAGTATGTGCCCGGTATAATGGCAATAGGCTCGCCCCCTATTACATTGGGACCAAAATACATCGGCGAAGTGTGGGCGCACTACAGTGCACCTCTGCTTACCCCTTCGGGGAATACAGGCGTGATGATGATGTATTGAATTTGGGTCGTGAAAGCCACGCGTCATAATTCGCTCGCGCTGTAGAATTAACTTTTTCTATGTCAATACAGTCCATTTTGGCACAAAAAATTACGCGCGAGGTTCCACACGCCCCAGTATACGAGTATTGTTTTTTGCTATACCAAAACCAACTCTATTCACTTATAAAAAGTTCAGTCTTCAACTAAATGAGAATGACAGCGCGAACGAATTCTCACTTATGGGAGCGTGGCTTTTACCACGGAAATTTGATCTTTATGTACAATGGCAAAGAGTTCCATTTCCATCCGACGATCTAAGCCCCAGTGTGCCGGAGGCCATAAGTTTCACGCACACCCAAGCGTCTAACATGTTCACCCGCACTCCGTCTCATGACAGAAAAACAAAGTAGTTTCCCATTTAATGTAAACATATTAAAAGCTACTTGAAAGAGTATGATAGATCGCTCTACTATAATCAATTATCATTCCAAATGAATAAACAACGTAAAGAGATACATATGGCTTGTAAATGCTATTAGGTATAAAATAAAATATCATCACGACTGTATTCCCCGGAGGGGTAGGCAGAGGTGCAGGCCCGGGGTTTGAACTTGCACCCCTTACATTCAAGGCGGGGTTTCTTGCCCACGAAGCTACCACTGCTTGTGAGTTGTGCCTGCATGTTATAAGGTTTTCGATAAAAATACAATAATTCTTTTTATCTACTCCACATTTTTTCTCGTCAATATACAGGGTGTATCAGAAGTCCGAAATAATATTTTAAGTACACATGCGGTAGTTAATATGTAGATGCGTAGTCAAAGTACTCGTACTGCGACAAGTACTCGTTTAACGAAAACGTAATTCTTACATTTTTGTCCGTCTGTTTGTTTCGGGTAAACTTTCAAACGGCTGAGTCGATTTTGAAGAGACTTTCACTGGTAAGATTCAAACGTTAAACGTGGCTATTTTTATTTTAGAAAAAATAATTAGCGCTTTTATTTTGACATAAAAAAACGGAAACTTACATTTTATTTATTTTTATAGATAGTACACTTACTTTAGTCCAGTTTAGTTTGTTGACAAGATAATCAACGCCATTATTATCATTTATAATGTAACTATTATCTTATAAGGTGTCAACCCTACGATAGGGAGTTGTAATAACAAGATTGTGAACACTTACGGAGTTAGCGACATAACCCTTTGACGTGGTCTCACTGAGGCACTAAAAACGTACGGACATATTCTATTTAAACGCTGGGCCTAAACGAAAACGTTTCATTCTTGTGAAATATTCACAACGTCTTTTGGCATTTGAGACATGTTTCCCCTTCAAAACCATGCACAAATATACCGACACCATCTCGCTTGTATTCCCCGAAGAGGCATGCAGAGAACACTTCGCGAAATATATTGTTCTCAATGTAATAGGGGCGAGCCTATTGCTATTACACCGGGAATATTCCCTTTCAATAGGGAGGTTTGGGGCATAGTCCACCACGCTGGCCTAGTGCGGGTTAATGAACTTCACACGTCTTTCTATATACGTGCAGGTTTCCTCTTTTTTGCCTTCACCGTTCAGCAAGTAGTAATTTATTGCGGAAAATTAAATATGGCGTGCTTCTATTCGTATGATATCGATTATTATCGTATGATCCCAAACTGAGCAAAGCTTATTATGGGTACCATACAATGAACAAGGGACAAGCCCAGTTACATGAAGATAACGAAAATAAATTTAAGAAATTAGGCGCTGACGGGAATCGAACCCTGAACTATCCAGTGCAGTGTACCGAACCGCCTACGCGGTTTCATCTTTCACTTGGAATGCTGCCCTGTTAATAAAAGGCCATAATTTACGATTAATTAGTGACTCTTATAATTAAAAGACTCCGTCGAAACATCGTGTCACTATTCAGAATATTAATGGTAGCTTCTAGAATAGGCCAAGAGGGTATTCAGATTATAGAGTTCATAACTTGACATTCCTGGGACCTAGAAACTTAAAAGAGAGTTTAACATACCAAGATGTTCAACTTAATCAATCCTTCTTAAAATTTTACACCAAATAGGTCTACCATGAGTTTTGTGAGTATTTTTCGCTCGATAGTCGATCTCTTCTACGTAAAAGATTGGCATGGCAAATTGTACAGTGCCCTTTGAGGAATATCTGGTATTGGTTCGAGTGTCGACGGCTATTGCTCTAGATTTGAACTCACCAGTGGAAAACTTAAATGACCTTTTATGAGACGCCTACGTTATTCTGTCCTGGTTGCTGGGATATCCCCTAGTATATTACATAGTATCCATAGTACTGGCTTTGCATAGTTTGGAATCATTTGTGAGTGGGTTTTGTCTAGTTAAATGAAGTTTTGCGTAAAGCCACTGGGCCGTCCAAAAACACACGTAAAATTTCTGCAAACACCAAAACTAACTGTATTGACGTATAGAAAAAGTTCATTCTTTAATGAAATAACATTGACAGCGCGTGCAAATTTTGACGCATGAGGGCGTGGCTTTTACTACAGAAATTCATTATTTATTTAAATGATCACAGAGTCCGTTTTGGTATTGACAAAAAAAATACGCGCGACTCATGACGATTTCATTATGACGCGTATACGGGCTCAGCGTATTCGTTGTAAATCGTTATCGCTAACGTTACTGACGCTGACTTCTATCGAACGTAAAAACTTGTAGTAGACCTCCCGAATACTTTCAAAACACTTTCGATAAACTAAGAAAATATTCCAAATTTTTTAGCGATCGAAATAATTGCGGGGAAATCGGCCGAAAAATCCTTGAACCCTTAATTCAAGCCATTAAACCAACAAACGAACTTCGCTAAGATTCCCGAGACTCCTTTTAGTGTCTATAAATAGGCGTCGAAGAAAAACGGAGTACAATAAAGTTGTGTACATAGTAAAATAGTCTGAGGAAATGCGTCGAGTAGCTCCTTAGTTCGCCTTCCGTGATCATTCTAATTTATCTTTTTAACAAGCGTCTGTTGTCTACAATTAATCAATTTGTTTTGTCATAAAAAGGTCGTTACCGTATACATCATCACGCCTGTATCCCCCAAAGGGGTAGGCAGATGTGGACTGCAGTACGCCATTACTTCGTCAATGCATTTCGGCCGAGTCTATTGTCATTATACCGGGCACATTCCCCCTAAATACGAGGGAAATTTGGGCCATAGTCCACCACGCTGGCCCAGTGCGGGTTAGTGAACTTCACACGGGCATAGGCATGCAGGTTTCCTCACGATGTTTAAACAAGTGGTAATCATTGTTGAAAATTACATTCGCACATGAAAATTTTCTCAGAGGTGCGAGCCCAGGATTTGAACTTGCACCCCTTGCGTTCGAGGCGGTGTTTTACGAGGCAAGCAATACAACATTCTTAGGTCTAAATACGATGTATGTACAATTGGGCAGTCTTATCGCTAAAAACCATTTCTTCTAGACAGCACGTTTGAAAGAACATCTATACAGAATTATGGGCAGCTGTTGGTGGTGCACTCAACAATAATAAAACAGAATGTACATTATCAATACTATGACAACAAAATTTCAAAAGTGTATCTTGTTTTTGCCAATGAATAAACGTTAATAATGGTCTTAATTAAAATGGGAAATGAGGATGACTCCTTGTGAAAGAGAAAGGAAGTTTATTCGACGTGGGCGGCAAATCAAATAGTCGAAAAGGGAATGGTCAATTTATTGAGGAAAATTGAAAGCGCTCTGAATAATAATGGGGGTGTGAATCACTGCATCTATCCATCGTCATAAATCATCATTATTATCATAATATGCGAGCGTTTGTGATTACACTGGAAATACTATGCCATTACACTGGAAAAAGCAGTGGTAGCCTCTTGGGCAAGAACGCTCGCCTTGAACGTAAGGGTTGCAGGTTCAAGTCCCAGGCCCACACCTCTGAGATAATTTTCATGTGCGAATGTCATTTTCAACAATGATTACCACTAGCTGAACGGTGAAGGACAACATCGTGAGGAAACCTGCACGTCTATAGAAAGGCGTGTGGAGTTCACCAACCCGCACTGGGCCAGCGTGGTGGACTATGGCCCAAATCTCCCTCGTATTGAGGGGGAATGTGCCCGGTATAATGGCAATAGGCTCGCCCCCTATTGCATTGGGACCAAAATACCTTGGCGAAGTGTGGGCGCACCACAGTGCACCTCTGCCTACCCCTTCGGGGAATACAGGCGTGATGATGATGTATATGATGACTATGCCTTACGCACATTAGGCCCCAAGCGTTAAAATTTGCTCGCGCAGTCAGTGTCGTTTCGTTGTAGAATGAACTTTTTCTGAGTGTAAATACAGTTAGTTTTGATATTGGGGATAAATTTGACGCGCGATGGTTACCGCCCGGTGTGCCGGGAGGCCTTAAAGCGAGACTACCTTTTATTGACACTATCATTGTATTATCTTAAGGCCCATGAACACAGGGACGTTTAACACTTCATTTTGGTACTGGCTCATGGCTCATCTGACTCGTCCAAAAAGCCCATTCTTCTTCAGCCAAAGAAATGTAATCTTTATGGTTATTGACACAGAGTTCGTTTTGCTATTGGCAAAATTGATGTAGCACGCGTTCAATTATTTTTACAAGCTTTATATTAACTTGCAATGTATGTATGTCCGGGTGGAATCATGCAACTGAATTTTAAATCAGTTATCTTTAACCGATTGAACTGAAATTTGGTATACACGCTTATTTTGGATGACAATGCATGCTAAGCTATGTGACGTCATTCTAATTCCAATATGGCGGATCATCCATTCATTCTGCACTACCACAGTATGGGTATCAAATTAAGGGCAATGAAATAAAAGCTTGTTTTTTTACCATTAATTTATTATCTCTTACAAATACAAATAGCCCCAATAGTACGTAGGACACTTTTGAACTGAAAAATTGCTTTGTATGTGGTTACTAGATAGACGGAAAGTTTTATAGATCTGGGGTATAGTCCTTATTTATTTTGTAACCTGGATCAGTTGCGGCGAGTTGTGTGGAAATTACAATTTATTATTTAAAATACAATCGGGAAGCCCGCAGTAGTAGTGGTTACGAATGACCACAAATTCTCATTAAACCAACCTCTTCTCTACACACCAGAATTAAATTAATAAAGATAACGCATGCGCCAATATTTTTCAAAGTTTTCACGTTATTGTCATAAAAAAAGTCTTTGCTTCACGTATTAACATATTGATTTAAATCCGATTGCGTACAATCATTTTCTAAATCTCCTTTAAAGCAATTAGCAGTAATCTCAGATTACTTAAATACGTCTTACGTCTGATCCTAAATCTTTTTTTATATCTGCTGACAGTGTAAGATATTGAGCACCTGATAAACGTCTGGGGATTCCACCGATTGGCATTTTAATTTAAGTAGATAAGGACACTTTCTCGAGACGTGAAAATTGATGCAAACGTTCAGAATTCATGAATATACATCATCACGCCTGCATTCCCTGAAGCGGTAGGCAGAGGTGCACTGCAGTGCGCCCACACTTCACCGATGTATTTTGGTCTCAATGTAATAAGGGGCGAGCCTATTACATATATTTACTCCTATTACGGAGATTTTTGAGCTACAATCCACCACGCTGGCCCAGTACGGGTTGGTGAACTTCACACGCCTTTCTATAGTTATGCTAGTTTCCTCACGATGTTTTCCTTCACCGTTTCATGTGGTAATCTCGGATGAAAATGAGACGCGCACATAAACCCAGAGGTGCGAGCCGGGGTTTGAACCTGCACTTTGATTGCAAGGCGTGCGTTCGACCACTCGGCCACTACTGCTATAATTAATTAATAACGCCAGACAAAACATTCTGATCGTATGATCGCAAACTGAGAAAAGCTTGTACCATGGGTACCATACAATGGACTGGGGGCGATGTCACTTTCACCCAGACTAGAGCAAATTCCGATAAGACCATTTCCGAAATTTGACGCTCACGGGAATCGAACCTGCACCCACCCGGCCGAGTGAGCTGAGTGGCCTATCCACTAGACCAAGCCGTAATGTAGTAATACTAATAAAGTTTCAAGACGAGACTTGTTTGCCTTTTCACTAACGCTGGGAAATGCCTAAGTATTAATATTACTGAAAATGGCTCCTGTCTAAAGCCTCCGCACAGTGAGGCGTCAAACATCAGGCGTCAAACGCCGCGTGTCAAACATCAGGCGCCAAACGCCGCGCGTCAACAATTTTGCCAATACCAAAAAAAACTGTATTGACTCATGGAAAAAGTTAATTCTTGGAAATGACAATAACAGCGCGAGCGAATTTTAAGGCGCGGGGGCGTGACTTTTGCTATACAAATTTGATCTTTACCATTATTGATATAGAGTGCGTTTTGGTATTGGCAATTATTTTGAGGAGCAAATTTTGAGGCCCCGGAGGCTTAACATACATGCCTCTAAAAAGCCGTGTGCGCCGCAATCAGAAGCGAAACGTTCCATTTTTGAAATTCTAAATTATTCGAATCTCTTGTAGGTAAAATCGAACAAATGAAAAGCGCCTATAATCAGCTTAATGCCCAGACAGAGCTGATCGGACTAAGTTTTATGAAAATGAACTCTGTACTCTTATACATAAAGATTGAATTTCTGCGGTGAAAGACACTTAACCACGAATAAAAATTTACTCATTTACATTTCATTGAAAAATGTGCTTCGTGCATGATTCAATAATGTTCATTTTGGTATTGGGAAAGAATTGATCGCACGCGTTTTGTCGCGCCTGGAGGTGACATTCGTAAACCTTGAATATCCAGCCAGTTACGAACTAACTGCTAGGCTGAGAACACGAGAAAGTTCCGTACATTATGTTGAACTATGACAGATACACTTTAAAATAGTAAATTAGAATTAACAATTGCATTTACCTGTTTATTCTTAGACGGTACGTGGTGGTATTGGCTTATAATTCTGCAATAAAGCCTCCTTGGTAGGCAGATGCGTTGCGTCGTTGATGTAGATTGTGGAGGAAAACGCACTAAACACACAATAAGTACCTAACAAAACACAATAATACACTCCGCACATATATACACAAACTAAACACAAACACGACCTTTGACACACACGCGATACTCGCGATGCTCAACGTCACGATAGGAGCATTATTTTTGCTCGAAATTTAAAACGGCGGCCATCGGAAGCCGCACTACGCGGTCAACTATTGCGATAAGAAATCAAATTTAGAACCGTCTCGTCATGTTTATCCGGTTTCCGAATTCTTTTTAAATTTGACAGTTGCATTATTACGATGTTGCCAGTAATGGTAATATCTATTTATGTCATCATATCATTAATTGTTTATTTTTAATCGATATGTTTATATAAACAATTTTTTATTCAAAAAAAGAAAACCATTTATTACGAAGCAAGTTATAGTTAAAACTAAAACAATTACTGACTATAGGTTCCAAATTATAGTGTGAACTTGAGACCGACCTTGTAATGGACTCAGATTCACAGTCTATTTATTTCAGAATTAAAATTTGCAAATACCAGCGTTAAGTCAATAATAATAGACTAAAACAAGATCCAAACATTGTTTACAACTCGACAGGCGAGTTTCCACCCCGTGTTCCAGTTTCGTTGACTAAACACAACTTCAGTGATTATCGACTTTCGCGATAAACTGATCGAGTAATGTGATATTGTGTACTGAATATTACATTTAATCGAATGTATCAAGTTATTAGGGCTCGGAATATCAATGATCGAATGTCGAATTCTACTCTTCCTTTTGGAACGTAGTTCCTTATGGCGTGTTGCGAAAGGGGGCTAGACGGAAAAAATTAAGACTAAAAGTGTCGACCGACACTTTTGTAAATGTGTGTGTGAGAGTAACAGTTGTAACGACACTTTTGTAAATGTGTGTGTGATTTCGATTGTGTGTGATTTCGATTTCGATTTATATATACATATGTGTGTGTGTGTGTGTGTATGTATAATTTTTTTGCTATTTTTATTTTAAAGGAACTTCGTTCCATCCGGGTGTCCCTCGACATCTCTCAAGTTCTTTTTTAAAGAATTAAATGATGACTTTAATGGAATAAGATGAGGAATCCGAATGGCTCCTCCTGCGGTAAGCAGGTATTTCAGCCAGTGTCAAGTAATTGATAGCAGGAGCAAATTCAATTTTCTTCTCATTCGTTTCGCTCTTGACAGAGCGGTCGTGGTCACTTCGAGGCATCCACGTCGGTGGCAGGGGCGAACACAGCTCTCCGAACGATCTCGCGCCATCGCTGTTTGTTAGCAAACTGCCTCGCGCAGTCAGACACACGGTTGCCTACTGCGGACTTCACTTGGTCAGTCCAGCGCATAGGTGTCCTGCCGCGCGATCTGGTTCCTTCTACCTTTCCCTGTACTACCAGCCGCTCTATGGAGTCGCCATCTCGTCTAGAGACATGCCCAAAGTATCGTAGCAATAAATACACGCTATAAATAAAAATGTGTGATAAATGTGATGAATATGGCGGATGCGTATGAATCCCGAATTCTACTCTCAGTTTCATCTTCTTTACTGTCCTAAATGACATTTGTTAATGTTCCCCTCAATGTTATTACGTAATTCTATTGTAAAATTTCAATCACCTCTTGTCAAAGTATACATCAAATATATCATCACGTCTGTATTTCCCGAAGGGGTAGGCAGAGGTGCACTGCAGTGCGCCCACACTTCGCCGATGTATTTTGGTCCCAATGTAATAGGGGGCGAGCCTATTGCCATTATACCGGGCATATTCTCCCTCAATACGAGGGAGATTTTTGGGCCATAGTCCACCACGCTGGCCCAGTGCGGTTTGGTGAAACTTCACACGCCTTTCTGTAGACGTGCAGGTTTCCTCACGATATTTTCCTTCACCGTTTCTTAGCAAGTGATAATCTCGGATGAAAATGAGATTCGCACATAAAACCCAGATGTGCGAGCCGGGGTTTGAACCTGCGCACTTTGATTGCAAAGCGTGCGTTCGACCACTCGGCTAGCACTGCTTATTGCTGTCAAAGTGTATTGAGAGAAAATCGGCCATGATGTTTGGTTTCTAACAAAAATTGATAGAAATAAGTGTTACATTATCGCCTGGCAGTTAAAATAACGTTCTTATTAAAACAAAGAGCTTGGAAACAAATATAATACGAGCAATTAACTGGTCTCAGTTTTCGTTGATTATCGCGGCAATTTCGTTGTGGCCGGTAGCCAAACACGAGGCGAGTCGTAGCCAACTGACTTCCGGAAGCAGGGACGTCTTTTTTTTTTCTAAAATAATCAACGAGTTGAATGAGCTTTTTCAGATGTTGGGTAGTAAAAACTTCGGTTGAGAATAAACGAGTTTTTATTTTTTGCCGTTCGTGAGGTGTTTGGAATAATTTTTATTGAGAAAAAAATGGGAAGTATGAATCGTATTGTAAATGTTTTTATTGTTGGGTAGAAAACATAAGACAGGTTTTTAATAAGACAGGTTCTCGTATGATGAAATTATCCTTAATTCGACTTATATGACAAAACCAAATGCCAAATTGGTCGTACTTTTTTCGTTTTGTTTCGACATGATATGTCGAATTAGAGATAACGTTAATCATTCGAGAATCGGGCCCCAAGATGTCGTCCAAAATACTCTTGTTAAGAAAAGTACTTTGTCAAATCAAAAAAACAAAATCAACATTTTTTTTCGTGTAGGCCAAAAAGCACTTACAAATAGTCAGATTCTACCACCGGTTCGGAATGGTGCTTCCACTGAGAAGAGCCGGTAAGAAACACAATGGTTACTCTTTTCAAAATGATAATTGCGAGTAATACATTCTCAGGACCAGCAATGTCTTGAGAGCAGACAGCACCTTTGCCACAATACTAGAGAAGAATTATACTCACGGCAGTCTTATCTATCTATATACATATACATATACATACATACATACATACATACAAATAAATAAAATTGGAGTGTCTGTTTGTAATATCAAAATAACACTTTTTTACCAAATACGTATGAAAGTATATACGATACCTATAACGAAAACGCAATTTTAATTTTTTTTGTTCTGTCTGTCTGTTTGTTTGAGGTAAACTTCTAAACGGCTGAACCGATTTCAATGGGACTTTCACTGACAGATAGCTGACGTTCCAAGGCGTAACTTAGGCTACTTTAATTTTAGAAAAAGCATTAGGGTTCCGCGGGAAAAACATAATACCTATGTTTCCGGGTAATCTCCCTAAAGTCCACGCGGGCAAAGTCGCGGGCACAGCTAGTATTAAATACAAATATAGTCTTTACGCTTAGGAAGCTAGTGCAGTAAGGTGCATCTACTCCCATTTACAATGAAGGGATTATTCGAAACCACAGATGGTTATAGAAATAATAGCTTTGGTATGATGCCTTCAACGCAGTATGGGAGATAAGATGGTAAGTCATTAAGAAGAAAATGGTTGGACCAGTCCTCCCAAGTAGCACCCGTACACGAGCATGACTTGAAGAACAGCCATCACTCTCCTAAACCATATTCGAGGGAAGAGGGTGACCCGCCTCCCAGAACACAGGCAAGAACATTTAGGTGAGCATGACCAATCCATCACCGTAAGAGGAAAACAAAAAAAAAAGGAGCAAACGTATCACCTAAGCGCAGGCAAGGCAAGATCCGCCGCAATTATCCCGTTTAGTTAGTACTTAGGGTTCCTACCTACATGAAGTTCGTGTCAGTTAATATTGTATCGAGCAGCTAACTAAGTAAACACAGTTTTATCATTTAAAAATTCCTCAATGGTAGTTATTGACATTCCTATTCTTATTTGAATCGCATAGTGCTGACTTTGACGTCTTTGTACGTCAGATAATCTACGTCAAAACATGTAAGAGTAGATGGCCCATCAATTCACCCATTTAAGCTAAATTTTTTTTTGGGAGTCTTTTTGGTACATATTGCCTCCATACCACCTGTAATTTTTTTTTTTTTTTATGTGATAGGGAGGCAAACGAGCAGACGTTTCACCTGATGGTAAGTGATCAACGCCGCCCATGGACACGTGCAACACCAGGGGCATCGCAAGTGCGTTGCCGGCCTTTAAGGAATGAGTATGCTCGTTTCTTGAAGGTACCTTTGTCGTATCGGTCCGGGAACACCGCTGCAGGAAGTTCATTCCACAATTTGGTGGTGCGAGGAAGAAAATTCCTGGTAAATCGCACTGTACTGGAACGCCATTCATCCAGATGGTGAGGATGGTAATGCAGTCTGTGGCGAGCCGTGCGATGGTGGAATTCAGCGGCAGGTATAATACCGAACAATTCCTCGGAACACTCTCCATGATAGAGGCGGTAGAAAATGCAGAGAGAGCCTACATCTCTACGCAACGCCAGAGGGTCTAGCCGATCAGTAAGCTTTTTGTCATCGACAATTCGAACTGCCCTTCGTTCCAGGCGGTCAAAAGGAAGAAGTTGGTACTGTGGTGCACCGGCCCAAAGGTGAGAGCAGTATTCCATGTGCGGACGGACTTGCGCCTTGTAAAGTTGCAGGCGATGAGCCGCAGTGAAATACCGCCTCGCCCTACCAAGCACACCCAGCTTTTTGGAGGCCAACTTGGCCTTACTTTCCAGATGACCGCGGAATTGCACGTCGTTCGATATGTCGACTCCAAGGATCCCGATACTTGGCTTGGCATTAAGGGGAGTGTCTTCGAAGCGAGGAGATGCGACAAAGGGGTTCTTTTTGGCGGTGAGCGCACAAATTTGTATCTTATTGGGGTTGAATTGCACTAAGTTCAATTTGCCCCAGTTCGAGACTAGATGTAGAGAAGCCTCGACTTCAGACACAAGTTTGTTCCGACACTCATCGACGTTTGCCCGAGAAATATTAGCACGACCGGTGTAAAGAGCATCTCCTGTACTGTCATCCGCATAACAACGGAAGTTGCTGATATTAAGCAACATATCGTTGATATGCAGCAGGAACAGGGTAGGGGATAGGACACAGCCTTGCGGGACGCCAGCATTTACGGACTTGCAATCCGAGCATGATCCGTCGACTACGACCACGATGCTCCGATCCGTGAGAAAGCTGGCGACCCATTTGCAGAATTTCTCAGGCAGCCCGTAGGAGGGAAGCTTCGAAAGAAGCGCTTTATGCCACACCCGATCAAAGGCCTTCGCTATATCCAGGCTGACCGCTAAGGCCTCACCTTTGCTCTCGACCGCCTCAGCCCAACGGTGACTCAGGTAGGCAAGAAGGTCACCGGCCGATCGACCCTGACGGAAACCGTATTGCCGGTCATTGATCAGCTGGTGGTCCTCTAAGTACCGAAGGAGCTGGCGGTTTATAATGGACTCCATTATTTTGGAGAGCAACGGAGTGATGGCGATCGGTCTGTAGTTTCCTGGTTCGGAGCGATCTCCTTTTTTAGGGATCGGGTGTACCAAAGCAGTCCTCCAAGAGACCGGGACTACGCCGTTAGAATAAGAGAGTCGGAAAAGACGCGTCAAGGTCGGAGTCAACTCAGGAGCACATGTCTTAAGCACAATTGGGGGGATACCATCCGGCCCACTCGACTTATTGATGTCCAATGAGAGTAGCGCTCTACGCACAGACTTCTGTGTAAAACGGATCTCCGGCATGGAGTAATCACAGGGAGCTATAGTCGGCGGAGACATCTCATGGTCATCAATTCTGGAGTTGGAAACGAAGAGAGAGCCTAGAAGATCGGCTTTCTCCTTCGCAGTCTGGGCCAAGGAGTCATCCCCTCTGCGCAGTGGTGGAAAAGATGGCCGACAGAAATTCCCTTCGACAGCTTTGGCAAGAGACCAGAACGCGCGGGAACCCGAGGGGTAACGCATAAGTCTTTTGCCAATTCTGCCGATGAACTCACTCTTTGCTCCGGCCAGGGCTCTTTTGTAGGATCTGGAGGCATGATTGTACTCCTTTTTTAGGCGGTAAGAATTAGGATCCTGAGACGCCATCGCTGCAGCCCAAGCCTGAAACGACTCCCGCTTGCGGCGTGAAACCGCCTTACAGAAGCGTTCAAACCAAGGCTTTGATTTACCACCAATGGGAACTGCAGAGGATGGGACAAAAAGTTCCATGCCCTGCAGCACCACATCAGCGATAGACTCGGCATTGTCGTCAGGATCTTCCGAGGAGAAGCAAACCTTGCCCCAGGGGTAGGATGCAAAAAAGGACCGCATCCCGTCCCAGTCTGCTGACCTAAAGTGCCAGACTTGGCGGCAGCCCGCTGAACGGGGCCGTAGTTGGCGCGACAATGGCACTTTGCTCCGGATAAGGCAATGGTCCGACGACCCAAGCGGGGCATCGACGGTTACCTGATAGCCATCCGGGTGAGAGGTCAGCAGAAGATCCAACAGGGAAGGTACATGGTCTGCTGCATCCGGGATACGCGTTGGCGAGGATACCAGCTGCGACAGACCATAGGCCAGAGCAAAGTCGCGAACAGACCTGCCCGCATGATCGGTGGAACGCGAACCAAGCCATTCAGCGTGGTGGGCATTAAAATCGCCAAGTATCACGATCTCTGCGGACGGGATCCGTTCGAGTACGGAATCAGCGGCCATCTGCACATGCTCGATGAGTCGATCAGTCTCCGAGTTACCGCTATGGGACCTATAAATGCAAGCATAGACGCGGGGGTGGTCGACGCAATCTACGCTTAACAGGATGGTAGATAGGTCCCTACCTTCAAGATTTCCCAGACGTCTAACACAAATATCGTCCCTAACGTATACGCATACTCCAGCACGAGGCACAAAATTGTGCTCGAACTTGTACCCTGGATAACAAAGGTATGACGTATCCGCCGGGGACGATATCTGCGTTTCCGTGAGGAAGAGCAAGGCCGGCTTGGCCGCCTCAAGGTGATAGTGGACGGCATTCAAGTTGGAGTGCAAACCCCTGATGTTGCAGAAGTCCACGCTAAGCGCGGTAGGGGGCGCCTTGGTTCTGCTCTTGCCACGGGAAGAAGTCAAGTTTACAAGCGGAATTTTGCCCACCCCAGAGTACGCAGGGCAGCCCGAGCGTAAAAGCTCAGGGAGGGATTCTCCAGCACGCAACGTGCTGGTACCCTCCTGGGGTACGTCTTTTCTAAATGCCGCTGTCATACTTAGGGGTGGGGGTGGGGAGATGGGCTCCGGCTCTCTCGCTAACCAGGCGAAGCGCGACGACAAAAGCCGCCACTCAGACGAACGGTCTTCTGCGAGAGTGTGGTACTACCCCGGTCGAGCCAGCCCATGTGTGCTGCTGATAGCAGCAAGGCTCTACCACATGAAAGTTACTGCTCATTTGGCACCACCCAGGGGTCACGTGTAAGGCATCGAGGGCTAAACCCTACGGACGCGAGCAGTGTCGACCCCCAGTGGAATCATTCAGTACAAAAGTGTTCTGCTTTATTACGACGACTTCACAATGGCTCTATAAACGACTCGTAAGTTTCTATAAATTTTCAGGGATAAATATTCTCCTTTCATTACCGCATGATGCTAGAATAATGTAGGTAAATTCGTGCTGAAAATTAAGTAGATTACAGCCATTCTGGCTATCTGCGCCTACCCTCATTTCGCGCAAGTTTTGAGGGCTAATAACCGCCGGAGCGTGAAGTTCAATTGGTTGTTTCACAAAGAAGGCTTTTGTCAACTTATATTCAGCGCTCGAGGGTAGATAACGCCCTGAATACACAGGACCGGCAAATCCACATCACATTAATTTAAAATGTACTCTGTATAAGCATACATAAAGATTATATTTCTGTGTTAAAAGCTACGCGTCAATGTACCTTAATTCGCTCGTCGAAAGAAAAGTAGTTATTATATCAATGAGGGAGCAATTTTTAACCGAGTTTTTTGGAAGTTTTTTTGGAGGAGGTTCTAAATTCGATGAGTTTTTTAAATGTATGTACAGCGATTACGCTGCGATTTATGATCCGATTTGCGTGATTCTTTTTGAGTTTGATGCGGAATATGCTATTAGGTCCCATAAAAAATTAACATAGTTAAGCCTAGTAGTTTACCATTTAATATAATTTAATTATATTTTGAAATAATGATTTTTTTTTTTAAATTTGACAGTTTCCCACGACTAATTTTGTGTGTAAATTTGACCTCTATGTACGTAAGATTGTTTTTGTCAAGGCTTATTAGTTTAGATAGCTGTGGAATCAATGAAACCAGTTGCGGGAAAACATTATTGAACGTCTTTTCGACACATTTAAGTAACTACCACTATAGCATTTTTAACGTCCCACTGCTCGGCACAGGCCTCCCCTTAATGCGAGGGGGATTGAGGCCATAGTCCAACCCGCTGGCCCAGGGGGCCAGAGGCTGACTGGGTTAGCAGACTTCGCACATCTATCGGGAACAAGTCAAGTTCCCTCAGACGTGTTTACCTTCACCGTTTCATAGCAAGTGATAATCTCGGATGAAAATGAGATTTGCTCATAAATCCCAGAGGTGCGAGCCGGGGTTTGAACCTGCACACTTTGATTGCAAGGCGTGCGCTCGACCACTCGGCTACCACTGCTTAAGTATATATACTTTATAATATAATTAATGTATTTATTGAATTTGTCGTTGCTATTAATTGCTAGACATTGGCAAAATACCCGCTAAAAACAGTTTCAACCAGGCCTTTTTCATTCATTTGTTAGATGTAGAAGTCCCTTTGCTTTTGGTATTGGTAAAATATTTACTCGCACGTATTTTGACGCGAATGTTTGCGCAGGGTTTAATGTTGGTGTTGTTATAATTTATTCCCAAAATGTTGATGTTATTTTAGGATGATACATTTTTTTTGCAAACGCTTCGAAACTCGGCCGCGAGTTTTCATGTTTTACTTATGTCCGGTTGGTAAACAGACAAGAAACGTTAAGTCCCCGCATCATTTTTTTTTTGCCATCACCAAATGAACTGTATGGACTCATTGAAAAAGTTCATTCTCTAACTAAAAGACATTGACAGCGCGAGCGAATTTTGTCGCGTTCGACAGACTTCGTTTTGGTATTGAACTGTACTATGGAGATATTATAACGGAGATGGCATTTCGGGCCCGTGCTGCGGCAATTTTTTCTGGTTTATCTGACTCCGCCATTGTTGTTTTCCCATGTAGTTGCCGTATATATGAGATTACAACAATGGCGGCAAAATCGCCGCAGAGCTAGATACTTTATGAACTGTACTGACTAAAAGGTTCATTTTTCAACGAAATGACGATCACAGAAATTAAATTTGTATGTGTAGTCCAAAGAATTAGTTTTGGTATTGGAAAAAATATACGTTCCGTTTTTTTGCTTTTGGGGTAACCCTAAACATAAAAAAAAATTGTCTCAAGCAAATACGCGTACATTTGTTAGTGCCTCGTAAAACAGTGGTGGAAAGGATGGAGTTACAGATTTTGATTTATTGGGTATGGAAATGGGTCGGCCATATGTCAAAGGTTAATATTTCCGAGATAACCTTGGAACAAAAAATGAAAGGGAATCCGTAATAATGTGCTAGCAACCCAATGTAGTGTTAACCCAATCGATCAAATGGCTAAGATTCTTCTTTTTTTTCGTGTCAATGGTTCTTAGTCTACACTTCATTCTGTAGAAATTTAACCACAACAATTGCGTTGGGGGTGGCGGCCTACAGGTCTTCTTTCGTGCAGGTGGTTGGGCATGAAAGACAAGACAGCAAGTGTTGCTTTGACTGTACGGGATTTATAGTTATGGAAAAAATATACACATAGTTACGGTCCCGTATTTACGTATATATATTTTAAGATAACGCACTTAAGTATATATTTGATTCAGAAAACAATTATGGAATAATACAAATATTATTATGTGTATTTTGCTCGTCCTAACCTATGGTGCACAAACGTGGTCGTTGACTGAGCAACAGAGGTTCAAGCTCAAGGTATGTCAAAGAGCAATGGAGCGCAGCATTCTCAATGTCAACGAACCGACAGAGTTAAAAATATCATCTTGCGCTCCATAACTCAAATAACAGATGTAGGAGAAAAGACTGCGAGGCTGAAGTGGGAGTGGGCCGGCCATGTAGCTCGCATGAGCCCGCAAAGGTGGGCAAACATCACTACCAATTGGATTCCTGTTGACGGTCGCCGACGAAGAGGTCGACCGAGGAAGAGGTGGCGAGATGATTTGAACACCTTTGCGGGGACATCGTGGCAGGAAATAGCCCAAGACCGAGATGTGTGGAGATGTAAAGGGGAGGCTTTTGCCTAGGAGTGGTTTTATTCATAACTTATTTCGTTATTACTTCTGAAAAAGAATTAAATGAAATGTTAAATAAGAACGGCAATAACTAAAGTGCCGTTCTAATTTAATTATTATGTTCTATGGTTTGTATAAATTTTCAGTGTTTCAGAAACACTTTTATATAAGCAAGCACTCAGTAAACTAGCCATTAGTGAGTTTAACTGCACACGATTCGTAGTAGTTTATTTCGTGTTGAAAATGTGATGATGAGTGGAGTTGATGTTTTGTCAGTAAACTATTGCACTGCATAGTGGTGTTCAAACTTTCATAGAATGCTATTGTTATTAATGTTAATTAACATTTAAAAAATAAATAAAAAATATTAATGAAAAATACATACAGACATAGAACCTACTCCTTTTTAGATGTCGGTGAAAAAGGGTTCTGTAGGCGTGGGATGGAGAGTCGGGTTATTTTTGGCACCAAATAATCGTTGTGTGTTTTTTTTGGATTACAATTTGGTTTAGCGAAGGTGCTGCCTGCTCTCATGGTGTTGCTGCTCCTGAGAATGTATTACTCACAATCATGCATATTTATTATTTTGAAAAGACTAACCATTGATTCTTATCGGATCTTTTCATGGATGCAGTATTCCAAACCGGTGATACAATATGACTATTTGTATGTGCATTTTGGCCTACATTAATTAAAAAAACCAGCCAAGTGCAAGCTGGACTCGCGCACCGAGGCTTCCATACTTAAACTGTGAAAGCACCGAGCATCACTCTAACGAATAGATGAACTGGATAGACAGACAAACTTAACTTTGCGGTTGGTATACTCGTGTCCCTATACAAAGTAACTACAAAATAAGTTTGTAATCGCAAAAAAACATTTTCTATCAATAAATTTACAGTTTTTGGATTTTTTTCCTTTACTTGTGCTATAAGACCTTGTTTCTTGCCAAATTTCATGATTCTAGGTCAACGGGAAGTACCCTATAGGTTTTTGATTCCTAAAGTAGGATATAAGGGTGATTTTGATTTTAAAAGTAATGTGTTTGTTCTAAGAAATCAATAACTTAGTAACCTCTACTCTATAGTCTACATATAAATTTTCAACATACTGTACAAGTCTATTGAAAATATTAAGTGCCTAGTGCATGAAACGTTTGCTTAACAAAAAAACGCAAACACAAGCTTCGCCCGTCTGCCGACCTAGTTTTCTTTTAAAATATTACTCGTGGACGCATAAAAAGAAGTTCCACGACCCTAGCATTCAAAGTGAAGCATAGTGCGCGAGAATCGAGCCCAATGCGACGGCGACGATAAACTTAAGATGATGTAATTACGTTTACATAGACGTATTATGATGTTTCCTTCACTTATTTATATAAATACATATATAAATATCGCCAGGCAACACATACTCATCGTATGATCCCAAACTAAGCAAATCTTGTACTATTGGTATTATAATGGATTGGGGCAAATCCTTGTTGCACCCAGGCCAAGGGGCAATTATCGCGAGTTAACATTATCTTTAATTCGACTTATGTCGAAACCAAACCCCGATTTGGGGTTCCGTACCTAAAAAGGAAAAAACTGAACCCTTATAAGATCACTTTGTTGTCCGTATGTCTGTCTGTCAAGACCCTTTTTCTCAGAAACGCGTGAAGGTATCAAGTTGAAATTTATAACAGAGACTTATGTCTGCGGTCCCTTGGTGCCCTAAAAAAAATCAAAGTTCTAGGTTAACGCAGTCAAAAGATACGGCGGTTTATGTTGAACTTTGAGGACATTTGCGCGGAATCAAAAACCTATAGGGTACTTCCCGTTGACCTAGAATCAAAATTTGGCAAGAAGCAAGGTCTCGGTGCGTGAGTCCAGCTCGCACTTGGCCAGATTTTTTGGTTAAGTTTTGTCATATGTCGAATCAGAGATAATGTGAATGAATGGCACCCCTGGGCCTGCACCTCTGGGATTTTTGGATTACATGTACGAATATAATTTTCAATAATTATTACCACTTGCTGAACGATGAATACAAACATCGTGATGTAATAGAAAGGCGTGTGAAGATCACCAACCCGCATTGGGCCAGCGTGGTGGACTATGGCCCAAATCTCCCTCGTATTAAGGAGGGAATGTGCCCGGTATAATGGCAATAGGCTCGCCCCTTATTACATTGGTACTAGAAAACATTGGCGAAGTGTGCATAGTACACTGCCTACTCCTTCAAGAAATAGAAGCATGATGATGTATTTTTCAGATCGGTAATTAGAATGTATTTTTATTTTTTACTGTAGGTAATCGTGAATGTAATAATATAGCCATGTTAATATAATGCTTGTATCCGATCTGTCACAGCGAGTACAAAACATATCGAGTGTGATTGAAGACTTTCCCATGAAATACACGTCCCTGTTGAGTTGAATTGATGAAGATGACTTGCGTACATTATTACATGACTTACATGACTCTGTTGTATTTAAAATAAAAATAACAAACAAAATATTAAAAGTTGGCATAAAGCTACTCATGTAATTTGAAAGTCAATGAAACGGATAAAAAAACCTGAACTCTGAATAAGTCAATTCGGACGGAATGAATATCCCTTTGATTAACTTATCATAGACTTAATTTTTAAACATTTGAAAATGGTTACTACGAAATTATTTGCTGTTTTAAAACTTATCTGGGACAAAATAAGGATACTAGTTTGGTCTTCATAAAAATTTATAATCAAAAGAAAGGAACATGAAATCATATATTTGAAACAGAACGAATAAGTACCTTCTGAAATGTCTACGAAAATGATAAAGATTAGTGTATATTAATGGTTATTGTATAATATGATTTCTTCAGTGATGTCTATCCTGAAGGGCGCTTAGGAAGATAAGAATAGGACTCTATATCGCATACACAACTTAACATAATCTACCCTAAGGTCTAGCCACCGGTCCACCTTGCAACCGGATCCGTTATGCTCTATTAAAACCCCGCAGTGCTGAGAACCGGTCCTTATGCGCAGAATGCATGCTCTACCGCGTACCATTGTGTGCCTAACAGACTGGTAGAGCTGTATGGAAATTCAATGCTGTGCAAATAGTGCACTTAACCATCGGCATAAATCAATATGGAAATACATTCATATAGTTATGTTAATACGTTATTATGTGTCGTTAACTCGTGTAGAGTATTTGAGTAGGGAATGTACATAATCAGAAACTTGGTCTAATAAATATACATCATACATATTCACGCCTGTATTCCGCGAAGGGATAGGCAGAGGTGCAATGCAGTGCATCCACTCTTTTTGTTGTTGCATCACAGGTTAAAACGGAAAATATTAATATAAAAAAAGTTCCATAGTCAGATCGGGATCAAACAGACAGAAAGACGGACACGAATATTCTAAAATTGCATTTTCGTTAAAGGTATCGTATAGACTTTCATATGCAATTGGTAAATGGTTTTTTTTTTTATATTACAAATAGACACTCCAATTTTATTGATTTGTTTAAATACTTTTGCAGGTATATCTTTTACCTTCTGATATACGTTTTTACGGTCTGTGAATATGAGATCTATAATTCAGTCCTGTCATATTCGTTTGCGATTGCAATAATTCCGTCGGCTTTCATTCAACTGGATTGACGAACACCACGACACGCTGGTGCCGGCCGGCCATGGCAGTGCTTGGGATTTACAGTTTCATTGCCGCCTCAATTTATTACCAACTAGCTTCTACCCGCGACTTCGTCCGCGCAAACTTATAAATTATACTCTATATGTTATTCTGTTATACAAACATTAATAGTGTGAAATTTCATCAAAATCCGTTCAATCGTTTTTGCGTGTAAGAGTAACAAACATCCATCCTCACAGACTTTCACTTTTATAATGGTAGTAGGATATACCCATATATGTCATAGCGTGTCAAACCAGAGTAGGCTTAGCATGAGCGTGTAGACATAAGTTTTATCTCTTTCAACTGTCAGATTTGTCGAGAAAATACGTCACTTCGAGCTTTTTGTACCAGACATGGATCGGTGTGACGTCATTTTCTCGACAAATCTGACAGTTGAAAGAGATAACACTCATGTCTACACGACTATGCTAAGCCACCTGATATGTACTGGATTGTGATGGAGTATTAATAATTTTGATACTATTTAGGGTTCCGTACCCAAAGGGTAAAACGGGAACCCTATTACTAAGACTTCGCTGTCCGTCCGTCCGTCCGTCTGTCACCAGGCTGTATCTCATGAACCGTGATAGTTAGGGAGTTGAAATTTTCACAGATGATGTATTTCTATTGCCGCTATAACAACAAATACTAAAACAGATAATAAAATTAATATTTAAGGGGGCTCCCATACAACAAGTGTTTTTTTGGCGTTTTTATAGATAATGGTACGGAACCCTTTGTGCGCGAGTCCGACTCGCACTTGGCAGGTTTTTTTAACTATACTGACTAATTAAATGGAGGCAATTCTATTGTATGCAAACTTTACGACTAAACTATATTTGATAGTACTATAAATCTGTGCCGTGTTGCTCACACATTACGGCCGTGATAAGGACAGGAATACGTATAGTTCAGTATAGTTTCATTTGGCGCAAAACGAATTGACAGTAATGGTGTCGATTACTGCTATACACAGACTACAACAAAACAATATTTGACAGAATTATAAATGTTTTCATCTTGCTCTTACAATACGGCTGTGAGGGAGACAGCAATACGGTTTGTCGTAGAATTGATACTATGTCACATTAAAAGTAATACTAGAGTTTCCGGTTCGTTATTGATGCCATTAATTTATTCAGTGTTGCTAACTAAAAATGAATCGCATAATTTATTTGTTAGTCAACCAAACATCCCGTTTACATTCATCATACATTTTCTTTATATTGTAAAACTAGCAGTGCCCCCGACTACGGTCACGTGAGATTTAGATTCCCTATTTTTATTATAGCCTATTGTATGTCCCACTGATGGGCAAATGCCTCCCCCTCTCGTCTCCACATGTCCCTGTCCTGGGCCACGTTTCTCCCGCAAAAGTGACCAAATCATCGCACCATCTTCTCCTTGGTCTGCCACGATGACGGCAACCCTAATTATTTTTCCTAAAGTACAAGTAGCCTAAGTTACTCGTTATGAAAACTGTTACCTAGCTATGAAAGTCACGTCAAAATCTGTTTAACCATTCCAGAGATTACCCAAAACAAATGGGTTTAATTCCCGCGTTAGCCTAATTATTTTTCTCGTTACTTAAGTTACTCCATAAAACATTAGCTATCTGCCAGTGAGAGCCCCATCAAAATCGGTGGAGACGTTTGGCAACACAAAACAAAAAAAAACAGACGAACAATAATTTTAAAAATTGCGTGTTCGTTATGAGAGGCGTATAATTTTTTTTTTGTTTGCATTTAGTGAAAATATGTTATTTTGAAATTACAAACGTAAAATTCATATTTTATTTATTTCTTTACAAGAGATAATGGTTGCAGTCGCAATTAACAGAACTTTAGTTAGTTAAATTATTTTATATATCATAGAAAGAAAACTAAAAACGTGGAGCAACAAGAGGTTTTTCGTAAACTACGGCGGGAGAAAATATTTTCACAGTTAATTAACGCGGGCATTACCACAAAAAATGTCGGTTCCCGCCTAAATTCATCACTGTACACGCGGCTTATATGTTTACATACACATATTTGACGTTAAAACCCTGCACATATAGTCGTATCCAAACGCACGCTACCAATTGCTTGCCAATATCAAAACGAACTTTATTAACTGATACAAAAAACACATTTTTCAATTATACATCATCAAGCGACGTGAACGCATGCCGAGTGGCTTTTGTCACAGATATTTAAACTTTATGTCTATTTGCACAGAGTACATTCTCAATAAAAATGTTAAGTGAATTCGCTCTCCATAGTATGGTCAAGGTGTAATACGCACGGCAGATAATACTGCGATATTTTTAGAAGGCTCAGAAACAGATGTTTCGCGTAATGGCCGAACGTAGAGTTTTCGAAAATCTATACTATTGCGCCTGTATTACCCGAAGGAGTAGGCAGATACTGCAGTATACACTAGTTATATATATTAAAAAGTAAACTGTACTATATAGCAGTGGTAATATATATAATCAAAGTGTGCAGGTTCAAACCCCGGCTCGCACCTCTGGGATTTATGTGCGAATCTAATTTTCATCCGAGGATTCCACTTGCTATGAAACGGTGAAGGAAAACATCGTGAGGAAACCTGCACGTCTGAGGGAACTAGTTCTCGATAGATGTGTGAAGTCTGCCAACCCGCACCGGGCCAGCGTGGTGGACTATGGCCGGAATCCCCCCTGCATTGAGGGGAGGCCCGTGCCCAGCAGTGGGACGTTAAAAAGGGCTGTAATAGATAGATAGATAGAAACTGTACTTGAGAATGTTTAAAGTTGATATTTGAATGCTTCACATTGAATTGATTTGATTTCGAGTGTTTAAGTCTTTTAAACTGCTATTGATGGTTGGTTTCAGTCATTCACAAACGCTCCGTTTCATTAACGGAACATCAAATTTTCACTGAGAAGTCAAAACTGTTTCTATATGAAATTGTTTAGTAAGTTACGTAATGACTTAACGGCTCGTAACGATAACGTTTCTACAGGAATCCAGCATATAAGTGCCATGCTATCGCTTTAGGGTATTAACCCTGCAGGGTGATTACGTAACTAAATTCCAAACGAGTTTCAATCACCTGTAAGAACAGCTGTCAAAATGTAGGATCCGCCATCTTGTTTGGTTCCTAACTAATATTGATGGCAATAAACTGAACTCAATTAACTTTTTTGAAAATGTGCTCTGTGCTTATATACATACAGATGGAATGTCAGTGGCAAAAGCAACAGGGCCATGTGAGTTAATCCGTCCGCGTCATCGATAAAATTTCGTAGAAAATTGTGCTTCTTGTGTAGCTTGTTAAAGTTCAATTTGGTATTGGAAAAAAAATTATCGCACATGCACCTGCGAGGCAATTCTTGCATGATCGACATCATCTCTAATTCAACATAAATGCCGAAACAAAACGAAAAGATACGACCAATTCGACGTTTTGTTTTAACAATGTCGAATCAGACATAATGTTCTGGGGGGCAATTCAACATAATGTGTCAAATATCTACAATTTTTTTCGTATTTTGTTATTCTGCCTATTTGCGCATAGCTTCGTGTTACATTAATAATAAATTGCAACGTTACTTGGTATATCCAAAGGTAGATTGGTGAAGTGAGCAACCGGTGTCTTCATTACAAATTCCACGTGGGTAAATGAGAACGCTACGGGGAGCCGCTCCCGTCAGATTTATTGTTAGAAACACCCCGTAGGCTTAGGTACAGTCGGCAACTAACATAAGTGTTTTGTTTTAATATAATCAACAGCCTCCTTACCACCGCGTATCTTGCAGCTAATTTTTAAATAATTTTGTCTCATTTTTGGCCGAATTGATTGGTTTGAAAATTGGCAGTTACTAATGAAATTAGAATACTTGAAACAAGAATACTACTAAAAAAAATATACCCACAGTCCCCCATCACTGTCGGTCGCTAGGGTGCCCAGAACGCTGGCAACATTGACACGTTGAATGGCATTGCTGGTGTGTTGTGCAAAATAGTTTCCAGCGTTCTGATTACCGGATGTTTCGATCAGACGTTTCCCAATGTCTTGAAACATCCGGTGGGCACCCGGCCCCCATAGACCTAAGGTGTCTACACTGGTACATATTTTAGCTAGCATTGCTAAAATTGGTTGATTTCGGCCTTAAAAAATTAGGTCTTAGCAAATCCACAACGATATGGTTAGGGTACTTGGAACCTTGATCAAATAACAAAAAGGCAATGTCCGAAATTTGTCACTAAAATCGAACCCGCAATTACCCGGTACAGAGAACCGAACAGCCTTTACTCAAACCACTGGACTAAGACGTTGTCTAACATCTGATATGCTAGTCGTCATAATCATGATTTATGCCCGTAACACCGAAAACTGGGCCAATAGTCTGAACCTTCATCTGACACGGATTTATTACGGTGCCCATAACCCCAGGTCACTTGGCTAGAGCCGGTGGAGACCCAACACCTCGATTTAAGCGTGCTTCTCGTAATGTTAAGGAAAAATTGAAGTTTTATGGTGTCCTCGAGCCGTTCGTATGGCAGTTATTGGCCCATTACTTTGGGGTCGGAAGAGAAAACGAATCGCTTTTGTGAAACTTAAAGTAAAAAAAGTATTTATTGCGTGGCGATTACTTACGCATTTAATGAAAAACACCCTATGGTGATCTTACGTTTTTATTATATTATAATATATTCTACAAATATACAATGCTCTTGTATTATAGTAATTTGTAGAATAAATTAAAATTGAACTGTATTTCGTTGTTTTAGTTTAACATCGCTGCCTGTGACAGATCTTTGTCTGTGGGTCTAGTGCAAGGACCAAAGGCACCAAATATAATTTTGTAACTTAATGTTTTTGGGTGAATCAATTTTTATTTTTTTATTCCTTCGCAAAAGATCGCGTTAACAGGGTTTCCAAATATAAACTTCATTTGGATAATATTTCAACTTGATTACTGATCCACACTTATTTAAAATTTAAATAGGGTCGAAAAGATTGCAGTTGACTGTACTTAATAATCGCACAGTTATTGGACGTTTAGAAGGAACGATCGGCGCTACTGTAGTTTATTAGTTGACCTCCCGTTTAGCGAGGGTTGAAATTATGATGAAAACCCAGGCTCTGACAATATGTTCGGATATTGCTGAACTTATTAATTCACGAGATCAGACAAGCTCTTTTACTTTTTACAAGCTTTATATTAACTTGCTATGTATGTATGTCCGGGTAGAATCTTGCAACAGAACTTTAGATCAGTGACCTTTAACCGATTGAGCTGAAATTTGGTATACACGCTTATTTTGGATGACAATTCATGCTTAGCTATGTGACGTCATTCTAATTCCAACATGGCTGATCATCCAAGATGGTGGAATAGTTATTTTTTCTGCATTACCACTGTATGGGTATCAAATGAAAGGGCTTGCTGAGGTAAACACAAAAACTAAGGGCTAAGGGCACATAGTAAAAGCTTGTTTTTAAAAAGTTTTTTAACATTAATTTATTTTATAACCATCATCTCGCATATACGAGTATTCCCCGAAGCGATAATGCAGAGGTGCACTGCAATACACCCTCACCACACCGATGTTTTTGCTCCCAATATATTATGGGACGAGCCTATTGCCATTATACCGGGCACTCTACTCCTGATCTACGGGGTAGATTTGGGCCATAGTCTACCATGTTGGCCCTGATCAGGTTAGTGAACTTCACACGCCTTTCGATAGACGTGCAGATTTCTCTACCATATTGGTCTCCACCGTTCAAGAAGTGATAATAATTATTTGAAAATGATATTAAATAGTAAAAGTTATGATATCCATTCTGTGAAGAACTTATTTGTTTATAAATTTGAAAAATTGTTTGTTAATACATTATTCCGCAAACTGCGCCTTTACCACCGCGACAATACCTTTGTCACGGATTCACTCGATCCCTCTCTGTCTAATTTCATGCGAGAGAAAGAGAAAACATCAAGATATTCCGTGACATACGTCTAGTCTTGGCGCACATGCTACAACTACAGTATAGGCTTAGCATGACCGTGTAGACATAAGTTTTATCTCTTTTAACTGTCTGATTTGTCGAGAAACTTTTTGTACTAGATATGGCTCGGTGTACGTAATTTTTTCGACAAATCTGACAGTTGAAAGACATAAAACTTATATCTACGCAGTCATGCTGAGCCTATAGTTTTCCACTATTCGTTTTAATATTGCGTAGAATTTGGTTATCTTTTTATTCGATGACTAAGCCAGCCACAAATTCCCACCACTATTACTCCTGTAAGCCAGGATCTACAGCGGTGTCCAATTTCTAATTTTAAGATTGTCTGACAGTTATCTTAATGTACAATCCGCCAAAAAATATCTCTTCTAATTTAAGGGCTCAGCCCTTGTCGGTGCATCTGATGAAGTCCCCGCCATCGGGGTCGATCCATTGCAGCCTTCTTCACCTCCACATACGACATGACACCACCATTATCTTTTATTTGGCTCATGTAACGTATTCACGGTCTACCTCTCGCACGCTTTCCGTCGATCTTGCCTTCTATGATGTTTTTAATAAAAGTGTGATGTCGCATGAGATGGCCTATCATCGTTCCTCTTCGGTTCCTTATTGTCTCTAAGAATGTTCTTCGTTCTTGCACTCTCTTCAATACATCTACGTTTGTTATCATTTCAATCCAGCTAATCTTTTCCATTGAATTAAATTTCCATCCAAAAAATATAATGTACTTAATATTATAACAATAATGGTAAAAGATGTGGTCGTAAAGTGTTCAGTGTTTATATACTTACATTTAGTTTTCGTTCTAAAGCTTTATATATATTTGATAGCTATGAAAAGGTAATTACTTTTGTACAAGTATTTACAAACATCGCGATTTCATTATTAATTTCACGACAATAGTGTTTAACTTAACGCAAACTAAGAGTTCAGTTTAAATTAAATTCCACAAGCATTTAAATCCTTAGCAAGGGAACTGTCTGTCCAATTTACATAGCACTGCGCTCACAGGCGCGTTAAAACGCGTGCGACAATATTATTACTAATACTAAAATGAACTGTATTAACTTATGGCAAAAGTATATTTTTCAACGAAATATCTTGACGCGTGATCATGTGGCTTATACCTCGGATATTCCATCTTTATGCACAGAGTACAATTTCAAACAATAATGTATCATCACGCCTGTCTTCCTTATAGGAGTAGGTAGAGGTGCACTGCAGTGCACACACAATGAAAGGATGTAATTAGTCCCAATGTAATAGGGGGAGAGCCTAGAGCAATTATACCGGGTGCATTCCCACTCAATACGAGGGAGATTTGGGCCATACTCCACCACGATAGCCCAGTGCGGGTTGGTGAACTTCACACGCCTTTATATAGACGTGCAAGCTTCCTCGTGATGTTTGCCTTCACTATTAAATTGTTAATCATTATTGAAAGTGACTTACGCACATCAAATCAGAAACCCCAAAGGTGCGAGCTTCGGGTTTGCACCTGCATCTGTTGTATTAGGCTACTACTGCTAACTTTAGAACAAAGGCAATTTAATTCGCTGGGCCCAGTGTATATAGGACATAACTCTATGTAGATAAGGGCGGTTTGTGTTGAATTGAGCCGAGTTTCCATTGCGGTTGTTGCTGGGAATGCGTTGTTTGTTGAGTTGCCCGACGTGACTATCATCTTAAGCAAGACCACGCAAAACAAGATAGAATGGAAAGGCTCTCGCTTGTAATTGCTTGCTGTGTTCGCCCATGCACCTATTTAAAGTGTTGTTTTAATATATTAAAAAAATCAAGAAGTGCGAGCCTTGGGTTTGTACCTGCACCTCGTGAGTTCACGCCGGGAGTGCTACCAAATAAACTAACAATACTTTTTCACGAGCTGTCTAAAACTATGATGTAATACCAAGACAGTAAAAAGCAGTGGTACTCTCGTCGTTAGAACCAGCGTTCTAACCAGCGCTTTGAATGGGACGGGTGCAAGTTCAAATGTGCGAATGTCATTTTCAATATTGATTACCGGATCTAGATCAAGTGATTGACTATGGAATGTTCAACGACAATACAGGTTGTATCAGAAGTCCTAAATAATACTTTAGTTACATTTACGGTAGATCCTACGTAGATGCTCAGTGAAGATAGATTATACCTATCTAGCATGGTTTCCGAGTTATAGATCTTTTTATATTTGTCACAAGTATTGTGTACTGGCCTTTATTTATATCCATGATCCTCTGTAGCAGTGAAAACCATATTTACAAGGGGCGGCTACCAATATTCACAAAACAGAACATGAAAATTCTACGTATAACTCAAGATATTACAAGTTATTATAAATCAGCGACGAAAAAAATTTGAATAAACATGTTCGAAGTTTAATCAAATTTTTATACCATTCAGTTGTATACCCGATACTCATGCAAACGGATTATTTCGGACCTCTGAAACACCATGTATAAAATTTAATAATAATTACAATATCGACCCTGTTATTTGGCCTTTTTAACCAAACATGAAAACATCTTGACAAACATCTTGACGTGCAAACACCACTGCTAATTTTTTTTTTTTTTTTAACGAAATGAGCGAAATGATGATATTTAATGGAATAAGATGAGGAATGGCATCACCTGCGACTAGCGCGAGTATTTCGCCAATGTCAAGTAATTAATAGCAAGGACAAATTCAATAAATACACATTATAAATAAAAATGGATAATGACAGTGATAAAGATGGCGAATGACTCCCCACTGCTAAATTATTACGAATGATCTATCCGTCCGTCGTATGCACTTGGCACTAGGTATGTGCAAAGTCATGCGCATACTGGCGCGTCAAGTTGCATTGATTTCGCAAGTGCTCGTGACGACAGCTTCACAGTTGAGTGCGTTAGTGATGTAGTTAAATGTTTATCGATAATCGTATCGATAATAAATTTAATTTCGATCATAGAAAGCAGTGGTAGCCTAGTTGGTAGAAAGAAAAATGTTTAGCAGTTACTGAACGGTGTAGGCAAACATGAAGAAACATGCACGTTTAAAAAAAGGCGTGTGAAGTTCACGAAGCCGCACGCGGTTAGCACTGCGTCGTATCGATAATAAATTTAATTTCGATCATAGAAAGCAGTGGTAGCCTAGTTGGTAGAAAGAAAAATGTTTAGCAGTTACTGAACGGTGTAGGCAAACATGAAGAAACATGCACGTTTAAAAAAAGGCGTGTGAAGTTCACGAATCCGCACGCGGTTAGCACTGCGTGGTGGTCCCCGATTCTCCATTCTATTGAGGGGAACGTGCCCGGTATAATTTGCCCGGCGCGAAAACTGGGTTCACTGCAGTGTATCTCTATCTTTTCATTCAGAAAATACGCGCATGATGGTGTAAAAGTATGTATTTTACATATAAAGTTTCTGCACACTATACTTTTAGGGATAGGCTAATCTTTAATTTATTAACTCCAAGTACTACCCTGAGTAAAATGTAATCTTTACATAAAACCCTGACAAAAACTAACTGTGTCTAAGTCCTACGAATAATGTTTCGCACCCGTAAAATTTATTCTAACAAGTGCGTACAATGTGGAACAATAAAACAACGAAGTTAAGTTATGAGTGTAGAATGATAACCGCGAGGATGGTTCCTTAGGATTTATGGGCCTTTTTAAGTATTTCCCTACTTCCTCGGACCCTATTCACACGGTAAGCCAACTGCCTAATATCGCCGGGCTTACAGCGTAAGGATTAACAGCGTTATAAAAAATTAATGGTAAAAAACCTATTAAAAAACAAGTTTTTATTTAATTGCCCTTAGTTTTCGTGTTTTCCTCAGCAAGCCCTATCATTTGATAACCATATTATGGTAGTGCAGAAAAAATAACTAATCCACCATCTTGGATGATCCGCCATATTGGAACTAGAATGACGTCACATAGCTAAGCATGCATTGTCATCCAAAGTAAGCGTGTAGGTATATCAAATTTTAGCTTAATCGGTTAAAGATAACTGATTTAAAATTCAGTTGCAAGATTCCACCCGGACATACATACGTTGCAAGCTAATATAAAGCTTGTAAAATATGGAAGCATTTTCACGTATTATCGAATTACAAGACTTCCATAAACCAACAAACTCATGTGAAACTCTTCAATGCCATGTAAATATGGCCGCACAAGATGAGACATGACCCTTAGGATCTCTTTATAATAGTCGATAGATTTTTTTTTCTTGATTAGTTATGATTGCATGTTCAAAGCAAGATTAATACACTAACTATCACTTTCACTTTAGTAAATAAAAAACCCGAGATCTGACCCTTAGATGTAAAATAAATATTACCTGTGTAGACATAAATAATTGTCATTGAAGGCATTACACTAGTCATATTTTTGCTACCATTGATAAAATATGTTATCATGCCTTAAAAAATGATCTCCACAACGATTTGGTGCCCAGGAAATCGCTATCCGAATTATTGCCAGACCTACGTTCTGTTTTCGTATTTTTTTATCGTATCGATATTATCGATAATGTCACAACACTAGTGAACATTTACTTAACAGATTAAATTTGTCATGACACAACTACAATTATAAAAGCAGGGCGCAGATTAACAAGTGATCTGCATTACCTTACAGTATTAATCCTAAATTTCACGTAGACCAAGTCGCAGGCTTAGGGACCAATTGTCGCATGATCGATATCATGTCTATTCGACATATTGTTATGTTGAAAAAAAAAACCAAAAAATACGCCCAATTTGACGTTTGATTCGAAGTCGATATTGCGACAATTGCCTCGCAGCTTATTTCCTCGAAATACCTACCCTAGAATTGTACTCATACTTTTTTTCATAGAGGCCACAAATCAGTTGAAGTGTCTACGGCCGCAATTAAAAAAAAAGTTGTTTTTTTAGGTTTTTGCGGTTGTTACAAATGTAATTATACTGACACTTTTGGACTATAAACAGTTTTGTATTATGTGTGCAGTTGCCAGTGTTAAATGTATTTTCTTTCTTTTTTTATCTTTCAACCGGATTTGCCTTTTACAAAACTTCCCCTCTGCCGAATTGCAAGAATTTCTAATTTTCTTTAACCACAGTGAAGGCGCCGAACCTTACGGAAAGAGCTTTTTAATTATAATCCACACGGAGTCTTTTCCAGGTTTAAACACGCACGAACGGAGAAATTTCCACAAGCATTTCATCTTTTCATCTTCATAGAGGTTTATCATTATATTTAATGTACCCAAACCGGGTAGGTTGTCAGTGATCGCTCGTAAAAATTTATAAATTCTTTACAATAATTTTAATATATGCATTTAATATGATGCATTTTTATTCCATTTATATGCAATTGTGGTCCCCGAAGAAAGAGTGAATGAAGATAGAAATATACAATTGAACATATCAGTTTTCACACTAAGGCGAAACCAAAAATATCAATACTCAAATCTTAATCAATTACCTTATCTTACTTCAGAACTCAAAAATAAATGCAGTTCGAGTTTAGTTGGAAATCTCGTACACAGGGGGATTGTACCTAGTATAATGGATATAGATTCGCCTTCTATTGGGTACATTGGAACCAAAACACATTGACTATGTTTGGGTAGACTGCAGCGTAGCTCTGCCTACCCCTTCGTAGAAAAACGGCCTGGTTTTGGTTTTAATATTTTGTACGTATCTATTTATACGTAAATATGACTAAAAACCGGATTTGTTATGACCTTAAAAATGACCTTAAAAATAAACACAGAGCAAAATAAATTGTAAAAAAACTTTTTAAAAATAAGCTTTTATTTAATAGCCCTTAGTTTTAGTGTTCTCCGCAGCAAGCCCTTTCATTTGATACCCATACTGTGGTACTGGAGTAAAAATAACTATTCCGCCATCTTGGATTATCCCTCATATTGGAATTAGGATGACGTCACATAGCTAAGTATGCATTGTCATCCAAATAAGCGTGTATACCAAATTTCAGCTCAATCGGTTAAAGATAACTGATTTTAAATTCAGTTGCAAGATTCCACCCGGACATACATTGCAAGTTAATATAAAGCTTGTAAATAAAAAATGGTAATATTAATTTTCATTTCACAACGCTGTTACTGTGACCTCACCTCGTATTATAAGCATGTGCCCTTGTCGCTTGTCACCGCCGCCATTTTGACGTGCGTGCATTTATAATAAAATGGCGGAATGGAATGTGGAATGCATCCGGGAAATGTGGTAAACATCGCATTATAAAACCTCCCCGGTTTTAATATTGCTCGCAATACGTGCTCTTGTTGAAGTCACGTAGGATTTTTGTCGTAATTCACTATACCTCAGAGATAGGTAGGTAAGTACTTCCCTATCTATGCTAATGAGGTATCTACGCTCTCAAAGATAGTAAGTATACTTACATAAAAGGTAGAGCGTATAAAATAATACAAATTTATTGTTTTCAGCAGTAGTAGCCAAGTGGTCGAACGCACGCCTTGCAATCAAAGTATGCAGGTTTAAAACGGCTCGCACTTTTGGGTTTATCTTTTTTATCCGAGATTACCACTTGCTATGAAACGGTGATAGAAGGAACAAATCGTGAGGAAAACCTACACGTCTATAGAAAGGCGTGTGAAGTTCATCAACGCGCACTGGGCCAGCGTGGGGTCCCCCATGGACGCCCGTTATAATGGCAATAGGCTCGCCTCCTATTACATTGGGACCAAAATACGTCGGCGAAGTGTGGACGCACTGCAGTGCACCTCTGCCTACCCCTTCGGAGAATACAGGCGTGATGATGACTATTTATTAATACATGCAGAAATAAGGCGTTTTGCGATCAGAATATTGTTACGAGACTCATCCGTTAATCAGGTTAAGCAAAATTTAATACCTTCGTAATGGATTTATTTTCCGCCGCAAATTTTAATTACAGATTTTTAATTATATTTACTTTCGATGGACTAAATTAAAATATTAAAGGCACTTGTCCACGGCGCGGTTGTTCATTGATTCAGAACAATCGAACGTATTTTATATCAAGGGGTAAAAGGCTATAAGCAACACAAAAAAAAAAAAATACATACATACATACATATACTCATGCCTATATCCCATGGGGGTAGGCAGAGACTACCGACACAACAACAACAAGCAACACTTTTGGACGCTATTGATCTATATTTGGTATCAGCGAATGTTTCCGTTACAATAAGTACGATGCGATTCAAATAAGAATAGGAATGAAAATAACCTCTATCTGTCAAATGTCACTTGAAAAGTATGGTTTGCAAAAAAACTTATTTGCATATCAATAATAATAGTCTTACATCAAATTTAAATAAAAAGGTTAAATTAGTAGTAGGTATATTGTCTTATTATAATATTTAATTATTTAAAGTCATAACCTTTTTTATTTTCATTTTTGGCGCAAAGGCCCAGACGCCATGCCAAAATTATTAAGGACGTCAGTTGCCATTTTGTCGTTGTTAGTGTGCTTCGTCGTGCGACTGAGTGCATTTTTCACTCAACCTTAGCAAATAAATTTTATTTAAAAAATATCTTGTTGCGCTCACCCTACCTAACTGGTTAGAATTGACAGCTATGACGTCACAATATGGCGCAAAGTCGATCCTATTCTCATTTGAATCGCAAAGTAAAGTTAAATAGTCTTTCCCCCTCCATATATATTAAACCAGGGTACATTTTCAATCACAGTCAAGTTAATTTGTCCCCCCAGTGGATGCAGGGCCGTAATACAAATAGGTGGATCCAAAAACTTTGCAATCAAAGTGCGCAGGTTCTATCCCCGGCTCGCACTTCTGGGTTCCATGTGCGAATCTCATTTTCATCTGAGATTATCACTTGCTAAGAAACGGTGACGGAAAACATCGTGAGGAAACCTGTGTGCCCGGTATAATGGCAATAGGCTCGCCCCCTATTACATTGGGACCAAAATACATCGGCGAAGTGTGGGCGCACTGCAGTGCACCTCTGCCTACCCCTTCGGGGAATACAGGCGTGATGATGATGATGGATCCAAAAACGTTCCGTACCGCACAAGATGGCGTCACGTCATTTCCACATCAATTCACCCGCCATCCGCAGCCAATGCAGGGAGCGGATGAAGCGAGATGTGTCAATATTAGTCTTAATAACGTCGTCGAATCAGTTAAAGTGACTTGAATGCAGGGACCTTACCTTACCCTTAAAATATATTCTTCTTTTCCAAAATACGCCAAATGATAATTATTTTAATGGAATAAGATGAGGAATGCCTGCACCTGCGATTGGCGGTAATTCAGACAATGCCGAGTAATTAATAGCGAGGACAAATTCAATAAATATCTTCTTCTTTTTTACGAAATGATGATATTTAATGGAGTAAGATGAGGAATGGCTCCACCTGCGATAAGCGGGTAGTTCAGCCAGTGTCAAGAGCAAGGGGAAATTCAATAAATACACATTATAAATAAAAATGGATAATGACAATGATAAAGATGGCGGATGAATCCTCTTCAAATATTCTTCTTCTTTCTTTACGAAATGAGTGAAATGATAA
Source organism: Ptilodon capucinus (assembly GCA_914767695.1). NCBI lineage: Eukaryota > Metazoa > Arthropoda > Insecta > Lepidoptera > Notodontidae > Ptilodon > Ptilodon capucinus. Next base: position 3,123,035 of record OU611811.1, read on the forward strand.
TATTTTGATGGAATAAGATGAGGAATGCCTGCACCAGAGATATGCGGTATTTATGGCAATGTCGAATATTTATAGCAAGGACAAATTCAATAAATACACATTATAAAAAAAATAGATGATGACAGTGATAAAGATGGCGGATGAATCCCACTTAAAATATTGTTTTTTTTACATACTAACTGTCATGTTTTGCCAGATTTTTTATTAAAGATTACTTGACACTGGCTAAAATACCCGCTTATTGCAGGTGGAGCCATTCCTCATCTTATTCCATTAAATTTAAGCATTTCGTAAAAAGAAGAATAAGAAGACTTAAATGGATATGTCACAGTTTACTTTTACAAAGTTAACTTTTTTTCATACTTCCTTCAACAATAATCTTTTTATTTGCAGTAGTAGTTAACAGGCCAATGAATTGTCTAGTATGATGATACTAAACCATATTTGAATCTATCTTAAGGTGGAATTTTGCTTGCTTAAGTTGATACACTTATTGAAATGTATGAGAGTAATTACTTAAAATACGTAATGTTTATGGTAGCCGGGTATCTACCTATTTTGTTTTTTTTTTTAATAAGCTTGACGGTCCACCCTAGGTCCTGCGTCTTTCTAAGATCACAAAGTTTCTCCTACATCCTATGTCCATCCTAGGTCCTAGGTCCATCCCAGTTCTACGTTTTATGGTCGATACCTGAGACGTAAATCGAATCTAGGTTATATTTAGGCCCTTTGCCATACGATGTGCCTAGAAAAAACATAGGTTGTCGGAATTGTTAGAGTTTTTTTGGTAAGCTCATGTAATTCTGTTTATATGACAAATTATATAAATTTTCATCTTTTACATATAATACGAGTATATGGTAGGTACAGTCGGCGTTGACTCCATGGCTTTCAAAGGCGTATGTCGAGCACACTTCACTCCGCATATTAATGTTGGGGTGACGTGGTTTCTAAGAACAAGGACGTCATCAAGGCCACGTTATTAGCGTTTTGAGAAAGGTATATTTACCGTATACATCCGGGAATATCACGATATTAATAATATCGCCGGATAACTAGATCCCTATTACATATATGTAATAGGTTTTTGGATACCTAATATCCAAAACACATACTTAATACCTACTTAACAATCTCTACATTTTAAAAACATTTTCATACACTACATATTTTGTTTCCATATAGATTTCTAAATGGAGATAAATTCCCTGCAAACTGCTTAACAGCAATATTATGGTGACTGATGACAATTTTCAAATAATTAAGATGTATTTACCCTGCGTGAATGATCTGACTATTATGAATGAATGAGTGGACGGTAAAATCGAATGGATCCCTGTCTTTAATAGAAGAGCATTCAGCTATTACTTTCGGCATGGCAGTAAAAGTTCAAATTCATCTATACATCTATACAAATAAATAAAATTGGAGTGTCTGTTTGTAATATCAAAATAACACTTTTTTACCAAATGCGTATGAAAGTATATACGATACCTATAACGAAAACGCAATTTTAAAATTTTTTGTCTGTCTGTCTGTCTGTTTGTTTGAGGTAAACTTCTAAACGGCTGAACCGATTTCAATGAGACTTTCACTGACAGATAGCTGACGTTCCAAGGCGTAACTTAGGCTACTTTAATTTTAGAAAAAGCATTAGGGTTCCGCGGGAAAAACATAATACCCATATTTCCGGGTAATCTCCCTAAAGTCCACGCGGGCGAAGTCGCGGGCACAGCTAGTTGGTCTATAAACATAGAGGTAAATGTTTATATAGAGTATAATGAAAAGATGAACATTTTAAAACGACCTATAAAACCAGACGTCTTTTATTTATTGTATGACCTGTTTATTACAACAAGGTAACACACTTTTTTTTTTAATTTCGATACTTGAGTACAGAACACTTTAAAAATTGTAAAACACGACAACTGTTAATTTTACAAGAAATCTAACCCTTTGAAATAATGCTTAATTTTCTTACGGTTTTTTTTTATTTATGCAGATATTTGTGAACAGTGTATTCTACTACTACAGCCCTTTTAACGTCCCACTGCTGGGTACGGGCCTCCCCTCAATACAAGGGGGATTCTGGCCATATTCCACCGAGCTGGCCAAGTGCGGGCTTGCAGACTTCACACATCTATCGAGAACTAGTCAAGTTCCCTCATACGTGCAGGTTTCCTCACGATGTTTTCCTTCACCGTTTCATAGCAAGTGATAATCTCGGATGAAAATGAGATTCGCACATTAATCCCAGAGGTGCGAGCCGGGGTTTGAACCTGCACAACTTGATTGCAAGGCGTGCGTTCGACCACTCGGCTACCACTGCTTTTACAGTGTATTCATTTCGACATTTTTGATGCTGACTGTACTTACAGAGGCAATTGCAAAGACTATAAGATAATAATATTTTACTCGAATGAAGACTGATTTCATCACAGGTGACAATCAGTGATGAGAACTCTTTCGAATATTTGCTTATCCTTTAACACAATATTTCTAGCACTGCAACGACATTTGGGTCAAAAATAACATGTATCTAGTTTAATCACAGTAACTTTGATATATCAGTTACCAATACTACCTTTTTAAAAGTAGGTTTCTCTTTTGTTCCAGATTTCATCCCAGCAATGCCACGCCAGTGATGTCAACCAACAATGCCACCAAATGTGACCTAGCATGGTCGTGACTGAGATGAATTATACATACCTCGACACAATACTACAAGAATTCCAATGCCAATTCAAAACTGGCACAGGATGCGGTGATACCCTCTACGGCCTCGACTGTAACAGTGACGGGATACCAGTGAATTACAACTGTGATTTAAATATCGATATCCAAAATGAAACATCATATACCTGTTCCTCGTGTAACAGTTCGGACGTTAGTAGCAACAACACTATATGCAGCTCTAGACTCAAGTTGAATATGGTTACCATAATTTTCGAATCCGCGTTGAAAAATTTCTGGTTAAGATTGCCGAGTTTCTACTGCGATGTGGACACCCTATTGTGTTTTAGCGAGAACAATAATCGGACGTTGTACATGGACGTTGATAATGAGACTTCTCCATCGAGCGTCGTGGAAACTTTTCAATGTAGTTTTGACTTTGTGAATAGCTCTAATAGTGTGGTTAGCAATAAAGTGGGGTTTGAGTGGACTTTCCTGTTCGTGATATTATTTATAATAGCCGGGGGCGTTGGGAACATTCTGGTGTGTTTAGCTGTGTGTTTGGACAAGAGATTGCAGAATGTTACGAACTATTTTCTTCTGTCCTTAGCTATAGCTGATCTATTGGTCAGCTTGTTCGTGATGCCGATGGGGGCGATACCGGGATTTTTGGGTACGAAGTTCATGTCTTTTTTAATTCTATCAAACTTCTGTGACATTTCATTGCTGTCATTCATCGTTAAAAGGGAAAATCATAGCAGCAAAAGTTTCTCTCTTTACGCTGTAAGGACTAGAGGTATACTTTAGAAGTGCACTTAATTGTAGACACGTCGTGTGGTAAAAACGGACAAAAATGTGTGAATCAATGGCGGTTTTATTGTTACGCGTCTGATTCACGCTGTCACTACGGAACAACAGGTTTGTGACAAAGTTACGAAGTGATCTTGCTTTGAATAAATACTTAATTCCACAAGACTTATTCTCTTTTCAGTGTTTATAAATGTGATTCATTTTTTTACCAGGAATACATTTTCATAAAAATGATTTTTCGTTATAGATTTATAGATACTCAACTCTGATGGATATTTCCGTGCCAAGTAAACGTAATGTCCTCATGATATCAAAATTTCTTACGAATTGAACCTTTATTCGGAATTGAAGTTGCTTTTATGAGCGGAATCTCAACGATTCTGGTGAGGAAGTCTAATATGCCCTGATAGGATATACTGTCGTGATGAAAGGCTTACAATTTCTTAAAATGCTAATATTATCTATTATGGTGTTTTTCTGTGTTTTTATGTTGTAAATTTGATTGCGATAGTTGTTGCTTAACTTTTTTTCTTAAATCAACAAATGAAATACGTAAATAATCACTATAATATGGAGTAATATCAGTATTTTCTTGAAATCCTTATAGATTTCAGGAAAATACTGAAATTACTATCATTACTTATGAGTAATGATAGTAATTTCAGTATAAAATAATATGTTATTATCATACTAATATTATTATCCTAACAAATACAGGTTTATAGTAGTTTTTTGAAGTAACTAGTAATGTTTGCATAATAAGCATTTGAAATGCATATGAAATGAATACATATCTAAATTTGATTTTGGAAATAATATTTGTCTCACGCAGACTCATATTTATCAGTACTACAGTTTAACAAGCCATTTTAAATTGTACCTCCTACAAAGCATCTTGAAAAATTATGAAAAGCCATAGACAAAATAATTTTGTTTTTTTGCGGTAAATCATTGCGTATCTTTTATGAAGTAAAAATAGATTC